>CM068372.1:429653957-430853957 GCA_034769895.1 Magicicada septendecula
ACCTGGTCCCAAGCTTCCGCAATCATATAAATAACAGTCTTTACATTAAAAGATTTCAGCACCTCTACCACACCATGCTCTCCTTCGTCCTCTACCAGTTGACTTAGCATTTGCCTTTTGTACACTTTTTTTATTTTTTCTAGAACTCCTTGGTCCATCGGCTGAACGAGAGAAGTTACATTAGGTGGTAAAAACTTCACTGAAATGTCATCTTTGACTAGTTCATTGACAGACGGATGCGAAGGCGCATTGTCAGTCAGCAAAACCGCCTTGTTGGGAAGGCCACAGTTCTTCAAATATTTTTTTACTGACGGCACAAAATTCTCGGAAAACCATTGTTTGAAAATATCACTAACCATCCAAGCACTTTTTTGTGAGCTGTAAACGACAGGCAATGAGCCTCGTTTCACATTTTTCAATGCACGGGGGTTTTTAGACTTCCCGATTTTAAGGAGAGGAATTTTGTGCTTTCGTGATGCATTACTGCAAGCCATTATGGTGAGGCGGTCTTTCCATTTTTTATATACCCTTTCGCTGAATCTCCTAATTTTGAGGCTAGCATTTTACTCGGCAACATCCGGTAAAATAAACCGGATTCATCGGCATTGTAAACTTGATCTGCAGTCAGTTCTTCCTTTTTAATAAAGTCTTCAAACTCTTTTTTAAATTTTTCTGCCGCTTCAACATCACCTGACAAGCTTTCTTGGGTAGTTGACGCACCCCATACCGTTTTTTCCATCTGTCCAACCACCCCTGGCTAGCTGTAAAACTCGGGTCTCCATGGGGCAACTGTTTGTTCAAACTCAATGATTTCTGTTGGAT
The DNA here is from genome assembly GCA_034769895.1 of Magicicada septendecula. Lineage (NCBI taxonomy): Eukaryota > Metazoa > Arthropoda > Insecta > Hemiptera > Cicadidae > Magicicada > Magicicada septendecula. The sequence goes on from CM068372.1 coordinate 429,654,780, forward strand.
GATGGGTCCAGAAATTGGCAAACCACGTTCTCTTTCAGCACAAAACCAGACAAACAATGCTTCATCCAGAGTTTCTAGTTTAGCAGTTTTTGCTTTACACCGATTATCCAAACTGTCCTTAGAAATCATTTTGAAACAAAAGTCTTCAATGCGTTTTCTGTTCTTTTTCCAATCAGATACGGTCGATGTTCCTACTCCAAACTCAGCAGCAATGTTCTTTAACGATTCTCCCTTATCAATTCTTGTCAATGCTTCCATCCTTTTTTTCATAGTCACAACAATGTTTTTACGTTTCGTCGCCATTGCGAACAACGCGCTAACGAAACAGCACAACGATACTGTACCTCGACAGTGACACTAGGACAACACGCGAACACTACCGAGATTGCAGCGCAACTGAGGAATGTTGTTTCTAGGTCAATGTCAAGTGCGAGGCGTGGGGAGGGGAAGGAGAGGGTTGGCAGGTGGGGTGAGTGCAATGAACTCGCCTGTTGGCAAGTGAATTCGAGTAATGTACCTACTGAGAATAGCGATTTATCGTCTGTAAAACAAGTCTTCATTTACTACGCTAAACAACATAATTTTTTTTTCCAAAACTGGTCCGGGTTAACGAGGTTCTACTGTACTTTAGAAACAAAAGAACAAAATCAATTTATAACATGTCTATAGGCTTCAAAGAATGTGTTACAGCATTAGTATCCCTATTATATGAAACTTATATCCTGTGTTCTATTGCTATATATATATATATATATATATATATATTGCAACGTTACAACAATTATACAAATACTTACCATGTACTCAACGCGAATATAAAGTTATTACACCGGCCAGGTCGCAGGATTTGTTTCTCTCGTTGCGTTAAGTATATGTAGTTGCACAATAATTAAATAGTTTTTAAAGAGGAGTGAGACGTTGTTGACATGAAATAATCAATTAAACCCGTTTCAAAATAATCATTCTAAGATTTATTACTTGATAGAAAAATATTTAACTATTAAAATTTCAAACATTATACAAATAAATATTCACCTTTAAAAGTTTTACCAATCTGTAACCTGCTATGCTATTCATAACATACAACAAAAATAAACACCCATATAATCTTATTAACTAACCAAACATGTTAAACAAGTTATTTAAATTCTTTTTATTTGTGTGTCTGAAATGAACTCAAATTTTAATTAATGATAGCAACTCATTTACCAACAAAATAATATTACGATTTGTTGTTGCTATAAACAAATAAAAATGATATTACATTTACTTCCACTCTATTATAGATTTATACTGACAACACCCAAAAATACAACAAAAGATTAGTATTTCTTTTCTACAAGTTATTGTTAAATTACACTCTCTTATCTAACTACTATTTTACTTTAAAATTCTAATTATTCTCTGTTCATATTTAAGTTCTTTTTCGAGAGCTCTCTTCTTAATAAAAAATATAATTGTTTTTGTATCACTTGCGTATATCTGCCTTTACCGTTGCGTGTGTGTGTGTGTGTGTGTGTGTGTGTGTGTGTGTGTGTCCAGAATCCTGAGAGTATGATGATGGTGATGATGTTGATGGTTATTCTGCTGCTGTGGCCGTTGTCTCTTAAGTGTTGTTGTTGATGCTTCGGAATTCCTCCTTAAGTCGTGTGTGTGTGTGTGTGTGTGTGTCGATCTGCAAACGGGCAGCGTGACGTCTGTAGATTTGTTGAGTCCGAGTGTGTGATCACCCAAAATTGCCAGTGGTATTTATACTGGTGGCGATTTGACAGGTACAGGCTTGCTTTCGACAAGCTAGAGATTGTCAGTTGGCGCCAAAGCGTCATTTTTATTACACTCACTTTTTGGTTAATTATCGCGAACTCATGACCATATTCGTCACATGAGCGATATCATTGTTTGCTTAATTATTTTCTTTTCACTCACATATACCACACATATTAATTACTCTTCAATTACACTAGTAATTAATATTAATTAGTTAGCATGTTTAATGTTGCACCTGTGGCAATAAATTTTACATCACCATACTAGTTAAAAATCCCTTAATGTAATGGTGTCTTTATAGTTGGCGTAAGTCTTTGCTTACAGATTTAACATAAGTAATTAGTTTATTTTAATCATATTAAAACCTGATTAATTGACAACAAACAATTCGTACGCGTCACATGATATTCTTGTCGCGGGTGGTTTCACGCACACAGACACATATATGCCATATTTTTAACTATCGAAGCAGATGCACTCTCGACTGGTCAGATTTTGTCAATTCCAGCATTTTCACGCACAAAACTGTTCCTTATTCTATTTACACTAATTACAATATAAAACATACCGCCCTGGGCAAATATCCACATATATGTATTGTTGCATATATTCCCCAGGTGGGTTTAAATAAAATTTGACTGTTAGTCAAATTTTATTTACACAAATATATATGTGTAACTTATAATTACTATTACTTTTTATTAACTATATTACAATGGGTTTTAAACTCTTTATAAAAGTAAATATTTTTTATCGGTTGTACGAAACAAATCCTTTGCGGTGGGTGATAAATTCTTCCCCCTATACAACATACTTACATCCTGCTATTGTGTTTACCGACACATTAGTTCACTGTGCTTGTTCCGGTGCATAACACTGATCATTGTAATCTTTGCCATAACAATGCTGTATTGTCTTTTTTGTGTATAGTTATGCCGCTATATTTTTGTTGACAGCTTATTTCTACCCGTTTCCCTCTCTCTCTATACACACTTAGTATAAAGCGAATTAATTGTACTACCATGTTTTGGTTTTCTCTCTCAATTCTCTGCCCTTACCTGCATCCGGAGGGTCAGCTGTATTTTTCTCTTCTCTTAGTATAAAATTAGTTTTGTTTCTGTACTCGGTGCGAAACATGTGTTCAGTTTGTGCGAGTAAAATTAACAATTCTTTAATCGTTTTAATTCCTAGTGTTTTACTGGCGAATTTACTATCTCTGTGAAAGTGATGTGCAAAATTACGTACCACTTTGTGTTGTGCCAATCTGGATCTTAGGTAATACTTCTTTCGACACTGATTACATACTCTCCAATGGTGAGTGTATCTTTACCTTGATACTTACCATATTCTAATTGGTCTCGTATTTGTTTTTGCATGTGTATCTTCCTATAGCAACTTTCAAATGAGTTTTTAAATTGTTCGTTCGTAGCTAAATTATATCGAGCGCTCGTGTATCATCTTACAGCATAACCTTGGATATGTTTACTTATAAAGCTATTTTTCTCTTTATAAGTTGCAGCATTACCTGTTAACTCCATTTCTCGTTCACAGTTCAGTAACAATTTTGTCCTTTCATCACTCAGTGTTGGATCCACCATCAACTTCGTTGCTCCCTTCATCAATTCCGTTTTTAGACGTTTTACCTTTCCACGTTGATTTTCCCTAGTATATCTATTTCACTGGAATATTCCTTTGTGGTTTTATTAGGCACGACTACGGCAATTTCCAACCTTGTTACTCTGGCATCCAACTCCTGTGTCTTATTGATGTTTTCATGGACTTGTTCACTGACTGCTTTTCTTTCCATATCCTGCTCCTGCTTTGTTACTATAAACTTCTCATTCCCTTGTTCAGTTACTTTGTTCACACTGTCTTTTAATTCTTTCGACCATTCTGCTTTCTGTTCTTTAAACTCTTCGCATGCAGCTGTAAATTCTAATGCATCTATGCACTTATTCGTATCTACTATTTTGTCTACTAATTGTGTAGTATTATCTACGATATTTTGTTCTAATTTTTCTTTTACTCCTTCTCTGAGTCTTGCATTATATTCTTTTAATTTTTCTCTTAACTGTTCTTTATCTGGTTTTAACTCTTCTATGTTTCTATCTAATCTAGCACATACATTTTGCCTTATACCATATTCGTCCATACGATTTCCCATCACCTCTACCATTGCCTCCATACTGAAGTTAAACGTTAACATGTTGAATTATTTTATTTATTCTTTTAAAATAATTATTGGTAAACTGCGACTCTATTGGTTTTTTAGTTAATATTATTTATTTATACAGTCAAACCTCTTTATAACGAACCTCGATATTACGAAAACCTCGATTTTACGAATTTTTTTACTGCACCGTGATGTTGTAATAAAACTATGTATAAATTTACCTCTATTTAACGTATTCATACCTCTATATAACAAAATGGTGACACATAGTGCATATCAACATACAGTAATTTTTACTCAATGTTTTGTAAAAATAATGCCATTAAATTTAGTGCAAGACATCTCTGTGAGTTTAAAGGTAGTTATTCTTTTGATTTCTGTACCTAAATTGTACTTTTATACAAACACAAAGTATTCTTGACCACAGCCGAAAATGACAGGTTATTTTTATTGAAATTGTAAAGCATAAATTCCCTAAATTGTCTTACATTTGTACTGTATCACCCATAACAATAAAATCCTAAGAAAAGATTTAAACACGTGTTCTGCCGTTACCTGTTGGTGACGGGCTTGGCCTGGTCGGAAAGAGAGTTATTGTAAACCTATACATAAGAGTAGCGGAATTCCCCAAAATCCATTAACTAACACAGAACACTGAAACAAACAGAATTCTTAGAATTCACTTGGCCCAGACATCCTCTATTGTTCAGTGCATACATACAGTTCAGCAATAACTTTTCCTGGGATTAACTCAGTTTGTCTCTGTCTTTGGATTGCGTTAGTCGTGTTATACAGGTTAGTCGTGTACTGTTTCTGTAGTGTGCCGTATGCAATGTCAAAACGGAAGTGCCTTAGTGTTTCGGAAAAAATTAGCATTATACACGAAGTTGACAAAGGTGTTAAAAAAAAAAGATATCGCGCAAAAATTTGGAATCCCACCAAGTTCACTGTCGACAATTTTAAAAAATCAGGACGTGATACTACAGGAAGCAGACCAACGTAAAGAAAGTCTAGTGAGGAAAAAGTTAAAAAGTAGCATGTATGATGATATCGACGAAGCCATTTAAAAATGGATGACGGTGATGCGCGAAAAAAAGCTTCCATTATCCGGGACATTAATTAAAGAAAAAGCCCTGGAATTTGGTGCTGCATTGGGACACAAGGATTTCCAGGCCAGCAATGGGTGGTTAGAGAAGTTTAGAAAAAGGCATGGTATAATTCATAAAGTAATTTGTGGAGAAAGTGCAAGTGCCAGCGTAAGTAACTGTGAAACTTGGAAGCAGACTGTGTTAAAACCGATTTTAAAAGAATATCCGCGAAAAGACATTTTCAATGCGGACGAGACGGGTCTATTTTTTAAATGTTTACCCAACAAAACGCTAACTTTTAAAAATGATCGTGCTTTGGTGGTAAACAAAGTAAACTAAGAATTACGGTGTTAGTGGCTGCAAACATGCTAGGGACTGAAAGACTTAAAATGTTTGTAATTGGCAAAAGTAAAACTCCGCATTGTTTTCGAGGAGTTAAATCTCTAGAGGTAGACTACACATTTAACAAAAAGGCGTGGATGACTACTGACATTTTTACCGGTTGGGTAAAAAAGCTGGACAAACAAATGACCACACAAAAAAGAAAAATTGTGCTTTTTATTGATAATTGTACGGCTCATCCTGAAGACATTAATTCTGTATTAAATAACGTAAAAGTCGTATTTTTCCCACCAAACGTAACGTCAATTATACAACCAATGGATCAGGGGGTAATTAAAACTCTTAAATTGCACTATCGAAAAAGAATCCTGAAAAAAATTGTTACATTGTAGAGAACAACCAGACTGTCCCTGTTAATATTGTTGATCTCCGGGAGTGCATTTCTGAATTATCAAAAGTATGGACCAATGATGTTAGCGATGAAACAATATTCCATTGTTTTTGTAAAGCTGGTTTCAGTACCGACATGACAGAATGGAATGAAGAAGATGATATGACACTAGTACAGTTAAGAAGTCACTGGAATTTTCTACAAACAACTGGAAATGTCAGTAACGAAGTTACACTGGAAGATGAACAGGTTACTGTTTCTGATTTTCCGGACGATGACGACATACTCCATAGTGTTAGCAAGTCCTCTGAACCGGTAGATGATGATGATGATGACAAAAATTTTGAAGACCAGCAAGACAAGAGAAAACCTACCGATGACGAGGTTTTACAGTCATTTAAAGCAATTAGGCTTGCACTACATCTCAAGGACGAAGTACCTGACAGTATTTTTGAGTATTTAAATAGATGTGAAACTTTTTTTGAACGTAGTATCTTATTGAAACACAGAAAACAACAGAACATTTTACCCACTTTTTCAAGTAACGAATTAAAACTGTATCAAAAATTATATAGCCTACTGTCAACATTACCAATCAACATCCATCAAAGACTAAAGAATGCATTAGGATTAGTGCTTTTTAACATTTTAAATAAAGTTAGTGTATTCATTTTTTGTATTATTGTTGTGAAAAAATTATGTGCTAGAAATAAAAATACAGTGTTGACCTAAAACTCAGTTCAACATGCTTTTACGTATAGCCTACAACCATGTACAAGGTAAGTCTTTACATGAAATACACAAACTCTGTATTCAGTACGTACTTACTATGTATTAGATTAATATGTAAAGCATGACAAAAAAATACATTTACTTTTTTAAGTATGCGCTATTAAGAAAAATAACGGTACGTAATATTAATTCATTATAGAACGTGAAACAACATTCATAAAAAAATTAGACGGGGAATTCTTGTTATAAATGGTTTATACCTATATATAACGAAAACCTCTAACGAATTTTTTTCCAGGATTCCCAATTTCGTTATATAGAGGTTCGACTGTATTTGTTATTATTATAAATTATACCAACAATTTCTGTCCTCTTTTAGTTTTGTTGAGCGCCAGTTGTGAAATACACAACAATATTACAATTACAATATAATAACATTAATAACTATACACTTATTAATTTTGAACCAATTTATTATGGTTCGTTAATTATCGAGCACGCCAATTTATTATGTAAATTGACTATCGTGCCCCACTTTGGCCGCACTAATTTATTATGCAACGTTACAACAATTATAGGAATACATTACCATGTACTCAACGCAACTATTATATGTATTACACCGGCCAGGTCGCAGGATTTGTTTCTCTCGTTGCGTTAAGTATATGTAGTTGCACAATAATTAAATAGTTTTTAAAGAGGAGTGAGATGTTGTTGACATGAAATAATCAATTAAACCCGTTTCAAAACAATCATTCTAAGATTTATTACTTGATAGAAAAATATTTAACTATTAAAATTTCAAAAATTATACAAACAAATATTCACCTTTATAAGCTTTACCAATCTGTAACCTGCTATGCTATTCATAACATACACTAAAAGTAAACACCCATATAATCTTATTAACTAACCAAACATGTTAAACAAGTTATTTAAATTCTTTTTATTTGTGTGTCTGAAATGCACTCAAATTTTAATTAATGATAGCAACTCATTTACCAACAAAATAATATTACGATTCAAGAATGAATTTATTGTTGCTATGAACAAATAAAAATGATATTACATTTACTTCCAATGTATTATTGATTTATACTGACACACCCAAAAATACAACAAAAGATTAGTATTTCTTTTCCACAAGTTATTGTTAAATTACACTCTCTTATCTAACTACTATTTTACTTTAAAATTCTAATTATTCTCTGTTCATATTTAAGTTCTTTTTCAAGAGCTCTCTTCACAATAAAAAATATAATTGTTTTTGTATCACCTCCGTATATCTCCCTTTACCGTTGTGTGTGTGTGTGTGTGTGTGTGTGTGTGTGTGTGTGTGTAATCCTGAGAGTATGATGATGATGATGGTTATTCTGCTGCTGTGGCCGTTGTCTCTAAGTGTTGTTGTTGATGCTCCAGAATTCCTCCTTACGTCTTGGTGTGAGTGGTAGCGTTTTTTTTTTTAATACCTTTATTTTATCAGCATGCTCCATTACAAATAAAGTAATACTACATGCTATATATAAACTTATTACAAGCCGATTCTCAATACATATAAAGACAACTCCAGTAGTACAACAATTACAAAGATTCAAAATAAACAAGAAAAATAAAAATCAATCATTGACAATGATATAATGAATTAGTACTACATTATTAACATGTTAAAACTGTATGCATGCATGTATCGCATGCATGATAAAGCTGTTCGACCAATATGTAAGTTAATTCATAATAACAAATGCATACAATGATTCAAAATAGTGTAGCGGGTCATTTTTGGATGTTTTTATTTTTAACGGTTTGGGGTATACATTTATATTTTTATTCATTTCATTTTGGTCGGGAGCCTTATAAAAAATGACGAAATAACTGTGTTATTGTGCAACGTTATTTAACAAGCAACAGCACGATGTTGAGAAATAGAGTTGGGAACAAAGGCGATGCGCAATTTCAGTGGTGTAACACGGCAGAAGAATTTACCTCCACCAAAATTCTAAGAACTCTGTACTTGTGTAAACAGCACACAGACTCAACTGTATCACTACAAATCTGAGTGACGCAGCCAGCCACAAAACCGGATGTCCTGGGACAAACAAAATTCCGCAATGTGCTTTTTGAGCGGCAGGAAGTCATGGCTAAATCCGGTCTTTCCAATGACATCAGCAGAGCCAAGCCCAATATTAAGCTCTGGTCATCCACATATGTCAGCTCCATTCCCTATATAAAATGGTTACACGACAGCAGAGAAGCAAGGAGCGACGAAAGCGTAGTGGCAGTGAAACACTGATTCCCGGCAAAAAGTGAAAAGTACCTGTTACATTACAGGCCAGTCTACAAGCAGCAGTCCCCGGTACGGCTGGCCCAAGTAGGCTCGTCACAAATATTTTAATTTTTTCAGAAATAAAGGGTGTAAAACAGTATAAATCCATGTGACCGCGGTCGGTTTTAAAAAGAAACTGTATCAGTTACAACTTTTGAAGAATATAGAACAAGCAATTTTTTCGTGAGAAGAGGCGTGTGCGCGGCGACCACGTGGCAAGCGTTTGGGGGTCTAGGGGCTTAATATGAAATGATAAAGGGTTTTATAAATTCGAATGGATGAGAGAGTGAGCAAGCTGGGCTATTTTTTGTGTGTATTTGTGTTTTATGAAATAATAAGGTAAGCTGTAGTCTTTAAGTGTTATGTTGGTATTGCACCACTTTGCAGCAATGTACCTCAATGAATTTTAATGAGTTTAAAAGCTATCAAGATTGAATAATAATAAATATAAATTCTCTTCTAAAATGAGTTGTGTCAGTACTTAGCATAACCCATAGACCATGTTTGTATCTAGGTACATGTGAACGAATTCTGGGACCCTGTAAGTTTTCGTAACGGTAAGTAACAATTTAATTTGAGATTTAATTATAATAATAAATGTGATTGATAGGCAAGTCACAGTTGGCGCCACGAAACAGGCACGAATTGAATTAATTACAATTAATTAATTGAATTCCGCATCGACATGGATACAAGCATGTTCTAGGTTAGCTTAGTAACCTAACAGTAGATTACAAAATTTAAATAATTACTGTATTTATTTTATTTAATTTAATTAATTATTCTATTTAAGCAATTTATATAATTTAATTTATATCAATAATATAAAATGTCAAATAACGAAAATGACGTAAATAAAATGAGTGTCGAAGTTTTCGACGACTCAAACGTTAGTAACTATGAAACACACTCGACTCCAAGTGTGAGTCAGAGTGAAGCAGAAATAAGTATAACAGATCGAAGTAAAGTAAATGAAGATTCAGGGATTCAAATAACCCCGAAATTAGATAGGGAAAGTAGAATTGATAGTAAAGAAGTCGGCTTCACTGACGGAAACATAGTAGCACAATCTACTCCGTCGACAACACGAACTAAAGGGTTGTCGATGGACGATCTGTTTAATTTAATGAAAACAATGTCCGAAAACATAAATAGCAACTTAAATGCAAAATTTGAAGAACAACAAATTGATTCCAATGTTAAATACAATAAGATAAATGAGAAATTCGATGTCCAAAAGAATAGTTTTGGCAGTCAGTTGAATGAGTTAAAGAACCAAATTAACGAAATAAAAAGTGATTCTGACGTTAAATTTAATATACAGAATGAGAAGTTCGATATTCAAAAGAATAGTTTTGAGGAGTTAAAAAATCAGAATAATGAGTTGAAACATGAGATTCAAGAAATTAATAGACATTGTGAAAGTACTAAAGTAGAGTTTACTGAGAAAATTAGCCAAGTAGAGACCAAGTTAGATGATACAATACTAAAGATAGATGTTAAATTTAATGAAATAGATAGCCAGTTATGTAGAGCTGAGAAGCAAATCAATGAAAATAATGAAATATTAATAAATTCAATGAATGAGTATAACAATGATATAGAATCCAAAATTAATAAAGGTAATATTGAAACTGAATGTAAGTTGAGTAGCGTAGTAATGACAGTTGAAAAAATTAGTCAAACTATTGATGAACACCAAAATAAAATAGACTATAAGATCTATGAAATAGAAGGTAATTGTAAAACAGAGATACAAGCTATACAAAATACAGTGAATACTATAGATAAGCGTCATGTACAAATTGAGAGTTTAAATAACAATATATTTGCATCAATTGAACAGAGTATAGTTAATGTAAAAGACGAATTGAATTTAGCTATAAACGAAAAACTTAATAGCGTCACTGAACAAATAGTCATTACTAAAGATGTGAATAGCGATATTGAGTTAGAGTTGTTTAATTGTGAAAACAGGGGGGTACACCCTATGCAGTTTTTAAATAGAGTCAAAGAATTCAATCAGTTTTGTAGAAGTAGCTGGCAAGTACAACTGTTAAAAATAATGAAGTGTTTTAGAGGGAACTCCGCGGTATGGGCGGAAGTACATAAAGTAGACTGGGTAAACTATCAGTGTTTTGAGATGGCATTTAGAGAAAAATACTGGTCGGAGGAGGAACAAGAAATATTGCGAAGTAAAATTATGGGACCAGGTAATTTTGGAACCCAAGGGAGTAATGTAACTATGTATGTAATGCGATTATACAATGAGGCCAAGTATTTAGAGCCACCGTTACCATTTAGATCGTTCGTCCGACATATAAGTAAGCATTTGCCCAGAGAAATACAGATTACGCTAATGACGCGCGAAATTTCAGAGATTACGGAACTAGAAAAAATACTGGATATTTTTCAGAACATACGGGAACGTGACATGAGTAGGTGAATAAACGCACCAACAACACATATGAATGTTAATCATAATCAATCCCGGGGAATACCAAATTTCCACCGAGGGGCGAGAGGGGGAAACAATGATAATCGAGGTGAGGGTTGGCGATGTGCCGATTGTAATGTTGAAAATTATGCTATAAGAACAACCTGTTTTAGATGTCACAAACCGAGAGAATGTCAACGCAGCGAGAGAACGTACCAGCAACAGAGTCAACCGCAGAGAGGAGGCGAGAACGCCAGAGGAGCACCGAGAGGAAACGGAAGCGGAAATAGAGGCAGAGGTGGATACAACCAGGCCGTAGCAGGTCCATCCACGGGAAACTAGAGGAGACAATGGAGAACCGGGCCCAACCATTGTCTACGGAAAACAGGAGGGTCCAAATAATCAACAGATACCATAATAACGTTATCAAGATGGACATGGCGAAGGAACTGTTAGAAGAAGAGGAGAACAAGGTGATGGAACGCAGAGCAGGATTAACTGAGGTGACGATTAACCTTGAAGGTAAGAATTATAAAACTTTAATTGATACCGGTAGCGAGATCTCAGTAATTTCTGAAAATGTCATGGGTGAATTAAAAGAGTTAAACAAGAATATACCGTCATTACCAGTTGCAGGGGTTACTGTAGTGGGGGTAACTGGGGTGAGAAGTAAGAGAATAACCAGACAAGTACAATTAAATATTCTCATAAATGAAGTTGAATTTGAAAACACTTTCCTAGTAGTTAAAGGGTTGAGTTTAGATGTAATATTGGGAAATGACTTTTTGGAAAGAAACGGAGCAGTGATAGATTTTAATAAACAAATAGTAAAATTTGAGAAGGGGAATAAACCAGTCAGAATAGAGTTTAAGAAAATAGTAAATGAAAATAAAGTCACGGGAATAAAAATGTGACATAAACAGATAACTGACGGAGAGATAGAAACTAAAATAAATATATGTATAGAGAGTGATGGTCTAGAAAATGAGGAGAGAGAGATGCATGAGCGTAATGAGAGTGTGTGGGCAAATAGAGCCGGTAAATTTTTCAATGAAAATACAGTTGTAGGAAATACTCAACAACAGGAGTTGTGGGCAGTTGTCGAGCAGTACCGAGAGGTGTTTGATGAATCACCAGGGAAAGCGAAGGACTACATCTGCGAGCTGAAAGTTCGGGACCACGCACCATACATGCAGAGAAGCTACCCAGTGCCGTTTTCGAAGAGGAGGGCTGTACAGGAGGAATTAGACCGTATGATGCTAGGAGGCATAATTGAACGCTCAGTATCACCTTATTCAAACCCTTTGGTGGTAGTGATAAAGAAAGATGGCAAGGTAAGGTTATGTTTAGATGCTAGGAAAATTAATCAAGTTATTATACCTGACAGGGAATCTCCAGAACCCATAAATGAGATTTTACAAAAGTTTAGCGGAGTCAAATACATGACGTCCTTAGACCTGACCGCTGGATACTGGCAGGTGCCATTAGCAACAGAGAGCAGGAAATACACAGCTTTTCTTTTTAACGGTAAGAATTACCAGTTTAAACGCTTACCTTTTGGATTAAATACCAGTGTTGCCAGTTTTATCAAATGTTTAGATAATATTTTACAACCTAAGGATTTAGATTTTTTAACTGTATATGTCGATGATATCTTGATAGCCTCTAGAACGTTTACTGAACATTTAGAACACATAGAATATGTATTAGATAAGCTACATCGAGGGGGTTTAACAGTGAATTGGGACAAGTCTAAGTTTCTGCAGACAGAAATACACTTTTTAGGATTTATTATTACACAGGAGGGGATATTAGCCAACCCTGACAAAGTCGAAGCCATAATGCGATTCCCTGAACCTAAAAACATTAAGCAATTACAGAGTTTTTTAGGCCTATGCAATTTTTACAGGAAATTTCAGGAGAACTACGCACGAATTACATCCAAACTGAGTGTTGTCCTGCAGAAGAATAAACAGTGGAGATGGGGCGATACGGAACGAGCTGCGTTTAATGAAATTAAGAGAAAGTTCAGTCACATGATAATGATGAATCACCCCGATTTTAATAAGACTTTTTATTTACAGACCGACGCCAATAATGTAGCGCTAGGTGCCGAGTTATACCAGGAGAGCGGCGACAAGGAACACCTAACGATCGCCTTCGCCAGTAGATCACTGTTATTGGCGGAAAAGAATTACACGACAACTGAGAAGGAACTACTAAGTATTGTGTTCGCCGTGGGTAAATTCTGCACGTACATCCTAGGGAATACCACAATCATTCGGACGGACCACAAGGCACTGTCATTTCTGAATTCGTGTAAGCTAACACACAGCCGATTAACCAGGTGGGTATTAGCCTTACAAGAATATAACTTTTCATGGGAGTACATAAAGGGGTCAGATAATAAGGTACCAGATACACTTTCTAGAATAGATGTAATAAACAATAAAACTGGTAGGGACCTTAAAGAAATAGAAATTTTTAGACTAACTAGGGAAGATAGAATTTTTGGTGAGGAATTAAGTGACATTAAAAACTTGCAAAGATCTGATAGCAAACTGGGTAAAATAATGGTTAGTTTAGAAACAGATGTAGAGGGATCTGAATATAATGAGCGATTTCAAATATATCAAGATATTTTGTTTAAAAAAGTAGATGGTGGAGAGCGTGATTGGAGGTTAATTATACCTGATGAGTTAATAGACAAAATTGTTTGGGATTGTCATATAAGGTATGGTCATTTTGGTGCGAGAAAGTGTGCGAATGTGTTGAAAGAGTCATGTATATTTAAGAACATGGAGAGGAGAGTGAGAAAAGTGTTGAGAGTGTGTGATTTATGTCAAAAATCGAAGGTAGTGAATTACAGAGTAGAAGGGGAGATGAATTACATAAAAGTAGATAAACCTTTCGATCTAGTTGCGGTTGATTTATATGGACCATTACCCAGAGGTAGAGGAGGTGTGTTATATGTATTTGTAGTTTTAGACACTTTTTCAAAATTTGTAAAGTTATATAGTATTAAGAGAGCAACTAGTAAGGTGCTTAGCGAGAAGATAGTGAAAGACTACATGCTAAATGTGGGAAAACCAAAAATTGTATTATCTGATCATGGTCCGCAGTTTATAAGCGGCCAGTGGCGGCAGACGCTTGGATGGGAAGGCATCATACCCAAGCATACGGCAGTGTACCATCCTCAGTCGAATCAAGCAGAACGGGTGATGAGAGAGATTGGCAGGATATTCCGGGCGTACTGTCACGCCAAACACACAGAATGGCCATCCTACGTGAAAAAAGTAGAGGAGTGGCTGAATTGTACCACCCATGAGTCCACGGGATTTACGCCGCATGAGTTGATCAGGGGAACAAGGCCGCCCAGGATATTAGAACAACTTTTCACGTACCCACCTGAAGGTCAAATTTCGGACAGAAACGTGAAAATTAGGTTGGCGAACGAGAATTTACTTACTAGAGGAGAGCGACGAAAACAGAAACATGATGCTAAGGGTAAATGGACCAAATATGAGGTAGGTCAGTTAGTGTTAGTAAAAAGACACGATTTGTCCAGTGCTCAAGATAGGGAAATAAAGAAGTTTTTCTTGTTGTATGAAGGACCGTATGAAGTTGTTGACATTAAAATGAATAATGCTTATGTTTTACGAAACCAAACAACGGGGGAAATAGTGGGTACCCATAACGCCACCAACTTAAGAAGGTATTGGTCAAAATGAAATAATAATAAACAAAATAATACATTGAATTCTGTAATTAAATATAACTAAACCACTATGATAAACCTATAGTTAAATAAGTACAAATAACTATGAATAACATAAAACAGTTAGTGGTAGCGGATAGGTGTTCCCCACTTGCCCCAGTGGGGTTCGCCTATTTCAGGGACGCGCCCGTGCCCACGCGAGCCTTGGTTTTCTCCATGTACCTTTATTTTCGGAGGAAGCTTTGTCCCTACCTTTAGTCCTAGTTTTTGACCCTGTAATAATCCTTATCCCTTTTATCTTCCCGATTTCCCTAACCCTCCCCTTAGAGTAAACATATAAACAATAATTATGTACATGTAACATATAACCTATTTACAGGTAATTAAGAAAAAATAATAAGTGTAAATATTATAATAAATATTATAATAATTAAGAAAAAATAATTTTGGAAAATATTTCACCGTAAAAGTTGTAACCAAAGGGTTTAATTATTATTTTGTGGTACCTGCTATGTTAGGTTATGAGTACGGTATAATGGTATTAAGCATGTGATGGTGGAGGAATTTAAAGTGAGACATATTAAGAAAAACAAACCTTTAATCACGTAGAATCATTTTGAAACTGTAATCAAAGTCATGGAAACTGTTTTAAATAAATGTATAATTTAAAAGGGTCAATTTTATAAATGAATTAAAAATATATCTGATCCGAATTGGAATAAAAATGTAAGAGACAAATATGTTATCTAAAAGATTAATAAAACTTGAAAAATGTAGCAAGCAGGTATGGCAATATATGATGCAACTAGAATGTTTAGATTATGAATGCTGAAACTGAGCATGTTTATAACTGTTGTTTATGAAAACGAGTCTAGCACACAACTGTGTTCATGTAAACAGTAAACAGGTGTGTTGGAGTGGTATGTTGTGACTAATGCCTACAGACATACTTGGTGACCATAACAAAACTCTATTGTGACATAAAAGAATTAAAGAAAAATTTTGATAAAATAACAATGAGGTAATTATTGTAACTTACAGTTTGAGAAATTAAACACCATTAAATTAATCAAATTAATAGAAACAAGGCTTTTAACAATGAACTTAAATTGTTTAAAAAAAAAAAAAAAAAAAAAAAAAAAAGGTAATGTGAGTTAATGGTAGATTAGGGGAACGTGAATTCAAGTACAGTAGAAGCCCGATATAGCGCGGTTGTCGGGTGACATACTTTCCTCCGTGTTATAGGCGTAACTGCGGTATATCGGAAGGTGACCTGTACAGTGACAAATGATGGGGAGGGAGAACCGAGAAAAAGGCTACAGCATAATGCACTACTATATACTGTACGTAAATTACGTTACCAAATGTAGAAATAAAAAATAAGAAAACTGTATTTTAATCCAATATTTTAATCTATTTTAATCCAATGGAATATAAAATACACTATTTATACATTGCTCACTCGACCTACTGTAGGCCTAATTGTTGGTCTTAAAAAAGTACGTAATTGTTGTTTGACGGGATAATGCACAGCGTTTCTTTTCCACGTATTGTTTTATAAATGCGAGGTGCAGCAGATGAACATTATTAGATTCACTTTCCACGAAATTATTTGTTTATGTGTATTATCACTTCACTAGCATTTGGAATAACTTCTTTCACTTCCACCCCATTTTCATTTCCATCATCGTCATCGTCTTCTTTTTCTTCGCAATTTGCATTTCGGACTGCATCGATGATATCTTTATCTCCTATACATTCTGCAACAGGCTCACCGTTGTCAACTTCTGCCCAGTCATTCAAGTCATCTAGAATGAAGTTGCAATGCAGAACACTACTCGCAGACTGTACATCACTATTAGTGAATCCGGCAACAGAGCAATTTCCATCGGCGATGTTTTGTTCAAAGGAACATTTTTTCCAGCAATTCTGAATCGTTGCCGTACTAATACTTTCCCATGCAAGACCTATTGAATACGCAACTGTTTTCAGGTTTATTGACTTAAGGTAAATTTCCATTTCCTCATCAGAATTCACTATAGCACTCAGAAGTTCATGGCGGTAATGCGCTTTAAATGCTTTTATGATGCCTTGATCTAATGGCTGGATCAGTGCTGTAGTGTTTTTCGGCAAGAACATGACTCCGATTTTCCCATCTCTTGACTGTAGCATACCAGCAGGTGGATGTGCTGGACAGTGGTCAAGGGTCAGTACAGCTTTTTCTTCGAGGTTGAGTGACCGCAGGTGGCTCCTCACAGATGGAACAAATTCTTCATGGAACCATTTACCGAAAATATCACTTGTCATCCAAGCATTTTTTGTATTACGATATGTGATGGGTAATGACGTCATGTTAACATGTTGAAAGCATCTAGGATTTCCGCTTTTCCCTATACAGAGAGGTTTAACTTTGTGGCTGCCTGATTTATTTGTGGCAAACAGGAGGGTAACTCTATCCTTATTTATTTTTAATCCAGATTTATTTATTGAATTATTCACATCCAGAGTTCTGGTAGGAAGCATTCGAAAATACAGAGCAGTTTCATCACAGTTATACACTTGATGGTCATTTAAATCGTTATCGATCATTACTTTGTTTAATGCCTGAGGAAAAAGTGCTGCAGCTTCACTGTCACATGATTGTGCTTCCTCTTCAATGCTTATCTGGCTTATACCATGACGAGATTTCCATCGCGAAAACCACCCATCAGATGCATTAAAGTCACTGTTGCCATGTAAATCACTATGGAATTTCACAGCTTGAGCTCTAATAACTGGTCCTGACAGTGGCACACCTTCACTTCATTTTATTAAAAACCACCTGTACAGACACTCATCTAGTTCACTATCCTTACCTACTTTAGTCTTTTTTCTTTGCAACCCCACTTCACTTTCAACTGTGTTCAGAAAACTTTTAAGTTTATCTTCTTCCTTCATCCACCCTCTAATTGTTCCTTCTGCGATGCCACACTCACATGATAAACTTGCCTTTGACTCT
This sequence comes from Magicicada septendecula, assembly GCA_034769895.1. Classification (NCBI taxonomy): domain Eukaryota; kingdom Metazoa; phylum Arthropoda; class Insecta; order Hemiptera; family Cicadidae; genus Magicicada; species Magicicada septendecula. The sequence goes on from CM068372.1 coordinate 429,672,749, forward strand.
CCGTTCTTCACACGATCAATTATTTTGAGTTTATCACTCACAGAATATGCTTTTCTTTTCTGCGACATCACAAAACTCTACACTATATGCGAATTTATGACAAAGACTATACACTTTGATAAGATAATATCAGAGTATGATCTTATGCTGTAATATAAGAGTACACTATGAGGGAGAGAAGGGATTTAGTGGCTGCTTGCCTTGGCATGAATTCTTAGAAACGTAGAGACTGTAAATACGGGGCAATTGTTTATGTCTACAGGTACACTTGAACTGGCAATTCTGGCTGTTGTTTACAACGCTGTTTCCAACAACAAGCCTTTGTTTACAATAAACGCAACGCATTTCAATGTGGCTACGGAAGTCACGATAAACAATTCATAATTTACTCACTCTCTAAAAGTAAGAATTTTTGCTAATAACGGGCGACATACTCTTCACCGCGTTATATCCGAATCCGCGGTATATCGGACCGCGCTATATCGGGCTTCTACTGTATGTTGTCTGTCCGTCCCCTACTCCATCTCGGCAAAACCCCCGTTTCAGGCGGGGATACTGACCACTTAGTTATGAATTATAAGTTATAAATGTAAAATGTAAATAAATTTTAGAATTAAGTGACCAAATATAATTGTCAAGTTTTAGTATCAGTGAATATGGGAACATTTTGAAACGATGTGTAACAAAATAAAAACTTGTTGTCAATACAAGAAGTGGGGATAATTTTGGGGGGTAGTTTGGTGCTCAATGAAGTGATAATAACAATGGGGTGTTGAACGGCATTTGTAGAAAGATTAATTTCATTTATTAAGTAATTAGTTAGTTATCAAGTGGCTATTGTGGGGGTTGCCTGTGCTCTCACAAGTAGCGAAATAGGTTGGGGGTAGCAGTGAGTGTTACCTCCATCGGAGGCCAAACTGGCGATAAATGTGCGGCACACCTTATACGTGTAAAATAAAAATGTTTTACACACAATATTAAATAACGTGTCGCACATAAGAGTATTGATGAAACAGGCAGTGAAATTAAAGTTTAGATTTCCTCGACTTTTTGGGCGGTTACTGCCTTACCAGCACTAACCGTGGGTTTGGCTAGCGGCCAGCTATGGTCATACCAAGTCCCTTGACCATAGCTGACTTGAAATTGGTATAAGTTTGAAATTCAATGGGGGGACATTAGAGGAAATCTCCGAAACTATGGAACAGCGGCTGCCACTCTGTTCGAGGAGGAACAGCAGAGCCAGGTGGCAGATCCGTTTTTAAGGGTGTATGATTTTATTAACAAGAACATTATGATGTTCACAACTTTTAAACTTAACAGCGGAAGCAGAGACACGGAGAGGTAAACCCTGCTCCAAAATATACAGTCTCTGTGGAAGCGAAAGGGCGAGACAGTCCTTCATAATCTGAAATAGTGTGTGTGGCTGGGAGGTGACGCAAAGGAGTCACGAATTTTAAAATCTTATGACATAAAAGTTTTTTTTTTCAAAGTTTAATTCAAATAAAACTGCTTGTGCTCTGTTCAGGTAACTAGCTGCTTAGATATTTAAAATTAAGGTGTTCATGCGATAATTTTAAGTGTATTATTTTATTGTTGTCTATTAGATAAGCATTGATAAGAATATGTAATTTTATTATGCGTGTATTTGTTTAAATCAATAAGTAAATCGTCTGGCAGGTTAACATAAATAACCAGAATTAGAGAAAATGGGAAACCAGAGGGTGAGGAGTGATGATAAATAAATATGTATATTTCATATAATTTATTCAATTGTGAGATGTATTTTCATTGTGTCAGTAGGATCAGCTGATCAGCAATACCATGTCACTGGTATATTGGTTTGTAAATGTTACAAGTAATTAATGTTTAATGTACTACAGATATTTTGAAGTAAAGATAAAAAGAATATGAGAAATAAAATAACAATAATTTATGCCAATTAATAAAAGATAATTGTTGGGTGATGAATATTTTGTGGGACACATATATCTGTCCAAGTTAAAATCAAAGTTGAATTTGAAATAGTAGAGGTGATTATGATGTAATGATGTTTTTGAGTTGATGTGATATAACAGAATTTTGTGAAATATAGATGCTGACACAGTAGTAATGGAGAATTTATGTAGAGTTTTGAATGATATATTTATGTTTATAATTAATGAGGTTATTTTGTGTATTTGTAGTGAGGTAATGAGATTGAGATTTTTTGGGGATGGCAATTTTGTATTAGAGGGTAGTGTAATGTAGGAGTCCGCAACAAGGGTTGGGACGGGATAGGGATAGATTTTAGTGGGGAAGGGGCCGCCGTAGGTAAAATCCAGGGGCCAAATAAGGGAATTGAGTTTTTGGGTAGGGGAAACACGTATCCTATGTACAAAGAGTTAGAGAGTATTTTATAATGGGAGAAGGTAGCGATTTGTGTTAAATGATAAGTGGGGCTTAGAGTGTTTTGGGATAGATATTTTGGTAGAGATGGGTGTCATGATAATTGAAGTTGATGAATGTTTGAGTCAGAGAGAAAGTTCATATATGTATACAGATCTAATACAGAAAAATGAGAATAAATAATTTATATCACCCACAGTAGAGATTGTTAAATGAAGAGTAAGAGTGTTAAGCAAAAAGAAAGATTCATGATAAAGAATATACAATTGTTTATTTTTTAGAAACCAGTGACAGAAATTTTAATAGAATTGAAAATAATGTAAATAGTCCAGTCGCCAGAGATTTTGACTTGATAAAAAAATGGGGCAAAGCAATATTTGGTGCACGTGTTAAATAAACGTTAATAATTAATATAAAAAAATCTTTGCATGTTTATCTTTCTAGGGTTTTCTGAAAATGGTCTGGAAAAATCGTAAAGACAGATTTTCTTAAAGCACTCCGTAAATATGTACAGTTGGAAGAAATAAAAAGGTGTATATTGAAGAGCAAACAATTTCCTTCAGAAAGTCTCCTTACATATTTTTACGTTAATGGAACTGTTTTCCTGAAAATTGGTAATGATGAGCGCTGCGTTTTAAAAAGAGCGTTTGCCCCCGATCTTGCGTAATTCGCTAAATTAGCCAGGCGCGTCTATTCAAAAATATCATAACTTTCTTTAATCTAAGCATAGCCAGTTAAATAAAGGCTAGTTTTGAAGGGGAACAGTATAGCTTTCAAAATTTGTTGATTTTTACATAAATATTTTATTTGAACATAAAGACTATAGTGTATAAATATTTACTGTAGATACAAAAAGAAGTGAAACCACAAAATTACAAGTAATATACAATAAAATTTTAAAAAATAGTAGTTCTTTACTAATTTACCTTTAAAAGAGATAAACTTTTTATTTTATAATAATGAAAAATACTTTTGAAGTTGTTATTTAAAAAAAAACACCTTTTCAAAAGTGAGTATTTCGACGTATTTTAAATTTACTCGAAAATTCAGAGTTTATCTGCCTTTATTAATCTTAAAAATAGAGATATCGAAATACAAAAAATTGTATTTGAAAGCTGCAAGTGTTCTGCATCAAAAACTATACTCATGAAAATTAAAATCATTTTCGAAATTAAAAAAATAAATAAAAATTGTGTATACTAAAAAAAGGTGCCTCCTTTGCGTTACATACATGTATCTTTTAAGTGGGTTTATTTGAGTACTTGAAATTAACGTTACAGCTACTACAATACTAAATCTATCTATTCATGTTATTTCTCTTACCTGATTATACCTATACTCTAAAAACAAGACCCTAGAAAACAGGTAAAATTTTTAAACGGCGCGGCGTTCTATTCCCCTCGAGTGGGAACTGTAAATGTAGCTGCGCGCGCAACACCCATTGTTGTGGTGTGCCATACAAACATCTGCTATACAAGAACGGAGCAGTAACGCAGTTGATATTTCTTCAAAGGTTATAATCAAAACATTACAAATATTTTTGTTTTTATCATATAAAACAGGTAAAAAAATTGCAGTTTAAAGTTTTTATTTACACTTTTTATACATGCTAATATTTATTTATTTGTGAGCACGTGTAGTGGAGTCAAAATAAAAATCAAATGTGAATTGTATTGGGAGTCGATTTTTTGTGTGCTAAATTGGTTAATGGGATCAAGTTGAGCTAATAGTTAAGTTTTGTGTAAAAACAACCCGTTTATTTTTTTATTAACAATTTAAGTTGCAAAATAGCGTTTTTATAAATATCTTTGGACCAACAAGCCGATTTTAATGTGATTTTTTTTCAGTATTCTATAATAAATTAAGAACATTTCTAGCCTTAATACGGAAGTCGATGTTATTATTATTGTTAATAAATAAATAAAGTGGCGATGGCGTTTATAAACAAATTGCTGTTGTTTTAACGCAAATTAATGAAAGTTGATAAAACTTGAGGGAAAGGTAACCTTTGTGGAGTACTATAAACCCCAAAAATTTCATATTGAAATGTCGAATATTACCTCAAAAAAATTGCAATTCACAAAAAAACTTTGAGTGTTCATAAAGTACGGCAAGATTGTGGCACATAGGTGTACGACGGCTTAAATTAAAGCTTATTAAAAATACTTTCGGGTGGTTAATTAACAAAATTTTTTGGCCTTTCTGACACCATTTTTTGATCATTAAAAAAAATTAAACGTAGACATGGATAGCCTCAAAAAAAGATGAAAATGAAGAAAAAAGAAAAATCTTAAAATCTGCAGCAGCAATTATTCGAAACGATGTTAATCTGAAGAAAAGTAATACAGAATTTTATCCTCCAAGTGATAATATATTCCAAAATATTAATGAGAATATCCCAGAATCCCTTCAGTTTCTGATAGAAGAAATAATTTTAAAAAATAAAAAAGGTGATATTAGTTCATATGAAACAAAATGCACAGCAATTACTCATTCAATTATGAGTTGCATAAGACCTAGAACCTTTCTATCACCATTGCAAGTTGGTCTGTCTGTAATGTTGCACAGGAAATTTGCTTCAAAACGAATTATAGATATATTGTCGCATCTGGGAGTGTGTTCATCATACACTTTATGAGGATAGTGTATTGCTTAGTCCACGTTCTCCATTTAGATCTGGTTGTTTTGCACAATTGGCATTTGACAATTCAGATATTAACATCAATACTATAGACGGGAAAAATACTTTTCATAGTATGGGAGGTATTATGGTTGTAAGTCCAAGAGATTTTTATTATAACAAAGTTCCCTTAAAACGATTGACAGTTAAGCCTACCGCAAAAGAAATTAGCAAAATTGACAAAATACCATTCCAAATTTTTGAAAATATTAATACACATGCACTCCAAAACATTGTTTTTGAAAAAGTAGATAACCCGAGTTTTAATAATATAGATTTTTCTAATGCTGACTTGCTTTGGATTTATGGAGTGACCAAACCAGGCATTACTGGCTGGAATGCCTTTATGTCCAAGCTTTTGGAAAATATGACGTATACATTATCTAGAATTGTTTGCTTGCCTTTTGTACACTCTCCTCCAACTGACAAAAATACAATATACACCGTTTTAAAATACGCTGTAAAACTAGTGAAAACTTAAATCTATTTAATTGTTTTGTTACTTTCGATCAACCTTTGTATCAGAAAGCGTTTAAAATGGTCCAATCCTCACCTGATGATGATATACATAATGTAATTGTTCCACTTGGAGAATTTCATCTGCTTATGTCTTTTCTTGGTTCAATCGGTTATGTGATGGCAGGAAGCGGTTTAAAAGAAGCATTAAGCTGTTACTATGCGCCAGGAACTGTAGATAAGATGTTAGATGGCCATGCTTATGCTAGAGCAGTACGAGGCCACACATTAATTTGGATAGTTTTGTGTAAAAAGATTATTGAGGAAATGAATCTTTCAGAAGTTGAATATTCAAATATGAAATTTTTACTACAAGAATTTTTAGATGATAATCTTACTTACAAAGAAGTACAAGATCATAATTTTTTTAACATCTTAAATGGTAAATTTCTAGAAAAAATTATTGAAATTGAGGAATGCGGTAAAACTGCAAAATTATGGATACAATACATACGAATGATCTCTATTGCAAAAGCATTTGCGCGCTCTGAAAAAATGGGTAATATAAAAATTCAATTACAAGTTATTCAGCAAATGTTGCCATAGTTTTATGCGACTGGACATTTTAATTATACGAAATCAGCCTTATTATATGTACAATATATGAATCAATTTATAAAAGAATCTGAAAAACTTTTCACCTCAATGCAAAACCAAAATGTAATTCCAGAAACTACCGCTTTAAAAATTAAAGAACTTCAAAATTTTATAAATAACAGATTTTGTACTGTAAGACGAACTGAGAAATTCTGGTCAGGAACTCATACTGATATGACAATCGAACAGGACTTAATGAGAGTCATGAAAGTTGATGGTGGTATGATTGGACGGGGAGTAACTACCAGTACTGCAAATAAATGGATTTTAGCGATGCCATATACACATGATATCTGCGAAGAAGTAGAAAATTTTTGTGGTATACAATTTTCTACTTCCGATCAGCATGTAGATGCTAGAGATTCTCGAATAAAACGAGATACTGAAGATATTCTCAAAATAAAATCCTGGTTTGATTGTCACGAGACATTTCCTTATCAAGATTCAATAATGTCTATATCTACTGGCGTTACTGGCGGTAATAATATTAACTGTCATAATGCTTTTGAGGTTGGAAAAGCAGGGTTAGAAGAAATTGCTGGTACAAACTTCCATAAAGTTTCGTTTAAACGAAAAAATAGAGTACTGTCATTAAAAAGTGTTAATAGTAGTCTGAAAATTCAAGAGGAAATTGTCCCTATAGATCCAATGTTTATATTTCAACGCATTTGTGTAGCAAGAAAAAGTGACGACGAATTAAAAGATTACATGCGTTATGAACTTGCACCGTACCCAACATCTATGTTTTACGAAGGTGTATTTCGGAAAACAGATAAGTCTAAACTATATGATATGTTTGAAGTGGACCGCACTGAGATTAACCTTGAAGATTGCATTTAGGTCATTGATGGTGGTATGTTACTGCATAGAGTAGTATGGTCAAAAAATGACAAGTTCAAATGTATTTTTCAAAGATACGTAAATTATGTCAAGAGACACTTTGGATCAAAAGTTACTGTAGTTTTTGATGGCTATACAAACAATTCTAACAGCATCAAAGCTATGGAGCGTTATCGCCGTACCAATCAAAATTCCTCTTTAGATATTTTATTCTATGAAGATATGTGTGTCACAGTGACCCAAGAACAATTTCTTTCGAATAAAACTAATAAAACTCGATTTATTGAAATTGTAACGAGATATTTGGAAGAAGAAAGCTAACGTTAAACAAGCTGACGATGATACAGACTTATTAATTGTGAAAACAGCCTTAGAATTATTGATAAATTATATGCACGTCAAATTGTTACTTACATTGAAATTCCCTTTAATTTGATACCCCACGTGCGGTATTTTCATATTTTCCATTTTTGACATCACCTCTCCGCCAATTCCACTAATTTATTGAGCCCAAAATTTTTAAAAACCAAAATTTTTAATAGTGCGTATATGCATGTCACATATGATATTTCATATTTTCCATTTTTTACACCCCTCCATTACAACCCATTTATTGAGCCCCAGGGCCCAAATGTATTCAATAGTACGTATATGCATGTAAAATTGTTACTTGCATTGAAATTCCCTTTAATTTGATACCCCACAGTATTTTCATATTTCATATTTTTCATTTTTGACATCCCCCCGGGCCCAAAACACCTATCTTATGTTGGTTCTCCCATTGCGTAAAAAATTTGTGCCAAGTTTGGTAGAAATCGGTCCAGTTTCATATTTTCCATTTTTGACCTCCCCCAAAACCACCCATTTATTGAGCCCCAGGGCCCAAGAATTTTCAATAGTGCTTATATGCATGAAAAATTGTTACTTGCATTGAAAGCCCCTTTAATTTGATACCCTACATGCGGTATTTTCATATTTTCCATTTTTGACATCCCCCAGGCCCCAAAACACCTATCTTATGTTGGTTCTCCCGTTGCATAAAATATTTGTGCTAAGTTTTGTTGAAATCGGTCCAGTGGTTTAGTAGGAGGTGTGAAATATAAATACACACAACGACTTTTATGTATATTAAGATACACATATTTAATAATATTATTCAACAGAGGAAGATTTGTTAAAATTGACCATTCCGTCTATCGATTTAATACTCCTAACGATGAAATAATAACAAAATCGTTATTTTGATTTTATTACTATTAATATTTGAACTATTTTAAACAAAAAGAATGAAGACTTTATCATGATCCAATGGTTTATTTAGTAGTAAGAAAAGAAATTCACGGAATGTAAACGTTTTTATCGATTTTACCGCGCGCTGCCCTTAAATAAGGTTTTTTTTTAAAGCCTGACCTTATAAACATGCAAAGATGATTTTAAACCGATATTTAGACCTTTTTCAATAACTATACCAAATATCACTTTGCCTCAATTTTTTACGAAATTTTACCATTATTTTTACTCTGGCGACTGGACTAAAAGTCAAGAAGTGTTTATCTATATCTATAAAAATGAATGTTTGTTTCTTTCTTTCTTTGTCCCGTATGCGTTCCTATACCATTCATCCGATTGCGATGAAACTTCGGTGAGTTGTTGTACGCACGCCCGCGAAGGTTTATGAATTTTTTTCGATGGGGTCCTATGCGGGGTTCTTGGGGTCTTCCACATCTCCTCCTAAACCACTGGACCGATTTCAACCAAACTTGGCACAAATATTTTATGCAACGGGAGAACCAACATAGGGTAGGTGTTTTTTCGATGGGGTCCTTTGGGGGGTCCTTTGGGGTCTTCCACATCTCATCCTAAACCACTGGACCGATTTCAACCAAACTTGGCACAAATATTTTACGTAACGGGAGAACCAACATAGGATAGGGGTTTTTTTCGACGGGGTCCATTGGGGGTCCTTTGGGGTCTTCCACATCTCCTCCTAAACCACTGGACCGATTTCAACCAAACTTGGCACAAATATTTTACGCAACGGGAGAACCAACATAGGATATGTGTTTTTTCGATATGATCCTTCGGGGGGTCCTTTTGGGGTCCTTTGGGGTCTTTCACATCTCCTCCTAAACCACTGGACCGATTTCAACCAAACGTGGCACAAATATTTTACGCAAAGGGAGAACCAACATAGGATAGGTGTTTTTTCAATGGGGTTCTTTTGGGGGTTCTTTGGGGTCTTCCACATCTCCTCCTAAACCACTGGACCGATTTCAACCAAACTTGGCACAAATATTTTACGCAAAGGAAGAACCAACATAGGATAGGTGTTTTTTCGATGGGGTCCTTTGGGGGTCCTTTGGGGTCTTCCACATCTTCTCCTAAACCACTGGACCGATTTCAACCAAACTTGGCACAAATATTTTACGCAACGGGAGAACCAACATAGGATAGGTGTTTTTTCCGACAGGTCCTTTGGGGGGTCCTTTGGGGTCTTCCACATCTTCTCCTAAACCACTGGACCGATTTCAACCAAACTTGGCACAAATATTTTACGCAAAGGGAGAACCAACATAGGATAAATGTTTTTTCGAGGGGTCCTTTGGGGGTCCTTTGGGGTCTTCCACATCTTCTCCTAAACCACTGGACCGATTTCAACCAAACTTGGCACAAATATTTTACGCAACGGGAGAACCAACATAGGATATGTGTTTTTTCGATATGATACTTCGGGGGGTCCTTTGGGGTCTTCCACATCTCCTCCTAAACCACTGGACCGATTTCAACCAAACTTGGCACAAATATTTTACGCAAAGGGAGAACCAACATAGGATAGGTGTTTTTTCGATGGGGTTCTTTTGGGGGTTCTTTGGGGTCTTCCACATCTCCTCCTAAACCACTGGACCGATTTCAACCAAACGTGGCACAAATATTTTACGCAACGGGAGAACCAACATAGGACAGGTGTTTTTTTCGATACGATCCTCTGGGGGGTCCTTTGGAGTCTTAAAAAACTAACTTATTAGATCTGGTTACTATGGCAACCCAATGGAATAGATTCTGTTCTAAATATATTATCGCATTAAATTGAAGACCACGCGAAAGAAGTCTTTATATATTATATATATACAAACACTTTCTTTCTTTGAGTGGCATTGCAACGCATGCCGGGTACTCGCTAGTTTTAAATAATTTAAATGTCAAGTTGATGATCATTAATATTAATATTTTGTAATTTTAAATATTTTATGTTATTATGTTTTGTATTTCAAGATAGGATTTTACAGATGTCAAATGTATTTCAGATAGAAATCATACATAACATAGGTAGGTCAAGGGGTTTTGAACTTGACCTAGTTTCGATCAGCTGATGAGGTCATACGCCTACTAAGCTTGTATAGTAGGAAGTCAATTTTAATCTGTTTGTTTGATTAATTCAAACCAATATTTGAATAATTTTAATAAATGTTATTTAATAAATGAATTTAATAAATATTTAATGAATAATTTTTTTTGAAATTTAAAATTTTGAAAATTTTAATTTTTTTTTGAGAAAAAAAAAACTTGATTTTTCGCCTGCCAGCGAATGACTATTTTGGATAATGGTTGTTTTATTATGTGTGTATTAACCATTTTTCTTTTATTGTATTGCATTATGTTGGTAGACTATAAGTGATTCTCCTGTTAGAATTTTAATGAGTTTATGTTATTGAATTGTTTAAATTTATAATAAATTTTAAAAGGAAGTTTTCATTTTAATGTGTTAGGGTAATATGTAATGTTAGTGTGTGTGAGCCCAGTATCTGCTAAAGGCAGCCCAGCTTGCAAAAAGGGGATCCATATCGGCGGAGGAGCTGGGATAATTTTAGCCAGGGATTGAGGATTTTTGGGGGTAGCGTGTTAGAAGGCGAGGCGCTGTGGTGTGAGTCTGATCGATTTCTCGGTGTTGGGATCTCTTACAGAGAAGTCCAGTGATCTCGTTCAGATGAGTCCATGGTCGCTGAGCTAGGGGGGTCGTGTACCCATGAGATTAAGAACTAGGGGGTTGTTGGCACCAGTTCCTCACCGGTCCTCTTCGGGGTTTATCGATGAGATTTCTTTTGTCGTGGACAGCAGAATTCTCATCGAGGGGGTATTGTAGCGGGTCATTTTTGGATGTTTTTATTTTTAACGGTTTGGGGTATACATTTATATTTTTATTCATTTCATTTTGGTCGGGAGCCTTATAAAAAATGACGAAATAACTGTGTTATTGTGCAACGTTATTTAACAAGCAACAGCACGATGTTGAGAAATAGAGTTGGGAACAAAGGCGATGCGCAATTTCAGTGGTGTAACACGGCAGAAGAATTTACCTCCACCAAAATTCTAAGAACTCTGTACTTGTGTAAACAGCACACAGACTCAACTGTATCACTACAAATCTGAGTGACGCAGCCAGCCACAAAACCGGATGTCCTGGGACAAACAAAATTCCGCAATGTGCTTTTTGAGCGGCAGGAAGTCATGGCTAAATCCGGTCTTTCCAATGACATCAGCAGAGCCAAGCCCAATATTAAGCTCTGGTCATCCACATATGTCAGCTCCATTCCCTATATAAAATGGTTACACGACAGCAGAGAAGCAAGGAGCGACGAAAGCGTAGTGGCAGTGAAACACTGATTCCCGGCAAAAAGTGAAAAGTACCTGTTACATTACAGGCCAGTCTACAAGCAGCAGTCCCCGGTACGGCTGGCCCAAGTAGGCTCGTCACAAATATTTTAATTTTTTCAGAAATAAAGGGTGTAAAACAGTATAAATCCATGTGACCGCGGTCGGTTTTAAAAAGAAACTGTATCAGTTACAACTTTTGAAGAATATAGAACAAGCAATTTTTTCGTGAGAAGAGGCGTGTGCGCGGCGACCACGTGGCAAGCGTTTGGGGGTCTAGGGGCTTAATATGAAATGATAAAGGGTTTTATAAATTCGAATGGATGAGAGAGTGAGCAAGCTGGGCTATTTTTTGTGTGTATTTGTGTTTTATGAAATAATAAGGTAAGCTGTAGTCTTTAAGTGTTATGTTGGTATTGCACCACTTTGCAGCAATTTACCTCAATGAATTTTAATGAGTTTAAAAGCTATCAAGATTGAATAATAATAAATATAAATTCTCTTCTAAAATGAGTTGTGTCAGTACTTAGCATAACCCATAGACCATGTTTGTATCTAGGTACATGTGAACGAATTCTGGGACCCTGTAAGTTTTCGTAACGGTAAGTAACAATTTAATTTGAGATTTAATTATAATAATAAATGTGATTGATAGGCAAGTCACAATAGATAGACAAGCACAATAACAATAAACACTACAAAGAATCAAAATCAATGTTAACTTATTTAATAAACTGTCTAACATATTTTGATGTCAATTCACTTCTATTTGGAGGCCATCGTCCACCACTCCTTAGTACACTATTTTTGAAAACCCGTCTTCATTCAAGATATTGCACTCATATAACAAATGTTCCACTGTTTGGTCACCGTCGTTGCAGACACATTTTGGATCATCTTTTATTTTGAAACAATAGTAGTAGGCTCCAAGCCTGCCATGACCAGTCACCATTGTGGTAAAATTAAGAGACAGTGCAAACCTTGAAGACAGTCTGTGCTTCACACTAGGGAAAAACAACTTAGTCACCATCCCATTTAATGTTTGTTCCCACTCACTTTGCCACTCCATTAGGCTCACCTCACGGAATTTGTTAATCATTGCACTTTTTGGTATTCGTTCATAGCACACCATACTGCTACTGGACGCAGCTTCTTTAGCCAGATTGTCAGCCAGTTCATTACCATAAATACCCACATGTGCCTTAACCCAACCAAAATCAATTGACCAGTTTACCGCCTTTAAACTTCTTAACTTATTCCTTATTTCTTCTATCAAGTAGCTATGATTCCTCGAGCTCCTAAGTGAGTCCAGCGTCACTCTGCTGTCGGTGTAAACAGCTGCCGTTCTCAAAGTAGTTATAATATAATTTAATTCAGCTATCTTTTCCAGGGCCTTCAAGACTGCCAATTGCTCAGCCTGATTATTAGAGCACCCAACACCCAACTTATACTGCATCTCATATTTGAGCTCACCATTAACAAACGAGGCTATACCCGACCCAACCCCATTGTTGTACTTACTGCCATCTGTATATGCTTGTACTGTGTATACTTTACTTTCATGGCTCGAGTTTATAAGAACTGTATCTGCCGGATGAGGCCAATCCCTGAACGGAATTACCATGTCCATCAAAATATTAGCACCATCACAACCTCTAGCAACTCTGTAAGCACTAACAATCTCTCTCAACTTTATTATTATTGGAGTCAGTCCTGTCAAAATGCACAAAGCTTCATGGGACACTGTACGATAAGCCTTCGCAATTTTAATATTGATGAGAAGTTGCAATCTTTTGAACTTTATCTGGTTACTTTTCCTTTCTAATGCGTCTGTCCATACGGGTGCTCCATATGATAAAAGGGGGAGAACTGCCCCCTTATATATTGTTTTAAGTGCCTCATGTCCCAACCCCCAGTTTAATTTTGCAGATCTTGATAGCATATGAATCAGTTTTGTACACCTTTCGACCACATACTGGATATGCTCATTAAAATTGAATTTTGTGTCAATAATGAAACCCAAATATTTTAACTTATTAACTTGTTGAAGTTTTTTAGAATTAAGGTAAATGCTTAATTCTGAATTTTGAAGTCTTTTACGAGAAATCAAGAGTATTTTTGATTTTTGTTCATTAAAAGAAACTTTGTTATTTGTAGCCCATTTTGAAATTTTTACCATCTCTAAATTGGCATAATTTTCAGCTTCTAAGAGAGACTTACCACTTGTTAACACAATTAAATCATCTGCAAAAGCTATAAGTTTTGTACGTTTAGTGAAGTCTAAATTGAGCAACGAGTTATACTGTATGTTCCAAAATCCTGGCCCACAACAAGATCCCTGAGGACAACCTTTACTGACATCCCTCTCCATTGATATATTGTGAGTAGATAGAACTGCCTTTCGTCCACCAAGGTAACTCTGCGAGAGACAATACAAGTTCCTAGGACACTCGAATTGTTTAAGAGTATTCAAAATACACGGCCACCACGCTGCATCAAAAGCGCCCTGGACATCAAGACTAACGAGAACAACAACCCCTTTCTCCACCAAACATCTTTCAACAAATTCCTTAACTGCCATAGCTGCATCCACTGTACTTTTCTGGGGTGTAAATCCATACTGTTTAGACTGCATTAAATCTTTAGAAAACACGTGGTGCATAATTCTGTTTATAAGTAGTTTTTCCAATACTTTCGCTCCTACCGTCAATAAACTGATAGGGCGAAACTTCAGTACTGTTCTCCCTGCCCGGCTTAATTATTGGTACTATTTTTGCTCTTTTCCATAACTTAGGAAAGACACCTCTTCTCAGACACTCATTATAGATTGCTGTTACAAACCGAGGAAATTGCATAAAATCCCGCAATAAAATGCCACTTGTTATTCCATCCTCAACAGGACACTTTTGAGGGTTCATGTTTTCCAAAACTCGCAAAACTTCTTCTTGTGAAAACTCTCTGTCATCTTGTACACTTATTGGATCCTTAATCTGATTCCTAATATGCCTGTGATACTCATTATCCATTATGCCGTCATCCACGGGAATAAAGTATTCCAACATACAATTCATAGTACCTTCCAAATCTGTTGTGAAGGAGCCATCCGGTTTTTGCAAAGTTGTTAAGGTGGAACACTCTCATTTTTCCAGCTGCCAAGCGATAAACCGCATTCCAGGGATTCACTGATGTTGTTAAATTACAATATTGTTTCCAAGAATGTATTTTTTCTCTTCTAATACTTGATTGATACTTCTTCTTTTCCTCAAAGTAGTACATTTTCCGACATTCTCTCAGGACATTGTCGTTTCTAGTCCTTTGGTATCTTCTTTTACGCATGACTGTGAGTGTATCTGTCCACCATGGAACCGATCTGCCTCCAACAGTCTTCTGTAATGTTGTACGCTTCTTAAAAGACTTGTCACATGCTGTCTTTATGGTATCCTCAAATTTTTTCACAACTTGATCCATATCTTGCACCTCCGAAACCTTATACTGTAATACAATGTCCAGACTTCCTAAATCATTATTACACATAGAAACATAAAACTTTTTAAGTATTTCTTGAAACAAATTCCGATCAAAAGCTTCATAGTTACTTTCCTTGAAGACATATCGCAACCCCTGATACTGAAATTCCGCAATATCATAGTTTCCATGTACTATATTGAAAGTAATAATTCTATGGTCCGAACAGCTCTCTTCTTCACTGATCTTCCAGTCCTCAACTAGAGAAACCAGCTGATTATTAACTATAGTTAAATCAATATTACTTTTACCATTCCGTGATTCAAAAGTTGTAAAATTACTTTCATCGTTCATTAAAAACAGTTGGTTTCCCATCAAAAACTCTTGTATCGCCCTACCTCTTCTATTGGTTAACGAATCATGCCACATTGTTGACCTGGTGTTACTATCGACAGCAATCAAAACGCCACTTCCCTTTACAAAACTGAGAACACTTTCAATTTTATTAATATTAATTCCGACATCATCATGCATACAAAAATACATGCTCACCAAAAAGAAGTTTTGACCACCATAAATTAAATGCAAAACGACGGTATCTTCATCTGATAGTTGGTTAATCATTAAACATGTAATTCGATCATTCATAATTACAACTGCGGCTCTCTGTTTACCCATACCAGCAGTAAACGTTCTACAATTCCTTGGTATCCCAACAACGTTATTTAAAATAACATATGGTTCTTGAATAAACAAAACGTCCACCCTTTGTTGTCGTATTATATCAACAATGTTATCTGTTGCCTGTCTGGAATGCTGTAAATTGATCTGCATGCATCGAATTAGGTTGTTCTTATCTAGATGTGTTGACCTTGCATTAGCAGTCCGTAGAAATGGCATTAATAATCAATGTTCTGTTTATAGTTCCTTATCAGTTGTTGCAAACAAAAACAGCTCTTATCGAAGGACGAATGACACTCATTAACCCTATTATCCTTTATACGCTTATTGTAATGAATACAATTGATACATTTAAACTCATTAGTTGATGCTTTACATTCACTCAGCTTATGGTCTCCAGCACACAAGGGGCATGTAAGATCCCCTCTGCACTCCTGAGCTTTATGATTATACCCACTACATTTAAAACATATCTTAGCAACCAGATAATCATCCACGTTGCATAATTGCCACCCGATTTTTAACCTATTACTTAAAAGCTTTTGTCGTGTTTGGGAACTAACTTCAACTACAAGATTCCTTACCTGTCGTTTGTTTTTAAAAATAAGCTTAGGTCGCAAGTATTCTTCATGTAAATTTAATTCAAAGTTTTGCATTATAATAACATCCCGAGCATTTTCTATGGAAATATCATCCGGTATATTGTACACATCATTTCGGGATTACGGAGTTTAGGGACCGATGCTTCCAAAATACTTCCACATGCCTCATTAATACCGTTGGTAATAATGTCAATATCATTTTTACTACCAGATTCTATAACAACTCTACCATCCCTAAACGACCTTACAGCCCCTATTCCGACTTTCATTTGTATTGGATTAATTTTTGATTTTAAAACAGCTTTAACTGATTCAGCCGATTCGTTAAATTTAGATTTAACGACAACTTTAAATTTCTTATTTGAACCCTTCTCTCTACTACGCGCACCGTCAGAGTAAAGCTTTGGAGTTTGACCAACAGGTGGCGTAGGCTGTACACGCACCGACAATTCCTTCATATAAGATACTCTTTCCGTTTCCATTTTCTTAACCTCACATTCCAACACATTAATTGTCTTCCCTTTCTCTTCCAAAACATTCATAACATCTGCAAAAACTCTTCTAAGCGTACTCACCGACTCCAAGATGACTTTCCTTAAATCATTCCGTAAATTACCACTCTTCTCCGTCACACTCACTAAGTTTTCAAGAGCACAAGCAAACACAGCATTCACATCGTCCGCCATTTTTCACTCACTCCTCTGTGTGTGTGTGTTGATTATGACGTCTGTAGATTTGTTGAGTCCGAGTGTGTGATCGCCCAATATTGCCAGTGGTATTTATACTGGTGGCGATTTGACAGGTACAGGCTTGCTTTCGACAAGCTAGAGATTGTCAGTTGGCGCCAAAGCATCCTTTTAGTTACACTCACTTTTTGGTTAATTATCACGAACTCATGACCATATTCGTCACATGAGCGATATCATTGTTTGCGTAATTTTTTTCTAGTCACTCACATATACCACACATATTAATTACTCTTCAATTACACTAGTAATTAATGTTAATTAGTTAGCATCTTTAATGTTGCACCTGTGGCAATAAATTTTATATCACCATACTAGTTAAAAATCCCTTAATGTAATGATGTCTTATAATTGGTGTAAGTCTTTGCTTACAGGTTTAACACAAGTAATTAGTTTATTTTAATCATGTTAAAACCTGATTATTTGACAACAAACAATTCATACGCGTCATCTGATATTCTTGTTGCAGCTGGCTTCACGCACACAGATACACATATGCCGTATTTTTAACTATCGAAGCAGGTGCACTCTCAACAGGTCAGATTTTGTCAATTCCTGCATTTTCACGCACAAAACTATAAAACTTCCTTATTCTATTTACACTAATTACAATATAAAACATACCACCCTGGGCAAATATCGACATATATGTATTGTTGCTATATATATATATATATATATATATATATATATATATATACACACAGTAAAGCCCCGATTATCCGCGGAATTGGGTGGCAAGGGCACCGCGGATAGTGAAAATCGCGGATAACCCGAAAATAGACTAAAAATGAGGTGTAAACATGAAAAAAATATTTCAGCATAAAAACTATGTTTTATTGTACAAAAAACATAATATGTAAAACTTTTAAAATATGTAGAGTACAGCAGAAACCTTTGCTCTACGTCTAAATCACTAAAATAAAGAACAGTAAACAAAAAACAATACTGTACTGTTGACAAAAAGTGTTCAGTTACGCCTTTTAAAAAAAAATCAGTCACTCGTTTTTGCTTCTTGCATTGGAAACACCTTGTCTTTATTCTAGATTGTACTTTCCTTAACATGAGTTTTTCTGCCAGATGTGCGTCGTCGTCTTGTTCCTCTAAATATTGAAGCAATCCGTCTACGTGCTGCAAAGCAGTTTCATGTGTATCCGTGCAGGCGCCTCGTCTTCTTCACTTTCACTTTGTTCTTCTTCGTTCTTGTTCACTCCCATTGCTTTGTTCGTTATCTCTACGTCAGTCAGTCGTTCAAACCCCGGCTCACTTGCGTCGCATTCCAGCCACTCTTCTATGTTCTCTTCGTCGACATTCTCACCTCCTGGAACGGATGTCACTAGGTCAACAAGTGTAGCAGTCGGCATGACTTCATTCTCTTCTTCACAAATGTTTTGGTTGACATTTGTTTCGATACTCCGAAAGAGTTTTCTCCATGATTTAACAAGGGTTGAGGGTTTGATGTAATCCCATGCAGACGCAATATCATAAATGCTATCCAAAATTCTTTGAGATTGCAGCCTTCTTCGATTTTTGACAGTAACAACTTTGTTCTGTATGTTCTCTTCATGGTTGCAATGACTCCCTGGTCCATAGGTTGTATCAGCGCAGTAACATTTGGGGGCAAAAACTTTGCGAAGATTTGCCCGTCAGAAGATTTAAGCACACATGTAGCTGGGTGTGAAGGCGCGTTGTCAATTAACAAAACAGCCTTCTTTGGCAAATTTTTTGAGTCAAGATGTTTACGTACTTGAGGCACAAAAATGTTTTCAAACCATTCTTGAAAAATCTGCTGGTTCATCCAACCTTTTTTTGGTTGAAATAATCAACTGGTAAATTTTCTGCTCTTGTCCCCTTAAAAGACAGCTGGTTTCTTAGATTTACCGATTACAAGAAGCCTAAGTTTGTGACTACCCGCAGCGTTGCTGCATGGCAAGATTGTAATTCTTTCCTTGCTACTTTTGTGACCTGCCGCTTGATGTTCACTTTCAAATGCTAAAGTACGAGTGGGAAGACGCTTCCAAAAAAGCCCTGATTCATCAGCGTTATAAATTTGTTCATATGACAGATCTTCAGACAACACAAACTCTTCAAAATCACGTTGAAAATCATCAGCTGCTTGTTGATCACTACTCAGCTTCTCTCTGTGTAGACCAATCTCTCTAATTCCATGACGTTTCTTAAAACGATGTAACCAACCGGACGACGCATCAAAATTTCCTTCCAGGCCTAACAAATCAAAAAAGATTTTTGCTTTAGCTGCAATGGTAGGACCAGACACGGGGGTGCCCTCACTTCGCACCTGAGCTAACCATTCCGCTAATGCCGAGTCAAGTTCATTACATGTGGATTTCTTCATTGTTTTTCGTTTTTTCATCCCAGAAGCACTGTCCGACACTGATGCAAATGCCAACAGTTTGTCTTTTTGCTTTAAAACGTCTCGCACTGTTGTTTCCCCGATCCCGTAATTCAAACACATCTGCTTCCTTGAAGCGCCATTTTCTATTTTAGAAATCATTTCAAGTTTTTGTGCAATCGTTAACACAACCTTCTTTCGTTTTTCAGCCATTATTAATTTCAGGAACTAACGAACTGATCACGACTGATCACTAAGCACGCTTACTGACAACTGACACCACTGGCAGACCGAGAGAATATGTACGTAGAGGGGGAAGGTTAGTGAACTTGACCAAAACAAAAGAGCAAGAGCCAAAACAAAATTCCGAGAAGGCCTATAGGATTACGATGCACAATAAGCCTGTCAAAAATTTTCGACCTTCGCACTGTAGGGCCTATTGTATTTTCCCTGTTGTTGGCTTGGATTAAATTGGTTTTTTTGAGGTTCGTAATTAAAAAAATTGTTCGCGGCACTCGCGGATAATCCGCACCGCGGATAATCGGGGCTTTACTGTATTGTAATAGATCGGTGTTGTGTGCTTTGAATTATTAGTTCTTAAATTGTACTTACTTTGTTGTTCGTTAAATAGCAACGAGTCGTTTATTACTTTTTCTAAATACTTATGAAGTCGACCGTATGCTCGCCATTCAGTTTGAATTCTCCGCCTCGCCGTCTGATTGGTTCACGCTGTTTGGAGAAGTCGAATTCGTCAGCTAATGTATTTTTAACTTGTTATTTACCCTGAACTTTTATATTACTCCTTGAATAAATCAAACATACAGTTGTTGATAGGTACGAGGATTTATTAACACTTTATATAATTTGGACAATTAGAATTCTGAAATAAAACATAACATTTATCATAGCGCCGGCGTTTACTTGTTACGTAGTTGGCGGTCTGCTCAGTTCGAAGTGTAGACTCGACAATGGCGGATTGTTCTGCGTTTGTTAATTATTTAATATCTCAGGGAAAAGTTCTTTGGACTACAGAATATTCGTTTACAGACTAATAAATGCACAAAATTTTATAATATAGCCTATGACTAATACACAATATGTGATATCTTTGAATATGGAAAGTAAGTTACCGCAAATGAGAATTAGTGCTCACTAGCAAGTTTACGTTTTGTAAAACATATTAATATAAAATCAAAATTCAGTGATCTTTTTGTTTTATCAGAGGTGATGTAAGGGGTCGAATTAGAAGGCTTTTTATTTTTTAATTAATTTTGGTTTTGATTCTATTGAATTGCACAATTCATTTCATATATGTGGCTAGTTACCAGTTTAAATCTAACTTGCAGTCTAAACAAAGAAACGGTACACTGCAACGGGGTGATGTAACAATATAAAGGAATGTCGTGCTGTTGACGATAATACGATTCCTAGAACTTTGCGTCTGTGCGACGACCACTCACCAATGCGCGGGCACCTGCATCTGCGAAGCGCCTAATCCACGCTAAACGAAAGTAAAGGCTGTGAAATATCGTCGTCGCACAGCACACGTAAATCCTGTGTGCCAGCTATGCAGTCATTAAAAAATTCGACAACGAAGGCTATGAACAACGACGAAATTGAGCAGCAAGGAGGGCCGTGATTCCCGCCAGCATGAAAAGAAATCAGTCTTGACTCACTCTCAGCCGGGCCTGGCAGAATATCAACCGTGACGCACCAGTAAATTTTTTCGGTATTCAAATGTAAATTAACAAATCGTGTAGTGATGAAACGATTTTAAGAATGAACAGTGCAAGTAGTGTGTGATTAAAAGAAAAAAAATATAACATCATAGACTTATGGACAACTAAAAGGGACTTTGCATACGACGCGACACGCGGTCGGGTGAGACGACTGCCACAAGTAACAGTATTCTTATAACATCAACTTTAAATGAATGAGATCTATTAAATAAATACAAATGGGGTTTTTATAAATTGGTATGTGAGTCGTGTGTGGGCATTGCTGGGCCGCCTTAATAAACTAAAACAAGAATGTAGAATAAGTTAGTTGAAACATTTATTTTTGTTGTTGTGCAGGTATATGTTTAAAATAAGAACGAGAAAAGGTAACGCTATCAAATCACTATTTTAAAGAATTAAAATCAAGGTACTTTTACAAGAATGTTTTTTAAATTATAACTTGAGATAAAGAGTTTGATGAGAATTATAATTGGAGAACGTAAGATTGAAATTAATGTTAATAAAATGAGTTAATAGCGTAACTATGTGTTAAGCTAATTATTACGCCACATTACCAGCACCTATCCAGTATGAAAGATTTCGTCTAACGAACCTGGCAGAAAGTGTAAATAGGTTTCGATTTTTAACCATATAAAAAAAATCGTGGCGACCAAAGAATAGTTGGGGATCTTCTGAGTGCAGAAAGTCAGAGTGGCGTGTGTTAAAGGTAAGTAAAAAAGTAGACGATAACAGTGATTATTCAATAAAGTTCAGTTCTAAAAGTTAGTTAAGTGGCTGGTGAAGTGAAAATAAAATTGTTCAGTTACTGTTGATTATTTAAAGTTTAATTTTGGTGAAGCATTTAAATTATACTCAACACATCCTTAATGCTGCTTCTCTTGGGCGATCCTCTTCTTCTGGAATACTTCTAATGGTCCCTTCTTGTATGGTTTATTGAGATCCAGGTTCAAATAATCTAATTTCGGTGTTCAGCTTCCATCAGTCTTGCAGGTTCAGATGTATCCACAGGTTTTGTTAGGTTTCTTCTGTTCTTCCTTCAGTAGTTGGTCATTTATGAATTTGATTCACTTCTTCCAAGTTTTTTATAAAATATTTGTAATATAATTAATTGGTTGATTTATTGGATATCTCATCAGTAGTTAATTTAGGGTTGCTTCTTGTATCTCCTTAATCACAATTTAGTAAAATTTATTGATTTTATTACTTATTTGTCTTCATGGGCTACATACATTACCCTCTATGCTGGTCAATAATGGAATAATCAGTTTTCAACGGTTATTCATGTAACAAGCTTTTGTTGTCATGGCAACTCTTCAAGATACTCTAATTCTCATTGGCTAATACCTTATAACATTGTTATATTCTAACGTTTTTTCATGTTCAAAATTTATAAAAATCCTTTAAATTATTATTACTTTCGTATGCTAATTGTAATATTAATTACACTAACACCATTGTTTTGCTTTTTTCTCAAAGATTATTTTGATATCACTTATAGTTACATTTGGTTCATTTATAACATATTTCTTATTTTTCCAATTGATATTTCTTTATGTAATTATCTTTAAACTAAACATTATGTATCCATTTTTGTACCTTATATTTTTACTTAGATACCTAAACATATTATATACTTTAATTGACTTTTTGCTATTGCTTTATCTTGAAACTTACAAAATTCATTTCATCCATGCTAGGCCTAATGTCTAGGATTCATAATATTTCTATTCAATATTCTTTACAATCTTTTATATTTATTAATTCTATTTATTTGGTTATTGAACATTTACCAATGAAACAAACTAACTTAAAACATTTGTGCTTTTAAACATCACATATTTCATATAATTCACTTATTTTTCTTCATAGGTCCATTCCTGAAACTAAGCTTCTATCATTGTTTTCTGACCTTAACATTGCTTGTCATTTAAATTTACTAATACTGTTTGGTTCATTTACCAACAAAACTCTTATAACACTTTTTTTTAACATTATTCTAACTACTATTACTCCCATACACACTCCTTTACTAATATTAATTTTTATCTTATTTCTAAGAATTTATTATTTACTAATGCTTAATGTTACTTACATTAATAATACAACAAGTCTTATTTACTACTTATCAACTAATATTCTGCTCTAACATGGTTTGACATATTGTTAATAGTTTGTTGTGAATAGTATCTTACCATAGAGTCACTTACACTTCACCTTTCATTTCACATAGTGTTTATTTGTTTATTTAATTAATTATCACTGGGTTGCTATCTGTCATTAACAGTTTCTTTATTATTACTTTTCATTTGTCACCTTTGTATTCATTATTACAATTGCTAAGCTTGATTTTATTCTACTTGCTTTTGGCTAACTTATTACTTAATAGGGTCTTTTGACTCCTATCTTCCTATCTTGGGTTTATACATTTATCTTTCTTTTCTTTTCTTTTAAATCACATAATATATCTATTTTACATTGATTTTTTATATAGTTTACATCTCAATTATGCGCTATCTGATTTTGTACATTTATTTTACATTTAATAATAAATTTACCTATTAAAGAATTATTAAAGAGACCAAAATAATTTTATAAAATGGTAAAATCTATGGACTGAACCTTATAAAACATACATAAAGCATTCACAGAGAACTGACTTGACCTCATCCACGGCCATGCGCCCGAACCAGATTCAACAAAAATTAACATGTCGGGTACCTGCAGACCACTGCACCAACAGGTGACGGCCTCAGGTTAAAGCACCACAAAACCCTTAAAGCCCATTAAAAAAACCCAACCCACTCTTAAATTATAGAAAAAGCATATATACATATATATAAATATCAATAAAATCCCCCAACGTAAAAGGGGAACCACCAGCCGGTTAAGTACCCCAGCACACATGCATAAATGAAAGGCACCCACATGAATCACCAACATTCAGATTCCACCCAACTTTTACTGTTTAAAAGAGGTATAACATTAAAAATCGCCGGACCCAGGCCCCGGCCGGGTTTACACTTATTCTGGGGGCGTAAGCATTCGGAAAGTAAAACTTATAAAGTTTGTAACACTAATGTCCCGCTGGACGTGCGCACAATCTAAAATCTAACTGGAGTTATTCCGGGAATAATATCACATGGTATTAGCTGCAGAGGTCAAAATATTTTTAAGGCATAAATATCACCTGCGTATAATCCGGAACCGATCTCGTGGGTATTGTGGCTTGGCGTCCATTTCTTCCTCCCGGCGGCCAAGACGGAGAGTAGATGTGTTTATGGCATTGGTGGCGGTTGTTCAGCCACACATGGAGCAAATCAGATTCTCGTCTTAGTCAGGAACCCTAAACATTCATATTGGTAATTACTCTAGTGTTCCATAATTCACAATACCCATTTCCCCCAGCATAAAACTCACTCTGCATATCATGACCAGTTTTAACCTTTTTCGATTTAAGTATTCTTTGAAACTACCATACCTCCCAAGACCTCAATACATCAAAATCTACCTTCTGCATAGAATTTAGTATAAAATAAATAGTTATTCACAAACTGTTTGGCAACTAATTAACCATCTTGCTACAATTTCAATATAAGTTAACAAACTTGAACAGGTTCGTAAGGTACGCCCGTTCCAGTAAAAATTACAGAATAATTTCGTTACGCCCCTTTTGATACAATTAGAATAATATATAGACATATAAATTATAAAATACTATATTTCAGCCTGTGTTAACATTCAAACATGTGAATAATCAGTGATTAACCTGTCCACCACGTGGTGACTTTAAACATATATCCACTCACATCCCCGTTAATTTTAAGTTAAATGTAATTCCTTTTATGATACAATAAGTAAAAATACATTCAATACACTTACCGGGGATCACATAACGTTTATTTATCCATCAGAGTAGGCATTTTACAAAAATGAAGAATCTCAACGTTGCCGGGGGTAGAAATCTGTAGACGCCAACTGCCGAACGTGAACTGAATTCAACTTGTTACACACAGCCAACCACGCCGCCCCGCTCCCAGAGCGCGCTCGGATCGGTACTGCGAACGTACCGCCAACGTAGGATGCCCCGCTACACTAATTAATTAACAAATACGGTGATGAAGCCTTTCATATCGTTAACCATTAGAAAAACAGCCGGGTTTTGCCAAAAACTCGGCACACCTCGATGGGATCTCAGAAAAAATCTGGCCCTTCACTACAAAACAGTTGGACCACACTGGTCTACATCAACAGGTTAATAGTTGTCTTTTTTAGTGCCATATTTGATATATTTCCGTAGTTAGTTACATGAAGTAGGTGTAGTCAATTTCTACTCTGTTTATTAAAACACACAACATTTAACAAAACACCTATCACAGTTTTTCCTATAGCAGACACTTCTTTACAGCAGACTAACATTTTGTCCGCGTGACTGGCCGATATTCAGAAGTTTCACTGTTTATAAACTTATGCTAATAGTAAATAATTTTAGTAGTAACAATACTAAAGTAAGTACAGTTGTAACAAAGTAATTAATTACACTAGTAATAATAATAATAATAATAATAATAATACAGTATTATATTATGTAATAATACAATAATGAAAACTATAATCACACAAATTATTTACAGCAACATGTTTCGCTTTGTTTAAGTAGCAAGTGTAGGCCTATTATTTAAGAGATGTTTTTCCTAGCTACATCAGTTTTTTTTTTGTGTAAACATTTTGCACAAATACTTTTATTGAGCTCCATTTTTCTGGTAAGTTAGTAGTTGTGGATATTATTCACAGAACTGCTCTACTTCATGTCTCTTTGGAGGAATTGTTTCTTCAGTGTGCATTTTAAAAAACTCTCCAACTACCTTGCGTTGTTCATTCGTCCATTTGTGAACATCTCTTTTAGTTACCTTGTTTTTGGTACCGGGTTTTTTGTCTTTACATGGCTGCAGTACATCCTCACTGAGTTCTGGCATCGTAATTACGTTGTCCTCTCTGCCGTCTGCATGAGTTGAAAACTGTAGCGCTTTGCACATGACATCACTGTCGAAGCAAACACACTGAAGCGCCTACATCAACACACAGCTGCTACATAAAATGTTCCCAATTTTTACAGATAATTACCTCAGCTCACTCGTTAACTTGTAGTAATACACTGTTATTTTATTAAGTTAACTTTATAGTTTCGTCTTGACTTTGGGTAACATGTAAGAAGGCATACGTAATATTTGTGAACCAACAAAACTAACCATTTAGGTGTACTCACAATGGAAAAGGTATGATAATTATCATAACCTTCTGTTTACATATTTTCAAGAGGAAATATATTTTAAAACTAAGTGAACATTATGTAAATTACGAGGGGTATCCAAAAAATAAGTTTCCCTAATTTTTATATCCAAGTATGAGTGACTCAGGCAGTTCCCATGCACAGGGAAGTTTAGTTTCGGTGTAGTGGCAGCGCTCACAGCTGGACTGGTGGCCGTGAACTGCTCAAGCGTCAGTAGCAAGCCGAGCACCATGGAGACTGCACTTTGTTTTGCCGCCAGTTGTAAAATACGTGGTTTTATTCGATTTTTGACTGCAAAAAATGAATTGGCCGTGGAAATTGACGTCAGTTATGCAGTGTTTATGGTGAAGACATCAAGTCTGTACAGATGGTTCGTCGTTGGTGAACAATGTTTATTGAAAGCAGAGAAAATGTTCATGATGATGAGCGCAGTGGCCGACCAGCAACTTTGCGCCAAGCCGACACCATTGCTGCTGTGCGTGACATCGACTCCGACAAACGGCTCATGCTCGATGAAATCATGACTCTGCTGCCACCAAATATTGAAATTAGCCGATCCTCTCTTCACAACATATTAGTTGAAGACCTTCAACTTTCAAAAGTGTGTGCAAGATGGGTGCCGTGCTTATTGTCTGACGCCCATAAGCAACATCGCCTAACAGCTGCACAATCTTTCTTGCAGTTGTTTAAAGATAAGGGTGAAGCCCTGTTTATAAGAATAGTCACTGGTGACGAAACATGGATTCACCATTCAACTCCGAAAGCAAGCACCAGAGTATGGTGTGGCAAAAAAAAGGAGAGAAAGCTCCCCAAAAAGCCAATGTGATTGAGTCGGCAGGAAAGGTGATGGCCACCGTTTTTTGGGACTGCTATGGAGTATTGCTAATTGATTATCTGCCACGTGGAACGACAATAAATGCAGCACGGTACTGTGATGTGCTGATCAGACTTCGTCGTGCTATTCAAAGCAAACGGCGGGGGCTTTTGTCACGCAAAGTTTTGCTCCTTCACGACAACACCTGACCACTTGCTGCTCGTGCAACAGGCGAGGTTCTCGCCAACTTCCGATGGGAGATTTTCGAGCATCCTCCGTACTCTCCAGACCTTGCTCCACGTGACTTGCATCTGTTTCCGGAACTCAAACATCATCTAGGCGGTCGGCGCTTCGCCAATGACAACGAAGTGATAAAGGAGGTGGATAACTGGTTTCAGAATTTGGCGGCAGATTGGTATGAAGCTGGAATAAAAAAACTGTTACCTAGGTACCAGAAATGCTTGGAAAGGGATGGAAATTATATAGAAAAATAAGTACTTGTGTACAAAGGTAAATAAATATTTTTTGCACTTTTAAAATTATTTTTAATTTTTCCTTGATAAGGAAAACTTACTTTTCCTTATCAATATAATATCAATATAAATCCATACAACCTGAATGTATTGACGTTGCTGTACTAATGGTGAACTTTTGCATCTTTTTGGACCGTTTTCTTTGATTTCATTCCTCTCTTGTATAAACAGATTTGTTTAGATGCCACAGTCTGATATATGTGTCTTCTTCATCAAGAATGTTAAGTCCTTGAAGTTTTTCATTAGCGATGGATTTTACTTTTTGTATCACACCACTCTCCCGGCACTTTTTGTCTAGTCTGCCCATGAAACTTTATAAAACTTTCTTCAATTATTTGTGCACAGTGGAATTATTGGTAACTAAGAACTCGAATGCCTCCTTTTGACATGGTTTATATCCATGAAATGTCCTTATTGTTTTCACAAACAGCGCTGCTTCTTTTACTTAGATTGGGAAATTTTTCTTGCAATTTAAATACCACGTAACCAGCCAAATAATGAAGACCTTCGCACTTCCTGACATCTGCGCCATTACATAGAAATCAAAATTTTCATCGGATATATATGTTCTTTTGATAACTTGAAAGCTAACTTAACGTTTTAATTTTGTTTATTTAATAGGTCTTTTAAACACGCAATACTTATGTGTTCGTGACTACATAAACAAATCCTTTGCTAACAAAATCATTCCTGGCAAGCTATAACATGTGTGGCACATCTGCTAAAACAAAAGGATTTTGAGAAATATCATATGGATTTGAAAAACAGTTTTTGTGGGATAAATATTAAGTTTCTTCCACAGTGCTCTGTTTTCACCTCCCAAATCCGATGTAATAGACACAACTTTAACACTTTAGTGACCATGGCGAGCGTATACGCCTGCTCCTCATTTCTGCATAGGGACCGCTGCAAGTGTATATGACCCCTCAAACATTGTACAGAAAAATTTACTTTGTAGCCCAGATGACCATTTGTCAGCTGATTTTTCTTTATGACGCAACCACTATAATTACTGGGACCACAAAAACATATTTGGAATCACATTTTCGATCTTTATAAAATTCTTATTCTAGATGTTTGTTAGTAACAGGTTGTATTAATATTTTAATAAATTAATATTTACTTGAAGTACAAATAATTATTATTTACAACACAGCACTCATTTTAAATTAATTAGAAAAATTATTTTTAATGAAACTTAAAATTGCATACTACTTATTTTACTTTGTTACATTTATGTATTGATTTTACTTAATTAGCTCACACTTCAGTTCTTTGCGAGTTGTTTCTTTGTTTTGAAGAAAATAATTGTTCATTTGTCACCACTGTGTGTGCGTGCGTGCGTGCGTGTGTGTGGGAGGGGGGTGTAGCTCCTGGATATGGGACAATGACACTGATGATGGTGGTGGTGGTGGTGATGATGTGCTGCTCCTTTGTCAATCATCGAATATTTGGTTTATTACTCGATGATTATGAAATTGCTGATACCAAGGCCGATATCCCGTGAATAAGCTATTTGAGTCATCTGATGGCATTATCTGAATTGCAAAATGTATATTGTAAACTTCAAATTTTATTAACCCTGTGATCAGTAGTCACGTGTATATACATTTTTGTTTTAGAGGGACCAAATTCACTAATCACTGTAGCAGTCACAGGACCGCTACGTAATATTTAAGACTAGGTTAATGAACCTAGAGGAAGCGAAAAGCGTGCTGGAGCTTAACAAGGTGACAGGATTTGCAATCAACATTTTTTAACAAATAAGATTTATTAGATTTCATGTGGGTGACACAATGTTCCAGTTTCATATCGTTCTTTACATGTAGGCATTAATTTATAGTATGTAGTAAATGGACATAAACATATATATATATATATATATATATATATTATAACTTTACGACATACCTGCTGTGCGTTCTTGCGGCTTCTTCTTCCGACTAGGGCCGTAGGAATTTGTGTTTTGAATTCGCAAGTAGGTTAATTCAAAAGTACGAGCACAAAGTGTATCGTTATAATAATTGTGAATAGTTTTGTGATGTTGGTACAAAACAGTGTTGGGTATAAAATTGGGGTTTATTATTCTAATAGCACATAAAATAAAAAACGTATATCTAATGTAATTCTTACGTACTAAAGAGTAATGAGTAATTTGGTCAATGTTTTTTGAATGAATATTAGCTTTCAGAGGGTAAGCTTATAAATACAAATTTAAATGAACTTGTTTCTTATTGCTTTTTAAAGTTAATTTTTCAAACAATTTAATTAATGAGTTTTAAAGATTTTAATACTGATTTTACTGCTTCAGGATGCTTCTAAAATACTGTTAAATAAATTAGCCGTGAATCTTGTTCTACGTGCTTTTTATTTACTTGTGATTGGTTTCACGTATACTGCAGTATAAGTTTCTTAAGTGATTCACTATTAAGATTTGTATAGCGCTTTTTATCTACTCTACTTCTTATCTATTGCTTCTTACTTAACTTATACTTGTTCTACAGATTATCACAATATTGAGGTTCTTATTAATTTAGAGTCTCTGTTTTTATAGGCATCTGAATGAAGTTAACTTGACATTTGATTTTAACAAAAGAAAGAAAAATGATCTTTTTATATAAAAATGTATAAATGATTTTTGACTTTCCTGGTACCGAAGTTCTCGAAGATGTCCTCTGGGGTCCCTCGATGTCCTCATCCAGTCAGCTAGTGGCGATGATTTCCGCTGCGTCCTGGATTCCAACGAAGACTTCAGGGATCAGCAACTCCATTCCTTCAGCAACTGTTGATGGATTTAACGTCCGTGGTTTAACTGCTGCAACTGCTTCAGGCCCTCGGTCCGGATACTCTGCACTGTGTGTGTGTGTGTGTGTGTGTACCTCGTCTCGGGTGTCGTTCTGCCTCGTCAGTTCTTCAGCTCATACCACGATTTAGACGGCCTCGTTCTGTTGTAGTCTGGGCATGACTTCTAGTAGTATATGGTCAATCTCTTATATGCGTATCTCTTATACGCCAACAGTTTGGGTGTATTGTGCAGTACGCTTATTTGTTGATGAATAAGACTATCGCACGTAGACGCCGTCACAGTCCAGTCGTTATAGAAGAGTGTCCGTGTTGTTCAGAAGTTGAATCTTTACAGAAGTGTGTGTGTGTGTTCACTGTTTGAGTTCTAACAGAAGAGAATGTGTGTGTACTGGTTGAATGTTAACAGAAGAGTGAAGAGCGTTCAGCTCGAAACCAACGGTTGTTCAAAATTTTTAGAATGATCTGATTGGCTGAAACATTCTCCCTTCTACTTAAATTTAGTCACCTCATTCCGTGAGAACGAAAAATAATTCCCACAGTCCGAGAATTATTATTTTTAATATTCTGGAATAAACCGGAACCAATTGTTGGTCGGACGTCCGGTCGCAATTTGTATTGCGATTATCTTGGCTGCAAGCCAAGTTATGCTTATTCTAACATATACATTTGATTCGTAATTTTTATAATTACAACATATCCAAATCTGAACTCCCTAGCTCAGTTACTATGGAAGTTATTTAAATAAAATGAATTATCTCATTAACTCTTTAATTATATTTATTGAAATTTGCACACCCCATTGTTAATATTTCGGCAAACATTTTGGCTATTTTGGATTTTGCCTATATTTATTCGTTTCCGAAATATTAATGTTTTAAAGTTAGGGCGTGTCCCTAATTTATAACAGCGCGTGTGCGATTACATAACACCGCCGGAACATATCCGCTGGGCGTTTTACAATTGTTTCTAATGCTCGCTACAGCGCGAGATATGGTTCTATCGATTTAAATTTATTTTATATTTGATTTTTTAAAACTTTCTACATATAACCTCAAATCTATGGGATTTGGTACGTTATAATATATATATATATATATATATATATATATATATATATATCTCCATCATTTTCTATATAAGTAACTCTATGTTTCTTGCAGTAATTATATAATTTGTGATGTTTTCAATTTGTTTCTTCTGCAAGTAGATAATATTGTATATTCTTTTTAACACCTGACGCACGTTTCACTGAAAAATATCAGTATCATCAGAGGTTTCTAAGTGAATTAATAACAATAGTAATAATTCTATTAATATAAAAGTAACGAATAATCGAATTTGTATCGATTTTAACATAAAATAAAATAACTGATAATCGATTTAGGTCAATTAGTTAACGATTGTTTTAATGTTTATTTCTTCAGCAGCTGTTTTCTCGGTTATATTTGAAATTTTGTTTATATGTATTTTATTCACATTTATTTTTATTTTTTAGTAAATTTATAATTTTAAATAGATCGTCTTGTTTTGTTTTTATTTGGGTTTGTTCTTTAATTAATAAATTATTGTTATTGTGTTTGTAAATGTTAAGATTTTCCCAAATATTCATTTTTTGACCTTTTTGTATGTTTTTAATTAATTTTATATTTTCAATGTTTGGAAACTGGTGGTTATTATTTAGACAATGTGTGGCTAAATTAGATTTATAAATATTTGGTTTTAAATATGCATTGCGGTGTTGAACGAATCTATCTCGTAGTTTTTTCTTCGTCTGGCCCACGTAAAATTTATTGCAATCTGGACATTCTATTTTATATATTCCATTTTTATTGTGAGTATTGGATTTAGTTTTAGGTTTTATTTTATTAAAAATTATATTATCTGTGTTATAAGATATTTTTAAATTAGTATCTTTAAATATTTTAATAGTATATATATACTTTCACTTATGAACTTACTATTGTCACTTCCCAAACGTTTCAAGATGTTGTTTCTCTTCTTCAGTGGGTTGAGTACTAACTGTCGATTACAGAATAACCGTTACGGAATGGAGTGTGTGGTGGGGGTTGATGGTGGGGATCAATACTAATCGACAGTTAGTACTCAACCCACTGAAGAAGAGAAACAACATCTTGAAACGTTTGGGAAGTGACAATAGTAAGTTCATAAGTGAAAGTATATATATACTATTAAATTAATAAGTGAACGAAGAGGATGCAACAACAAGATAATTTTTAAATATTTTATTTAGTTTTTGAGTTATATTTCCGTAATAAGTGCAGGTTGTATATTTTATATTATTATTAATAGATGAATTTTTAAATGTAGTGTTTTTAGGAATTTTATTAGTGATTTTATGTTTAATTTTATTTTCTAATTTATTAATAGTTTTTATTTTGTATCCATTTTTAACTGCTATTTGTTGGATAATTTTTCTTTCTTTGTTTCTTTCTGTGTTATTTAATGGGATCCTAAGCATTCGGTAAATCATGGAATTAAATACTGCCATTTTGTGTTGGGGAGGATGATTAGAAGTATTTGGTATTACTAAGTCAGTTTGAGAAGGTTTCCTGTATATTGCGTATTCAAAATTTGTTTCATTTTTCTTTATTGTTAAGTCTAAATAATTTAATTTATTATTAGATTCTTCTTCTAACGTGAATTTTATTTTAGAATGTAAATTATTTATGGAGTTGAATATTTTATTTATATTTATACCATTGTTTTGGGAAATGTACAGAGTGTCATCAACGTATCTAAAATAACATCCTAATGGGCCGTTTAATTTTATTATATTTATTATTTGTTCGTCGAGTTTTTGTAGGAAGATTTCTGATATGATAGCGGAGGTTGGGGCTCCCATAGCAAGGCCATCTGTTTGATAGTACAATTTGTTGTTGTATTGAAAATAATTTTGATTTAAAATTATTTTTAAAGTATTAGTTAACTGTTTAATGTATGTGTTACTTTCGTTATTTGTTTTCAGATTATTTATTATAATATTTATAGTTTCTTCAATGGGAATGTTTGTATACATGTTTGATATGTCGAATGAATATAATTTTGTATTTCTGTTTACTTCTACGTTTATTAGTTGTTCCGTGAGTTCGATACTATTTTTTATATTGTGTTTTGCTGGAAGTTCAATTTTATGTTTTAAGATTTGAGTTAATAATTTTGATATTTTATAATTTGGTGCGGTCGTAGCGTTTATTAAAGGTCTGATATGTTTATCGATTTTGTGTAATTTTATTAAAGAATTTAATTTTGGTGCACAAGGATTATCCATTTTATATTTAAAGGAGTCTTTAGGATTTATGATTTGGTTACTATTTTTTAATATATTTATTATTTGTGTTTGATATTTATTTGTGGGATCTTTATTTAATGTTATGCAATTATTATTAACTATAAATTCTTCTGTTTTATCGTCTAAATCTTTCTGAGAAATTATTATTGTACTATTACTCTTATCAGCTTTGGTTAAAGTGAGGTTATTAGTCGTTAGTTTCTGTTTTATTATATTAATGGTTTTATTTTGTTTATTTTTATTTTTAATATGATGATTTTGGTTATTATATTTTTTGATATATTTTATTATATCCATTGAGCCTTCTGTTCTTATTTTATCTTGTTTTTCGTGTTCTACATTATTAATTGCGTTTTCAGTTTCGACTATGATATTATCTATTACATATTTGTTTACATTTTTAAGATTTGTTTTGTTTGATGATTCTAGGGTAGCTATTTCGTTTTCCGTGTATTTAATATTAGATAAATTTACGAATTTTGGGTAAAAAGTGTGGTTATTATTTAATGTGTGTAAATTTTGGTTATCTTCTTTAGGTGTACTATTTATTAGTAGATTTTTAAGTTTTTTATTGATTGTGTTAAATTTAATTGTTTTGTGTTTATTTAGTATTTTAAGCATATTAATATATTTATTATTCCATGTATGATAATCAAGTGTGTTGGCTAAAAGAAGATGTAAATTAATTAATTGTTTATTAATGTAGTCGATTTTTCTGTAATTATTTGATATTTCGTCTTTAATCCATTTATATTGGGCTTGAGTAATATATATGCTTACTTTATTGTTATTGTTGTTTTTTACTATTATTTTTGTGTATTTTGGAAAAATATTAAGGTGTAGGCATTTTTTGTTAAAATATATGTTTCCAAAACAATTAATTAATTGTTTTTTACGTTTAATAAATTGGTTATAGGAATGAGTTACATCACCTTGTATGGTGTTTTCATCCATCATTTTCTATATAAGTAACTCGATGTTTCTTGCAGTAATTATATAATATGTGATGTTTTCAATTTGTTTCTTCTGCAAGTAGATAATATTGTATATTCTTTTTAACACCTGACGCACGTTTCCCTGAAAAATATCAGTATCATCAGAGGTTTCTAAGTGAATTAATAACAATCGTAATAATTCTATTAATATAAAAGTAACGAATAATCGAATTTGTATCGATTTTAACGTAAAATAAAATAACTGATAATCGATTTAGGTCGATTAGTTAACGATTGTTTTAATGTTTATTTCTTCAGCAGCTGTTTTCTAAAATAGTATATTATAATATAAAATAGTACACAATATAAAAAATAGTATCGAACTCACGGAACAACTAATAAACGTAGAAGTAAACAGAAATACAAAATTATATTCATTCGACATATCAAACATGTATACAAACATTCCCATTGAAGAAACTATAAATATTATAATAAATAATCTGAAAACAAATAACGAAAGTAACACATACATTAAACAGTTAACTAATACTTCAAAAATA
This sequence comes from Magicicada septendecula, assembly GCA_034769895.1. Taxonomy (NCBI): domain Eukaryota; kingdom Metazoa; phylum Arthropoda; class Insecta; order Hemiptera; family Cicadidae; genus Magicicada; species Magicicada septendecula. The sequence goes on from CM068372.1 coordinate 429,708,250, forward strand.
ATTTTAAATCAAAATTATTTTCAATACAACAACAAATTGTACTATCAAACAAATGGCCTTGCTATGGAGCTCCAACCTCCGCTATCATATAAGAAATCTTCCTACAAAAACTCGACGAACAAATAATAAATATAATAAAATTAAACGACCCATTAGGATGTTATTTTAGATACGTTGATGACACTCTGTACATTTCCCAAAACAATGGTATAAATATAAATAAAATATTCAACTCCATAAATAATTTACATTCTAAAATAAAATTCACGTTAGAAGAAGAATCTAATAATAAATTAAATTATTTAGACTTAACAATAAAGAAAAATGAAACAAATTTTGAATACGCAATATACAGGAAACCTTCTCAAACTGACTTAGTAATACCAAATACTTCTAATCATCCTCCCCAACACAAAATGGCAGTATTTAATTCCATGATTTACCGAATGCTTAGGATCCCATTAAATAACACAGAAAGAAACAAAGAAAGAAAAATTATCCAACAAATAGCAGTTAAAAATGGATACAAAATAAAAACTATTAATAAATTAGAAAATAAAATTAAACATAAAATCACAAATAAAATTCCTAAAAACACTATTTTTAAAAATTCATCTATTAATAATAATATTGCTACGACAGCGTAGAACAATCTAGGCGTTTATCGAATGTCCCAGAAAGATCTCGACGTAAGCGTGTGGTGTACGTGCTACTAAACGCATGTTGCGAGAATTTTCTCGCACTTTGCCAGCCTTCGCTCGGGCGCTCCTGACTGTGTCAAGGCCGCAGCAATTACGTAGTTCGCGAGAGATAAGACGCAGTTTGGAAGCTTCTGGTGTGTGTAGCGTAACTATAAATACATCGCGTCGCGGCCTTAGTTTTTCAGTTCAATGCGAGATTTTTGACTGTGCGGTTCGAGAGTATTAGTGCGATATATTTTACAAAGCGGTTCGGGTTATTACGGTGTACGTTCAAGTAGTTATTAGTGAAGTGTTGCGTTTTGTATTCGGACGGTATAATTGTAATACTGTGCGGTTCGAGAGTATTAGTGCGATATATTTTACAGAGCGGTTCGGGTTATTACGGTGTACGTTCAAGTAGTTATTAGTGAAGTGTTGCGTTTTGTATTCGGACGGTATAATTGTAATACAGTTGAGTTTTAATATTAGTGGACATTTTATTGCGTATGAACAATTTCATTTGATTTGTTGTAGACACTGTGTTGTTAATTACGAACTGTTTTACTATAACAATTAAAGGTGTGATTAGTGACTTAATTGGTGTCTTGTACTTATTTTGTTTCCACTGTACCTACGACGATCGAGTAGACCGTCGTAACAGTGGTGTCAGAACTGGGATAGAACGGTTAACAGTGGAAACAGTGGATGCTTTGTACAAGACGAGTGTGATTCGTAATTAATCAGTAAACATGGATCCCAGTCAGATGATGGAAGCTTTACAAACACTGCTGCAGCAGACACAGGAAGAAGCAGAAATACGACAAAAAGAAGAACGAAGACAGGAAAGGGAAGAAGCAGAAAAACGACAGGATGAAAAACGTAAGCAAGAAGCAGATAAAACGGAAGCTCTCTTTGAAGTTATGCAGAAACAGTTGCAAGAACACAGTACCGCAGAATTGGGTGTCCTACGAGGTGAGCTTAATAAACAAGTTACTAAAATATCGGAAGTACAAGAATCAATGACATTGAAAATAGCTGAAGTAGAAAAATCTGTCTTGACTGTGGAAGAAGTTATGTCAACAAAAATATCTGCAGTAGAAAACTCAATGGCAAACATAAGAGAACAAATTAAAATTGAAGTTGAACAGTGCATGAAGATTCAACCAAAACAAATTTCTGAACAGACTGTACCAGTGATCAAGACAGAAAAATACACAGAAAATAAGTTAACAGAGAAAGTCACTTTGCCTGCAGTAGGGACAGTTCATGTCAAAGCTCCAACCTTTGACGGAAGCACTCACTGGGCAACGTACCTCCGCCAATTTGAAGCTGCTGCATGCGCAAATAATTGGACAGAAAAAGACAAGGCTGTTTCACTTGTTCTTGCATTAAAAGGACCCGCGGCAGAACTACTACAGAAAGTGCCACCTGACAGCCAGAACACCTATGCCGAGTTGATAAAAGCTCTGGAATTACGGTATGGTGATAAACATTTGCGAGATGTGTACTGCACCCAGTTGAGAGCAAGGCGACAGCATTCCGGGGAAAGTCTTCAAGAGTTTGAAGCAAGTATCGACAGACTAATTAGACTGGCCTATCCTGAAGCGCCAGAAGATTTTCGAACGCGTTTTGCGATGCAGACATTTACTGCCGGTGTCCGAGATAACGAACTACAGCAAGTGTTACGAATGGCAAGACACCAGAACAGTGCGGACGCCCTGGTACATGCTTTGCAATTTGAGGCCGCCAAATCAGCGTCTGGTTGGACAAGTCATAAAGTGCGCGAGCTAAAAGATCTAGACGGCACAGACGATGAGGAAGAAGAACAAGGAACAGAGACTCGACGGTCAGCGCCACAGAATAAAATAAGAAAGGATGGAAGACCGAAGTGTTATCGATGTGGGAAACCTGGACATCTACAACGAGATTGTCGGGTTAGAATTCAGCAGCAGGGAAACGAGCAATAGTCGGTGCAACGGGGCGTGTGCTGACTAACTGGAGGAACGAAGCCCCTAGAGAATACGCAATTTCTACGCTTCAGAAAAACACCGGGAGCTTGGTAGTTACCGGATTTGTTCAAGAGAGGCCAACCTCGATTACAGTTGACACAGGCGCAACAGTTTCTATTGTGCGCCCCGACGTGGTGAAAGATCTCAAGCCAATCTGGTGCTCTTGCAGCTTGCTAACAGCTACTGGACGGCCTGTAAAAGTGTATGGAAAAGTGGAGATACACCTACGCCTCGGTAGACTTGAGTTTAATCATCAAGTACTTGTTGCAGACATTGTGGATGAAGCAATTCTTGGTGTGGACGTTATGAACGCATACGGATTTATAGTCGACTTCAAAAACAATGTCTTGAGAATCGGAGGTGAAGAGGTAATGCTATCAACAATGACGACAGCAGAAAAATCGATGGACGTCATAAACCAAGTGGCCGTAACTGTTCCGCCAAACTCCGAAAAGATCATCATGGTTAGAACTGCGGTAGATACTAGGGGCAATCAGTGCTCTATATTCGAACCCCAGGTAGTCAGAACACCGGGCATACTAATTGCCAGAAGTTTAGTAAAACCTGACGAAACTGGAAATGTACCTATTAGAGTGGCGAATATTTTGGATCAAGCTATCACTTTACAAAGCAATACGCTCCTAGGCAAATTGACTCCTGTGGCCTGGGTAGCCGGAATAACGCAACGAAGACCCAGTTCGTCGGATACTTCTAAATTACCAGAGGAACTGCAAGAATTATTGAACAGATCTTCTAACGACCTCTCAAGTGGTGAGGTAAAAGAACTCTGACAGTTTTTACACGAATTCAAAGATTGTTTTGCAGTTCGGGGACAGTCATTGGGAAGAACCTCTCTTGTGCAACATCGCATCAATACCGGGGACACAACACCGATACGCCAACCTCCTCGAAGGCCTCCATTATCTAAACAAGAGGAGATGTCTCGGTTAGTACAGGACATGTTGGCAGAGGGAGTAATTGAACCTTCGTCAAGTGCTTGGTCTTCCCCTGTAGTGCTGGTAGCGAAAAAGGATGGTGGATTGCGTTTCTGCGTAGACTACCGGAGGTTAAATGATGTTACAAAGAAAGACTGCTATCCATTACCTCGCGTTGACGATACACTCGACACGTTGTCCGGAGCACAGTGGTTTTCCACATTGGACCTGAAGAGTGGATATTGGCAAGTGGGTCTTCATCAAGAAGACAAGGAAAAGACCGCTTTCTCGACCCCAAGTGGCTTATTCCAATTTAACGTCATGCCATTTGGACTCTGTAATGCACCGGCAACATTTGAGAGATTGATGGACCTGATACTCCGAGGCCTGACGTGGAAAACTTGCCTTGTTTACTTAGACGATGTCATAGTGATCGGGAAGACTTTCGAAGATCACTTGGAAAACCTTAAGGAAGTTCTAACTAGAATTCACGGTGCACAACTGAAGCTGAGCCCGAAGAAGTGTTCTCTATTCCAGAAGGAAGTACAGTATTTGGGCCATCTGGTTTCGGCAGCGGGCGTTAGCATGGATCCTAATAAAGTAGACACCGTAAGAGACTGGCCAGTTCCGAAGAATAAACACGAAGTTCGGAGTTTCCTGGGGTTATGCTCATATTACCGACGTTTTGTGAAAGGCTTCGTTACTATTGCTAAACCACTACATGAGCTAACGGAAAATAAACGAAACTTCCAATGGTCGAGAGAGTGTGAACAAGCATTTAGAACGTTGAAGATTGCATTATGTTCGCAGCCAATTCTCGCTTTTCCAGCTTCCGAAGGGAAGTACATCGTAGACACAGATGCAAGCAATACTGGTCTAGGAGCAGTTTTGTCTCAAGTGCAGAACGGTGAAGAACGAGTAATAGCGTATTACAGCAAGACGCTTTCTAAACCAGAGAGAAATTATTGTGTTACAAGAAGAGAGTTGTTGGCAATTGTCAGAGCTTTGGAGCACTTCCATAAATATCTCTATGGGAGAGAGTTTTCACTACATACCGACCATGCTGCACTTGCATGGCTCTTGAGATTTAAAAATCCGGAGGGACAGTTGGCAAGGTGGCTCGAACGTCTGCAAGAGTACAACTTCAAGGTACAACATCGGCGGGGGCGCCTGCACGGTAATGCAGATGGCTTATCACGAAGACCATGCCCGGAAGACTGCCGACATTGCCACAGAAAGGAAGAACAAAACTCAAGTGAACATGTTCAAGCCATCACTGTAGATTTCCTGGCTGATGGCTGGACAACACAAGACTGTCGACAAGAACAGATGACTGATGAAGACGTTGGACCGATCTTGACAGCAAAAGAGGAAGGTCGCCGCCCGGATTGGCAAGATATCTGCCATGGTTCCGAAGTGCTGAAGGGCTACTGGGCACAATGGGAATCTCTCACCTTAGAAAACGGATTGCTGAAAAGGGCTTGGGAAAGTGCAGATGGACGAGACGTGGTCATGCAGTTGATAGTTCCCCGAAGTAAAGTGCAGTCTGTTTTGAAGGAGATGCATGATGGAACATCTGGAGGCCATCTTGGCATTAACAAAACCCTTGACAAAATACGGAAGCGATTCTATTGGCTTCATCTTCGCCACGACGTAGAGGAATGGGTTCGGACGTGTGAAATATGTGCTGCAAGCAAGGGCCCACAAACCAGAAGCAGGGGAAAAATGAGACAGTATAACGTTGGACAACCTTTCGAGAGAATTGCCATAGACATTGCTGGACCATTCCCAGTTACTGACGATGGAAACCGGTACATCATGGTTGTAGGTGACTACTTTACTAAGTGGGTGGAAGCCTACGCAATTCCAAATCAGGAGGTTACCACTGTGGCAAAGCAGTTAGTTCACAACTTCTGTTGCCGTTATGGAGCCCCTATGGAAATCCATACGGATCAAGGGAGAAATTTCGAATCAGGAGTGTTTAAAGAATTATGCCGTCTACTTGGAATTCGAAAGACCAGGACAACGCCTCTGCATCCTCAGTCGGACGGGATGGTTGAGAGATTCAACAGGACACTTGAGCAGCATCTTTCGAAAGTTGTTGACGAGAACCAAACAGACTGGGACCAACGTATACCACTATTCCTTATGGCGTATAGATCATCAGTACATGACACAACCGGCATGACTCCAGCAAAATTGGTGTTTGGGCGGGAGATTCGTCTTCCTGGGGACTTGATGTTTGGATCACCTGAGACTCGGTCCCAAGAGCCAAAGAACTATTCCTCGCAATTAGAAAACCAACTGCGAGAAATGAATCGCTTGGTAAGAGGACGGCTCAAGATTGCCAGTGATAAAATGAAAACTCGGTATGACATTCGCAGCAATAGTGTGGGTTTCCAAGAAGGAGATCAGGTCTGGTTGTTCAATCCAAAGCGCCGTCGTGGTCGCTCACCTAAGCTTCAGTCTAACTGGGAAGGACCCTACACTGTAAAAAAAAGGATTAACGATGTTGTTTATCGGATTCAACAGGAAGGACAGCGAAAGTTCAAGGTCGTCCACCTAGATCGCCTGGCTAAATACAAATTTAGAGACGCTTTGCCAGTTCGGGACGAACAGGCTTAAGGAGGGGGCCGTGCTACGACAGTGTAGAACAATCTAGGCGTTTATCGAATGTCCCAGAAAGATCTCGACGTAAGCGTGTGGTGTACGTGCTACTAAACGCATGTTGCGAGAATTTTCTCGCACTTTGCCAGCCTTCGCTCGGGCGCTCCTGACTGTGTCAAGGCCGCAGCAATTACGTAGTTCGCGAGAGATAAGACGCAGTTTGGAAGCTTCTGGTGTGTGTAGCGTAACTATAAATACATCGCGTCGCGGCCTTAGTTTTTCAGTTCAATGCGAGATTTTTGACTGTGCGGTTCGAGAGTATTAGTGCGATATATTTTACAGAGCGGTTCGGGTTATTACGGTGTACGTTCAAGTAGTTATTAGTGAAGTGTTGCGTTTTGTATTCGGACGGTATAATTGTAATACAGTTGAGTTTTAATATTAGTGGACATTTTATTGCGTATGAACAATTTCATTTGATTTGTTGTAGACACTGTGTTGTTAATTACTAACTGTTTTACTATAACAATTAAAGGTGTGATTAGTGACTTAATTGGTGTCTTGTACTTATTTTGTTTCCACTGTACCTACGACGATCGAGTAGACCGTCGTAACAATATAAAATATACAACCTTCACTTATTACGGAAATATAACTCAAAAACTAAATAAAATATTTAAAGATACTAATTTAAAAATATCTTATAACACAGATAATATAATTTTTAATAAAATAAAACCTAAAACTACATCCAATACTCACAATAAAAATGGAATATATAAAATAGAATGTCCAGATTGCAATAAATTTTACGTGGGCCAGACGAAGAAAAAACTACGAGATAGATTCGTTCAACACCGCAATGCATATTTAAAACCAAATATTTATAAATCTAATTTAGCCACACATTGTCTAAATAATAACCACCAGTTTCCAAACATTGAAAATATAAAATTAATTAAAAACATACAAAAAGGTCAAAAAATGAATATTTGGGAAAATCTTAACATTTACAAACACAATAACAATAATTTATTAATTAAAGAACAAACCCAAATAAAAACAAAACAAGACGATCTATTTAAAATTATAAATTTACTAAAAAATAAAAATAAATGTGAATAAAATACATATAAACAAAATTTTAAATATAACCGAGAAAACAGCTGCTGAAGAAATAAACATTAAAACAATCGTTAACTAATCGACCTAAATCGATTATCAGTTATTTTATTTTACGTTAAAATCGATACAAATTCGATTATTCGTTACTTTTATATTAATAGAATTATTACGATTGTTATTAATTCACTTAGAAACCTCTGATGATACTGATATTTTTCAGTGAAACGTGCGTCAGGTGTTAAAAAGAATATACAATATTATCTACTTGCAGAAGAAACAAATTGAAAACATCACAAATTATATATATATATATATATATATATATTACAATGATACATAACATAAATTCGATATACTGTAATTTATGCAGGTTGTATAACGATACCAGGTGTAACTATAATAAGAGTAGTAAATTTATGAGTAGTTAAAATTTCATGTTTATTGTTTTTAACAAGCATTATCAATAATAAACATTGTTAATAATCTTCGATCAAGATATCACTCATTATTAAGTGTTTATCTCTTAAGCTATACGGTGTTACACACATTTAAAACACTCTTACATCTAGACATGTTAATAATCTTAATCTAGACATTTACTCAATGTGATCTACTAAAAGATGTACTAAAACAAAATAAAATTTAAATGTAATTTTAATTGAATTCATTTACTCGGATCTGACCTCAGTTTGCTCAGTCTATACCAATGTTTTTTTAAAATTAAATTCAAAATTATATTATTTACTCTTAGACTGGCATTTGTTTCATATTAAAAATTTAAATTATTCTCTTCTACAAAATGCAAATATCAAATCATTTCAATTAGTTTACTTTGATAAAAAAAATATACTATCTCAAAATTAAACTCTCTTTTTTTTTCTATATTTCTCTATATGCGATCGCTCATTCTTATGACTAAAACATTTACCTAAGACTCTATTACATTATTTCTAATTATAAACCTTTTTTGTTTTAATTCATTGTCTCTTTATATAGTCTTTATGAGCTCTTTTAAAAGAATCATTTAAAAATGCATTATGCATGTCACCTCGAGTTTTGATGACCTTATGACTTATTGACGGGGCCCAGCGTTGTCCAGAGTTGGGTTTCCATTACTCCTGGCTTGGCGTGGTCCTGGATATGTCCAGAGTCCAGCGTCATTCTCCAGTAGTGTGTGGTCCGTCCCAGAGAATTACTATCTGCTGCAAGGTGGATCTCGTACGGCTGTTAGGCGTTTCAAAAGCATCTCCTAACGTCTAGCATCTCGTGTCGCTCTTGTAGCTTCTCTGTTGATACTCTTGCTGACTTAAATGGTCCCGGTACTCTACGTTTCCTGTAATGTTGTAAACATAATTACTGAACGTCTTTATTCGGTCATATATGAGACTTATAACAAAATAAACTGTTCTGCCGACGGACAGCGTGTCCGACTGCAATTGTGTTTTGAAAAGATGAGAAGGGTTTCCAGTCGAACCCTTAATTTATACCCTCTCAAGATTCCGCACCTGTTGGTTCCAAAATTGTCCTGTCGAGACCTGCAGATCACATGCTAGCCCACACGACCGAACCTTTTCATATACAGTAAACCCTCGATTTAACGGACTAATTGGGACTGAGGGGTGTCCGTAAAATCGAAAGTCCGTTAAATCGCAAATTTTGTTTTTTGAGGATATATTTAAATCAAATAGGCCTATAACACTTGAAATTTTAATACTATTAATATCATGCAAATACCGTATTGTTCCGAATACAAGCCAAACTTTTTCTCCTAAAAACATGGTCGCTAACTTGGCATGCGGCTTGCATTCGCGCGCTAACAATATTCGAAGTTATACCTGACTTCTGGCGGGACAAACGCTTTTGGTATCTATGGGTTGTTTACTGCCTAAGCAACAGCAGTTTGCCTGGCTGTAGTTAACTCTAGCGTTATGATTTATGACTACAACTGAATGTTTTAACAGCAAACTGAAGAAAGAATAGGAAGATAAAGTGTAAGTGAGTGCGCACGCGCGCGTGTTCGCACCCTTCTGTAGGCAGCAAGACAAAGGATGAGTAGAGGGGTGTGAGTAACATGTTTCTAAATAATGGGCACACTACCAGTATGGTTTTCTATTGTAACAGCGACAACATCGCTTATCTGTACTTTGTTTTCATTCGGCGTTTTTGTAGTGCGTTTGCGGTATGAGTGATATTGTGGAGACTAAAGGCACGCAGTCAAATCAAATTAAACGTAACCCGTACGATGCGAATTATAAATTAATTGTTATACAAAATGTAGAAAAAATATACAATCGCGAAGCCGCAAGGAAATTCGATATTGATGAATCCTGTATTCGACGATGGAGAAAACAGAAGGAATGACTTTTAAATGCAAATACTGCGCGACGAGCATTCGCGGGACCTCAAGTTGGGCGTTTTGTTGCAGTAGAGTCCAGCGTCTGTGAATACATACGGCTTTTAAGAAGACAAGGACTCCCTGTCACTAGACATGTTTTAAAATTAAAAGCTTTAGAAATCACAGAAGAATCAAATGTTTCCGGTTTCAAAGCCAGCTTTGGGTGTAAAAGACGAATGATGCGGCAAAATGGATTTGCGCTTAAATGATGTACATCACTCGCGCTAAAACTACCGAGTGACTACGAAGAAAAACTCCTACAGTATCAGCGGTTTGTCATTCATATACGCAAGAAGCATAATTATTCACTTGAACACATGGTAAATGCCGATGAAACGCCCGTATTTTTTATTTTTTATTTACGTATATTTACTGTGGACCAAAAGGGAACCAAATCTGTAACAGTAAAGATTACGGGAAATGAAAAGTTACGTGCCACTGTAATGCTTGCTGTATTAGCCGATGGACGAATATTTCACAGTGAAATAAGATGCATATCAGTGTATATTGTTCAGTGTTAGTCGTCGTGATGTCTTCCACTGAACGTGTGCGACGGCTGCGTCAACGACAACGCAAAGACAGGGATCGTGAAGAATTAAATGAATTCTTGATGAATACTCCGTTCTCATCAAATACAATTGAAGATGAGAAAATTTGCGTGTTTCAAAACAAGAAACAAGAAGAAATGAAACGAAAGAATGCTCCGATAGCCCAGCAATATCGCCAGAACAGGAGAGTCTGCAGTTTATGCACATTATACTTTTCAAAAGCCTAAAAACATTATCATGCTTTTTTTTGCCCCGTTGTGTCTGTCAAATTCTGTCCGTTAAATCCGAAGTCCATTAAATCGAGGGTTTACTGTATTTGCAAATACAGTAAATATTTGTTTACTATACAGTTTACTGTATACGCGTAGTGTGTCCTATTAATGTCATTTTCTTACTGTGGATAGCTATAAAATTTACACACACTTTGGTGCCTTTTGTTTGTTTATACACTAATTAGTTTTCACACAGTGAATTAAAATAATTATTTGGGGAGGGTAGCTGAGATTCCTGTCTGTACATGCATCACTAACACACACAAGATACACGCGTAACACACATACAATCGAGCAGGTGTTCTTTGCCTGTTGGAACAGGTTAATGTCTCCCCTAGTATAACAATGAAACATTTTTACAATCCCAGACCTGTCCATTTACCCCAAACTTATAATAATTTACAAATTTTATATTTATTTAAATCAATGCTTAATACAGTATATGGCTGTATCGTTGCAATATATATATATATATATATATATATATATATATTGTAACGTATCAAAATAACGGTTACATAAAAATAATATAATACGTCAAATGAAAGAGTACCATAAGCATATTTCATCAAGCATGGAAGAAGGAACAGAAGTATGAAAATCAAAAGTGTATCTATAAATAAATAATATTAAAACAACCCAACGAAGAAGAAAGAAGAGTCATAAGAATATATCATCGAGTAGAAAGAAGAAAAAGAGAATACAATGAATCAATATAATACGTTAGCATCTAGGCCCAATAGATCAAAATAGTGAGGGGATATGCCGAAAGTGACTATCATCATAAGGATGAGACGAACCAATAGATCAAAATAGTGAGGGGATATGCCGAAAGTGACTATGATCATAAGGATGAGACGAACCAATAGATCAAAATAGTGAGGGATATGCCAAGAATTGATATCATCATAAAGAAAAAAGATCAAAGGATTCATGAAATTTTGTAATGCTTATAACCAAAATAAACATAACCTGCATTACCATACTATTGTACATTGTACCAGTGTTACCAGCCCTGAGCTGAAGAAGTTTCAGAAATTAATTAACTTTGTTGTTTTTAAAAATTATTAGTAATTGTTTTAAAAAGGGATTTCATTGAATTTCACTAATGTTAATAAACACCTCAATTTGTTACCAGTGAACAGAGAGTCTTTATTTCTATTAAATAGGTACAAATAATGTACATTTTAGAAGCAATTGTTTCACAAGGTGGCGGCAATATTCAAGCGGCCAATATTTGAATATTCAATTCACGATTGAATATCATTGTCATTTTGTTTAATGTGTATATGTCGACATCCATGCAAAGTTTTTTGTGTGTTATTAATGTATTTCCAGTGAGATAGAACCACCCATTAAGAAGATTGAAGACGTTCACGGATGGTAAGTGGGGAGGTAAATACAGCAAGATATCAGTGATTATAATCCTTTTCAAACATAAACATTAATTTAAATTTAAACATTACTAATTCAATCATTTACTAAACAACACTAATCATCGATGTTTACATTACAACGTGAGGAGTGAAGAAGAGTCTACTACTAAACCAAAATTTAAATAATTTAAAAATAAAATACAACACTAATCTACCCACCCATTCAAATTTATTAAATTATATTACAATATATAACCAATTTAAACAGTTGTAGTAAATGTGTATAGTTTTTTAAAACAGCTCTAAAGGCAGTATTCCATTGGGAAAATTAATAATTTCTTTGAGGGTATATATTTTATTGTTAACAGAAGCACAGGTATAGTTCATATGTACATATAAATGTTACACTTTGCCTTATTTAAATCAAAAGAAAAACTGATGCAACTAATTGTTGGTAAGTAATATTTATTTTGTTACAGTATTATTTGCAAGACATCACTACAGTTATAAAGGATGAAATTGTTTTAGAAGAAGCGGAAAAAGAGGAGAATACACAAGAGGTGAAGTTTTTTTAAAATATATAATCAATCTTCCATCTATACGTAGGTGAACAAGTGAGATTCATGATAGATCAGTGTTCCATTGAAGGCTCTCAATTAACAAAGTATTTTTGAAGTTGATCATTTGTAGTTGAAAATTAGATTTAGTTTTAAAACATGGAGACATCTGAGATGTCTTGCATTAGTGGTGTCACCCAACAAGTTGAGTGCTAGTTGATTGGGGTTGATGATTCAATTTCAGTTATTAGTTTATACAATAACATTGAATTTCCTATAACAATAAAAAACTTGGATGTTGTCTTCTACAACATTGTTTCTTGTGAGCAATGGGTAGCTTGATGATTGTTATCAACACTTAATTTGAATACATTGTAATATTACACTAATAATTGAATGAACGATTCAAGTTTTGATTTTACTCGTCCTGTTTGTTGTCATTTGTCTTTCTGTCTGATAGGGTATGTCTCACAATTACTTTTCAGCACATCAACTGATTTTCGTAAACCTTAGGCTGTGTGTCTGTATCTCTTCCCTAAAGAACCCTATTATTTTTGACACTGATCTCACAAAGTGTAGGTGGCAGATGGCAAAAATGTGTGAGGGTCAAAGTTTTGAAAAAAAAAATTACAAAAGTTCATATGAAATATCAAATTAAAGAGAACTATAAACATTATTATAAACATATCTTCATTTTTAAAAATCTTAAAATTTTGGAATCCGAGGGTCAAAAACTGGGGAAATTCTGATAAAATTCTAAAAATTCAAAGGGATTATTGGACATGTGGCATACCAAGAGGAATATTAACTAAAATCAGAATGTAGTGGTGAGCTTTATAAATTTTAATATTTTGGAATGCAAATTTTTTAACACAGGGCCCTAGAATGGAATCAACAATATTGTAAAAATCCAGTTGGGGCAATACTAAAGAATATTTTAACACAAATTAGATTGTTTTGAATTTGTAGCCTGTATTGTATGCTTACTATACATTTGTTACTTTTCTGAACAAAAAATAACAGGGTAATTGGGAGTTCCTGATAATTGAAAATGATCTCATAGAAAAGCTCATTCGCGAGTTGAAAACTGTAGCGCTTTGCACATGACATCACTGTCGAAGCAAACACACTGAAGAGCCTACATCAACACACAGCTGCTATATAAAATGTTCCCGATTTTTACAAATAATTTCCTCAGCTCACTCGTTAACTTGTAGTAATACACTGTTATTTTATTAAGTAAAATTTATAGTTTCGTGTTGACTTTGGGTAACATGTAAGAAGGTATACGTAATATTTGTGAACCAACAAAACTAACCATTTAGGTGTACTCACAATGGAAAAGGTATGAAAATTATCATAACCTTCTGTTTACATATTTTCAAGAGGAAATATATTTTAAAACTAAGTGAACATTATGTAAATTACGAGGGGTATCCAAAAAATAAGTTTCCCTAATTTTTATATCCAAGTATGAGCGACTCAGGCAGTTCCCGTGCACAGGGAAGTTTAGTTTCGGTGTAGTGGCAGCGCTCGCAGCTGGACTGGTGGCCGTGAACTGCTCAAGCGTCAGTAGCAAGCCGAGCACCATGGAGACTGCACTTTGTTTTGCCGCCAGTTGTGAAATACGTGGTTTATTCGATTTTTGACTGCAAAAAATGAATTGGCTGTGGAAATTTATCGTCAGTTATGCAGTGTTTATAGTGAAGACATCAAGTCTGTACAGATGGTTCGTCGTTGGCGAACAATGTTTATTGAAAGCAGAGAAAATGTTCACGATGATGAGCGCAGTGGCTGACCAGCAACTTTGCGCCAAGCCGACACCATTGCTGCTGTGCGTGACATCGACTCCGACAAACGGCTCATGCTCGACGAAATCATGACTCTGCTGCCACCAAATATTGAAATTAGCCGACCCTCTCTTCACAACATATTAGTTGAAGACTTTTAACTTTCGAAAGTGTGTGCAAGATGGGTGCCGTGCTTATTGTCTGACGCCCATAAGCAACATCGCCTAACAGCTGCACAATCTTTCTTGCAGTTGTTTAAAGATGAGGGTGAAGCCCTGTTTATAAGAATAGTCACTGGTGACGAAACATGGATTCACCATTCAACTCCGAAAGCAAGCGCCAGAGTATGGTGTGGAAAAAAAAAGGAGAGAAAGCTCCCCAAAAAGCCAATGTGATTGAGTCGGCAGGAAAGGTGATGGCCACAGTTTTTTGGGACTGCTATGGAGTATTGCTAATTGATTATCTGCCACGTGGAACGACAATAAATGCAGCACGGTACTGTGATGTGCTGATCAGACTTCGTCGTGCTATTCAAAACAAATGGCAAGGGCTTTTGTCACGCAAAGTTTTGCTCCTTCACGACAACACTTGATCACTTGCTGCTCGTGCAACAGGCGAGGTCTCGCCAACTTCCGATGGGAGATTTTCGAGCATCCTCCGTACTCTCCAGACCTTGCTCCACGTGACTTGCATCTGTTTCCGGAACTCAAACATCATCTAGGCGGTCGGCGCTTCGCCAATGACGACGAAGTGATAAAGGAGGTGGATAACTGGTTTCAGAATTTGGCGGCAGATTGGTATGAAGCTGGAATAAAAAAACTGTTACCTAGGTACCAGAAATGCTTGGAAAGGGATGGAAATTATATAGAAAAATAAGTACTTGTGTACAAAGGTAAATAAATATTTTTTGCACTTTTTAAATTATTTTTTAATTTTTCCTTGATAAGGAAAACTTACTTTTTGGATACCTCTCGTATTAACAGATACCTGAATGTATTGACGTTGCTGTACTAATGGTGAACTTTTGCATCTTTTTGGACCGTTTTCTTTGATTTAATTCCTCTCTTGTATAAACAGATTTGTTTAGATGCCACAGTCTGATATATATGTGTCTGCTTCATCAAGAATGTTAAGTCCTTGAAGCTTATCATTAGCAATGGATTTTACTTTTTGTATCACACCACTCTCCCGGCACTTGTCAGTCTAGTCTGCCCATGAAACTTTATAAAACTTTCTTCAATTATTTGTGCACAGTGGAATTATTGGTAACTAAGAACTCGAATGCCTCCTTTTGACATGGTTTATATCCATGAAATGTCCTTATTGTTTCCACAAACAGTGCTGCTTCTTTTACTTAGATTGGGAAATTTTTCTTGCAATTTAAATACCACGTAACCAGCCAAATAACGAAGACCTTCGCGCTTCCTGACATCTGCGCCATTACATAGAAATCAAAATTTTCATCGGATATATATGTTCTTTTGATAACTTGAAAGCTAACTTAACGTTTTAATTTTGTTTATTTAATAGGTCTTTTAAACACGCAATACTTATGTGTTCGTGACTATGTACAACAAATCCTTTACTAACAAAATCATTCCTGGCAAGCTATAACATGTGTGGTACATCTGCTAAAACTAAAGGATTTTGAGAAACATCATATGGATTTGAAAAACAGTTTTTGTGGGATAAATATTAAGTTTCTTCCACAGTGCTCTGTTTTCACCTCCCAAATCCGATGTGATAGACACAACTTTAACACTTTAGTGACCATGGCGAGCGTGTACGCCTGCTCCTCATTTCTGCAGGTGTATATGACCTCTTAAACATTGTACAGAAAAATTTACTCTGTAGCCCAGATGACCATTTGTCAGCTGATTTTTCTTTATGACGCAACCGCTATAATCACTGGGACCACAAAAACATATTTGGAATCACATTTTCGATCTTTATAAAATTCTTATTCTAGATGTTTGTTAGTAACAGGTTGTATTAATATTTTAATAAATTAATATTTACTTGAAGTACAAATAATTATATTTACAACACAGCACTCATTTTAAATTAATTAGAAAAATTATTTTTAATGAAACTTAAAATTGTATACTACTTATTTTACTTTGTTACATTTATGTATTGATTTTACTTCATTAGCTCACACTTCAGTTCTTTGAAAGTTGTTTCTTTGTTTTGAAGAAAATAATTGTTCATTTGTTACCACTGTGTGTGTGTGTGTGTGTGTGTGTGTGTGTGTGTGTGTGTGTGTGTGTGTGTGTGTGTGTGTGTGTGTGTGGCTCCTGGATATGGGACAATGACACTGATGGTGGTGGTGGTGATGATGTGCTGCTCCTTTGTCAATCATCGAATATTTGGTTTATTACTCGATGATTATGAAATTGCTGATATCAAGGCCGATATCCTGTGAATAAGCTATTTGAGTCATCCGATGGCATTATCTGAATTGCAAAATGTGTATTGTAAACTTCAAATTTTATTAACCCTGTGATCAGTAGTCACGTGTATATACATTTTTGTTTTAGAGGGACCAAATTCACTAATCACTGTAGCAGTCACAGGACCGCTACGTAATATTTAAGACTAGGTTAATGAACCTAGAGGAAGTGAAAAGTGTGCTGGAGCTTAACAGAGTGACAGGATTTGCAATCAACATTTTTTAACAAATAATAAGATTTATTAGATTTCATGTGGGTGACACAATGTTCCAGTTTCATATCGTTCTTTACATGTAGGCATTAATTTATAGTATGTAGTAAATGGACATAAACATATATATATATATATTACGTTATTTTTAGACACTTACTTTTACACATATGGTCTTACTCATTTGTGCGCACTTACCCACGTCTCGGAGGTATACTCTTCTTCTGCATTATTTACCTTGTTGTTCCCCGGCTGGGTCACAAGCTTTGGTCGTTGATTGAGTGTGGATAAGCACGTGAATAACGTTATAAGTTTTAATACAAGTAAAGAGTACAGAGGATTTAGTACTGGTTGTGAAATTAGTATGACTGTTTTAATAAAATCATATTCATTTGATTTATTCTTTAAAAATTCAAATTATCATGTTATTAATTGTTTAGTGTGGGTTAATTATTATTTGAACCCTTATATTCAATCTGAATATAATGCACTTATAACGTGTTTAAATCTTATTTCTTATATTTCTAAGACATAGTATACACGTACATAAATCATATATGACCTGTATTACACAGACATATAATATATAACACATATAATTATTATAAAACGTGATTAATACGTATATAATTTAATATTCATCTTGTCTTTGCAAGTGTGGTTTATAATATATACCACTTAATAAAACTTTTAATTACTTAAATATTTATTAAAATATTAATAGAGAACATTTATTACGTTAATTGATTCTATTATTTAATGTCTCAATTAATTAACAATCTTCTAATTACGTAACTCATATTTAAAATTACTCATCTAATCAATTACAAAATATAATAAAAATATGGTTCTTCCTTGACCATTTATTTATGAGATTACTACAGTTATATTCTCTATTATCAATTATATTTTGAACAATTATTTATTGATTATGCAAATTTAAAAATGTATTAATGTTCTTGTAAACTTGTATACGGAAAGTAGAGCTTTTTTCGATAGACCTCGGGGTCATTTATAATATTAAATAAATGTCTGACTTCACCTGCATTTTTCTGCAACCATTTAACTTTGTCGTTACCGTCATCTGGACTCTCGAGTTTGTTGATCCTCTTCGGTATCACCTTCTCTGTCTCTGCGTCGTTGAAATTCCTCGCTCCGTCTCCTGGATGCTGAGTTCTGACGTGGACCTCTAGTCTTGATGATGTACGGCTGGATGTAGCTGCATGTGCTGTCCCTGCGTCCTCTCGTCTTCTTGTTCTAGTTCCTCTCCTCTTCTTTTCTTGTCCCTCGTAGATGTCTAGAAGTTCTATGTAGACTTCTCGAATTTCATCGTAGTTACAACTCTCGTAGATTCATTAGTATAGTCTTTTTTAAAATCACTCGTGTTCATTAATAATTGCACCGACGTAATGCGGGTTCCATCGCACTTCATGTTATTGAATACTGTTTAAAACATTACTAAAACTTTGTAAAATTTACGGTATCGAGATGCGTGGATGTCGCGTACTATCTGAGCTTGATCTGAAAAAAAGTGAGAAAGAGTGTGTCGCTCGCTGGGGTTTTATACTGCTGCCGTCATTGAAATTCCTGTTGGAAACTGTTTTGACAACATTGAACAGGTCAGCGCGTCGGTTTAATCGTTACTTTCAACCTACGCGTCTTTCTATGAAGCATACACTTTTTTATAAATATTATTTCACCAATCGTTCGGTATAATATTAAACTTTGTTTATGCAAATTATGAATGTTAAGGTGTGCAAATTATCGCAGTTATGGCAAAATTTCACACGGTGTCTGAACGGTTCCCACTATTAATGACCACTTAACGCCAAACTGAAGCGCCAGGCGTCAGCTATGTTTTTACATATGTCGCTGATTTGTGTGACTTCTGGTTCACGTTCAGTACTTAAAAAACTGTGTAAAATCTTCCACCCTCGTTTGCATAATTCAACTGTCTGTCGTTTACACATGTACACATACACACACACGCAGACTGATACACAGGTGGCCGCATGTCGTTCTGATGTCACCTCTGCCGGTCAGCGCATGTCATTTACTCCCCTTCGTTACGTTTAAAAACCAACTAAGCTATGTGCTTCCATATGCATGCTTACTTACAATATTTGATTTTTTTAAAATTAAATACTACGTTTATTTTTACATTATTTCTTATACCTAACGTATATTTATTACATTATTTTTATTATGTACATCTTATATATTTCATACATGCTTTCGTATGTTATCTTACCTCAGTCAGGGGTTGATACATATACTTATGCTAAACGTATCGTTGCAATATATATATATATATATATATGTATATATCTCTTGTTAAATATATATATATATATTATATATAAATATATGTAATATATTATAAATATATATGTAATATATAAATATATATATTACAATGATACATAACATAAATTCGATATACTGTAATTTATGCAGGTTGTATAACGATACCAGGTGTAACTATAATAAGAGTAGTAAATTTATGGGTAGTTAAAATTTCATGTTTATTGTTTTTAACAAGCATTATCAATAATAAACATTGTGAAGCTGTACACATGAATTAAATGTTAAATATTGAAAATTTGTATTACCTACCTTTATCGGTAATTGACCAAGGTGTCGTCTGGTGTAGTTAGCAGAGAAAAACAGGGAATGCAATTGACAAACACATATTTATATGTTCACTTAACACATTTTTTATTTCATTTTAC
The DNA here is from genome assembly GCA_034769895.1 of Magicicada septendecula. NCBI lineage: Eukaryota > Metazoa > Arthropoda > Insecta > Hemiptera > Cicadidae > Magicicada > Magicicada septendecula. The sequence goes on from CM068372.1 coordinate 429,727,940, forward strand.
TTAGTCATCAGATACTACCACAAGTCTCACATCAACAATTTCATCTTTCTTTTACGTTGCATTGAAAATAGATTCTGAAATATTCTTTCAACTTTAATTTATTTATTATTCATTTTCTTAAAAAAAAACTACTATTTATCTCAATTACTTTGTTTCATAAATTATCAAAATATTTAGACTATCGTTACATAACAAATATTTTCATAGTTAGCTTCACACTCTTATGTGAAGAAAAAATATCAACTTAACTAACTACTCTATAAAAGACAGCCCAGCTTGCTCACTCTCTCTCTCTCTCTCTCTCTCTCTCTCTCTCTCTCTCTCTCTCTCTCTCTCTCTCTCTCTCTCTCTCTCTCTCTCTCATACAGGATTTAAATTATTCCCCAAAAAAGAAACTATCGCCCTTTATGTTAAAATTTTGTTATGCAGTAACGTTACGTGATCCTCGGCGTCTCCTCCAGCTCATGCCGCACTTGTTGTCGTTTTTATATGTTCACCACATTACTCACTGTGCTTTCCGAATTTTATTTGTTTATTAATGTAGTGCTGATGTTGCACTTTAAAATCACTTTGACAGATACTGTTTCAACACATTTTTGAGGTCTAAAAAGATTTTTTGACTCAAGTCTTGATGTACGCCTGGCCAGACGTATGTTGTTTTGTCGACTGAAGGACGCTAAAAGTTTTCTCAAGAAGACTAGCCGCTTCATCCTGCGGCTACTTGGTATTTGATTGGAGCACAGCGGCACCACGTGACATAGCAAATATTCAATGCTGCATATAGTCTACTCACTTTAACTGCTTAACCAGCCGAGTACGTGCCAAATTAACTGTAAGCACGCGCATCCGCGCAATAGCGCACATTCCTTCCATAGCACCTTAAAACCGTACTTGTTGACAACTTTTCGAGACCAACATGCAGATGGGCGTCACCTATGGGAGTTTCTATTGTTATACATTGAGGCCTCGCGTGGGTAACTACTGCGTTGTATTCACAATTAAAATGGTATTCACAAATAAAAATATATCGCACAATTCTGTCCCATTACAATAACCCCCCCCAATGAGAGGTTTTCTGCCTAAACAGAAAAACTCTCATTGCTAAACCCTAAGAGGATCGGTGAGGATATGGCGCCAATAACCCCCCTTTAATTCCTAAACACATCATGGGTAAACTATACCCCCCCTAGCTCGGCGACTATGGCTACTCCTGAACGAGATTACTGGGCTTCTCTGTTCGAGATCCCAACACCATAAAATCGGACAGGTACTCACCATAATACTACCTAACCTTTTATCATTCCACCAACAAATCAGAAACTGGCCTTATACCATACCAGATCCTCAATCGATATGTTCCCCCTTACATGCATACTGGGTTGCCTTTAGCAAGTACTGGGTGCGGACACCTACTCATTATTAGATTATACACAACTTCCATATCTAAAATTCATAAAATATTTTATATTTTCAATTCAGTTTCTTTTCTCAAAAAAATTACGTTACGGTTTCAAATCAACATAAATCAAACAAATCAAATTAAATTTAAATTTTGTTCACCTAGACAAATTAATTTAAGTCCAACTCAAAGATTCATATTACCATTAATTTGATCATCTCTCCCCCTTTACTCTCAAAATTCCAAAATCTTTTACAAAAAGTTTACAACTCTTCTTAACTAGCTGCTAACAATCATAATAAACAAAATAAAACGAACACCTTATTTTATCAGAAATTCCCTTATCACTACATTTGTTTACAACACATATAATATGAACCATATAAATCATTTAATACATTAGCCATAGACATAATCAACAATATACCCTGAACATCAAATACAATCTGTACTTCAAGCAAAAAATGAATACCTTTTTTTTTTCAAAAAAGAATTATTTGGTTAATAAAATTTATTGTATTTCATCTCATTATATTGATTAAAAATCTATAAATCAATTGTAAAGAACCTACTACATTTCTAACACCAGTCATCAGCTGTTGTCTCACGGTCAGGTGAATGACCTTACCCTAGATACACTTCAAAATCATGCAATGTAGAATACATGACACATGTTTATAATTCTTACACCCTAACATAGTAAAATACTAACATAATAAAACATATTAAACAAGACATAATAAACACCTTCTCTACTTGACATAATCTTTTCAAAATCAGTAAAGTCATTTATAAAACTATCATAATTTATTTAAATCAACTATTTCTGAACATGTTATCTATAGGAAAATGTTAATCATCTGCCTTTGGCATTGACTCAAAATAAAATCATTTAAGTTGGTCACCAACTTACGTCAGTTTAATATTTTAATTCGTTACTCCCCTGAGTAACCTCACCACACACACTATGACCCCCCACTGGACTGTGGCGCCCAGTTGCTTCCACAAGAACGGAAGTTTGTTAGGAGTAGACGCTGCCTACCCCATTCTTGCTTCAGCGTTATATAAAAAATTCGGTATTACTGATGTCCGGGGACACCAGTAATCCTACCATAATGATTCACACACCCTTAATACGGCACTATCACCACCTTCGATGATAGCCGCTGTTCCATAGTTATGTAGATTCCCCTGATTTACCCCCCGGTTAATTTCTAAGTTCACCAATTTAGAATATATTTACATTATAAATCCACGGTCAGGGTTCGGTGAAACCGTGACCGCCCGAAATGTAGGGGAAACTACTAAAAGACATACAAGGTTTACACTAACACTGCTACGACAGTTCACAGATGGCGAACCATTATATGTTTGGTTGTATTATCATTTAATTTTCCTCTGAGACTCATTTACCATTTATTATTCACCCATTTAAACATTTTATTTTATTTAACTTACTATAACTTCATATTTGCGTATGGTCAATTATTCACTTCAAGCAAAAATATGGCTACTGACATAGATTCAAACTTATAAACATTCCGAATTATATATTGATAATTATTTACATTTGGATGCTAATTATTTTCCTTATCTCTAATTCAGTAATCGCCCGAAAAGGTGGGGGATTTGTTGGTGCGAGGCAGGGGTCGGGCAGACAAACTACGTGAATTCACGTTCCCCTTCTACGAACACTAGATGACAATTCCTTAACGTTAATTTCCATACAAGACTTATTCCCTTTTACTCTCCCATTTATCCAAACCCGCTGTCTGCTCGTCCCCTCCCCCGCTCCAGCAAAACCCATCTTTTTTAAATACGCTGAACTTCTGTCATTTGCTAAATTTTATTTTCACAAATGGCACTAGTGAATTAGCTGAAAACATTGCCTCACTAAATTAATTAAATACACTCTTAGGCAATGTTGGTACGTGGTGTTGTGCACCCTTTTTATGCACCTTGAGTGAAAAAATATTATTACCACATACTTTAGGGGTCCCCCTCCCCGTTCAATAATATAGTTAAATTTCTAATCTATACCAATTTTGTGGAGCCGGACCATTGTCGGTTTCACCACCCGAAGGAAGTTCCGCCAACCATGGTCCACCTCCAACGTGCCAAAACCCACGGTCAGGATTGGTAAGGTCGTGACCGCCCGAAAATGGGGGAGGATCATCCCCTCTCCTTTAAATATACCATAATCTGTGTTTATGTATCAAAATTTTAATAATAAAAAAAATGTCTAACATCACTCAGCTAGATAATACTTCTTTAATTGGGTCACATTATACGTTCCTTTTATTTCTCGGGTTTGCAAATCTACTAAAACATAAGCGTTCTCCATTTTCACTTCGCTAAATTCATAGGGACCATCGTACAATAGGAAGAATTTTTTAATCTCTTTGTCCAAAGCCGATGATTGATCGTGGTTTTTTTATTAATACTAGTTGTCCTACCTCGTATTGTATGGGTGTTAAATTCCTGTCATGTCTTCGTTTACGCTGTTCAGCTTTACTTAGCAGCCGCTCGTTTGCAATCACCAGTTTCCTACCGTGTGTTATATCCGTCCGGGTTGGAAATTTTATCAGTTCTTCTAATATGCGTGATGGCCTTCTCTGAAACATAACTCATGCGGGCTGTAGCTAGTGGATTCATGCAAACTACTATTAATATATCCTTCTATCTTGCACACAAATGTAGCCCACAATGAATGTTTTTTGTGGCAGAAAGTTCTAAACATTCGCCCTAACTCCTGCATAACACGCTCACTAGGATTTGATTGTGGATGATACACCGATATATGTTTAACTAAAATGTTTTCCCAACCTAACGTTTCCCTCCAGGTGTTGCTGGTAAACTGAGAACCATGATCTGATATTATTTTCGGTTTACCTACTTCAGTAATGTACTCATTTACTATCTTCCTAGCTAATACCAAGGAGGTAGCTTTTTTAATCGGGTACAATTTTACAAATTTGGTAAAAACATCTAGCACAACAAATAAATAATTCACCCCTCCTCGACCTTTGGGTAGAGGGCCATATAAATCGACGGCAACTATTGCTAAAGGACTGTCTGGTATTACATGTTGCATTAAACCCTCCTGTTTACGATTATTTACTTTGGCTTTCTGACAAATTTCGCATGTTTTTAATATTTTACGCACTGTTCTTTCCATATTATTAAATTTAAATGATTCTGTCAATATGTCACTGCATTTCTTGGGACCTATATGACCATACCTCAAATGACAATCTCTCACTACTTCAGGTATTATAACTTTAGGGATGCATATTTTCCAATCATCACTTTGTTCATTTGTACGGTGAAATAAATGTTTATTATACAAACTAAAATGCTTTTCCCATCTGTGAGGTATGTTGGGTATCTGGTTTAAAGCTATCATTAGTCTACCAAGTTCGGTATCTCTTTCTTGGTCTGTTGCTAGGTTATTTGTTAATTTTTTCATATCTATTTCCCCCACTTCTTTTATTATAAATATCTTATAAGTATTTGCTATGTCTACTTCAGTACTATTGTCAAAATCGGTTCTGGATAGGACGTCAGCTACTACGTTTTCTTTACCCCTACAATACTCGATGGTTAAGTCATATTCTTGTAATATTAGCATCCAGTACACTAACCTACCATGCGTTAGTTTACAATTTTTTTTAAATGTTAAAGCTTGATGATCTTATTATTACTTTATTTCCTAATAGGTTAGGTATGTTCTGAATTTTCTACAGGTGAAAACTATTGATAACGCCTCCTTTTCTGTTGTTGTATAGTTCTTCTCACTAGTTAATAAAGACCTACTAGCAAAAGCTACTACTTTATGGGTACCATTCCCATCTAACTGAAACAATTCTACCCCCAAAGCGATGTCCGATGCGTCTGTGTGTATATAAAATGGTTCTAGAAAATTAGGATGAGCTAATATAACTGTGTGCAAAAATTTATTTTTTATTAGCTCAAATACAGTTTGCTCTTTTAAATTCCACTGCCATCGATTATCTTTATTTAACAAATGCCCCAATTGTACTGTTAAATAGGAATATTTGTCTACAAATTGCCTATAATAATTACACAAGCCTAAGAAACTTTGCAACTGTTTAACATTTTTTGGTACTGGAAAATTCTGTATTATTTCTACTTTCTTAGGGTCTGTACTGATACCCTTGGCTGAAATTATATGGCCTAAAAAATTAACTTGTTCTTTCAAAAATTCTGACTTCTTAAACTTAACCATTATGCCATATTCATGCAGCCTACTTAACACTCTATCTAACCTTTCGCAATGTGTATCAATGTCTGGTGACGTAATAACTATATCGTCCACATAAACGGTTGTGAATTCTAAAATCTCTCCCTAATACGTAGTCTAAACATTTAATGAAAATTGAAACACTTACGTTTAGTCCAAAAGGTAACCTACGAAATTGATAGTTCCTGCCGTTGTATAAGAAAGCCACATACTGATGAGATTCTTCCTCCAGCTCTATCTGCCAGTACCAGTCTGTTAAGTCCAATGTTGTAATGTATTTGGTTCCACTGAAACGTTGAAGAATTTCACTCACTGGTTCAGGCAATTCTGTCTGGAACAATTATTCTGTTTACCTGTCTCGCGTCTAAACACAGTCTTATCGATAAATCTTTCTTGGTAACCACTACGAAAGGGTTGGAATATGGTGAGGTGGATTTTTCTATTCTACCTTCTCTCAACATCTTATTTATTTCCTCTTGTACTAACCCCCTCTTTGAGTATGGTACCGGGTAAGTTTTAGGTGCAAAAGGTGTTTTTTATTTAACGATTAGTTTACCCTTAAAATTTTTTACTAAACCTGGTTCGTCTGAAAAAACTAATTTTTTTTTTATTTATTACTTGTACTACTTTTTCCCTATCTTGATAACTAAATTCCCCATCTTGATATAAGATCTTGTTCATTTTTTCACCCCAACTATCTTCAGTTTCAAATAATTCATGGTTATTTACCCTCAGGTTACAATAATTAATCATCAAGGGCCTACATTCGTTTACGTCATTATCAGAAATTAAAATTCCCTTACTAATTATTTTTAATGCTTTCATTTCTACAGTTTTCTTTCATATAAATGGTATTTCAATTATATTATTATCATTGTTTAATTTCATAGTCTGTATAATAGTTTAACTCCACTTTGAAATTATTTAAAAAAATCATTACCCATTATAGCTCCCATATTTAACCCTGGAATGACCAAAAAAGGTACATTTATTGTGTTTTTATTTACCTTTAGTTGTAGCATTATTTGTTTAGTTACTTTTTTACTGCGTGTTACTCCTACAACACTAATTCCCAGTGCTGGTAGTTGTGGAATTGTCTCTGTAGTTTGATTTTTTATTTTTTCAAAACTTTTATCTATAGCGGTCAGTTCACTCCCTGAATCTACTAGAAAAATGTATTTGGAATTAAACACTTCGGCTTCAAATTCTGCCATACCAAAGTTATTGCTACTCTCCCCCACTTCTTCATTGGATAAATCATTATGTATGTTGGTAATAATGAAACATTATTAATTACGACAAATATATAACACTCGGGTCCCTAGTTCGGGCCCAATGAAACAATATTAATTAATTGCCAATATATTACAATCTCTTTCTCTTACCTTCGGATTAGGGTCCAAGAGTCGTTCAGACGAAACTGCTGCAAAAAGGATTATTTGGATTGGATATGGGCAAAGATCAAATACACAGTTTGTGCTAAAACAAATTGCCTCTGGTTTATTATGCAAAATAACTACTTCGTCTCTCTTTCATGACATTTAGATTAAATACTTGTTGAATGAGTAACAATTTTTGAAAATCAAACAAAGTGGCAAAATGAATATTTCTTAATGAACTAGCTTATGACAACTATGGTATACCACAACTATTTATTTTTTGCAATGAACCAATACGTAATTTAGCCACACACGCACACACATTCGTTCTATTTAAACCCCACTTTGAGAGCTCTGATGTACATTTAAGATTTACAATTTATTTATGCTGAATTATACTCTGTAGGAAAAGGTAAGATGATATTGGTTAAAACTCAGTTAATACTTAACGTCTGAAGAACTCCACTGTTTTGCACCTCTGCTGTGAATGCACTGTTTAACACACCATAAATTAGTTTTGACACTGTTTAACCGCGGTACTGTTATTGATATTTCATATTAGGTTGATGTGCCACTATTATTTTACTCCACTTTAGGATAACCTTTCTTTTTATTTTGTCGGCCGACATAAATTTTCGAACACTTAGCTCGTTAGGTTGGCCGTGCGCGTTATTGTTTGTGCACTTTTAATATTTATAAATGTTTACACACTCTTAGATAGGCCGTATTTGTCTTAACGGCCTATCTGTAAACCCGAGGCCACTGTTTTTTAATTAACAAACTTTACTATCTGAATGCTGCTTACTACTGTTCACTCTCTGATGACACACTGCAGACTGGGTTTCACACAAGCCTGCTGCTGGGGTGGTCACGCAATCCGTCTGGGCAATAGTTTAGGCTAACTGTCTGTGCATTGCTGTACTGGGGCTACTCACAGGTGAAAATTAACAATTTGAAAAGTGATTGTATTGATATAAAATTAAAACAGACTGCATACAATTCTGTACCGTTACAATACCCCCCCAATAAGAGGTTGAAGGCCGGAGCGTTCAAACTCTTATTGCCTAAACCTAAGAGGATCAGTGAGGATATGGCGCCGCAACCCCCCTGAACACTCTACTAAATCATGGGTTCTTACCCCCCTAGTCTGGCGACTGTGGCAGCACCCATCCGATCTTACGGGACTTCTCAACTCGAGATCCCACCACCATAAGCTCGGACAGATACCCGCCCCAGGATCGCCTGACTTTGAAACCTTTAATTAAAAAATCGACCAGCGGCCTTCCATCACTCCATATCCCACAACGGATTTGTTTCCTCTTAGCCGTACTGGTTCATTGACAACGTACTGGCTCATTTTATATTATAGAATATCTCTTAACCCTAGAACATAGTGTTACTAAAACAATATAGGTTTACACAATATATATACAATTATACATATAGGTTTCGGTCAAAATGACACATTAATTATACAAAATTACATTTACACAAAATTTCCTTCAGTTTTCACTTTTAAATAAAGTACATCTTTCATCTATTTAACAATTACATTTGAAATTTGAATCAAAATGAATTTAAATTTATTATTAAAATCATCTTTCCAATTAATTTAATTACCTAATTAATTTAATTATACTTATTATCTCAAACTCTAAGTTGCAATAATTACCTCATTATTATTTTGTCTGTAAAAAATTAACTTCAATTCTTTTATGTCACAATAAGATTTTGCTCAAGATACTGATTCATCAAGCTACAACAGTTATCAGCTTCCACACCTGGCTATGCATATTAGTCAAAACATTCAACACCTCTGTTTACATAAACAATGGTCTGCCAGACTGGTGTAATAAACACAGTGATAAACACTCTTAGTTTCAACATTCATAGTTACATTATATACCGACATATATACTTCCTTCAAATTTTTTGGTTTCTATAAATCTTTTGATATTAACGTATTTGTCAAAGTCTATTTATTACAGTTCAAACCAAATATGATTTTAATTCACCATTTTAGTTATTATTACTTTTTAATTACAATTTCTATTTAATACCATTATCTCAATTCATTTTTTATTATTGAATTAAACTCTTTTCACACCAGTAAACATTTTATTTTATCTAATTGGTATTGGAAGCTTTATACTTACAGTACACTATCCACCTATTGACATGAACACAACACACACACACACACCAATATCTCCACGTAACCTCTGAAACATTTAACAACAATGTTATTTCATACAAACAATTTAACAGTTATTTATTAATTAATATCAAATCTCATAAAACAATTTAAATCCATTAGAAAGTTCAATTATACAACATTTAAATCAATCAAGGATATTTAAACAGTTCAAATTATTTTAATTAAATCAATTATTGAAAACACAACATTCTAATTACTTTCACCCATTGCAATAACTACAACTCATTCATTATCTTCTCCCAAATTATTTTTGTTATTTATTTAAGCTGCAAAATATTAATATTATTATTATCATAATTACCTACATACACATTGTTTACTTAACATTCTACAATACACATATATAAATTTGCTAAACATTTATTTACAAGTCTTATGTCATTATTATTCAGTTATATCACACTTCATTGTCCAAGGTTGCGAGGTCAGAACCAATAAAACAACATATTTAAAAGTGTCCATTTGTGAATTTAAGGGTCAACCTCCATCGTCAAAATTTAGTCTGGGTTCCAAATAACAATTTTCAATATCATTGATACTCCCCGTATGGTTATTTTTTGTTTTATAACCACTAGAACTAATTTTTTTCATTGTACCAAAACAATAATCTATAGGGTTACCCCCCAAAATTATCTTATCATAAATCAAATCGACATCAGTATATTTTTTGTACAGTCTCCGTCAGTGTTTTTTGTTATTACCATTACATCATTATTATCATATTCTACTACTACAGGTACATTAACTCTCCCAACAAGTAAATATTTGTCATCATCAACTACAATATACTCAGTGTTTACTATAATTCTCTTAATGTTCATATTCTCTCTCAACTCTTCATAATCTCTATTTAACTTAAATATTTCTGTTTCTCTCTCTCTAATTCTCTCATTACAATATTTCTCACAACAGTTCACATTCTCATTCCATACAGAGGGCAACACAACATTATTACAACGTCTGGCTTTACCAGATACACAAAAATAATTCAAAGACCTTTTGTCTTTTACAAAAACTAAGGAGGAACCTTTGTCCTCCAACAATACTAGTGAAGCATTTTCTTCACCCACAACCACATCACTGGAAAATTCTACCCTCTGTACACTCTCTTCATTTAAACTATCTTCACACTCCCTCTCATTATGATCAACTACATTTTTATCCTCAAGGTCACTACTACTATTTGCTGTACCACTTTTTGATACCGTGTTTTCATATTTATTGTCTACCACACACACACTCTCTCTTAACTCACCTGTTTCTCTTTTTATTTCACTACATATTTCGTTAATTCGTACATCAATACTACACAGTGAATTGGTTAATTCGTCAAGCTTTACATTTATTATATTTTCACATCTCATATTCTGTTCTTTATGTTGTTCAAATTTAACATCATTTATGTCAAAGCGTTTATTTAAAGCATCCAATTTCTTATTTTGTTCATTGAACTTGGTGTCACTCATGTCAAAGCGATTATTTATATCGTCCCTTAATTCACTCACACTTTTACGCAAAAAATCATCATTAGCATAAAATCTCTTGTTATTATCATTAAACATTTGTTTTATCTCCCCATTGTCTCAAGAAACCAAGTTAAATCAATAGTGTTTTCCATTATGAACTTATGTTTAATTAAATAATTAATTAATCTAATTTATTTAAATTAGTTTTACTTTAGTAAATTTACTCTCTACAATCTAAAAGCATTCTAACCACACCCTCACTTCCAAATAACCTGTTCTGCAGCTTGGTTAGGTCTGGCGGATATAGGTTATAAAGCCTACACTCGCGTCACTGTACGGGGGCCAATGAAACATTATTAATTACGACAAATATATAACACTCGGGTCCCTAGTTCGGGGCCAATGAAACAATATTAATTAATTGCCAATATATTACAATCTCTTTCTCTTACCTTCGGATTAGGGTCCAAGAGTCGTTCAGACGAAACTGCTGCAAAAAGGATTATTTGGATTTGATATGGGCAATGATCAAATACACAGTTTGTGCTAAAACAAATTGCCTCTGGTTTATTATGCAAAATAACTACTTCGTCTCTCTTTCATGACATTTAGATTAAATACTTGTTGAATGAGTAACAATTTTTGAAAATCAAACAAAGTGGCAAAATGAATATTTCTTAATGAACTAGCTTATGACAACTATGGTATACCACAACTATTTATTTTTTGCAATGAACCAATACGTAATTTAGCCACACACGCACACACGTTCGTTCTATTTAACCCCACTTTGAGAGCTCTGATGTACATTTAAGATTTACAATTTATTTATGCTGAATTATACTCTGTAGGAAAAGGTAAGATGATATTGGTTAAAACTCAGTTAATACTTAACGTCTGAAGAACTCCACTGTTTTGCACCTCTGCTGTGAATGCACTGTTTAACACACCATAAATTAGTTTTGACACTGTTTAACCGCGGTACTGTTATTGATATTTCATATTAGGTTGATGCGCCACTATTATTTTACTCCACTTTAGAATAACCTTTCTTTTTATTTTGTCGGCCGACATAAATTTTCGAACACTTAGCTCGTTAGGTTGGCCGCGCGCGTTATTGTTTGTGCACTTTTAATATTTATAAATGTTTACACACTCTTAGATAGGCCGTATTTGTCTTAACGGCCTATCTGTAAACCCGAGGCCACTGTTTTTTAATTAACAAACTTTACTATCTAAATGCTGCTTACTACTGTTCACTCTCTGATGACACACTGCAGACTGGGTTTCACACAAGCCTGCTGCTGGGGTGGTTACGCAATCTGTCTGGGCAATAGTTTAGGCTAACTGTCTGTGCATTGCTGTACTGGGGCTACTCACAGGTGAAAATTAACAATTTGAAAAGTGATTGAATTGATATAAAATTAAAACAGACTGCATACAATTCTGTACCGTTACATGACCCTATTGTCATGTGATTTCTAGACGGCTGGGGGCTTTCCTTTTCAACCGCCCTGATTAGTTTAACTGTACTGGAGGTGGTGGTTCGCTGTAAACCCCCCTATTGTTTTGGTTATTAGAAGGTGCTTCAACACCCCTAGTGTCATTTGGGTTACCAACATATCCCCCTCTACGTCTGTGGTTAAAATTTCCCGGCATTCCCCGATTACTGGTGAAGCCTCTCCCCCTATGACTCCCTCTAAACTCACTAAGATCAAAACCTCTATAATTCTCCACTCTCCCTTGAGCACTACCCCTCGGACCCTGACACCTATAACATTGATTTTGCGAACTATTATAGTTACTAGCTCTACAACTAGGGTTTGGACATAACCATGCCCCCTCCTCCGGTGTACTCATATTATTAACAAAACGGTCTGGTTGTCTTACTTCACTATCTCTAAACTGATATTTATTATCTTCTTCCTCTTTCATACTCTGGTATGCTTCTAGTATTTTTTCTAACTCGGCTATATTAACAAACTCCCAGGTTCTGATTGTGGACCGTATGTCCTTAGGTAAATGCTTACTAATGTATCTTATAAAAGATGAAAGAGGCATTGGTGGTTCTAAATATTTAACCTGGCTATATAGTCGTGTCACATACGACATAATACTTATATGTTTTATATTAAAATCACCCCATCCCATTATTGTACTGTGCAAACCCTCTTGTTTCTCCTCTGCCAGTATTTATTTTTAAATGCTTGTTCAAACTCATTAAAATTTGCCCAGTTATCATTATGAGCATCCGCCCATGTTTTAGCCCCTTTAAAATATTTTAACATTCTTGCTAACTTAATTTCCCAACTTTCTTGGTTATATTTATTGAAACTTTTTACTGAGTTTAAAAATTGTATGGGGTTCACCCCCCTACTTTAATTACTGAAATAACCTAATTCAACTTCCATGTTCACTCTCTTACTTACATTAGTTAATTTTTGGTTAATTGCTACACTTAAATCTTCTCTGACTTTAATTATTTCTTGTTCGTGTTCTGTTTGTTTACTTTTCAAACTAGTTACATTAGTTTTAATTGTCCCAATTTGCTCAAAGTTACTTCTGAATTCATTATTTATATTCTCTTGTATTTTATTTGCTTTTTTAATTTGCTCACACTCATCAATTACACCTTGAACATTACTGTCAATTTAGTCATTTTGTTTTTTAATTTTATCGTTAAATTTATTTAACGCATCAAATTTTTTGTTTGTCTATTAGTTTCTCGTTTTGTTTTTCATTAATTGTTTTTATATCATTTTCCATTTCGGTTTGTATTTTGTTTATGTCTATAGTCAGTTCATCTTTCACTCCAACAATAGTCTCATTCATACTTTCCAATCGGCATTTCATATTTACATCACTCATTTTTAGTTCGCTTCTTATGTTCGCAAACTCGTTATTTATTTCTAGTAACCTTTCGTCTTGTTTGTTAAGTTTAATATTTACAGCATTTATCGCGGATTTGATTTCAGATTTAAATTCATTTAAACTCGTGTTTTGCTGGTCAGACTTTTCATTTAAAATCGTGTTTTCATTTATTCTTATAGAATTTATTATTCATTTCTTTCATTACTACGCTATTTGCGTTTATCTCTGATTTGATTCCTGACATCATTCCCATTATCATTGGTAATTGATTAAATATATTTACCCCGTTGTCTCTACTACCCCCCGCTACTACAGTTTCATTTACATCTATTTCAACATTTTCACTAACAATTTCATTAGTTGTTACCATACGATCTTGCGTAACATTTAAAATTGATTCCTCATCTACACATTCACACAAATTTGCACTCTTGTTTTTCTCTGCCATTTTGACCTGGTTGTAAATTAATTCAATTTGATTTTAATTTACGTCTACTGTTACGGGCGCCAACTGAAGCTGTACACATGAATTAAATGTTAAATATTGAAAATTTGTATTACCTACCTTTATCGATAATTGACCAAGGTGTCGTCTGGTGTAGTTAGCAGAGAAAAACTGGGACTGCAATTCACAAACATATTTATATGTTCACTTAACACATTTTTTATTTCATTTTACTTAGTCATCAGATACTACCACAAGTCTCACATCAACAATTTCATCTTTCTTTTAAGTTATATTGAAAATAGATTCTGAAATATTCTTTCAACTTTAATTTATTTATTATTCATTTTCTTCAAAAAAAAGACTACTATTTATCTCAATTACTTTGTTTCATAAATTATCAAAATATTTAGACTATCGTTACATAACAAATATTTTCATAGTTAGCTTTCACACTCTTATGTGAAGAAAAAATATCAACTTAACTAACTACTCTATAAAAGACAGCCCAGCTTGCTCACTCTCTCAAACTGGATTTAAATTATTCCCCAAAAAAGAAACTAGCGCCCTTTATGTTAAAATTTTGTTAGGCAGTAAAGTTACGTGATCCTCGGCGTCTTCTCCACCTCATGTCGCACTTGTCATTTTTATATGTTCACCATATTACTCGCTGTGCTTTCTGAATTTTTATTTGTTTATTAATGTAGTGCTGATGGTCCACTTTAAAATCACTTTGACAGATACTGTTTCAACACATTTTTGAGGTCTAAAAAGATTTTTTGACTCGCGAGTCTTGATGTACGCCTGGCCAGACGTATGTTGTTTTGTCGACTGAGGGACACTAAAAGTTTTCTCAAGAAGACTAGCCGCTTCATCCTGCGGCTACTTGGTATTTGATTGGAGCACAGCGGCACCACGTGACATAGCAAATATTCAACTGCATATAGTCTACTCACTGTAACTGCTTAACCAGCCTAGCACGTGCCAAATTAACCTTAAGCACGCGCATCCGCGCAATAGCGCACATTCCATAGCACCTTAAAAACCGTACTTGTTGACAACTTTTCGAGACCAACATGCAGATGAGCGTCACCTATGGGAGTTTCTATTGTTATACATTGAGGACTCGCATGGGTAACTACTGCGTTGTATTCACAATTAAAATGCTATTCACAAATAAAAATCTATCACATAATTCTGTCCCATTACAATTGCTAATAATCTTCGATCAAGATATCACTCATTATTAAGTGTTTATCTCTTAAGCTATACGGTGTTACACACATTTAAAACACTCTTACATCTAGACATGTTAATAATCTTAATCTAGACATTTATTCAATGTGATCTCCTAAAATATCTACTAAAACAAAATAAAATTTAAATGTAATTTTAATTGAATTCATTTACTCAGATCTGACCTCAGTTTGCTCAGTCTACCAATGTTTTTTAAAAATTAAATTCAAAAAATTATATTATTTACTCTTAGACTGGCATTTGTTTCATATTAAAAATTTTAAATTATTCTCTTCTACAAAATGCAAATATCAAATCATTTCAATTATTTTACTTTGATAAAAAAATATACTATCTCAAAATTAAACTCTTTTTTTTCTATATTTCTCTATATGCGATCGCTCATTCTTATGACTAAAACATTTACCTAAGACTATTACATTATTTCTAATTATAAACCTTTTTTGTTTTAATTCATTGTCTCTTTATATAGTCTTTATGAGCTCTTTTAAAAGAATCATTTAAAAATGCATTATGCATGTCACCTCGAGTTCTGATGACCTTATGACTTATTGACGGGGTCCAGCGTTGTCCAGAGTTGGGTTTCCATTACTCCTGGCGTGGCGTGGTCCTGGATATGTCCAGAGTCCAGCGTCGTTCTCCAGTAGTGTGTGGTCCATCCCAGAGAATTACTATCTGCTGCAAGGTGGATCTCGTATGGCTGTTAGGCGTTTCAAAAGCATCTCCTAACGTCTAGCATCTCGTGTCGCTCTTGTAGCTTCTCTGTTGATACTCTTGCTGACTTAAATGGTCCCGGTACTCTATGTTTCCCGTAATATTATAAACATAATTACTGAACGTCTTTATTCGTTCATAGATGAGACTTATAACAAAATAAACTGTTCTGCCGACAGACAGCGTGTCCGACTACAATTGTGTTTTGAAAAGAAGAGAAGGGTTTTCAGTCGAACCCTTAATTTATACCCTCTCGAGATTCCGCACCTGTTGGTTCCAAAATTGTCCTGTCGAGACCTGCAGATCACATGCTAGCCCCCACTCCCGAACCTTTTCATATATTTGCAATTTTTTGCAAATGGCAATGTTTTGTATGGAATCGAGATAGCACAAATCATAGCTAATTTGATTAAGCACTCACTGTATTAATTTGAGCGTCTTAGTTTAATTTGCGTATTTTTGGCACATTTATTTCGCACTGACTTCGCGTAGTGTGTCCTATTAACGTCATTTTCTTACTGTGGATAGCTATAAAATTTACACACACTTTGGTGCCTTTTGTTTGTTTATAGACTAATTAGTTTTCACACAGTGAATTAAAATAATTATTTTAGTAATTATTTGGGGAGGGTAGCTGAGATTCCTGTCTGTACATGCATCACTAACACACACACAAGATACACGCGTAACACACATACAATCGAGCAGGTGTTCTTTGCCTGTTGGAACAGGTTAATTTCTCCCCTAGTATAACAATGAAACATTTTTACAATCCCAGACCTGTCCATTTACCCCAAACTTATAATAATTTACAAATTTTATATTTATTCAAATCCATGCTTAATACAGCATATGGCTGTATCGTTGCAATATATATATACAGGGTGATTCACGAAGAAACTGAAATACTTCGGGAGATGAATCTACATCAAAAAATAAGAAAAAATGTTCATATAAACATAGGTCCAGAAATGCTTCGTTAGCGAGTTACAGCTAGCGAAAATTTCGCCCGGGTTTCAGTTCCCCCCGGTAAATGAAGACTTTCTGAAATTCTGGGAAGGGGCGAATTCTGCTGTTTCTTATGGTTTATGACCTGAAAAATCGAATAAAACAGGTCGCAGAACTGTATCTCCCATAAGTTTCATGATATCCGACGTAAAACAGAAAAATCTTTGCCTAAAAACAAATTTTGGAAAATTGGAAACAATTTGAATTTTTTGTTGATTTTATTGACTTTATTTACACCATTTTTCTCAGAATTAAATTCTTTACAAGTTTTGTTTTTAACTTTTATGCATTTATTAGTCATTTAACAAAGTTATTGTACTTCTAACCTAACCTTATATATAATACCTTATATATATGTGTGTGTAACCAATTTAAACAGTTGTAGTAAATGTGTAGTTTTTTAAAAGAGCTCTAAAGGCAGTATTCCGTTGGGAAAATTAATAATTTCTTTGAGGGTATATATTTTATTGTTAACAGAAGCACAGGTATAGTTCATATGTACATATAAATGTTACACTTTGCCTTACTTAAATCAATAGAAAAACTGATGCAACTAATTGTCGGTAAGTAATATTTATTTTGTTACAGTATTATTTGGAAGACATCACTACAGTTATAAAGGATGAAATTGTTTTAGAAGAAGCGGAAAAAGAAGAGAATACACAAGAGGTGAAGTTTAAAAATAATATATAATCAATCTTCCATCTATAAGTAGGTGAACAACTGAGATTCATGATAGATCAGTGTTCCATTGAAGGCAATTAACAAAGTACAGTAAACCCTCGATTTAACGGACTAATTGGTGCTGAGGGGTGTCCGTTAAATCGAAAGTCCGTTAAATCGCAAATTTTGTTTTTTGAGGATATATTCAAGTCAAATAGGCCTATAACACTTGAAATTTTAATACTATTAATATCATGCAAATACCGTATTGTTCCGAATACAAACCGCACTTTTTCTCCTAAAAACATGGTCGCTAATTTGGCCTGCGTCTTGCATTCGCGCGCTAACGAAATTCGAAGTTATACCTGACTTCTGGCGGGACGAACGCTTTTGGTATCTATGAGTTGTTTACTGCGTAAGCAACAGCAGATTGCCTGGCTGTTGTTAACTCTGGCATTATGATTTATGACTGCAACCGTACGTTTTAACAGCAAACTGAACAAAGAATAGGAAGAAAAAGTGTAAGTGCGTGCGCACGCGCGCGTGCTTGCACCCTTCTGTAGGCAGCAAGACAAAGGATGAGTAGAGGGGGTATAAGTAACATGTTTCTAAATAACGGGTAAACTGCCAGTGTGGTTTTCTATTGTAACATGCGACAACATCGCTTATCTGTATTTTAATACGTACTATTAATATCATGCAAATACAATGTTATGTACACACCTTTATTTATTCTGGATAAAAGCATCAAGAGTCAGTTGTTTTCCACTAGAATGTTGCTTCTTTATTATTAAAGATCTAAACTGTCTAAAATGGTCCTAATAAGCACACACTTCCGGATCTGAAGACTTCCCAATGTACGCGATAATTTCGTCCATGCTGTTTCTTATCGCTGATAATTTAGGGTCTCCTGTAACAGTTGTTTCTTCGTCGTCATCATCATCATCTCCATCTTCCCGATCGACGTGTAGAACAGATACCGCGATCTCTTCCTGACTCAGGATTTGGTAGCCTGGATCACCCTCGTCCAAGTTTAGCCACTGTTCTATGTCATTCTCGTTTACTACTTCACCAGCCTTCTTTACGGTTTCACAGAAATCGGATGTTTCAAATCCTCTGAAATCGTACTCTGGTTCAGTCCCATTCAGTAACTGTGTCCACCCATTAGCCAATGTTGTTTCCTTAATCTCCTTCCATGCGGCAGCAAAATTAAAGATGGCGGACTTGATGTTGTATGCACGCAGATTTTGCAGCATTCTAGCTCCTCTCGTTTCGTTTTCATGGTCTTGTTCGTCCTCCAAGACAACCATCACCTCTTCAAGAAACTTCTTCTTGTACAGCCTTTTGCAGGCAACAATGACTCCTTGGTCCATTGGCTGTAAAATTGAAGTGGTGTTCGGAGGGAGGAAGACGCATTTTATTTTTCCGTCGTTGCTGACTAACTTCTCGGAGTTGCGATGGGCCGGTGCATTGTCCAGTAGTAAGACGGCTTTCATTGCATGCGATGGAATTTTCATAGTCTCTTCTTGAAAACGTAGCACTTCTGGCACAAAATGATTGAAAAACCAGTCTGAAAAAATACTGAAGGTAAACCAAGCATTTTTTGAACTTTCAGAAATGACTGGCAACTGGTTCATTATGTTCTTTATCGCACGAGGTTTCTTTGCGTTTCCGACTACGACTGGAGTAAGTCGATGCAAACCATCAGCATTCGCACACAGTAGGGCAGAAAGCCGCTCCTTGTTGAGTTTACGGCCTGGTGTGCTAGTTTCATGTTTGTGTGCCAGAGTATTTTCAGGCACAGCACGAAAGTAGAGACCAGTCTTATCAGCATTGTAGACCTGAGACAAAATGAGACTCTCAGATTCGATCGTTTCCTTTATATGTTGACGAAAAGCTTCAACTTGTTCAGTGTCTGCACTTAGCGCTTCACCACATGTTGATCTATTTGTGATGCCATGCCGTTTACGAAAACGCCAAAGCCACCCATCACACGCCTGAAATTGGATACCAATATGTTTCGCCAGTTTATTAGCAGCAGCCCGCAACTCCACACTACGAACAACGACGCCACTAGAACGTTGTTGAATAAACCACTTGTACACAGCATCCTCTAATTGTTTGTGTTTGGCTAATTTAATGTGTTTTCTTTCTCCCTCATTCTTCGAACTATCAACACTGTACTTTAGCGAAAACTGAATAAGTTTATCTTTATTCTTTCGAATGTCTGAAACGGTTTGTTTCTTTACAACACCATACACTTCACAAACATGTGCAACAGACGCGCCACCTTCAAGTTTACTTATTAGTTCAAGCTTTTGCTTTATACTCAAGTTCACACGTTTTTTCGTAATGCCAGACATACTTATGCTGTAATTCACTAATAAAGTAATGGGCCTTGCTGTAACAACGCAAGTATAAACTCGTTAAGACTCTCTATTTAACACGTGCAAGGTTCGTACTATAGAAACACATGTAGTGTACGCGCTGTGTTCTCTGAATAAACTGATGCGATGCTGTACGAATGTGAACTGCGCGTGCATACGAATTGTCACGAAGATAGCCGAATATTCAAGACTGAAAATGCGTTGCTATGGTTATGAACTACCACCAAATTTAAATCACAACCATGGACTTCAAAAACTTAATCGTGATTTTTTCGTCTCAAAATTTTTTTTTAACATGATAATGTTTTTAGGCTGGATTATTGGACATGTGGCATACCAAGAGGAATATTAACTAAAATCAGAATGTAGTGGTGAGCTTTATAAATTTTAATATTTTGGAATGCAAATTTTTTAACACAGGGCCCTAGAATGGAATCAACAAAATTATAAAAATGCAGTTGGGGCAATACTAAAGAATATTTTAACACAAATTAGATTGTTTTGAATTTGTAGCCTGTATTGTATGCTTACTATACATTTGTTACTTTTCTGAACAAAAAATAACAGGATAATTGGGAGTTCCTGATAATTGAAAATGATCTAATATAAAAACTCATTCGCGAGTTGAAAACTGTAGCGCTTTGCACATGACATCACTGTCGAAGCAAACACACTGAAGCACCTACATCAACACACAGCTGCTACATAAAATGTTCCCGATTTTTACAAATAATTTCCTCAGCTCACTCGTTAACTTGTAGTAATACACTGTTATTTTATTAAGTAAATTTTATAGTTTCGTATTGACTTTGGGTAACATGTAAGAAGGCATACGTAATATTTGTGAACCAACAAAACTAACCATTTAGGTGTACTCACAATGGAAAAGGTATGAAAATGATCATAACCTTCTGTTTATATATTTTCAAGAGGAAATATATTTTAAAACTAAGTGAACATTATGTAAATTACAAGGGGTATCCAAAAAATAAGTTTCCCTAATTTTTATATCCAAGTATGAGTGACTCAGGCAGTTCCCGTGCACAGGGAAGTTTAGTTTCAGTGTAGTGGCAGCGCTCGCAGCTGGACTGGTGGCCGTGAACTGCTCAAACGTCAGTAGCAAGCCGAGCGCCATGGAGACTGCACTTTGTTTTGCCGCTAGTTGTGAAATACGTGGTTTTATTCGATTTTTGACTGCAAAAAATGAATCAGCCGTGGAAATTCATCGTCAGTTATGCAGTGTTTATGGTGAAGACATCAAGTCTGTACAGATGGTTCGACGTTGGCGAACAATGTTTATTGAAAGCAGAGAAAATGTTCATGATGATGAGCACAGCGGCCGACCAGCAACTTTGCGCCAAGCTGACACCATTGCTGCTGTGCGTGACATCGACTCCGACAAACGGCTCATGCTCGATGAATTATGACTCTACTGCCACCAGATATTGAAATTAGCCGATCCTCTCTTCACAACATATTAGTTGAAGACCTTCAACTTTCAAAAGTGTGTGCAAGATGGGTGCCGCGCTTATTGTCTGACGCCCATAAGCAACATCGCCTAACAGCTGCACAATCTTTCTTGCAGTTGTTTAAAGATAAGGGTGAAGCCCTGTTTATAAGGATAGTCACTGGTGACGAAACATGGATTCACCATTCAACTCCCGAAAGCAAGTGCCAGAGTATGGTGTGGCAAAAAAAAAGGAGAGAAAGCTCCCCAAAAAGCCAATGTGATTGAGTCGGCAGGAAAGGTGATGGCCACAGTTTTTTGGGACTGCTATGGAGTATTGCTAATTGATTATCTGCCACCTGGAATGACAATAAATGCAGCACGGTACTGTGACGTGCTGATCAGACTTCGTCATGCTATTCAAAACAAACGGCGGGGGCTTTTGTCACGCAAAGTTTTGCTCCTTCACGACAACACCTGACCACTTGCTGCTCGTGCAACAGGCGAGCTTCTCGCCAACTTCCGATGGGAGATTTTCGAGCATCCTCCGTACTCTCCAGACCTTGCTCCACGTGACTTCATCTGTTTCCGGAACTCAAACATCATCTAGGCGGTCGGCGCTTCGCCAATGACGACGAAGTGATAAAGGAGGTGGATAACTGGTTTCAGAATTTGGCGGCAGATTGGTATGAAGCTGGAATAAAAAAACTGTGACCTAGGTACCAGAAATGCTTGGAAAGGGATGGAAATTATATAGAAAAGTAAGTACTTGTGTACAAAGGTAAATAAATATTTTTGCACTTTTTAAATTATTTTTTAATTTTTCCTTGATAAGGAAAACTTACTTTTTGGATACCCCTCGTATTAACAGATACCTGACTGTATTGACGTTGCTGTACTAATGGTGAACTTTTGCATCTTTTTGGACCATTTTCTTTGATTTTGTTCCTCTCTTGTATAAACAGATTTGTTTAGATGCCACAGTCTGATATATGTGTCTGCTTCATCAAGAATGTTAAGTCCTTGAAGCTTATCATTAGCAATGGATTTTACTTTTTGTATCACACCACTCTCCCGGCACTTGTCAGTCTGCCCATGAAACTTTATAAAACTTTCTTCAATTATTTGTGCACAGTGGAATTATTGGTAACTAAGAACTCGAATGCCTCCTTTTGACATGGTTTATATCCATGAAATGTCCTTATTGTTTTCACAAACAGCGCTGCTTTTTTTTACCTAGATTGAGAAATTTTGCTTGCAATTTAAATACCTCGTAACCAGCCAAATAACGAAGACCTTCGCACTTCTTGACATCTGCGCCATTACATAGAAATCAAAATTTTCATCGGATATATGTGTTCTTTTGATAACTTGAAAGCTAACTTAACGTTTTAATTTTGTTTATTTAATAGGTCTTTTAAACACGCAATACTTATGTGTTTGTGACTACATACAACAAATCCTTTGCTAACAAAATCATTCCTGGCAAGCTATAACATGTGTGGCACATCTGGTAAAACAAAAGGATTTTGAGAAACATCATGGATTTGAAAACAGTTTTTGTGGGATAAATATTAAGCTTAGACATTTTATTCTTACATATTCGTAATCAGCATAAAAAACCGTAAAAATATATCCGTTTTAAGATTGTTTGTTGAAAAAAATTGAATAATAATTACCCCGTTAAGTTAGCCCTTACAACCCAATCACACCTTTATCAAAATCCATTACAAATTTGTCACGGAATTCGTTTAACTTCTAGTGATAATAAATATGCACACTGTTGCCACAAAATGTATATTATGTCACCAAGGTCACAACGTTGCCAAGTCTACTGAACGTAAGAATTGCAATATTACAAAAGCAGCTGGTGTGTCAAGGTTCCAGTCGCCTACGTTTAATTCCTGTATACGATCTTAGCTATTTTTAATTTCAGTACCATAGTAAAATAATCTTTGAAAGACGTAATCAACTATTTTTCAACGCCGTTATTAAAAAGTGGGTTAAGCATTCAATGACAGAAAACATATAAGGCATAAAATGTTGTGATCACTTTTTTCACACGTTCTTTTCTTGACGTGTAAATAACTATATACTAAATAAAGATATAATAAGTATATCTTCATGTACATTAGTATAATATATAGTTAAAAAGTACTGGTAAAAGGAGGAATACAGATAGACGTTTATTACAAATATTTTCTGGTACGGTTTTCTATAAATAGTAACTATTCTCGGTAAAATAAAATAAAAGATTAAATACAAATATCTAATATTTTCTGAATAAAATATATGTATATTTTTTCTTAAATTTATTATTTGTAAATACCTTATGTGCCATCTTTTTCAGGTACTTTTACGAAATGACATTGTAAACAAATCACTATTTTCAGTAACATGTAGCCTTCAAATTATTATTATCTGAACAAATAATAATTCTTAACTAAAAATGTACTTTTTCATGTGAAAACTTACTAATTTTATTGGACGCGTTTCGGCTTAGTATCCGACTTCTTCACACTAAGCCGAAGCGCGTCCAATAAAATTAGTAAGTTTTCATATGAAAAAGTTCATTTTTAGTTAAGTGTTAGTGCTGTGAAAGAAGAGATGAATAATCAAGACAAATAATAATTGTGTAACTCTGAAAAAATTTAAGACAAATCTTCATTAACTCTTTAAAACTCTTGTAGGGAATTCGTTTTACACACTTAGGCCTATATGTATTGAACATAATTATTATAAAACCATTTATTATTAAAAGGCATGTGTACATATTGTAACGTATCTTTTTCACCGGCGTTACTATTTTTCATAATTTACACATGATTTCTTAAAACTAATTTAACAATCTTATACTACTATTTACAAAAGATATGACCAGACCATGCACTTGCATTTACATTACTGATTATTTTAAGTCCTTACAAGGCATGTCTGTATGTTATTTTAACGAATTACAGTTTTTCGTTATTATTTTTACTTATTTACAATAAGCATTTATTTGTCATTATTCGGTTTGTATATGCTGTACATTGATCATCTTTAACCTTAGATGTACTTGCATTACAATTATAATTGTTATTTTTGTCTTAATACAATGATTTGTCAGTTTTAGGTTTAAGCTCTTATGGCCTATGTTTGGAATTGTTTTAATTACATATTTATTCCTACCATTCGCCCACTCTGATTATTTCTTTTGTTAAATAAATCTTATGACATGTCTTTTATATGTTTTGTACACCTCAGATTTTGTGTACACTATATATATTTCTTATTTTGAATGTTTTTAGCTAAGTTGGTCATTGGCCTAGATATACCCCGGTCCTTCTCAAAATTGGCATATAATTAATTTAGTTTTGTTTTAATGCCTCATACTGATAGTGATCGTTATTGGATAAGACTGATTGTTGTTTTGTAACTACTCAATTTGTAACATCAGTAATTAATTTTTTACCTTTAAGTTCGGGTCCAGAGTCGTACAGACGAAAACAGCTGCAGACAGGTTACTTGGGTTGGAGTTACGAAATATAATAACACAGTTTATTCTGGCTAAAACAACTTATTTGGATTTTATTTAATGTAATGTTTTACAGTTATGCAATAACGTATCAAATTCTAGGTTGGCTGATTACTACATTGATTAAAAGCTTTTTGTTTTGTTGAGCATAAACAACATATAAAGTTATCTGTACCGGTATATCAAACAGTAATGAAACAATTCTTATGATTATTATTCTTAACTGGCTCTAACAATTTTCTTAATCTTAATAATGACCCAGTACTTTGTCGCACTCACTCTTTCATTCTTTTTTACATTTTTATTTTCTAACCCCTGTTAATAGAGCTCTGTATCTGTAAGTATTTTGTATAGTTATAAAATTGATTTAGTTGTTTCTGAAGGGTACTTAACCAATCCACGGCGTTCCAGACCGCTTCACCACCGTCACGTGTTACTCACGGTATCACTCATCACTCCGAACTGTTATTTCAGCAATTTATGAATATATTCACTGTCACGGTATACTCCGCCTTATTTAGTTTAACATGGTTTTGAATTACACTTTTGTAACATTTTGTCGGCCAACTTTATTTTGCTCGAGCACTTAGGTGATGACCGCGCGTTATACAGTTTATACTTTTATATACTGGTTTTATTTCTGTAGTCTTATTTAGTACATTAATACTTGAAGGGATAGGCCGACTAATAATTACGGCCTCTCTTACACTCCCGAGGCCACTGTTTTACTGTTTCCTGCACTTTATGCTGCTGCTGGCTGTCTGTTGTTCACTCTCTGTGGTGACAAACTGCATACTGTTTCACAAGGACTGCTGCTTACTGGGGCGGTTACGCAATACGTCTGGACTGTTGTTTAGACTAACAGTGTATGTTGTACTGGGGCTCCTCACAGGTGAAAGTTAACAATTTATTAATTACTGAATTACTGAATTAAATACTGAATTGATACAAAATAAAATTAAACTGGGGTAGCGCCTATTCTGTACCGTTACAATACCCCCCCAATAAGAGGTTGAAGGCCGAAGCGTTCAAACTCTTATTGCCTAAACCCTAAGAGAA
This sequence comes from Magicicada septendecula, assembly GCA_034769895.1. Lineage (NCBI taxonomy): Eukaryota > Metazoa > Arthropoda > Insecta > Hemiptera > Cicadidae > Magicicada > Magicicada septendecula. The sequence continues at coordinate 429,754,034 of CM068372.1, forward strand.
TCAGTGAGGATATGGCGCCGCAACCCCCCTGAACACTCTACTAAAATCATGGGTACTTACCCCCCTAGTCCGGCGACTGTGGCAGCACCCATCCGATCTTACTGGACTTCTCTATTCGAGATCCCAACACCATAAGCTCGGACAGATACCCGCCACAGTATCTCCTGACTCTGAAACATTCAATTAAAAATCAACAAACGGCCTTTCATCACTCCATATCCCATGACTGATTTGTTTCCTCTTAGCCGTACAGGCTCCTTCTTTGCAAAGTACTGGTTCTGTTTATACAAAGTACTGGTGTGGTTTAAAAATAATAATATAAACTTACAGTCTACCTACAGTTCAATCATATAAATGACATAATATTCCCCGTATAATATTACCCATCCAAAATAACACCTTAATCATACAGGTTATCCTTAATTTCTATTATATAAACAGTTATATGTACATCTTATTTTCCCAAACACTGTCTCCACCTGAACATTTCCTTTTTTTTTTAATTAATTTATTTATTTTTTTTAAATGAATATTTTAATCATTATTTACATCAATTAGCATTTAATTTATAATTCCAGTTTGAATTTGAATGAAAATAAAGTTAAGTTCATTATTAAAAATCATCTTTTCAATTAATTTAATTACCAAATTAATTGACTTATATTTAATTTCTCAAACTCTAAGTTCATTATTTCAATCTTATTTGTTCGAAACAATTTCATTTGTTTTAATTACATTTTACAAAGGGGCCAAAAAAAATATTATCTACATTCCATCACATCTGGTGTTTCTTTTGTTTCATAATAGGATTTTACTGCTGGCAATAATTCAGCAGACTACAACATTTTTGTTATTGTCAACTCAGCATGGCTATAAACATTGGTCACACAACACACAGCATACCTGTTTACATAAACAGTTGTGTGCCAGACTTGTTTTCATAAACACTCATTCAGTCTAAACATTCTGCTTACCACATACTGACACCTGTACTTCACTTTTCCATTTCTATAAATCTTTTAGTTAACATATTTATCTTATTTGTTCGAATTCAGATCAGATATATTTTAATTCACCACAATTACTTTAATAACATTTTACTACTTGGTTTTAGTTACTCATGGTTTTGGTTCACATAGTTAAAACACTTTTAATACAAACACAATTCAAAATAACTTCATTATTGCCTCTTATTAATTATTTTAGTGGAATAAAATATTATTATTTATTATTATACCTTCCCCTCTCATTACAAACATATGTTACACATAAGCTATAATATACATTGCAACAGAATACTATTAACACAATACATTTAACATTAACACATTTACTTATTTACAAATTTTCGTCATTATTATTTCAGTTTTATCACACTTCAGTGTCCAAGATTGCGAGGTCTGAGCCGTAAAACAAAATATTTACAATTGTTCATTTGTGAATTTCAGCCTCCATCGTCAAAAATTAGTCTGGTCTTTATATAACACTTTTCAATTTTATTGATACGCCACATATGGTTATTTTTTGTTTTATAACCACAAGAACTTATTTTTTCCATTGTACCGAAACAATAATCTATAGGGTTATCCCCCAAAATTATCTTATCATAAATCAAGTCGACGACATCAGTATTATTTGTAAAGTCTCCATCAGTGTTTTTTGTTATTACCATTACATCATTATTATCATATTCATCAAAATAATTATCAAACTCTATTTTATAAGGTAAATCAATTTGCTCCTCTCTCTATGCATAAATTCTGTACTAGTATTTCATGATCTCTATTTAACTTAAATATTTCTGTTTCTCTCTCTTTAATTCTCTCATCATAATATTTCTCACACCATTTCACATTCTCATTCCATACAGAGGGCAACACAACATTATTACAACGTCTGGCTTTACCAGATACACAAAAATAATTTAAAGACCTTTTGTCTTTTACAAAAACTAAGGAGGAACCCTTGTCCTCCAACAATACTAGTGAAACTTTTTCTTCGCCCACAACCACATCATGGGAAAATTCTACCCTCTGTACGCTCTCTTTATTGAAACTGTCTTCACACTCTCTCTCATTCTCATTGGCATTTGCTAGCAACACTTCATTACTAAACTCTACTTCAACAAAATCTTCCTTCTCACTCTCAACATTAATCTCCTTGTTCGCTACTACCATGTTTTTACACATTATTATAATTATCATCTGTTTTACATTCAAAATTTTCAATTACCTTTTGTCTTTGTTTATCAATTTTTTCCACCACATTACTCTCTATTTTGTCAATTCTGTTATTCATATTTTTTAATGAATGACTCAACGTTTCATTTAATTCATATTTCAATTTGTTAAAGTTACTCTCACACTTGATTTGTACTTTATTGATGTCACTTTTGAGTTCATCAAATTTTACGCTAATTTCGGTTTTTTGTTCATCAAACTTTACACTCTGTTTTTCTATCTTTACACTCTGTTTTTCTATCATTGCTTGTATTACTTTAAACATTTCATAGCTATCGTCAGATTTTTTACTTTGGATAGGTGTCGATTGATGTTCGACATTTTTCATTATTTTTGATTCTGTTAACTGGCTATTACTGTCAGTGAAGCTGACTTCATCATTATTTTCACTCGTTTGAATTCCCGAGTTGCCTTTATTGGCCGACTCAGTTGACATGTTTTCATTCTCCATTTTTTAGTAAATATATACTTGTAAATGTATACTTCGTAAACTACACACTCGCCCTCTCTTCCAAATAACCTGTTCTGCAGCTTGGTTAGGTCTGGCGAATGTAATTAAAAATTTACTCTCGCGTCCCTGTTCGGGCACCAATTGTAACTACTCAATTTGCAACATCAGTAATTAATTTTTTACCTTTAAGTTCGGGTCCAGAGTCGTACAGACGAAAACAGCTGCAGACAGGTTACTTGGGTTGGAGTTATGAAATATAATAACACAGTTTATTCTGGCTAAAACAACTTATTTGGATTTTATTTAATGTAATGTTTTACAGTTATGCAATAACGTATCAAATTCTAGGTTGGCTGATTACTACATTGATTAAAAGCTTTTTGTTTTGTTGAGCATAAACAACATATAAAGTTATCTGTACCGGTATATCAAACAGTAATGAAACAATTCTTATGATTATTATTCTTAACTGGCTCTAACAATTTTCTTAATCTTAATAATGACCCAGTACTTTGTCGCACTCACTCTTTCATTCTTTTTTACATTTTTATTTTCTATCCCCTGTTAATAGAGCTCTGTATCTGTAAGTATTTTGTGTAGTTATAAAATTGATTTAGTTGTTTCTGAAGGGTACTTAACCAATCCACGGCGTTCCAGACCGCTTCACCACTGTCACGTGTTACTCACGGTATCACTCATCACTCCGAACTGTTATTTCAGCAATTTATGAATATATTCACTGTCACGGTATACTCCGCCTTATTTAGTTTAACATGGTTTTGAATTACACTTTTGTAACATTTTGTCGGCCAACTTTATTTTGCTCGAGCACTTAGGTGATGACCGCGCGTTATACAGTTTATACTTTTATATACTGGTTTTATTTCTGTAGTCTTATTTAGTACATTAATACTTGAAGGGATAGGCCGACTAATAATTACGGCCTCTCTTACACTCCCGAGGCCACTGTTTTACTGTTTCCTGCACTTTATGCTGCTGCTGGCTGTCTGTTGTTCACTCTCTGTGGTGACAAACTGCATACTGTTTCACAAGGATTGCTGCTTACTGGGGCGGTTACGCAATACGTCTGGACTGTTGTTTAGACTAACAGTGTATGTTGTACTGGGGCTCCTCACAGGTGAAAGTTAACAATTTATTAATTACTGAATTACTGAATTAAATACTGAATTGATACAAAATAAAATTAAACTGGGGTAGCGCCTATTCTGTACCGTTACAATACCCCCCCAATAAGAGGTTGAAGGCCGAAGCGTTCAAACTCTTATTGCCTAAACCCTAAGAGAATCAGTGAGGATATGGCGCCGCAACCCCCCTGAACACTCTACTAAAATCATGGGTACTTACCCCCCTAGTCCGGCGACTGTGGCAGCACCCATCCGATCTTACTGGACTTCTCTATTCGAGATCCCAACACCATAAGCTCGGACAGATACCCGCCACAGTATCTCCTGACTCTGAAACATTCAATTAAAAATCAACAAACGGCCTTTCATCACTCTATATCCCATGACTGATTTGTTTCCTCTTAGCCGTACAGGCTCCTTCTTTGCAAAGTACTGGTTCTGTTTATACAAAGTACTGGTGTGGTTTAAAAATAATAATATAAACTTACAGTCTACCTACAGTTCAATCATATAAATGACATAATATTCCCCGTATAATATTACCCATCCAAAATAACACCTTAATCATACAGGTTATCCTTAATTTCTATTATATAAACAGTTATATGTACATCTTATTTTCCCAAACACTGTCTCCACCTGAACATTTCCTTTTTTTTTTAATTAATTTATTTATTTTTTTTAAATGAATATTTTAATCATTATTTACATCAATTAGCATTTAATTTATAATTCCAGTTTGAATTTGAATGAAAATAAAGTTAAGTTCATTATTAAAAATCATCTTTTCAATTAATTTAATTACCAAATTAATTGACTTATATTTAATTTCTCAAACTCTAAGTTCATTATTTCAATCTTATTTGTTCGAAACAATTTCATTTGTTTTAATTACATTTTACAAAGGGGCCAAAAAAAATATTATCTACATTCCATCACATCTGGTGTTTCTTTTGTTTCATAATAGGATTTTACTGCTGGCAATAATTCAGCAGACTACAACATTTTTGTTATTGTCAACTCAGCATGGCTATAAACATTGGTCACACAACACACAGCATACCTGTTTACATAAACAGTTGTGTGCCAGACTTGTTTTCATAAACACTCATTCAGTCTAAACATTCTGCTTACCACATACTGACACCTGTACTTCACTTTTCCATTTCTATAAATCTTTTAGTTAACATATTTATCTTATTTGTTCGAATTCAGATCAGATATATTTTAATTCACCACAATTACTTTAATAACATTTTACTACTTGGTTTTAGTTACTCATGGTTTTGGTTCACATAGTTAAAACACTTTTAATACAAACACAATTCAAAATAACTTCATTATTGCCTCTTATTAATTATTTTAGTGGAATAAAATATTATTATTTATTATTATACCTTCCCCTCTCATTACAAACATATGTACACATAAGCTATAATATACATTGCAACAGAATACTATTAACACAATACATTTAACATTAACACATTTACTTATTTACAAATTTTCGTCATTATTATTTCAGTTTTATCACACTTCAGTGTCCAAGATTGCGAGGTCTGAGCCGTAAAACAAAATATTTACAATTGTTCATTTGTGAATTTCAGCCTCCATCGTCAAAAATTAGTCTGGTCTTTATATAACACTTTTCAATTTTATTGATACGCCACATATGGTTATTTTTTGTTTTATAACCACAAGAACTTATTTTTTCCATTGTACCGAAACAATAATCTATAGGGTTATCCCCCAAAATTATCTTATCATAAATCAAGTCGACGACATCAGTATTATTTGTAAAGTCTCCATCAGTGTTTTTTGTTATTACCATTACATCATTATTATCATATTCATCAAAATAATTATCAAACTCTATTTTATAAGGTAAATCAATTTGCTCCTCTCTCCATGCATAAATTCTGTACTAGTATTTCATGATCTCTATTTAACTTAAATATTTCTGTTTCTCTCTCTTTAATTCTCTCATCATAATATTTCTCACACCATTTCACATTCTCATTCCATACAGAGGGCAACACAACATTATTACAACGTCTGGCTTTACCAGATACACAAAAATAATTTAAAGACCTTTTGTCTTTTACAAAAACTAAGGAGGAACCTTTGTCCTCCAACAATACTAGTGAAACTTTTTCTTCGCCCACAACCACATCATGGGAAAATTCTACCCTCTGTACGCTCTCTTTATTGAAACTGTCTTCACACTCTCTCTCATTCTCATTGGCATTTGCTAGCAACACTTCATTACTAAACTCTACTTCAACAAAATCTTCCTTCTCACTCTCAACATTAATCTCCTTGTTCGCTACTACCACGTATTTACACATATTATTATAATTATCATCTGTTTTACATTCAAAATTTTCAATTACCTTTTGTCTTTGTTTATCAATTTTTTCCACCACATTACTCTATTTTGTCAATTCTGTTATTCATATTTTTTAATGAATGACTCAACGTTTCATTTAATTCATATTTCAATTTGTTAAAGTTACTCTCACACTTGATTTGTACTTTATTGATGTCACTTTTGAGTTCATCAAATTTTACGCTAATTTCGGTTTTTTGTTCATCAAACTTTACACTCTGTTTTTCTATCTTTACACTCTGTTTTTCTATCATTGCTTGTATTACTTTAAACATTTCATAGCTATCGTCAGATTTTTTACTTTGGATAGGTGTCGATTGATGTTCGACATTTTTCATTATTTTTGATTCTGTTAACTGGCTATTACTGTCAGTGAAGCTGACTTCATCATTATTTTCACTCGTTTGAATTCCCGAGTTGCCTTTATTGGCCGACTCAGTTGACATGTTTTCATTCTCCATTTTTTAATAAATATATACTTGTAAATGTATACTTCGTAAACTACACACTCGCCCTCTCTTCCAAATAACCTGTTCTGCAGCTTGGTTAGGTCTGGCGAATGTAATTAAAAATTTACTCTCGCATCCCTGTTCGGGCACCAATTGTAACTACTCAATTTGCAACATCAGTAATTAATTTTTTACCTTTAAGTTCGGGTCCAGAGTCATACAGACGAAAACAGCTGCAGACAGGTTACTTGGGTTGGAGTTACGAAATATAATAACACAGTTTATTCTGGCTAAAACAACTTATTTGGATTTTATTTAATGTAATGTTTTACAGTTATGCAATAACGTATCAAATTCTAGGTTGGCTGATTACTACATTGATTAAAAGCTTTTTGTTTTGTTGAGCATAAACATATAAAGTTATCTGTACCGGTATATCAAACAGTAATGAAACAATTCTTATGATTATTATTCTTAACTGGCTCTAACAATTTTCTTAATCTTAATAATGACCCAGTACTTTGTCGCACTCACTCTTTCATTCTTTTTTAAATTTTTATTTTCTAACCCCTGTTAATAGAGCTCTGTATCTGTAAGTATTTTGTATAGTTATAAAATTGATTTAGTTGTTTCTGAAGGGTACTTAACCAATCCACGGCGTTCCAGACCGCTTCACCACCGTCACGTGTTACTCACGGTATCACTCATCACTCCGAACTGTTATTTCAGCAATTTATGAATATATTCACTGTCACGGTATACTCCACCTTATTTAGTTTAACATGGTTTTGAATTACACTTTTGTAACATTTTGTCGGCCAACTTTATTTTGCTCGAGCACTTAGGTGATGACCGCGCGTTATACAGTTTATACTTTTATATACTGGTTTTATTTCTGTAGTCTTATTTAGTACATTAATACTTGAAGGGATAGGCCAACTAATAATTACGGCCTATCTTACACTCCCGAGGCCACTGTTTTACTGTTTCCTGCACTTTATGCTGCTGCTGGCTGTCTGTTGTTCACTCTCTGTGATGACAAACTGCATACTGTTTCACAAGGACTGCTGCTTACTGGGGCGGTTACACAATACGTCTGGCCTACTGTTGTTTAGACTAACAGTGTATGTTGTACTGGGGCTCCTCACAGGTGAAAGTTAACAATTTATTAATTACTGAATTACTGAATTAAATACTGAATTGATACAAAATAAAATTAAACTGTGGTAGCGCCTATTCTGTACTGTTACAGTTTTATGTTGGAATTTTCATTGGATCGTTTTACCTTGATTGAAGTGTTTTTACTTCTTACAGTTAGTGTGATCAGACACTTGCATGAATTTATATTTATTCTGACTTGCTTGTCATCTTATATCATTAGTATTACCCAGTAATAGTAGTAACAGGAGTTATTTGATCTTTCTGTACAATAGGTTTTTCCTGGATAATTAAATTAAATTGGTTTTGTGGTGTTTTGTGTGTGTACACTTTTGCTGTCTCTGTTAGTCCCATGTATTTACACTTTATATGCACTAATAACACTCTTAATCTAAATACATTTAGTATTGGGATTACCTCTATAATGTGTTTTCTCATTATGGTAATTTACTTACTAAACTTCAGGCTTTTACTACCACTTATTAGTATTTGCACATGGTTCTGTACCATATGTAAGGTTAGTTGGAACCCCTGTATGTTGACAACAATGCATTCATGCAAAGTTACTGTTATTTATATATTTTGCTATAGTTATCAAGTTTCACCCATATTAGTCTTATCTGATCATTATTTATTATCTTACTCATTCTTATCTTGTTTATTTATAGAATAATCAGCTATTAATGCTGGTCTACTTAGCATGTCATTTGGGGTATTATGCATTGAGTTTATTTTGACTCTATTACCCTACTATTAGTTAGGTTTTATACAATCATTATGTCTTTCTCTTCTTTCATTATTATTGAGCATCTTTTTATATTTACAGGTCAGTGTCAAGTCACTAGTCATAGTTTGTGTTTCACTATATTTTAAGGTACTCCTTTGTAAACACTTTTCTTGACTTATATACACTTATTGTTCTGGCACTACTGGTTCTTCTTTCTTCATTTTCTTCTATCCTCTTCTTCTGTCTTCTTAGTCCATGTGGGATCATAATAATTGGTGTTCTTGGGTCCTTGTTGGGATTATAGTATTTGGTGTTTGTATCCTCTCACCATCTATTGGGTCATTGGAGTTAAATCGTATTGTACTGTGATTTTATAAGTTTTGCTCTCTAGGTCTCTTGTTCTACTTTCAACTGTTGCTTTTATTATTACTTTTCTTTAGTTGACTGGATAATCATATTAAAATACACTTTTCTTTATACCTTTTTCATCCTTTCTTCTCTTCAGTGTTAGTTCTTTATTTTAAATACATCTTATGTGGGTATTTACCTGTATGGTGATTATATGTAGCTTTACAATATTATAAAAAGCGGGCCTAAACGTTTCTATTTTTAATTTTTATTATTTTTGAGAACTAAAGTTAATTTAAAATTTTTTTGAAGCCTAATTCATTGTCAAATCATTGGCACCATTTGGTAAGCTGTGAGTTAACTATTAAAGAAATACGTATTGTTTTTGTATGAAGTGTAAAGTGTATCTGTACTACCGTATGAGGCAAATTGACACACTGAGCAGGGCTGGTTGATACATTATTAATTTAATTACAAAAGGGAAATTAAAAGTCGAATTTGTAATCACAGAGTAAGACCTACTGTAGACTACAGACAATACTGGGAAACAGATGAAACGTAAAATGAATTCGAGAAATGTATGAAACAAACAGCATAATTAAATGTAAATCATAGGTTTGAGGCACCCCACACATCTACAGATCCAGCCCATGACAGAGAACAGGTTTGACCTGTTGCTTATTTTGACCACAAACAGAGGCTGCCATTGGAGGGTGGCCTTCCCACTTGCAACCAGTAGCCTTCCAGTTGCGAACACCATAAATTCATTCCACTTGCGATCACCCGTAACAACATAGTTATCTTAACAAAATTCAGTATTTTGAATACCAGTTGCAAACACCGTAAAAGCATAACAGTAGTCCAAATCATTAAGCCAGATCTGCACAGTTTTTGTTTCACAAAACGCTTAACAAACTTTGTATTCAATTTGTGACTATAGTATCATTTTCACTCCAGCTGTATTTAATGATAAGTACTACTTACATAAAAACCTAGATTTCTTACTTACCTAGATTTCTGAATATGTTAGAAGTGCCATCAATTTGTTTGGTCACCGTCACGACTTAGCATGTGATCTGGGTACCCAGGAAATGACTTTACGGTTTAATAGTATCTAATTCAGGGAGAGAGAGAGAGAGTGAGAGTGAGAGTGATGGGGTGGCTGTTTGTATGCGCCCGCGTGTGGTAAAAACACACGCACAACAGGCGCACGCATAGCCAAATCTCTCTCCCTTTTAACTAAAAGGTAATTTGAAATCATCAATAGTATACCGAGATAGAAACCGAACAAAGTAAGTGCAGGAGGAACTTGTGTTCAGACAATGTTGTTCTTCGAGACGAACTTCACAAATGTCCGACGAGAGTAGTTTCTGTCCGGGCGAAGACGTGCAAGCTAAGTTCCCGATTTTTGGTTAAATCAATAGAAAAGAGAGTTTGAAAGATTAAAAGTAATTTTTCATGAATGGAAAATTCAAAAGCTGCAGTAGTCACTTTGCACGAGTATACACACATTCAAATGACTTAGGGAGTACAAAAATCCTAATGTGTGCTATACTTGCTTTCCTTCGAAAAGATGTAGAATGTGGCTGGCAGTATATCCATGGTAAAGTTCCAGAGGAAGAGAAACTCGATCAATTCTTTAATTATTTCGTAGAACAATAGCTAGACAATGATTAGTGCCACAGGAGTTACGGAACTGCTACTTCCGACGTCATAGAATGAATAATACTGTACAAGCACGCATCAGACACTAAACAGCCACGTTGGAAGACCACGTCCAAGAATAAAAAACATTATCAAATGTTTATAATCTGAGGCAGATAAATCTATTCAGAACACGATGTAACGATGGAGTGAAATCTTTAAGCTATGAAAAGGACGAAAAAGTATACTGAATTGGATAAACTAAAAGATATGAAAAAGATTCTGATGTTGGGATGTTTCTCGAGATCACGTCGTGTGTTCTACAAGTTGACTAACAAAAATAAATAAAAAATAACCTTCCTTTTTAATTTAGAGTAAGAGAGAGAGGGGGGGGCTATGCAAGTTGTGTGTGTGTGTGTGTGTGTGTGTGTGTGTGTGTGTGTGTGTGCGCACTTTGTAAAAATTGTAACTTGGTAAACGTAGTTGGTAACAAAAAATGCATTTAACGAATTATAAAAACAAACATAATTGAATCATTAAAAAATAATTGAAATCATAAAAATAATTAATAAAAGTTAAATTAAATACAAATTTAAAAATAATAAAAAAAAAGAATTTCGAAGTTAGAAGACAATATAATAGATGCTTTACGTCAGCTGTTATGACAATCGATATCAGTTTTTAAATTGGTTTTTTTGTACTTGTACAGGAGAAAATTAAATTGTACTGTTTTCATCTTTCGTTTAAGAAGCGCAACTTCAACAATTTCACAACTTCACGAATAAACAGATAATCCCCCTTCATGTACAGGGTGGATTTACATACATCGTTGTTCGTGTGTTCGCAAGTGGGACGTACTCTCACGTATAAAAAATTAATTACGTGTCTTATCTAGTGAAACGAGTTGCAAGTGCCACTGTTCATAAGTGGGAGCACACCATCATCGACCGGACACGAAAAGCAGATTAATTTACCTGGTTTCTTCGAGACAAAAGCATCAACATGAATCAAAAAAATTTAACTTGCAACCATTATTTTTGTAAAACATAGATGATTGTGGGTACCATAGCTTAGGCTTTTAGAGCATAGGCTTGTACATTTATCTAGGATTTACATGTAAGTGGATTTACATTATGTAGCTGATGATAGAAGTTCAAACGCGAGTTCCTGGTCCCTAAAAACATGGGTATCTCAGCTGGGAGAGTGAACTCGAGACAAAATACTGATCCTTCAATTGTGTGTGTGTCGGGTAGGTATAGGCCTAATCTGGGCTCCTTAAAAAAGCTACTGCTAAAATAACATTGATTTGTTCTAATTTTGTTTGATACATAATAAGGTGACACCGTATAACATTAATATTTGGGTTTGGCAAAGATTATCAGAATTGGCACATTCAACAATTAAAAGTTTTGTACGAATGAGCAGAAAATAATGGTATTTAAAAGGAACTATAAAGACATATCTTACGGTCATAAACAAACCACAGAAGAAATTACTATTGTAATCAGTATAGTCATATTTGAACAGGTGTAGAAAAATATGGAGAAGCCTGTACAAGTGTGTCGGTGCTGATGGGAACACACATAAAAACGTTTGTATGAGATTAAACGTATGTATCCAAGAGAAATTCCGTTTTATCTACAACAGGTGGCTTCGAAATATGAATTTGGGGATTTCCCTTTTATTTAGGGGGAATTGTTATAAGGTAAATAAATTTAAGTTTCTTCTTTCACACAAGTGACCCAATAATTTTTCTGGTTTAGGCACATCGATTAAACTATTACAAAATGTGTCTAGTTTCGATCTAATTTAACGTATAGGTTAGGATTTGATGGAGAAGTTAAAGTGCGAGGGGGCAGGAAAAGGACAGTGAGGGATTGTGTGTAACTGAAATTGTGACAAGAAAAAGAAGAAACTGTATCAGTTGGCGATCGCGTGCATGTGTGTGTGTGTGTGTGTGTGTGCGCGCACGAGAGAGAGAGAGAGACTGACAGAGAGAAACAAGGGCAGAGATAAAGAAATCAGTCTCATTAATCAAATTCACGCCAACAACATTCTTAATGTCGTAATGAGACAACAGTCTGTATGTTTACAGAAAGTACTACTGTTTTGGCTGACACATAAATATACAGATATCTAATGTCTGTTGGCAGGCTGACGTGTTCGTACTACTAATTCATTCGAAGGCTGTATTCGCTCCTGTCTGTATTAAAATAATACAAATGTTGTTTTATAGTAATAATATAATAACTATCACGATTTGTAGGCTTAAACATTCATAACAAACAGTTTTCTAACGTTCCCTCCTCTCAAGACTTCTACGAACTTTTTTTAACCTCCTTAATGGGCTCTCTGAAATAACAAAAGTTACGCTATCCACTAATTTGTTACAATTTCTCAAGTCTTGGAGAGTTTGATTGACCGTTTCTATATAGTCCACAAATCGCCTTCGTTTTATCGTTCATGATTAGTTTCCGTTTTGATCGCTCTTTCTTTTGTCATGCCTCCTCTTCAATACGAATTGCTTTTTTAACAGGAGTCAGTGAGAATACTTGAATTTTTCTTCTTACCCCATTTTTTTTTAATTTTTGCAGTCGCTTTCGGATAAGGGTGAATTTATTCTGGTGTCAATTGTGCTAAGGTATTAGCAGATGTCTCGTTTATTCCCGACGTGGGAGGTCCGGCTTCTGTGGTGTCTTGACAATCTTTTGTTGGTGTTAATGTTTCTTCATAATTACTTTTGTCTCCTATCTCTCTGTCAATTACAGGTGAACACAGAAACTCTTCGATACTGAATATATTTTAATTTAATGGCCAAATTCCAGTTGAACTAAAACCTGCTGTCAGTTAGATGGTGTAGCTGCCTTTGAAAGAGTATCTTTTGCTAGCCCAGGTATGTCATATATTGTCATTGTTTTACCTGGGTTTATTGTCATCCAGCTCTCAGCAGCTGCACCGAAACGCCATATAAACACTCTTGTCTAATGGCTGAAGTCAGATTATAACGGGTATGAAGTATAAACTGTTTCATAAATAGTAAAAAAAGAGAGGCTGTAATTTATCTTGATGGATGTGCTACTCCAATACAACCTGCTGGTCCATAAATAATCAAAGTGATCTCTACATAACACTCTGGGGATAACGATAAGTGGTGGTTTCAGCTGCCATGTATGAAAATACCACTGGTTTCACCCTTTTCCAAAGGCATAACCCTACTGACTTGTTTATTTCCCTTCAAACTGACAACTTTGTTGGGACAGTGCACTGTTGTTACGCTGCCTGGTTTCCTTCACATTCCAAATATTGTGACAATAAAGATGAAGGCGACTTATCACAGAATTCGAATATTGAAGAAAGTTTTATGTTATGTTTATTAAAACTAAATGTTATTGCAAAACTTGTTGCTTCAGCCTCTCTAAAAGACAACCTTGAATGTCGCTGCATGAAGCCAGTAAAACAATCTTTTACTGGCCCAGTTCACCAGAAAATCGACATTATTTGCAAACACGTATTCGGAGGCTAACATACGAATATTCTTAGGGTACAAACCATAATAACTAACAGAATAGTGCAGATCATAACACAGAAATCTGATCTTTCTTTTTGTTCTTTCCTAAATACAAGTTGTGGAAAACGCCGAGTCTTTGTAGGGTTTGTGAGCTACATTGCCCCAGAAAGTTTTTCACTTGTACGTTTGAACCAAATATGAAAAAAAGAAAACAGAACAAAATGTTTTACTTACATTGTACCAACATACCCCTTTCCTTCTGGTGAAATTGAAGGGACACCTTTAATTTTAAAATTAGTGGCTGAAGTGTAGTGCTGCTGGCCACTCTACCTTTAGTGTGTGTGTCGAACACTCACTTAGGCAACCTATTCTATCTCCTAAATTTCCTAGGCGTTATAAAAAGGAGCCATTATTACTATTATCATTTTAAAAATTTTAGTTTTTCAGGATTTAATAAACATGTAATCTTCATTATAGGATCACAAGTAACTGCACATAATTAATTCTGAGATCTGTTACGTTATGAATTAGTTTTCTTTTAAGAGTTATAGAGAAACATAACTTGCCCTCATGCTGCCACATTGCTTTTGTATTAGTATGATTCAATTGTAGACTTACCATGGATCCAACAAAGTACATAGCTGTAAACACCCATAGCAAATTAGTGACAAAAAGGTTGCTTTACATGTTCTAAAATACAAAAGGGAACAAAGACTCATTTTACTGTACACTGTTATAATCAGACTGGAGGAGCACATACTACAAGCTATAACAAAAACTGTTGCAGAGGTGCTGCGACTAAGGGACACTTGAAGAAGTACAAAGTATCAACTTATGTCTCTCTGCTCTCCCCTATATGGTAATACTGTCTTATAATGACTGTTAAACAAATCAAATGTATTGTATACCTTTATATGTGTATTTATACACAATATATCATAAAAGTTTTTTGTGGCAAAAATACCTTTATATGTGTATTTATACACAATATATCAAAAGTTTTTTGTGACAAAAATATCTGTCAAATTTTTGTATGTTCATACACTTTTTAAGAGAAAATTACTTAAAACTTCGAATCTAACAAGAAAAATATTGTGTCGAGTATTCATAATACAAACCCTTAGATATCAAATATGAAATGAAAATATAAGAACCAAGTTAAATGTATATTCTATAGCCGGCAGAATAAGGGAAGGACAAATAAAATAGAGGCAGGATATCAAGAGAATGGAAAACATGAGACTACCCCTAAACAAGTAATAAGATACAGACCTCAGGGAAGACGAGATATAGGTAGGGCAAGGAAAAAAGATGCCTTCAGTGAAAGCAGAACAGGCTGTAATCCTATACCTTGACATGGAGAAGAAGATTCATAATACTTAATAGCACACTTAAGAACAAAATATTGGTATGGAGAATCATACACGACTTCCATGTTCTAAGATTTATATTTAAAATCATTTTCGAAATGAAATATTTCCATTGAAACTACTTCTTTCTACTTACTGCTTCAGCCACTTACTGTGGTCACTAACGTATACCACCTCACGTTATCGCACTTGATTTTCACTGATGATGGAAGTCGATGGCACTGCGGAAACGTCTGGTTTTGCAGAAAACATTGGTCTATGGCCAAACAGGCCGGAAAGGAATTTTAAAAACAAACTGCTTCTTTGTTGCCAATAACGTAGTACATATGTAAAAAAAATTATCAGGTAAACTATTATGTTACAACAAAAAATGTTTCAGGTAAACTACCCTTTCCCCGTAACCGATCTTCACCAAAATCAATAGGCCTTGAGCCTTCTATAACTCAGGCACATATGTAAAAAAAAATCTGATTCTGTTTGAATTTATGGCAGTTACCGTTCGTCATGAAAAAATTTCTCGTTACAACATAAAATATTGCATGTAAACTACCCCTTTGTCCTAACCGATCTTCACAAAAAACAATAGGTCTTGAATACTCTACAATTCAGGGCTGTATGCAAAAAATTATTTGATTCTGTTTGAATTTGCGGCTCTTATCGTTTGCCATAAAAAAATCTAGACAGCAGACACACAGACACTTTTTGAAAAATTACTTTTTTTCATGTTTTGAGGGTAGTACAATCAGAATCTGCAAAAATCTAACACGATTTTTTTTGCCGTCACCATACTTCCATTTCCTTATACATGAAAGTTAAATCAAAGTAAAATTCTGGTGGCAACAAAAATCAAATATTCTATCAAAAATTGGGGATATACATTTTTGGTAGGCCTACTTGCATTGCACAAGGAATATGTTATGGTCACTAGGTTAGTGATAAAAAATGACTTACAAGTATATTGATTTTTATTACAAAATTTATAGAAAACAGTTTCAATTCTACGGTATCAATAATTCATAAATATTAAGGATAATGAACAATTTATTTCTTCAGAGAAGATACATAAAAACATTGCAAAAATAATACATATCAGACGAATATTATTACAACAAAAATACTACACAGACATTTGGGCTTTGTTACTTTATCAGTAACTATAAGATTACATTAATAAAGTACATAGAATATTTATTTACAAGAACATAATTACAAAAAGTAAAAACACCTGTGATGAAATAAACATTTTATTTATTACATCAAACATAACTAAACTCAGATGACAATATAAATGAACTAAATATAGGTTTTTCTGCGAGGGAGTGTAGGATTGATTAGGGGTTCAATTAGTTCAAATTATAAAAAAAAAATAGCATAAACTATAAATAGAAAAACTAGACTGGTATGTTTACAACAAAATGAAATCTTCAAGTTACATTTAAACTACACCTTTTTAATATGGTGCATTAATATTTCACCTCTCTCTCTCTCTCTCTCTCTCTCGCGCGCGCACACACTCACAGAGGGAGAGAGAGAGAGTGAGAGTGAGTGTTAACTATATAAGAATACAGCAGTTGTGTAAGGAGAAATTTACCTCCAAACTTATAAATCTTGCACAACCATCTGGCGATATAAGAGGTTCTACAACAATGGACTCTGTAACAAAGAAAGAATTTTAGCTAACAGAGAAAAATAATTATCATTGCCAGTATCAACAAAAGTGCAAATTACTAAATGAAATAATTGCAATTTTATGGGAAATAACGCTGTTAAACTAATTATGTACTTTATTAAGAATTTTTGTTTTGCCAGCAGCTTCCAAAACTCTTTATATAAAAAATAATATAAACAAACTTATTTAGAGCTTCAAACAATACTTATCTTAAAATTATCATCTGATTATACTTTCCAAAGGAAGCCCCTGATTTGAAAGCATTGACACCCTATAATACTACTAATTAAAAATGATTCCAACTATTATGTTACTACATTTTCTCATTTAAAATATAAATGGTACTGTTAATAACTTTATATTGTTGTCATTAACAAGACAAAACACAATCATTAATGGTTATTTTATCACAAACTTCAAAATCTCCTATAAAGCTTGCTCAATGAAATAGGACATTCCTGATGCAGAAAATTAACTTTGCCATAACACAAATTAAATAGGCTAACGCCCAAACAAAAAAATGCTTTGAAAACAAAACAATGAAATATGGTATGAATTTCAAAGCTGATTTTCTTAATTGATTTAAAGTATACAAGTACAGTTTGTCAAGTAAAGATAATTTAGGTAAACCTAACACTACTTATGAAACAAACATTAAATCAAATATGCTAATGTTACAAAATTCACAAATAGAAAAAAATAAAATTTGAAATTATTTATAGGCTAAATTGCTTTGATTATATTACCTTCTCCATTTGATATGTTTTCCACATCAATATCATCTGATGTCGATACTACTGATGGTGCAATAATAGTCATTTTTTCCAAGTCAATTCTGGAAAGTTCAGGAGAAACCTGAAAGATCATTACAAAACTCATACATAATTATTCACTAACTTAATAATTAAGAATATTAAGCTAATAATTAAGAGAATAATTTATTTTCTTAACCTAGCACAGTATTTGTAGGTTAGCACTATGAATTTACAAAAAGTTAATGGAGTTTGTGTAAATTTCTAAAAAAATTAAATTTACAGCATAATCTAGTAGTTATTTTATAGTAATTTATTTTAATTTAAATGAACTCAATTCTAAAAGTTAAAAAACTTACATACTGCAGATCCTCTTGTTGTTCAGCTAGTACTATTGGTTGGTTACATCCCTGCACTGAAGATTCCTGAAAAAGATTTCTAATATAATCATACAAACTCGAAAAACAAAAATCTGTTCAAATGATTAACATTGAATAATGTAATCCTGATTATAACTAGCAAATACATTACAGATAATTCATCCACATTCTGTATCATTTAAATCTACTATTAAGTATAACACACCCCATACAATTTTTTAGAATATTAAGATATTAATTTTTTAAAATTTCATGTGATATATTAGTTGAGTATCATTTAGGAGGTTAAACAATATAAATACAATTCTACACATTAAGTTAACAGATTATAAATACAGATAAGACATTAAATAAAAATAACACTATAGGCCTACATCAATTATCGGGTTTAAGAACCTGCTGTAAGCAGTGATAATTTTAGTTTAGTGAGCTTTAATCAGACTTGCATGCAATAATAAATTTTACATAAGATAAAAGAACAATGCTTTCTTTAGTCACCAGCAAAACCTTTTCTGTCTGCAAGTTAATATTATAAAATTTAAAAACAGCACAATTTTATTAAAAAATTTAATCGAGATTAAAATGCATGTTTAAGTCACAAATTGAAGAAGTCACAGTTCAAATTCTCTTTTCACTTCTTCTTTTACCTGACAAATGTTAGCCCTTAATTTTTAAAGCAGAGCTGTGTTAAAACAAAATTTTTATGACAAATATATTACAATTTAATGGACTCAATGGTATGAAAGTAACCATGTGTACAAAAAATTACAACAGTTTGCTTCAGTGTGGATACAGTAGCCATAGGCCTATATTATAAATTTTGTTATATTAGGTCTTAAAATTAACCTTAACTTACTAAGTCATATCTTATTAAGTAATTACGTTTCTCTGAAAAATGCTGAATTTGAAAGTATATTTAGAGTAATGTAGCTGGACTGAAGAATTAAATAAAATATGTAACTAGTTAAATACGAGCAGAGTTCAAATTAAATATATTATGGTAAGGCCTACCATCTTGTGTTAGGTAGGACCACATTTTACGAATAAAGTGACTTACAAATTGGATACATTACACAAATATAGGTAGGCCTATTTCCTTTTTACAATTGGAAACGTACACAGTCTAGCTAATATTTCTATAGGCTAATTGGTATACTGAGTAGGAACTCAAGGCTTAGTTCTTGTCTTCAGACATTTTATACTTCATATCAAAGCCACAGATTAAATTACTGGCAAACAATTTAGGCGGAATTTACAAACAAAATTTAGCATAAATTTCAGGCCTAATCTACCACTCAAACTTACCAACTCTTGATCAGTCACATCAGAAACTTGTGTGTGTGGTAAATCAAGTTCTGTGTAATATGTGCAATCATTTGAAAATCGATCACGTAAATTTTCACAAAACAGAAGCCCCTCTTACATCTGTAAGAAAAATAAAATTATGTAATGTTCATACATGAATCACCATAAAAGTAATAAATGGAATTTTTTTAGAGTAGACAAAATAATTGTCAGACTTGCAGAAGTATCTGTAATAAAGAAAAATTATTTAATTAAATTGCAGTCAGTGCCCTCACAGGGACTTTTTTTAAAAATGAGTTAATTACCCCTTAGGGTAATTATGAAAATTCTCATCAATGCTGATATTGCGATATATTTTTTTTCGATTCTTCTGTTATATAAACACAAGAAAAATAATTTTAAACGGCGGTCGAACCTGTTTACGGAGACAAAAAATTAAATTTTTACTCCCATAAGAATGCATGCAATGGTGAATGAGCGCCATATTGACTGTGTAGATGGTGAGAAATGACATAGGTCCAGCTGTTGTGTTATGTTGTTATGCATTGTTTATGTTTATTGTTTATGCATGTTGGTTAAAAGAGGTTGTTCCCCAAAGGTTGAACACTGGATGGATTAAAACTTTTTACAATTATTAAAATATCTGTTCCCCTGATTTGTCCTGTCACACAGATAAGACATTAAATACAAATAACTATAGGCCTACATCAATTATCGGGTTTAAGAACCTGCTGTAAGCAGTGATAATTTTAGTTTAGTGAGCTTTAATCAGACTTGCATGCAATAATAAATTTTACATAAGTAAAAGAACAATGCTTTCTTTAGTCACCAGCAAAACCTTTTCTGTCTGCAAGTTAGTATTATAAAATTTAAAAACCACAATTTTATTAAAAAATTAATCTAGATTAAAATGCATGTTTAAGTAAAAAATTAAAGAAGTTACAATTCAAATTCTCTTTTCACTTTTTTCTTTCACCTGACAAATGTTAGTCCTTAATTTTTAAAGCAGAGCTGTGTTAAAACAAAATTTTTGTCAAATAAATTACAATTTAATGGACTCGATGTTATGAAAGTAACTATGTGTACAAAAAATTACAACAGTTTGCTTCCGTGAGGATACAGTAGCCATAGGCCTATATTATAAATTTTGTTATATTAGGTCTTAAAATTAACCTTAACTTATTAAGTCATATCTTATTTAAATAATTAATGTTTCTCTGAAAAATCCTGAATTTGAAAGTATATTTAGAGTAAAATACGAGCAGAGTACAAATTAAATATATTATGGTAAGGCCTACCATCTTGTGTTAGCCTAGGTATATTGTATTAATTAAATTAGAATGCTAATTTGCTCCATTATTAAATTTTGGACAGAAGACAGTGATATTAGGCATAGTTGGGTCTATAACAGGTACGTGTTCGACAAAGTAATCTAGACATGCAAACATAACCTCCTAACACCTAATTTGCTACAAACAACGGACAACATACACTAAATAAATGATCATCTTACCTTTCATTATTATTTCTAGCGCCTCCAACATCTTTTTACTTCGACTTGCCATTGCAAACACTTAAATACGAACAACAAAATTCTGTCCCACACACCTCAACAAACGAAAGCAAATTACCGCGAACACACTAAAAGCAGCACGAACTAAAACTAATGGCGCCTTTTTTTCGTTGCACTAACTAAACAGACAGAGTAAAAACATGGTAAAAACACACTTCCCTGTAGTGTCTGTCTTTTGTATGCATGTTAAAAATTTAATAGAATAATTTATTAGAAATACCAATATGACCGACTAACTACCCATATTTCATTATATACATGTGTATATTTCGATCAGGTTGTGATGCTTCAGCGTACAGCAAAAATACGATGTATAAAGTTTTGTATAAGTTTTTCGCACGCTAACACCCCATAACTTCGTCACCGTAACTTCATCTCCTAAAGATGTACATATATAAGTTCATCAAATTTGTTGAACATACCATGGGTAAAATCAAGCCTGAGTTGAAGAAACTAGGGAGCGCTAAGTGTGTGAGGCTGGACTTAATAATATAATTTTGAATTTAATTTTTAAAAAACATTGGTATAGACTGCGCAAACTGAGGTCGATCTGAGTAAATGAATTCAATTAAAATTACATTTAAATTTTATTTTGTTTTAGTAGATCACATTGAATAAATGTCTAGCTTAAGATTATTAACATGTCTAAGGTGTAAGAGTGTTTTAAATACCAGGTGTAACCATAATAAGAGTAGTAAATTTATGAGTAGTTAAAATTTCATGTTTATTGTTTTTAACAAGCATTATCAATAATAAACATTGTTAGTAATCTTCAGTCAAGATATCACTCATTATTAAGTGTTTATCTCTTAATTAAGCTATACGGTGTTACGCATTTAAAACACTCTTACATCTAGACATGTTAATAATCTTAATCTAGACATTTATTCAATGTGATCTACTAAAACAAAATAAAATTTAAATGTAATTTTAATAGAATTCATTTACTCAGATCTGACCTCAGTTTGCTCAGTCTATACCAATGTTTTTTAAAAATTAAATTCAAAATTATATTATTTACTCTTAGACTGGCATTTGTTTCATATTAAAAATTTTAAATTATTCTATTCTACAAAATGCAAATATCAAATCATTTCAATGATTTTACTTTGATAAAAAAAATATACTATCTCAAAATTAAACTCTTTTTTTTTCTATATTTCTCTATATGCGATCGCTCATTCTTATGACTAAAACATTTACCTAAGACTCTATTACATTATTTCTAATTATAAACCTTTTTTCTTTAATTCATTGTCTCTTTATATAGTCTTTATGAGCTCTTTTAAAAGAATCATTTAAAAATGGATTATGCATGTCACCTCAAGTTTTGATGACTTTACGACTTATTGACGGGGTCCAGCGTTGTCCAGAGTTGGGTTTCCGTTACTCCTGGCTTGGCGTGGTCCTGGATATGTCCAGAGTCCAGCGTCGTTCTCCAGTAGTGTGTGGTCCATCCCAGAGAATTACTATCTGCTGCGAGGTGGATACGTACTGCTGTTAGGCGTTTCAAAAGCATCTCCTAACGTCTAGCATCTCGTGTCGCTCTTGTAGCTTCTCTGTTGATACTCTTGCTGACTTTAATGGTCCCGGTACTCTACATTTCCCGTAATATTGTAAACATAATTACTGAACGTCTTTATTCGTTCATAGATGAGACTTGTAACAAAATAAACTGTTCTGCCGACGGACAGCGTGTCCGACTGCAATTGTGTTTTGAAAAGAAGAGAAGGGTTTCCAGTCGAACCCTTAATTTATACCCTCTCGAGATTCCGCACCTGTTGGTTCCGAAATTATCCTGTCGAGACCTGCAGATCACATGCTAGCCCCCACTCCCGAACCTTTTCATATATTTGCAATTTTTTTGCAAATGGCAATGTTTTGTATGGAATCGAGAAAGCACAAATCATAGCTAATTTGATTAAGCACTCACTGTATTAATTTGAGCGTATTAGTATAATTTGCGTATTTTTGGCACATTTATTTCGCACTGACTTCGTGTAGTGTGCCCTATTAACGTCATTTTCTTACTGTGGATAACTATAAAATTTACACACACTTTGGTGCCTTTTGTTTGTTTATACACTAATTAGTTTTCACACAGTGAATTAAAATAATTATTTTAGTAATTATTTGGGGAGGGTAGCTGAGATTCCTGTCTGTACATGCATCACTAACACACACAAGATACACGCGTACCACACATGCAATCGAGCAGGTGTTTTTTGCCTGTTGGAACAGGTTAATTTCTCCCCTAGTATAACAATGAAACATTTTTACAATCCCAGACCTGTCCATTTACCCCAAACTTATATTAATTTTACAAATTTTACATTTATTTAAATCAATGCTTAATACAGCATATGACTGTATCGTTACAATATATATATATATATATATATATATATATATTGTAATGGTACATACCTTCACCTAACAAAAATGAAGAAAACATGACAAGGTAAATTGTTTAATCATTAACACTAAAATAAAAAAGGGATGAATCAGAGATTAAAGGAATGGGTAACTCAAAATAATAACACGATCAGACATATCCAGGTAGTCAGAACAGTAACCTCTAATAATAAAGAAGTAACAAACAAACAAACCAAATGTTAAATACAGTAATACATGGCGATTTAACCTGAGTAGCCCAATAGATGGTAAGTGAGAGAGTAGAACCAGCCCCATAAACCAAGAATAATATAAATAATGACAACTGTAAGTGAACTAGAACTAGCCACCACACTACCACAAGAGTGTAGTAATAATAAGAATAATAATGAACAAAGAATTAGCATGGAAGTGTGAAAGTATAATCAGCCACAACACCAAGGAAGTGACATGTAAACGATGGCAAAATAAAGTGAGCCCAGAAAGAATACAAAACTAATGTTAAACCAATGAAAAAGACTAACTAATGAAAATTGTGTATGATAATAATAAATGTAAAGACAGACAAGTTAAAAATATTAATTGTTAAGGACTTGAGATATAGAAGGGTACACTAACCCAAACAAATAGAGTAAACTAGGACAAATCACATTAGCACGACACTAACATATCATGTATAGTCAATCCACACAGAGTGAGAGATTATAAATTGTAAGGAGGATGAACATTTTAAAATAAATGTAAGAAAGAGAGTTTTGAACAAGCAATACACTAATCTTTACCCACCAGTAACCCTAAAACAAGATTGAGTGCAAAGTGTTAGTGTTAATACCCCAAAGTGAGAATAAACCCCATTAAAAAGTGATAAACACGGATAAAACCATAATCAAAGTTTATAAGTGCATACACTAGGTTATAAGTTATAAATGAGTGATCTGATAATGGTCAAACGCAGGAAGGACTGTGATAGTTGAGAAGCCAATGTGAGTGGACACCCAAAATGTAACTAAATAAACTAATAGTGTTAAAATTAAGTTAGCTTTAGTGATAACTGATTATCATGGTTTTAAATGTGTGTCAATTAATGTAACAAGTGAGTATTAAGATTATTAGGAAAGTAAGAAAGATAGACTATCAGTGTGTCAATTCACCATATGTAACGTGTCCAAAATTGGGTTATTTTATTTATTACAGTATGGGGTATGTGCATTTTTATTTATTTCATTTTGTGTGGGATTTTATAAATTTATTGTGAAAGTTTTATTTCCCGGCGAACGTTATTTCCATTACAACAGAACACATGGCAAGTAGGACAGTTTGAGACAAAGGCGAGGCGCAATCTCTATTGAGTAATGCGGCAAGGAATTCGCGCCACCCTAATTTTCTCAGAACTCTGTATATGTGTGATGACGCCCGCACTTAACATCTCAGAACGGGGCGCTGAAGTGACGCCGTGAAACTCCAACGTCGATGCAAAAAAATGGCGCTGGAATGAACAATTTGCAAAACCAACCAGCCAGCTACAGGAAATGTATTTAAGCCACGCCCGCTGCTAGTGACATCAGTATAGCAGAGGCAAATATCGTCCCCGGTTACCACACAAATAACGACTATGTTCCATGTATAGAGTGAATACGATACAGCAAATTAAGCACATACGACGACAAACATCAGGTGGCAGTGAACCACCGCTTCCTCCCGCTTGCGGTCCACGTTGGTAGTCTACATTAGGCAGAGACGCTAAGCGGTCCAGCAGATCGTACAACAGCGTGTAGACGTAATTAGTGAGCCGCGGGGCCCGGTCGGTCGAAACTTTCTAAATATGAATAACTCAGTGTAATACCAACTTACTACCGACCGGGACCCAAGGAAATAAGGAGGTTATACGGGAGAAGTGCAGTGAACTGCGGGCAAATTATTCAAAGTGACGCGAACTAACGAACGAAGCAACGTGTACCCGGGTGGTGTCTCGAGATATATACAGTTTTAAAGTAAAATGGGGTGTTTCAATTAAATGGTTCTAAATCGTGTGAATGTGTGTGTGAGCAGCTGGGCTGACCTGTATAGGGTAAGAAATATCTAAATGTAAGGCATATGTGTATCTATTTCAGAATTGGTTTCTCTCATGTTTGTGTTATAATGATTTTGATCCGTCTTAACAGTAATTAAAACTATTTGCTTCACTGTAATTATGTGTTAGACTAAGTTATTTTGTCATTACCACTTTCTCATTTCTGTGTTGCGAAATTCGTCTAACGGACCGGAATCTTTCTGAATTATTAATTGGGTGGGGTCAGATAGCAAAATTGTCCCTTTTTTATTAAGGTAAAGTGTGGAAGGTTTCGGTATATTATAACCTATTTAAAAATACTGTGGCGACTTTGGTCTTCTGGTAATATTCAAATAACAGGTAAGTGGATGTGATTGCGGACAGGTAAGTCCTGGTAGTGTATTTTATGTATTTAAACTTACTTCGGCTCCTTTTTTTATTGTTACACATATAGAAAATGTCAGTAATATTAAGGGATAAAAACAATGAATAATCATGATAAGAGTTAATAAGACATAGTGAAATGGTATTAGGTACCATTAGTTAATAAAACAGTGTCAGATAAGCTTAGTAATAAGGATTTTCTATAATAATCAAAATAATTAATTAAGGTTTATATGTTTGTTTTCTTTTAATGATACTATAAAATAATTATTACCCACTGAAGAGTATAAGTGGATAATAAAAAGTAAATAATTATGTTTTAATGAGTAAGATTTATGTTTCAAGAGAATTATGTTTTAATGAATAAAAATTATATCTATGGGAATTGTTAAAACCATAAGATGCTATGTTATATGATGCAATAAACAAGAAACAAAATAAATACAGTCAGATACAATGACACTAAAAGGCAGTTATGACAGTATACAAATTAACATATGAAACCAATAAAATCACACACAATACTAGAACCGACATAAACATTGAGCAAATAAACAGAATCATGTATTAAAACAATCAGGACCCATACAAGGGGAGAATAAAATGTAATCTCAGTAATTAAAGAAAAAAATAGTCAATTGCTATCTAAGCCTAGGCAGATTCCCAGCAGTCAAACTACAAAAGACTTCAAATTTAAGAATTAAACACCGACATTAGTAAGACTAAGCCACATAAACTATGAAATACAATTAGACTATCATGTTAAGGCAGGAATATTATGATAATAATGTAAATTAAGAAAACAGTATAGTTAAATAAAATCCACAAAACTGTCAAAATGTTGATACCTAAGTAAATACTGTAGTATTGGATGTCAAATTAATCCTTGAGCCAAAATATGAACAGTGGTAATATTTACTACTAAAAAGGGAGTACTGAAGATTAATTACATTTAGAAGATCTGTGACCATTTTAAATAAAAATTCAAGTATCTTAACAATGATCTCAAGCCAATTTCAGCCAATCAAAAATTGTGAGTTACCATGACAACAACCGTGTATTGACTAATTTTCAGTTAGGAACAATAATAACTGTAGTGACGCTAAACTGGAGAGAAGCCACCCGTGAAGGGCACAAATTTTTTACTCTGAAACAGTATAAGTGCCCATAAATCGATGAAGAAGGACCAGAATAACTGACGAGAGGACATTACAACCAAACTATACCAAGGACCAGCGCGGAATTAATCTAGATGACCAAAAAATATATGGAATCCGACCAGAAGAAGACGCCAACCATTCCTGAAGCCCAAGACTGAAGAAGGAGGAACCGACATCAACCCATTACACCACTTGGACGTCTGACAATACATCTTTTATCTACTAACGATGAGTATTGCTGAATTTATTGATTTATAAAAAAGACAAATTCTCTTTCACAAAATTATAACTAAATGATAAAACTCTCACTATCACTGAAGGTATTTTCAAGGATTGATAAAATAAAAAAGTAACTTTGTAAACACTGAATGACCAAATGATAACCTATGTATACACCAACGACACTGTCACAATTCAACACCACAATATTTAATTTATAGTAAACCTTGTTTAATTTTAATGATCACGTACTTTAAATGATATGTTATAATTTTGTTATCTTGTTAGATAAACCTCTGTTTCGTACTTAAAAGAACCCTATAGGCAGATTTATTTTTGTAAAATAATAACCACACTGTCTTGCAGCTAATATAAACATTGTACTGCCAACCCAGCGATCCGCTGATTGAGCGAATATTGCCGAGGCTAAAATCATTGTGTAAATTATTAAATTTATGAAGCGTTAACAAAAAATAACCAGTCAAAAGCCTAATAAAAGAGTGTACCGATAACAACTGTTCATTATTTACTTGTAAAGAATATTATGCATGTTTTGTTTACTAGCAGTGGGTCAACATAACCAACGTTATCTCAAGTTGGCAACACGTTTCCCCCACTCAGATGAGAATCAGTAACAAGCCAGATGGCGAGCGATTCGAATTTACAATAGTGCAATACCAAACTACAAATAAAAACTTTTAATTGTTTTCACGAAAAACAATTTGGCGCCTATCCGGAATTACGAAAGCGTGAGAAGGGACAGGTAAGGCACACAGGCTATCAGATGCTTCCGAACGACACCATTTACGTTCGCAAAACATTACAAAAACTTCCAATTCCAAAAATAAACTAGATAAGACACATACACGAAGAGGAGGTGGTTACAATATATATATATATATATACACTTCCAGACTAACATACCCCATGAAGGAGAACAACGCGAATATTAATACAGTAGAAATCACAGACCATACCAAAGTTAACCCAACCACTTAATAAAAACACTAATAACCCTTCAAGAATAAATATAATAAAAATAATGGTAATACAGATAATCGAACTCCAAATAATCTAAGCAAGGAAACCATGCTTTAGTAAAACAGTTTAACCACCCCCTCATGGTGTATGTTAGACAAGTTACAATTTTTACAAACTTGAGTTCTTGTGACTTTGAGATATTTTCAGTTCTTAATAAGTTGTTACACAGATTGAGTTGACAGATATTTAATGTTAAAAACAAGGGTAGCCAGTCTATGGAGTTGATGTAGAGAGAGGCATAAATGAAACGCTCCCACCTGTAAATATGTAGCGAGGAACTCAAGTAGAAACATGATGAACTGCGGACGAGCAGAGGTTCCAAAATTGTCCCTGGACTATGGTGAATGTTTACTGGGATTTCTGGATCTTTCTGTGTATATTTGGTCCTTCCGTATTTCCTGGTCTGACAGTTTCGTGGAGCGCCATAATGTAGAACTTCTCTGCTGGTAGTCACAGATGTTCGCGGCACCACTGCTCTTCCCCCTTTTTCCTGGCTGGTGCAGGGACCCTATAACATTTTATTTGGCGATTATCCGCCAGTTAATACACCCAGGCATTACACTCTCTTGCCTCGGGACACTAACACCGCAATCACTTTGACAATTAATCTTATTAACACCTTAATCATATCAATTAAATCTGAATCGTTTAATTTTAATTGTTTAAATGATAATTAATTTCAATAAGCTTTAAGTAAATAAGAGTTAACAAGCAATAATTTCGTCCTTAGACATGAAGTAACTAGTACATTAAAATTTTACAAGCATAAGTTTGACAATAACGAATAACCCCCGGGCCACACACACACGCTTACACAATCGTTACACACATAAGCCATAATTAAATAAAAATGAAATAAAATAATAAAGTGTACACACCTGAATGTCTTGAGAAGTCTACTCACGCATGAAAAGAATTTAAACACACAAATCCCAGCCGTCAGACCATCGAGAATGTCCTTGCTGAAGGCACACTGAGAAATGAGGCTGACACAGTGGCTTGTTGGTCGCACCTGCTTGCATAAAACAAACCTGTCCCAATTTGCCAAAAATAAAGGCTTCGTCTAACCTAACTGCGAACAAAACCCCGCCATTCTGAAATCCCGAAACACATCAACAGCTGACCACAGCGACTGGTCACTATATCACGTCGCCGTAGCATTGACCAGGCATTAGCAGGCACTGCTGCCAACCACGTTGGTAGCACTGAACAACTCTACATGCGCCGGGAAATTCAAAGTCCCGGCACATCACGTATATGTACGTTTTCAACTTTCGCTGCCTCAGTATTTCCGATATTCAACGATAGTTGCGATGTTGTGCATGGTGCACTCTAGTAGATTGTTTTTCA
This sequence comes from Magicicada septendecula, assembly GCA_034769895.1. Classification (NCBI taxonomy): domain Eukaryota; kingdom Metazoa; phylum Arthropoda; class Insecta; order Hemiptera; family Cicadidae; genus Magicicada; species Magicicada septendecula. The sequence continues at coordinate 429,783,740 of CM068372.1, forward strand.
AACATTTTGGTATTCGCTGATTCTTGCTGTGATGTAATATGTGTGGCTGTAGTGAACATTTTGCGTTTGTCACACATGTTTTGGTGCTTTGTGCAGACGCATGCTTCAAGGTTATGTTGTGCTTGGTTTACGAGCGTACAGTGGTGTGTAAGTGTATTCTTTTTAGTGCATATAAATGGAATTGGCAATTAATTATTTAATTGTGTTTGCCGTGCCCCACGATCTTGGAGCGCCATTTATATTTAATGCAATTATGCTAATTATTATGTTTTAATATTCATGTTTAATATGGTAACCAAATCACTTGTACGAATTAATAAATTAATTACCTTAAATTATCCGCCGTGTGGCAGAGTGAACTTGAACGGGTGCGCACCCAAATCCGTGTATGGTTTATATGCAAATCTTGACATTTTAACTTCATAACGATCTCGCAAGAGTGACAGTTTTAACTTTTTAATATCTGATGATGGAGCATACACTCTGAAACGCGTCATAGACGAAGCATAAGAAATCACACGGCGGATAATTTAAGGTAATTAATTTATTAATTATTATGAATTATTAAATCATCCCATTATAAATTAATGAATTGGGTCTAATTAAATTCGTATGCTATTTATGTTTAACTAAATGGGGTTGTAATTGACATTTATAAAGCCCCACTTTCCTTGGGTATCATTTATATTTAACACACATATGGAAAAGTAAATTATATTTGTCGGATTTGACTCAATATAGTTATCAAATCAATATGATTTACATGAGCATGTTAATCTGACATTTCAATGGTCGATTTGAGTGTGTCCATTGATAATTAGCATAACTCAGAGACTCTTTATAAGTTACAAAATGAAATCACTTGGAATGTGATAAATTAGTTGTCAAGGTTAATCGCAATAATGAACGCAAGATATATGTATATATGTAATAATTACTTATTTATTATACCATTGATTAAGTAAATTACTGAACCACAAATGAAATTATGTCCTGCAAATACATAATAACAAAATCACAATAATATTCGTTCATTGTTTCCTGAAAAACAAGACATATAGTACAATCAAATACAACACAATAATATACATATACAAACAATAAGCAATCAAATATATTTTATCCCTAGCTAAATGCGTTCATTATGCTCAGATGAATGACTTTAATATTAACATTATTTTATATAGATTTACAGAAATCTCTCTGGAGTAGCTCTTTGAAAAGAAGAGACAGTGCAGTAGTATGTATCAACTAGCATTTAAGAAACAAAGACTTATCTTGCAAAAGGCTTATCCACAAATTCCATCGGTGTAAGATGACATCCGCTGGTGCGTTCCTTATACATCGTAATCTATGTTGATCGAAGAACACTTCACTTTCACTTCACTGAATTTTCCCACTCTCGTTATGTATAGTGTGGTGTTGGACTCTCCGCTGGCGTTAAGTGTTTTATGGCTTCAAGTGTTAAGATGCAATCATTGTCATTGAAGTGGTTTGCTTTTAGAGTTTGCTGTGTGCGTGTTCATGTAGCTAACTATTTCGTCTACCTTGGACGTAATGTATGCAATGTGCGTAATAGTGTTCGTGTTAATTCACTCAGTTCAGATGCCCAAAATTGAGAAACATTATGGTTGAATAGTGTCTGAAATCGTCACCCACTGTTTTACTCTCGGATTGTTACTCACTCTTATTGCATTATGTTGCGTGTCGGTCGTAGTTTAGAGTCACGTATACACTGGTATTTAACGATTGTTATGTCTATTCGCACTGTTGATTATCAGTAACTCATATAAACTATCGAACATACGTTTTGTAGAATTGCGATTGGATTGAATGTCTAAGTTCACTTAAGACCGCGACTTGGTTACAATTTCACTGATTGATTAACCGAGTTAAAAGTTCAATAAGTCGCGTAAACTATTTCAATTACTACTACTCCTACTCCATTACTACTGTTATTCCATTACTACCGTATTACTGTTTTACCCGTATTACTACTACTACTACTGTATTATTTTCGTCTTACTGCTATTACTACTCGGCTCCGCGTCCTCGCAAACAGTTTTTATCAATCATACTCTCCCAGAAGGCAATTTCTCATCTCCATGCCTTCGGACGTTGTTGATAGGTTCCTAAATTCCTACCACCTTGTAGATTTTTGTCATTGGTTTCCTGATTCGTCGTTCAAGTCGTTACTGCTCTCTCCACCAGTTCCTTTGGAAGATGCCAAACGCTGGTTGGTCGTCGACATCCCCGGAATATTCCAGCGACGAACGTTGTGCTGATTCTCAGAAACTAGAGTAATTCACCGCCTGTCTATCAACCTTTGTTTCCACATTGTCGAGGCACTCCGATATAGCTTTTGTTAAGTCTGTAGCGTCTTGGTCAATTGTTCATTTACCCTTCGCTCGTTCCGCCAATTATCAACTCTTCATTGGGTGTCATCCCTGGACGGGTCCCACGCTTTCTAGTTGTAAATCTGGCTGGACGTCAGGGCGTGTTTTCATGCTGGGCTGTGTGTATCTCTAGTATTCATTGAATATCCGTTCTATTGTTTACATATTTATCAAGATTTCTGTGCACCCTTTGTTACTGGGTGTAGCGTTCATACGTGTGCTCGTTACAACTCAACCCCACAGCATGTGTTCCATTTCACTTCTGCGTAACCAGGCTGCTGGACTATGCCCCTTTTGTCCGGTTTGTTTGGCGCTGTAAATTGTAGCTAACTTCGTGCTGTCAACGACGTTCCCTATTTTCTATTGTAGCGTGTACTCAGGCGTTTTTCTCATTGTCTTCCCACTGGCGTCGGGTCTGACGTGTCCCTAATTCGTTCTTATTTACGACTCGGGCCTGGGTTTGTCAACTCGAGTGTGTGAGCGTGCCACTTGATCAAGAAATTATAAATTTTTAAAATTTTGATCACTATATCTTTTATAAACAACTTGTATTGTTTATCTTATATAAGTTATACAATGTGTACAGTTTTATATTAGTTTTAGTATATCTGATAAACAACCTTCGCAAAAGACTTAACTATTTGACTAAGGACGAAATTTGTAAATATGTTACGAACTATGAATCGGGTAATGAAGTATATATTTTTGAAAAATTTTAAAGTAGAGATGAACAATTTAACAATATTTTAATGGTTTTATCAGGTTCCTTATAATTAATGTTGAAAAGTTTCATTATACAGTAGAACTTGGCTAATTGAAAGCTGAAGGGACCAGTAAAAAATTTGAATTAGGAAAGTGTTAATAAGGGTAGAAAAATCAAATCAGAAACCGAAATTCAGTAAAGCAATAACTTTTATTAAACAATTTCCTTATACATATGTATTACAAACGTATAAACACGTTTCAGTACAAAATATAGCATTTACAGTTTTTTAAAAAAGCTAGAAACTTTTGATTGCAGTTTGCAGTTAATACACTGAGTTGTAGTAAATTCTTCAAGTTTATTAAGTGCTTGGAAAATAGCGTCACTTACGTTCTGCTGTCGTTCAACAAACCGTCTCAAGTCTTGAATGTAATTTGATGCCTGTGAAGCTGTTGGAATCGGTATCTCTGGAAGTTCTAGCCTGTCCCCTTCTTCATCTGAAGATGCACCATCATTTCTTTTGTTCATAACATCAGCCACGATCTTCGTAACGAATGCCTGCGTCATATCCAACATCTTCACAGTTATCCGCAGTGGGTACGACTTCTCTAGCAGCTTTATTCTCCTCTTCACCTTGAATGTGGCAGAAACCACCTTTACAAAAGCAATTAGCAATTTTTTTTGCATAACTTGGTCCCAATGCGTCACCCCTGAATATATGTGAATTAAATAAGTAATTTATTTAAATTTTAGTAAGTGCGTGTAAGATATGACAAAAATTACGCCACGTTATTAATAATATAAAGGCGCGCATGTGTGCAAAGTCTAGTGCGAAACAAATAATACATATTAATGCAGTGTAAATAAAAGTGAATAGAACCAAGAACAAATCAAGTATAGAAAAAGTGTTAACATACAATTACACAAAAAAATTACCGATCATATAAACATCGAGTAATAAAAACAAAAGACTTAGCATGTTCCGAATAAAATTAAAATAAGTATGAAAAATAAACGAATCTGTAAAGGGACGCTCGACAAACTATAACAATATAAATCGTGCACAGAATGGTTGAAACATGATTTTTGCGCCAGACAGTCCACCAGTCTCGACCTTCATTCACTGGAACACATCTACAACCGAAGACTATGCCCAATGGTGGAGCATCCAAGGTCGATATCCCAGCAGATAGCACGGAGCATGGCATGGAGATAGCACCGTATGAGTCATCTGAATGCTGAGTGGACCAGGAGGACCCGGACGATGGATTCTCAGAGGATCAGACGACAACAGAGGATCGACACAGGACAGAACTCAAGGTCATGACGAGGAATCACTGAGTATCACGGCACAGCAATAAGGTGACATGAAACAATTTTCACTCGTCAACCGAGTCATAAAAGGCATTAAAAAGAAAAGAGTAAAGAGACAATGATAAACTTTAATAGTGTAAATAATAATTGTAAAATCTAATTGGTTAAATTGTAGTAATTTATAATGATATTTAACATTTACGAAATTATTTTTGAAATTATAATAACGTAGCATAAATATTTAAGTAATTCTAAAATTGATTGATATTTTATTATACGATATTCATATATAGGCACACAAAGCAAAATAGTAATAATATAAAAAATATGGAATTTAAAAAGAAATACAATCTGAGCAAGTCGAGAGCACATTATATATTATAAAAATGTCTATTTATACATGTCAATTTATATCTTGTGTATTATATTTATGAATATTTGTGTAATGTTATTTGTATAGTGACAATAATTGTGTGTATGATGAGCACACACAAAAGAAAAATGTTATGCGAATAATAATGACAAAATTTTAATTCGTAATTTTTGAAAATTTTATTTAATAAAATTTAGAATGATTTTTACAAAGTTGATATGATATAAGAAGTGTTATTATTATTTTAAAAACACCATACACCTTTTCTCGTTATAATTATATGAGGGGGGACCCAAAAATAAAGAGAATTTTTCCCTGGCAGTTGGTAGAACGCTAGTTCCGACTTCTCCCGCTAGGCGCCTTCACTAGACACCATTTTGTATCGGTTGCCCTAGCGGCATTGTTGTGGAAACAGCGCGGTCAGTGTGACTATTTTTTGTAAGCGCTGTTTCACGTTTTCGGCGATTTGTCAATGGCAGACATTAAATACCAACGTGCTAACATCAGGTTCTGTTTCCTGTTAGGGAAATCAGCAGCAGAAACTCGCATTGCTTCGGACGGCTTATGGGGAGGAAGCTTTCAGCCAGGCAAGGATTTACGAGTGGTTTTCTCGTTTTAAAAGTGGTCAAATGTCAATTGAAGACGAACCACGACCGGGACATCCCTCGACTTCCAAAACAGACAAAAACATTGAAAAAATCCGTGTTGCGATCATGTTTGATCGTCGTAGAACAATCGATGAATTGGAGGAAATGACTGGAATATCCTGGAGTTCATGCCAACGAATTTCGACTGAAGATCTGAAGATGAAACGTGTTGCAGAAAAATTCGTTCCGCGTGTTCTTTCTTGTCGGCTCAAAATCCTCCCCGTAAGCCGTCCGAAGCATTGCGACAGTTTCTGCTGCTGATTTCCCTAACAGGTATAGACCTATTGATAATAGTCTATGTATGAAACAATTAAATACCGCCATTTTCTGTGAAAACGGATGATGAGATTTCGCGTGTGTAACCGAATCGGTGGCGGTTGGTTTCCTATAAATTTGAAATTTAATTTATCTATATGTTTGGTAATTGTGAGATCCAAAAAATATACAGGTAGATCTCGTTATACGCGGGATATACGTTTTTGAAAACCGGCGCGTATACAGAATTCGCGTAAATTGAGACGTATATTTTACATGGGCAAGTAAACTAGGGCATGAATGAAAAAATTAAGTAACTTATTAAAAATGCTTTTTAATACATTTAAATGATCGAAATAACATACAGTACAGTACAGAAAAGTATTCAAAAATTAAAAATGTTAAAGTCTCTCTTCACTTGCATAATATCTTCAGGGTCGTCAACATCAGAAGAATCTGTTGAAGTTGTGGCCAGTCTTCCTCCTTTTGCAATTAAGGTAGAACTGGTAGAATTCCCAGGTGACACTGTCATAGCAGAAGTTGGGTTCTTACTGGATGCAGGACTGTCATTGGAAACGCCATGATGTTTGGTAAAAAACATTTTAATAGACGGCTGTGTCCTCTTCTTTATCTTTTGGCTGTAGAGGTCTTTGTAACATTTCATCACGTGTTCAACTTCCCTCTTCACTTGAGAACTTCTCATTGTGTCGGGATCGTGCTCTTCAAAAATAGACATGGCTGAGTCGATCATCTGGAAAGCCTGAGCCATGATTTTAGTTGTGAGCTTCTTCTCAGGTTGAACTTCGTCTCCCTGTTCTTTTACAATTCTCTCTTCAATAATCATTAAGTCTTCATTGGTTAGATCTTCTACATGTGAGTTCAATACCTCGCGCACATTTTCTTCGTCGACGTCAGTAAAACCAATGTGTTGTGCCATGTCTGCTATCTCTCGTTGCACCACCGATGTCATTTCCCACTCCATCTTCTGAAACAGCTTCAGGCCACAGTTTCTTCCACACACCATTCATACATTGTGGTGTGATTTCATTCCAATCGCCATATGAATGTTAAATTGACGCCAGAAAGCCTTGATGGTGAGTTTGTCATCGGCGTCACACTGCCCGATAAGCTTTGAAAATGTTTGACGCAGATAGTAGGCCTTAAATGTGGCAATAACGCCCTGGTCCATAGGTTGGAGGATGGAAGTGGTGTTTGGAGGAAGAAACACAACTTGAATGTTTTTGCTTAATTCAGCAATAAAAGGAGGGTGACTGGAAACATTGTCAAGAAGGATGAGAATCTTGAAAAGAATGTGTTCTTTCTCACAGTTGGCTTTCAACTCGTCATTTAGTTCTCTTGTAAATAGTCGGAGAAAATTGCAGAAGCCATCCATCCCTTTTTATTACACTTCCAATGAACTGGCAGTCGTGACTTATCACAGCCTTTTAGTGCTCTCGGATTTTGTGAGTGGTAGATCATAAGAGGTTTTAATTTGCAATCCCCAGAAGCGTTTCCTCCAAAAAGAAGAGTGCATCGGTCCTTGGCCGCCTTGAAACCAGGCGCTGTTTTTTCTTCAATGGAAATGAATGTGCAGCTCGGCATTCGCTTCCAAAATAGACCAGTTTCGTCAAGATTAAAAACTTGTTTAGGTGTGTAGCCTCCATCAGGGATGAATTTCTTAAATAGAGTTCGTGAAAATTCCTCCGCTGCAATATGATCGGCGGCTGCTACCTCTCCCGTTAATTTTATATTGTGAAAACCAAAACACTGCTTGAAGCGATCGAACCAACCAGAACTGGTTGAGAATGACGGCGCATCTTCTGTATCTTTCGTCAGGTCCACATACAGTCTTCTTGCTTTCGTTTGAATTGCAGTTCCGACAAGAGGCATGTGCTGCATGTTATGGTGTTCAATCCAGTGGCTTAACATACTCTCTATTTTTTCCATTGCCTCTGATCGAGATTTACTCACTCTAGTAACACTCAGGTTTGTCGATGATTGATCACTTCTACAAATTGATTGTGCATTGTTGCGAATAGTTCTTATCGTAGATTCACTGAGTCCCATTGCACGCTGAATGTCAATGTTACGTTCCCCTTTATCACATCAGTCTAGAACTTCCAACTTCATTTCTAATGAGCTGGATTTTCTCGAACGTTTCTTCACTTCATTACTCGCACTTCATCTACATTTATCTGATATTTTACTTGTTATAACACAACCAACCTTACTGCAACAAGCTTACAAGCAATACTGGTGTCCTCCAATCGGAACCACAGTGGCAAGGTCACAGTACAGGAAGATGTGCGTGATAGTTGCGCACTCACAATGGAGCTGTACGCACACTGTACAACCTGCATATGGGTTTGCAGCAGTTCTGGATAAAGGAGCGCTCAATATTCTTACATTACAGCCAATATTTTGACGCTTCGAAACTTCACAAATAAACCGCGTTATCTGAAAATGCGGATACCGAAAGCGCGTATAACGGGATCTACCTGTATTAGCCAATTTCATTTGTCAAAATGTTCCCTGACCCTTATGGCTACAGTCTAGATAACATTCTACTTGTAAGAAACTTTCTATTAACAATGTAAAATGTGCAAATAAAACCAGTATCATTTTATTGCTTTTCTCTTGGGTCATAAAACCATTTTAATGAAAAAACTTGTATATTTTGTTCTTTGTATTATGAACGTATATTACTACCAGATAGATCTTTATTTTATGCACATTATGGTATAAATCTTTTGTCGGACATTTGATTTACATAAAAATTATTTAATTTTTAATTAGTTTTTTATTGTTATTTTGTAACACTGTTACTCACGCCACACTCGGCATATGCCTATGCATATTTTTATGCCATTACAGAATGTTTTACATGTTTCTCGGCTATCCCAGCAGAACCAGCTGTAATATTGTGTGTTTATGTGATTCTTAACATGCGTTAACAGGACTGTTCCAGACACACCGGTATACACGCACTGTGTTCAAGGCTGCAAGCAATTATGCTCTAGTGTTTTCCAGTAGTGCTGACGTGTATTATGGATTATTCTGGAATCTCAGCGGGGTATAAGTACAAGCATTCAGCAATGCGTAGTTTTAGTTTAAGTGGTGATTCATTCAAGTGAGGTTCGAGTTATTGTCAGGCGATTTAAACAGTTCGTTTCCAAGTGGTGTATTAGTGAAAGTGATATAGTACAGAATTCTTTATAGTTGACGTTATTTGTGTGGACAGATTAACTTGAATTATTTGTACGAGTATAATCTTGTTGAGTAACATGTTGACTACAAACTGTTAATTGTGATAATTAAAGCTGGTTTTTAGTGACTTCATTGGTGTCTTTTATTTTGTTTTCCACTGTACCATATGACAATCAGTGAGCCCATCGTAACAATATGTTTACACTACTCACAACACTCGTTATTTTTTGTACCGTCAAAAATCAATTTAATCTAACAATTCTGAGATGATTCTTACTATTTTACACTATTGCAACATGCAACCTTTATTTCAACCAATTCTCATTGTAACATGCTACATATGTCAAGAATGAAATTATTATTTTATATGCAAATCTCACCAATTTGAGTGTGTGTGTGTGTGTGTACTCGCACACCAGTATATTATATACAAATTTGTTTTTATAAAAATCTATTCCTATGATATGCAATACTGTAATCATGTATAGGGTAAGGTTAATTTTTGCAAGCTAAAAGGTACTTCACGGATAGTCCATGGTTTCTAGCACTTGTGGTGTCTAATGCTCCAGTGTTCTTATTTATTATTACAGTTTCATATTCATTTGTTCCAGGGTTACTTATTTATACCAGTGAATAATGTCCGTGCAGAAGTGGATCATATATACAGCAGAAAGTCAATTCAGAATCGATCTGTTAGCAAAAAGAAGAAACACAAGTTAATACATTCTAGCATCAAGAAATACCAGTGCGATGTTTGTTCGAAATCATTTAATGTGTCAAGCCGTTTGTCAAGACACAAGTTAACACATTCTGGGATTAAGAAGTATCAGTGCGATGTTTGTTCAAAATCATTTACTCATTCATTCCATTTGCCAGACCACAAGTTGATACATTCTGGTATTAAGAATTACCAGTGTGATGTTTGTTCAAAATCATTTACTCGTTCTTTCAATTTGTCAAAACACAAGTTGATACATTCTGGTATTAAGAATTACCAGTGCGATGTTTGTTCAAAATCATTTACTCATTCATACTATGTGTCAAAACACAAGTTAATACATGGTATTAAGAAATACCAGTGCGATGTTTGTTCAAAATCATTTACTCAGTCAGCCACTTTGTCAAAACACAAGTTAATACATTCTGGAATTAAGAATTACCAGTGCGATGTTTGTTCAGAATCATTTATTGAGTCAGGTACTTTGTCAAGACATAAGTTAAAACATTCTGGTATTAAGAAATACCAGTGCGATGTTTGTTCAAAATCATTTACTCGTTCATTAAATTTGTCAAACCACAAATTAATACATTCTGGCATCAAGAAGTTCCAGTGTGATGTTTGTTCAAAATCATTTACTGAGTCAAGTAGTTTGTCAACACACAAGTCAATACATTCTGGCATTAATAAGTACAATTGCGATGTTAGTTCAAAATCATTTACTCTGCCAGGTAGTTTGTCAAACCACAAGTTAATACATTCTGGTATTAAGAAGTACCAGTATCAGTGCGATGTCTGTTCAGAATCATTTACTCGGTCATGCAATTTGTCAATACACAAGTTAATACATTCTGGCATTAAGAAGGACTAGTGTGATGTTTGCACAGAATCATTTACTGAGTCAGTAGTTTGTCAAGACACAAGTTAATACATTCTGACATTAAGAAGTACAAGTGCGATGCTTGTTCAAAATTATTTACTCGGTCATGCCATTTGTAAATATGCCAAGAGTTAATACATTCTGGCATTAAGAAGTATTAGTGTCATGTTTGTACAGAATCATTTACTGCATAGGCAGTTTGTCAAAACACAAGTTATTACATTATGGCAGTAAAACACATGCGAGTATTAAGAAGTACTAGTGCGATTTTTGCACATAAAAATTTGTCTATCCTATTTGTCATGACAAAGTAATACATTGTCATTAAGAAGTAACAGTGAAATGATTGTACTAAAATATTTAATGTGGTAGAAAGTTGTGTCATGTATAACATACTATCATAAAATAAGAACAGTGATATGTGTAACAAATTTTTTGTATGAGTATTTTATCTGAGCATAAATTACTATATAATTAATCCATTGTATTATTAAGTACCATAACTGTCTAGTATTTAAGAATAATTTGTATCACTCTTGAAGTTTTAGTATAGTAATGAAACATACTGTATTGTTTATAAACAAAAACCTCAGAAATAACCATAATTAACAAATAAGTTAATTCATACTGCAATAAGTTTGAGATATTTGGCACTGAAAAATAAGAATGTGAAAATTTTAACAAAATTTTACCCTATGAATTGAAATAATTAAATAATACATTGTGATATAGTGTGAAATCATTGATACGGGTCTATCTTGTAACTCAATTTATCACTGCATGAATTACATTAACATTTGTTGTTATAGTGAAAATAATGTCTTTTTTTTGCCATATGTAGATATACTTTTCATGTATCACACAAGATTTTTGTCTGCCTGCTACAACTTTCAAGAGGAGAGAGTCTTGTTGGGGCCTTAACACATTTGAGTTATTACTTGACAAAATGATGGGGGCAGATACATCCCCAAGTATACGCAGCTTGGCATTTCTCTGAGTTTTTGTGTTGTATTTACACCACGTAGGTTATTACTGCCAGCATATTTTTAATTGCTGCATATATACTGTTTCTTTAAAATTCAACATTAGTGACAGTTCAATATTACTGGACAGTTTTTACTGTCTATGATGTCCAAACTACTAATTTCCAATGGTTTGTGTCAGTGCTTGTGATGGCTCCTTGTTGTGAACTACATGTTTGGTATAGTGTTGGCTTGTGCAGTTTGAATTTTTAAAGTGCAATTTTCATGTAATTCTACATAACAAAATGAGTGATAAGTTCTTGACTGAAGATAAAATATTACGGTAATTTAATTACAACTAACTAAGTATTAACTAATTAATTCTTGCCAACAACGTTGACGGTGCCAAATACTATCTATGCAACGATACAAATTAAAACTGCATAGATAGGTTACATTGAAATTATTAGAACAGAGTATATCTGGAGGTAGGAAAATTTTTATTCATTAACACATTAAAATTTACTATTGTCTTATGGCTTTATAATATAAAATTGTTTATTAAATAATTGTGTTTCAATAAATGAGTCTATTGGCTTGGGTTTTACATATATGTTAATTGTACTGTCACAGGACAAAAGGCTTGCCGTATGACAAATGGTGCCAATCGTACACTAGTGTTTTTGGTGGCCCTAAAAAGGACTGGGTGGCGAGAAAGCAGATGTTGGTCGTGCCGCGCTGAGATGTTCGGCGGCTGCGCCCGCTGTTCGTGGCATACTGCAGTCCTCTTCTTTCAGCGTCGGTTGCCGGCCCAGCGAAATCCATCGCTGGCGCGGAACTGGAGGGCAAAGACGCAAGAACGCCGGTTCTATTCTTCGGCCGTTCCTTCTGGCTGACTGCGCCGATGTCCAAGAGAGGAGAGGAGATGAAGTGCGTCTGATGGCGTGGCAATGAAGAGTGCGACAAAATTTTCTGCCGGCCCGGGTTATATGCACTAACCGGGATCGCTGATTGACTCGTCCGAGCATGTTGGCTGGTCACGTCTCTGCTGCTGATCCCTGATTGGCTCGCTGTGTCGCCGCTGGAACCGGAGAGCAGATTTCGCATACCGCTGCCATCACAACTCCCCCGGGTCTTGAATGCTCTCCGGTAGCCAGCCTACTGCTTTTCTCCGGATGTTGTAGAGGTGTCTGTTGGGCGCCATGTTGGTTGGTGTGCTGGCTGGTAGCTCGATGGTGTGGCTGGATCTTGCATCCGCAAGATGATCGTTGCCCCATGTTGGGCGCCACTTGTCACAGGACAAAAGGCTTGCCACATGACAAATGGCGCCAATCGTACACTCTAGTGGTTTTGGTGGCCCTAAAAAGTACCAGGTGGCGAGAAAGCCGATGTTTGTCGTGCCGCGCTGAGATGTTCAGCGGCTGCGCTCGCTGTTTATGGCATACTGCAGTCCTCTTCTTTCGGCATTGGTTGTAGAGTCGGTTGCCGGCCCAGTGAAATCCATCGCTGGTGCGGAACTGGAGGGCGAAGATGCAAGAACGCCGGTTCTATTCTACGGCCGTTCCTTCCAGCTCACTCCGTGCTGATGTGATGAAGTGCGTCTGCCCGGGTTTTGTGCACTAAGCGGGATCGCTGATTGGCTCGCTCTGAGCATGTTAGCTGGTCATGTCACTGCTGCTGATCCCTGATTGGCTCGCTGTGTCTGCCGCTGATATTGGAGAGCAGATGTTCGCATACCGCTGCCGTCACAGTACGTAGAATTCCAACTATTTGCATAGACATTAGGCGCTCCCCACACTGCTCGTCTCCACCGCTGCGACTCTGCATGTTGCTCGATGACTACTACGCTGGCAATTCACATCTTTGCACACACGCACACTACGATATAAAACTGTTATTGTTTATAACTTGAATAATCTTAATTTCAGGGATCAAAACTGGGCAAAAATAGATCGTGTATTGAGCTTACACACATCCGGCTTCTTGAAGTGTTCTCGCGTTAACTCTCAGACTATCTCTGTAGATCAGTGGTTCCCAACCGGTGGTCTGTGAGAGCCTCGGGAGTGGTCCGTGGGAGGGTCCGACAGCACATATAAAAAAGTTGCCAATAAATGGGGATTTTGAAAGCGATCTGCGTTGAACGAGATGGGGTGAATATATCCGTGCAGATGATTATCAGCTGTTGAATTAAAATATCTTTAAAATTATTATTAGAATATGATACAAAATAATTTTCATAACTTATGTTTAAATGTGGCAAATTAACTCTCACCAACATTAAACAATCAGAAAGGCACATCTGAGCTCTATCATGTGAACACTTCGTGGTTATGTCTGCCTGTTTTTGCGCGCCGCGCAGTCACGTGCTCACTGGCGGCTGTCAGTGCTGGGTGAGTACTGTGTAGTCATGTAGTGATGAGATGGCAGTCGGCAACTCAATTGCTGTCTGTATCAGTGAGTCTTGCAGAGCAGTGCGATTCATTTCGGTAGCTTTTGCTGTTTACTGATATTGCGCGATATTATTGTGCGTGTTTGTACTTTTTCTGTTGAAAATGGCTCCAAAGAGGAAATATGACTGTGATTATATCAAGTTCGGATTTACAGCAATTGAGGTACATAAGGAGATTAGACCCAAGTGCGTGATTTGTGCTGCTGTCCTCAGCAATGAAGCCTTAAAACCTGCAAAACTAGAACGTCATTTAAAGACAGTTCATTCTAACTTGAGTGACCGGCCACCTGATTTCTTCACTGGAAAATTAGAAAACTTGAAGAAAATGAAATTAGGGAAAACTGGTACAGCATATGAATTGTCTGAAAAAGCCCTCTCAGCTTCATTTGAGGTTTCACAGTTAATCACCAAGGCAAAGAAACCGCATACTATTGGCGAAACTCTAGTGAAGCCATGTTTGATCAAAGCAGTCAAACATGTTTTAAGGGTTGAAGCTTCTAAGAAAATTCAAGATATTCCTCTGTTGAACAATACTGTGGAGGCACAGATCGATACAATGTCCAATGACATCTGACAATGACGAAGTCTCCATATTTCAGTTTGCAGTGTGATGAAAGTACCGACGTTGCTCAATGCTGCCAGTTGCTAGTTTTTGTTCGGCATTTAGGAGACAGCACAATCAAGGAAGAACTTTTAATATCCCAAGAGTTGAAAACAACATCGACAGGAAAAGATATCATGAAAATCATTTGTGATTACTTTGAGAGGCATGGCATTGAGTAGAAGAGGCTGGCTGGATTTTGTACCGTCGGAGCCCCTGCTATGCTAGGATCACATTCAGGCTTAGCAATGTTGGTGAGAGAGAAGAAACCCTCCACAGTGACGGTGCACTGCATAATTCATGAATTTGGTTATTGGGAAGGCGCTGAGGAAGGGTTACAACTGATAGGGGGTGGGGGTGGTCCGTACATGATTCAATTTCAGGCTGAGTAGTCCGCAGACTTCTATGGGTTGGGAACCACTGCTGTAGATAATCAGCCCCCAGCAGAAAATCTTCCACTTTATGCGAAAAAGCACTAGAAATTATCTATTTAAAATTATCTGAGTTCTATAATGGCAATGGTTACGAAGAACTCGAACTGTGAACCAACTTCTAAGTCTTAAGGAAATAGACTTGTTTTGTCAGAAAAATCTTGTGACAGCGAAGTACGTCTTTCTATGCCAAAACTTCGGAAGAAACTCCCCATCCATATGATGTAAGTGTCCAACTCGATGTTTAGACGTTCTGATTGGTGGAAAACCTAGCAACTTCGTAGATGTTCTTAATGACGGCCAGAAATCAGGCTGAAACTGTCTGATTCACAAATGCCTGTCTGTCTATATTTAATCTACAAATTTTATTATTTTCTTGGAGATAGCAAAAATAAAATGAGACTGATTTCATTTTAAAAACCATATAAAAATTATAGATGTGGAGAATTGAGTACATAGAAAATATAGCTTATAACCATGAGAATGATACCCTGTCCAAGTTTCAGAACGAAACGTTAATTTTCATTAAAGTCATTAAATAAAATGTGACACCCACGCACCTACAGTTATTTCACATGACACAAAAGAGTATAAAATTGTGAACATTTTGACATAACATACTTTTTAAACATAGCTTGGTTCAAAACTTAACGACTACTTAACAAGGAAAATAAAATCAATTGAAAACTTGTCTACGGCCATCAGAAAATGTGTTATACCATTAGTATTCCACTTAAATGACCTTACATGATAGTAATATCCTGTAGAACTATCCTGTATTCTGTTGCAGGATTATCCCCTCCACGTATAAAAAAATTTGTTTACATGTTTATACAATTTTTTTAACAAAACAAATCACATCACTTCCAAAAAATATAAACACTAAACAAAACCAAATAAAATACTCTTCCCAAAACTAAATTGTTTCAACTCTGACAGTTCCACTTTTTTAAGAACAAAAATATAAGCAATTCCATGTGGTCAGATTCTGAATATGTCCACAAGATAAGCCATAATAACATTTGATGATGTCATATCTCCTTATCTTAGACAGATTCCAAACATTTCTTCACATATTCCGACATCGCACCTCACATACTTGAATACATTTATTTTTTTATACAATTTGTTGCAATACAGTCATATATCATATACCCTGATATACATGAACAGTAAACATTCTTTAACATAATATTTGCACAAAGATGATGCATGGAATTTACCAATAGTACGGTTAGTTGTAGGATTAGTAACAATGGAAATATTTTTACCAATTTGCTCGGATAATATGAAAGGTCCATTATATAACAAAGAATTAAGCAGCTGTATTATCTTCACTGCGACCAAGTTTAACGACTTTAGAAGAACCATCTCACTTACTTTGAATGTTAGAAGTTTATGTTCCGGATTAAACTTTTCTGAGCACTCCTCTGGACTCTTTAATATGTCTCCTAGCATCTAAAATGCTTAACTTCATTTGGAACAGGTAAGTTTTGTATGGCAACTCGCTTTACATATTCATCTCGTACACGTTTAGGCATTGCTCCACAGTGTAGCTCCTTAGGCGTGAATCCAGTCGTATCGTAATTCCCATTGATGGCTTGCTCGAAAAACTCGAGATATTCAGGGTATTTACTCTGATTGGTATTACAGTACATCCTGAATAGTTTTCCTAATTCTCTCTTCGCAAGATTACCTTGAGGTCACCGGATCGCCGTCAATACTGCCTGTATGTGATACTTCTCAAGCTCAGATTGCCATTTCTTATTCTGAAATTGCTAACCTTGATCCAATAATATCTTTTTAACATGCCCATATTTTGGAACATATTTCTGAAGAATTACCTTAAGAACTGCCTTAGTTGTTGGTCGGCCAGTAGCATATAAACTCACATGCTTGGACTGAACAGACTACAAGATTCCTCATTCCCCTGGCTGCATGTGGAAGTGATCTTAGAAAATCAATACATAGCAATTCATTTTTATCACATGTTACAATATTACCCATTTCAACGTAGGTATGCTGGTTGGGATACTTTGATGTTTGACAAGTATGGCAGGTTCGTAGTATAGATTTTAATATCCTAGACATGTTCATCCACATGAAGTCTCTCTAAGGGTTAAGTAGCACTTATATTGTAAAACAATTTGTAGATCAGTGTTCTTTTTGTATTTCGGTTGCGATGACAATTTAAAATTATTTAAATTATCTCAATTGGCGCTGCAAGTGTTGCCAACTACGGTGATCTGTTCACCTAACCTGTAATCGTCTAGTCTAATAAAACAATTTGGTTAACTCTGTTATAGGATAAAATTATAGTTTATTGCTCAATAATATTCATGAACTTATGTTAAATCACCATTATATTGATGACCGTTCATTTTACAATACTGATTGACTATAAAATTCTGTTTCTCAGGGTTTGTTATTCTAATTCCAGTAATCATAACATGGAACGTTATTTGTTGGTTAAATTGTTTTATCTCAAATGTAGGTTCTTTTAGACTGCAAGATGCACAAACTTGAAGAATTATACTACTATAATTATTGAGTAGTAGGAGAGTGATTACAATAACAAATAAAATCTTAACTACTAACATGAAGTTCAAAATATGACTCAATATTTTAGGTTAAGGCTAGCGTATTTGAAACCAGTTGCCTTTAAATTAATAATAATTCTTTAACAACATACAAAATATAAGTAGGATAAGATTATAAGTTCATTTAGTGTTCATAAAATAATCGTCTGATTCGTTATTGGGTAAAATTAAATCAGTTAAATTGGTAACTCTTGTAAGCATGGCTAGCTGTTATTAAATTTTTTTTTTTTTTTTTTTTTTTTTTTTTCTTCGTATTGTTTAAATTAGCAGCCATCCTTACTTTTCTTTTATAGAATTGCTAAACTGCTATAATTGTTTTTATTATTTAGACAAAGCTTTTCGTCATTACTGACATCTTCAGGTCTTAAACAACCGTTGTTTAAGACCTGAAGATATCAGTAATGACGAAAAGCTTTGTCTAAATAATAAAAACAATTATAGCAGTTTAGCAATTCTATAAAAGAAAAGTAAATATTTTTTAACAAGAAACAAATGAACTAATCTAGTAAGGTTCAGTGCTTTCTTAATGTTCATAATAAATTATCTTATGGATCATATCTGGTAAAGTTTATCAGGTCAATTGACGACTGACAATTATAATAGCCTATTAAAATTATTTAATTTTAAATAAATTAACTGTTATGTTCATGTGCACTTAGTGTTCATATTACATCTCCATTATATTTGATGCAGTTTATCAAATAAGTTAACGATTGTTATAAGTAAGGTTAACTGTGTTTAAATTTCTTAATAATAAACAAAATTATTCATTTAATAAGGTCCAAAGCCCTTTTTGTGTTCAATTGAAATCATCTTATTACTTATACTCGATAAAATTTTTATTGTAAAAAGTCATAATTGCTCTAAGTATCGGTTAATTGTCACTATACTTGCTTGTTTTGTCCTTTTCCTTAATTGCACTTTTAAATTTTTATTAATATTTAATTCACCACCTATGCGCACATACTCCGTAAAGATTCACTGAAATAATGTTAACTCGACTTTTGTTTACTACCGGCGTAACATAAATTTCACTTTTGAGGTTATTGCTTCTCATCAGCTGGTCGAGGTTAATTCTTAAAATTGGCCTCAGGAGCAGCGTGGCTTTCCCATCGGAATACTGTGATGGACTGTGTTCTCACCTCTGTCCAAAATTGGCTTCGAATGCTAGGTTCTGATTGTTGATTGGTTAATTTCCATAATTGTCCGGTATATCTCGGCAAAATAGATGCTTTCAAAGCGTCCTTTTGCGGGGTTCTACATTATGATAAATTGGTTTACATTATTATGCCCAAGGGATTGTAAACTATTAAATCTTTGTAATTAGTATTGTTCCCTTATCTTTGTTCTAATATATAATTCATTATTACCATTGCTCAGGATTTTCTGAGATGAGCAATTTGGTTCCCCATACAATATGGGTTTGATCATTATTAACAAAATTAAAATTGCTAACATTTCTTATTGGCTATTTACATATAATAATGTTTGTTTTATTTATTTATATAATTAAATTTCAATAAACATTGATGATTACTCCCTAATAATCGAGTATGAACTCTTTACAATAAGTTGTAAAGTTGTATTTTGATAAAAATCGTCTTTGGCTGATTAGGCCTAACTCAATATTAGTTACTACATCTTAATTCCCCTTTTTTATTAATATTACTTCCTTTTACTGTAATATTATTATTCACAATTGTTGTCTACAACTTCTTATCACTATTACCATATTACACATGACCTAAATAAATACTTATTTCTAATAAACATTATAAAAAACTTGGCTAGGCATATTGGCCCATGACACTACCAACTAGTTTCACTTATTGTATTTTTATAGTGGTTTCTGAACCATTTCTATTGTGACAGTTACTCTGAGACAACCATTACAACTTCTGATCACCTCAGTTTTAGTTATTACATTGTTATTTTATTGTATTTATTCTTTATAACAGCTCTGTACTATTGGGTGGGTGTCACATTATTTGTATTCGTTATATATTATAAAGTTGTTTTTTGAGTCATTATTTCTTACATAAATGATCATTACAATGACTATAAAGTTTTACAATGTTTTTTGGTTTGCACCAGGATATTCCCATTTGCTATTAATTCCTTAATACTTCTTGCATCTAGTGCTACATGACAAGTATTTTTAATTTTCATTATTATGATTCAATTTCATGATAATAATTATTGCTTTACATTATATTAGTTGTATTACACATCATTGATTCTACTGATATCAACCTCTTTCTCTTTTATTAGTATTTCTAAAGGTTATTTAGATTGGTTTTTGTGTAAATCCTATTCTGTCCGTTTCAGTATGTTAATTGACACTAATCACAAATACAAATCTCTCCTTGGTAATCAGTCTTGGTGCTGGTATGATCCTTATAACATCTAGTTTTACGTACAGTATAATACAATATGGTTTAATAACTTTTTTGTTATTAATTCTTGTCATTATAAGTGCAAAATGCTTGTTGAGCTAGGTTATGTGTGTCCCTGTTCTGTTTTACAACAATGGGTTCCTCTGATAGTTTGTTTCTATACATTTTACTTAATTATTTTAATGTACTAATACTATTATTTACTATTTATTGTTTTGTATTTCTTTTCCAGTTTCTTTTATATTATATTTACAACATTATTGGTGATTATCAGTTTTTCTATCAGTGTGTCTATATCATTTACATAAATAGTAGATAAGATACAATCTTATCTTTTATACGTTATTAACTCATACTAATACAAGTTTTAATCTCACTCTCCTGATCATTTTTTCTTATATTATTATTTTAAATTCGGGTGATGGTCACAGTCAAGTCACCTAGAATAGTCTGTTAATGGTTTGATGTCATTGCATAGGGTTTGCATATTGTTTTAAACTAATTATTTTTCTCAATCATGAGCACTATTTTCTATTCTCTTTATTTGTTATATTCTTTTCATTATGTATTTATTCTCTTGGTTGAGTTAATTCAATGTTTCCCTATTTAACTTATTCCCTTAATATCATTTGATTAATATCCTTATGTGGATGTTTCAGTCTTCTTGACACCGTCTGATCTATTGGGTACATTGGGTCAACGTTGGTCTTGTCGCTTGGCCGTTGTCTTCACTTCTTTCGTAGTCCATTATTTATTAATGCTAATCTTTTTATTCTTCTCTGTTAGTTTATTATTTAGTCTTCTTCCTCCTTTAAAATTCAAGTTTGGTTGTTCTGATGGTCTTTGACCGATTATGATTGTTTCTTGTTGATGTTTGTATTTTGGTAATGATATGTACTGTTACATATTGCCTCCCTACTAAAACTGATTATATCTGAATATGCCTTTATGGTGTTGAAGAAATTATCATTTGGATTATTTTCATGTTTAGTTACCATAATACTCTCATATTTCTATCTACTCCTATACCTGTTCTTACTTAATTGAGCTTCTGTCTGCTACATTTCTTCTATTTTCTTCTTTCATAAGTCGTGATTCTGATATAATATCTTTTCGACTGGTGTGTTATCCCTGGAATATTTAATTTCCCTAACTATTTTCCCTACCATGTGAGTTGGTACGGATCGGGTGGGCACTTTCAGCTCCATTACTCCGCCATCCATTCTACACCTTCTGAGTTCAGAGGGACGTACCGTCTGCTCAGGTAAATGATTGCTGGAACATCTCTACAAACAATCATTATATAAAAACCTTACAAAGTAGTCGATTTGTGACTGATAAAAAACACTCTTGAGATTATTCACACTGTTGCTGCTTAGATCTGATTATATTTTTTTTTTTTTCTCGATTCATTCTTATTTTCTGTAGCTCTTTATGAGATAATTTTGTTGACAGGTATCATTTGTAGAACCCTGTTGTTTTCCTTCTTGTGACAGATGTTTTTCTTATCTCTTTTTTTCTTGACCAATCTTCTTTCTAATAAACTTCAAATAGTAGTTTGTTGACAGTTATTATTATTATGATTCTTCATATTATGATTATAATAATTGTTAAAGTAATCATTATAGTCATTATTTTTTAATGTCTTGTCTTAGCAGTTACCCAATAGTGGTTTGTCTTATTTCAACATTATTTTAATATATTTATTATTTCCTCTTCTTAATTGATTTGCTTTTGTCTATATCCGAAAAATCAGTCCCTTTTTCTCGATGTGTCAGAACTTAGTTTAACCGTGGTCAATTACTTCCTTTGCAATGGTTGTTCGGATTATTATTGTGTCCATAATGATTTCTGTTCTTGAGACACCGCTCTCTATTATCCTGTACTGCAAGTTTTCTGCTATAAAATTTTCACTGGTATCAAAGTTTAGATCAATCACTTTATCATCTAGTTTATTAAACAGAAATGTCGATAGTATATCAATTGTGGATGATATCACTGACCTTTTATTATGTATTTCATTTTTTGGTATATTTAAATTAAATAGATTATTGGTTATGTTTTTTCTATAACTTTTTAACTCAATTATTTCTCTATGATTAGCGCTTGGGAGAGTAAGTACATTAACTAGCCCACTCCTAATCATATCTGATTCTTCCCGTGTATTTTTTAGTTTGTTATGACGTATTATTCCTATTTCCTTCGTCTTCTTGTTTACTTGGTTCTTTATACCATTTTTTCTCATTTAACGATTCTATATTTTTATTGGTATTTTCTTTTATTGTTACTATTGACTGTTTCCTATTATTTTTTAATTCTTCCCTCCAACATTTGTTATCTTCTAGAATTTCTTTAAAACTATCATCTATACTCTTATGGATATTATCCCATTTCTTATTTATTTGTTTTAAGACTTCCATTGTGTCATTCAGGGTCACATTCTTTGTTTGTTCTGACATTTTCGTTGCGTATTGAAGCTGCTGCTAGACGTCAGGGTCACATTCTTTGTTTGTTCTGACATTTTCGTTGCCTATTGAAGCTGCTGCTAGACATTTGGGTATTTTTTTTTTTTTTTTATTATTCTATTGAATGCTTTATTAGGCTCTCACTTCATGCCTGCAGGTTGGGCGCCATTGTGTAACACAATTTGTAGATCTGTGTTCTTTTTGTATTTGAGTTGCGATGACAGTTTAAAATTATTTAAATTATCTCAATTGCCGCTGCAAGTGTTGCCAACTATGGTGATCGGTTCACCTAACCTGTGAATTTCTTTCATGAAATTATGTTAAATCACCATTATATATTGATGACCATTCATTTTACAATACTGATTGACTCTATAAAATTCTCTTTCTCAGGGTTTGTTATTCGGATTCCAGTAATCATAACATGGAACGTTATTTGTTGGTTAAATTGTTTTATCTCAAATGTAGGTTCTTTTATACTGCAAGATGCACAAACTTGAAGAATTATACTACCATAATTATTGACTAGTAGGAGAGTGATTACAATAACAAATAAAATCTTAAACTACCAACATGAAGTTCAAAATATGACTCTCGTCAACATTTTAGGTTAAGGCTAGCGTATTTGAATAGTAACCAGTTGCCTTCAAATTAATAATAATTCTTTAACAACATACAAAATACAAGTAGGATAAGATTATAAGTTCATTTAGTGTTCATAAAATCATCTGATTCGTTATTGGGTAAAATTAAATCAGGTAAATTGGTAACTCTTGTAAGCACGGCTAGCTGTTATTAAATATTTTTTAACAAGAAACAAATGAATTAACCTAGTAAGGTTCAACGCTTTCTTAAAGTTCATAATAATTTATCGTAAGCATCATATCTGGTAATTGATGACTGACAATTACTGGTATTTATCAGGTCAATTGACGACTCTGACAATTATAATCACCTATTAAAATTATTTAATTTTAAATAAATTAACTGCTATGTTCATATGCACTTGGTGTTCATATTACAACATCTCCTTCAATATATTTGATGCAATTTATCAAATACGTTAATGATTGTTATAAGTAAGGTTAACTGTGTTTAAATTTCTTAATAATAAACAAAATTATTTATTTAATAAGGTCCAAAGCCCTTTTTGTGTTCAATTGAAATCATCTTATTACTTATACTCGATAAAATGTTTATCGTAAAAAGTCATAATTGCTCTAAGTATCTGTTAATTGTCACTATACTTGCTTGTATTGTCCTTTCCTTTAATTGCACTTTTAAATTTTTATTAATATTTAATTCACCACCTATGCGCACATACTCCGTAAAGATTCACTGAAATAATGTTAACTCGACTTTTGTTTACTACCGGTGTAACCTAAATTTCACTTTTTAGGTTATTGCTTCTCATCAGCTGGTCGAGGTTAATTCTTAAAATTGGCCTCAGGAGCGACATGGCTTTCCCATCGGAATACTGTGATGGACTGTGTTCTCACCTCTGTCCAAAATTGGCTACGAATGCTAGGTTCTGATTGTTGATTGGTTAATTTCCATAATTGTCCGGTATATCTTGGCAAAATAGACGCTTTCAAAGCGTCCTTTTGCGGGGTTCTACATTATGATAAATTGGTTTACATTATTATGCCCAAGGGATTGTAAACTATTAAGTCTTTGTAATTAGTATTGTTCCCTTATCTTTGTTCTAATATACAATTCATTATTACCATTGCTGAGGATTTTCTGAGATGAGCAATTTGGTTCCCCATACAATATGGGTTTGATCATTATTAACAAAATTAAAATTACTAACATTTCTTATTGGCTATTTACATATAATAATGTTTGTTTTATTTATTTATATAATTAAATTTCAATAAACATTGATGATTACTGCTTAATAATTGAGTATGAACTCTTTTACAAAAAGTTATAAAGTTGTATTTTGATAAAAATCGTCTTTGGCTGATTAGGCCTAACTCAATATTAGTTACTACATCTTAATTCCCCTTTTTTATTAATATTACTTCCTTTTACTGTAATATTATTATTCACAATTGTTGTCTACAACTTCTTATCACTATTACCATATTACACATGACCTAAATAAATACTTATTTCTAATAAACATTATAAAAAACTTGGCTAGGCATATTGGCCCATGACACTACCAACTAGATTCACTTATTGTATTTTAATAGTGTTTTCTGAACCATTTCTATTGTGACACAATTACTCTGAGACAACCATTACAACTTCTGATCACCTCAGTTTTAGTTATTACATTGTTATTTTATTGTATTTATTCTTTATAACAGCTCTGTACTATTCGGTGTCACATTATTTGTATTTGTTATATATTATAAAGTTGTTTTTTGAGTCATTATTTCTTACATAAATGATCATTACAATGACTATAAAGTTTTACAATGTTTTTTGGTTTCCACCAGGATATTCCCATTTGCTGTTAATTCCTTAATACTTCTTGCATCTAGTGCTATATGACAAGTATTTTTAATTTTCATTATTATGATTCAATTTCATGATAATAATTATTGCTTTACATTATATTAGTTGTATTACACATCATTGATTCTACTGATATCAACCTCTTTCTCTTTTATTAGTATTTCTAAAGGTTATTTAGATTGGTTTTTGTGAAAATCCTATTCTGTCCGTTTCAGTATGTTAATTTACACTAATCACAAATAAAAATCTCTCCTTAGTAATCAGTCTTGGTGCTGGTATGATCCTTATAACATCTAGTTTAAGTACAGTATAATATAATATGGTTTAATAACATTTTTGTTATTAATTCTTGTCATTATAAGTGCAAAATGCTTGTTGAGCTAGGTTATGTGTGTCCCTGTTCTGTTTTACAACAATGGGTTCCTCTGATAGTTTGTTTCTATACATTTTACTTAATTATTTTAATGTACTAATACTATTATTTACTATTTATTGTTTTGTATTTCTTTTCCAGTTTCTTTTATATTATATTTACAACATTATTGGTGATTATCAGTTTTTCTATCAGTGTGTCTATATCATTTACATAAATAGTAGATAAGATACAATCTTATCTTTTATACGTTATTAACTCATACTAATACAAGTTTTAATCTCGCTCTCCTGATCATTTTTTCTTATATTATTATTTTAAATTCGGGTGATGGTCACAGTCAAGTCACCTAGAATAGTCTGTTAATGGTTTGATGTCATTGCATAGGGTTTGCATATTGTTTTAAACTAATTATTTTTCTCAATCATGAGCACTATTTTCATTCTCTTTATTTGTTATATTCTTTTCATTATGTATTTATTCTCTTGGTTGAGTTAATTCAATGTTTCCCTATTTAACTTATTCCCTTAATATCATTTGATTAATATCCTTATGTGGATGTTTCAGTCTTCTTCTCACCGTCTGATCTATTGGGTACATTGGGTCAACGTTGGTCTTGTCGCTTGGCCGTTGTCTTCACTTCTTTCGTAGTCCATTATTTATTAATGCTAATCTTTTTATTCTTCTCTGTTAGTTTATTATTTAGTCTTCTTCCTCCTTTAAAATTCAAGTTTGGTTGTTCTGATGGTCTTTGACCGATTATGATTGTTTCTTGTTGATGTTTGTATTTTGGTAATGGTATGTACTGTTACAATATGCACCCGCATGTGCAAGAAGCTCATGACATGCCCAAGTCAAGTCCTCAACGGTGTTATCTGGAACCATGATCGTCCACTGCCCATCAATAAGTTTATACAATGTATTATTTACAATTTGGTATTTAGGATTCTCCCCATCTTTAATTTCTTGACTAATTTTTTTTAACTCTACATCTCATCGTTGTTGTATTACTAATGTTTTTAAGTTGAGTTTTTAAATTATCAGGTAAAACATAGGTACTTAATTGCTAAAATTTGAATTTCATTTTCTGTTGTAGAATAGTTTTCTTGCTCGATGTTATCACTGTTATTATTGTTATTGTTTACATTAGATATGATAGTATGAGGTTTGTTTATTTTTAAATCATTTTCAACAGATTCATTTTTGATGTCCATATGTCCTAACTTTACATTATAATGTTTATTATTTACTTTGCATTAATTTATTATTATTAAAATCAATTACTGCATTTATTTTGCTTAACGTTTCAGTACCCAGTATAACATCATATACAAGGTCTTTAATTACTAGTACTGGCACGTCAATCTTGACTCAGTGTTGTGATAGAAACCAATGCTTGTCGGTTAATTATTTGATTATCATTAGTTGCTGTTTTAATA
The DNA here is from genome assembly GCA_034769895.1 of Magicicada septendecula. Lineage (NCBI taxonomy): Eukaryota > Metazoa > Arthropoda > Insecta > Hemiptera > Cicadidae > Magicicada > Magicicada septendecula. Next base: position 429,810,418 of record CM068372.1, read on the forward strand.
ATTGTGTTGTTTACAGGTAATATTGGTACCTTCTTAAACTGAGGCTTATGTTACACTTATCAACTATCTTATCACTATTGTCATTTTCCATAAACCTATTATTATCTACTAGATTGTCTCGTATATCATTCGGGTATATGCCTGACGCACAAAATATTCGCTTATCACTACTATTGTCAACACTAGACTGGTGACACTGACTTTTAGTAATATGTTTTTCTGTGCAGGGACTCACGTTTTTTTTTTTTTGTTCCAAAACTGGTTTATTTTCAGTTAGCGACGCGACTTTGTGCTGATTATATTTTGGAATGTTTAGTTTGTGTCTATGTTGTTGTTGTTTGTGCATTGACTGAATCGATGTGCGTGTTTGGTTGTTATCACTGTTAGGGCTATCAACATTCTCCCATTTGGTCAATAGTAATAACAACTTTTATGCCTTGTGTGATCATGGCTATTTGAATCCCATGGCTAAAGTGATGTGCAAGTTTATTTACCATTTCTGCCTCTGACGTCGGTGGTTCAAGACACTTTGCTTTAGGTACCAGTTGTATCAGGTATTTCTCCTTGGACCCTTTGGCTGGCGTATATTTACTGAATTCTAACTGTACACAGATTTTACGCTGTACCTCTTCATTCCAATACCGTGCTTGGAAATGGTCTACAACGTCTTTGTATACTGTAATCTTATCCTGAACAATCGTGAACCATTCTGCCACCGTACATTTAAACTGCCGCATAACCCAATGAATTTTGTCCGCCTTGCATAAACTGTTGTTAACTACTTCCATATTTCGTTTGCACGCCCGAAGAAATTAAAGGATTGTCTGCCTCGTGGCCAAAGAATTTTGGTTGTGAGTTAGGTTCATCAATGTTTTTATACACGTATGTAGTATGGCTCGCAGGTATAGAGGTACGTTGTAACCTATTAATCTGTTGTCCAAGTTCTTTGAACTGATGTTCTTGTTCGGAGACAAATTCACAGATGTTGGTCACCTGCCCTTGAACTCAGTCTCGATCGAACCAACCCTAGGCTTGCATTCACTTATACACGAACTATTAACCTCTAATGCAAGCTCAACATTACCGCGTATAGATTCTACTTTATCGGAGATCTTCTCCGTCGCTTCTAACAATGCTTTGTTTTGCTTGCTTTGATCGTGGACTGCGGCAAATATTTTTTTGTTTTCATTATGCAAAGCTTCGTTTTGTTTAATCGCGTCCTCCCTGATAGATTGTACACTGGTTTTATTTTCATCACATATAGTTTGCATGTTATCACTCAATCCTCACATATTAGCTAAAATAGCGGCCAGTGTCAATTGCATATCAGCTGATTGAGTTTGAGACTCAGCCATTTGTTTACAATTTTAAACTTATCACCAAAACAAAGTTTATTGTCGTGATTTAAACGGGTATGGTTCAACTATTTTACTTCAAATTATTAAAATGTAACTGTATACTTGTATGTTGTGATCAATGTTTGTCAGTATCTCGAATCGAATGTCTACAATCTTAACTTGACCTATTTACAACTACCACACAAATATACTTCAAACCTCCAAATATTATTAAAAACTAAATTAATATTGTTCAAAATAATTTGTTTCACAGAGAATATGCAAAAGTTTATGGGTCATTCTAAAAAAAACTTAACTTTTTCAAGTGATTAAAAAAAAAATTTTATTTATTAATTTTGTCCAAAAATATTTCATATTATGAATTACCAACACATATCTAATACAGATATTGCTATGGTTCTTCAGTTAACTTCATGTATATTATTTTAAACAGCGTAATAAAAAATATGTGTGAACGGAGGATACAGCATAAGTAACGGAGGATACATTAATTGTAGTTTGAAGGAGAAACAAAGAACAAACAATTACTTATAATCTTGTATTTTTTGTACCAAACTCATAACTGCAAGAACACATTAAACAATTAAGTGACATCTTTAGCCAAGATTTGTGTATTTTAATAAATCAATATTGAAAATATACTGTCCACCTCTCTTGGAGTTTGAAGGAGGGAGTTTGAAGGAGGTGGTAATACACTAACAATCTCATCACAGTTAACTAGGGATCTGTCTTCACTTTCTGGAAATACAAACTTATTTTCAGAAACCTTTCTCAAAAATTTAACTAAATATTCAAATCCCCTGTCACAAAATTCTACTTTTCCTAGGTAATGTTTGACAGTTTTCTTTGTGTGAAATTTTACTACTACGTAGTCATTTTCCTTAATGCTTTTAAAAAGACATCTCTTGATCGTATCCATCTGTCTCTTCATTACCAGTACCCTCTGAAACGTCATTATTGTCTGAATCTGAATATACATCTATATAATGAAGCCGTCCAGATGTATCTTTCAAATCTGGTTATCAAGTTAAAGAAATAAAACAAACATTCATCCATAAAGGTTAATTATTGAATGATTCGTAATATTAAGGTAGGGTTAATGTAACAAAGAACAATAAAATGAATAGTGCCAGGATATTCATAAAAGTTATTAAAAAGAACTTATGAACTGAAATAGAATATACAAATCTCTTTTGTTTGCTGCTACTGTGTGATGTCAAGGGTTTACTTGATTTGTTAGATATGTTAAATAGGAAGGCAATAAAAAATTGTATGAACATTTACATTCTAAATTTATCAAAAACAAAGAATATGATACAATTATATAAGTAACAAAGTAGACAAAGGATACTGTTAGTTTTAATTTTTAGACATCCAAGATCATGATTACACTGCCGTTCTGGAAGACAGTCGAGGCAACTGAGACGGCGTATCTGCATCTGCAATGGGAATTGCTTGCTCCAGGATACTTGATGACACTTCATTGTAACTTTATATGATCTCAAGGAGGCTGGAAGATATTTTTCAATAGTATTTATGTCATTGAGTTCTACTGGAATAATATTTACACTTGAGCATTGTTTCTCCAGAAGTGTTACAAAAGATTCAAAATCTGGAATATCAGTTCCCATGGCAATTATTCGGTCAGCTGTTCTTTAACAAAACCTCCTACTCCATCAGGGGCTCCTTTTCCATGCCCTGTCTCGGAGTAGTGCCAAAATAACGTGTTAGGAGACAAAACTTCAGTTAAATAATCACAAATAAGATGAAACGTTTTTATGTTCCTATATTGTGTTGTTGGTCCATCGCTAAGAAAGTGTGCTGTTTCTATTTCTGGTAAAATAGTTTTAATTTCTTTGAAAACAGGGAGTAAGTGAGCAACATATTGCTTAAGTTTTCTGATACTGTGCAATACGTTAATTTTTCAAAGTTTTCTTTTTCAGGGCATTTTATATATGCTATTACTGTGTGAAGAGATAACTGCTGTTTAGAACTTCCAAAATGGACAGCCTGAATTTTATTTGAGTACTTACAAAGATAATTTTCAGAAAAATCAATGTGGATTAATATATCTTTTAAGCCCAAGCTTGATTTAATGTTCTTAATGATTTTACATTGATGCTGAATATTTGCACAATGTTGCATAAATTTTCCAACCGATCTATGAAATTCAGTTACTAAATCTTTTTTATAACATACCTTTTATTCCTTCAATGTTCTGTTAACAGATTTTGCTGTTCCTTTCACAACAATAGTCACCTTTTTAAGTATCCATTTTTCAAAAGATGTACTGTCATTTTCAAAATATCCATTAAAAATTATTTCTTTTTGTTTACACTTCGGACATTTCCTTTCTAAGCAACTTTCTTGAACATGGCAGCATAATGAAGCAAGAATTTCCTGTGGGGAGTTTTCTTTAATTATCTTTAACACCTTTAATTTTTTTATCGGTAACCTAAAATTTTCATGAATCACACATAAACAAGAATCTCTATTTTTAATATTTGGGGTAACAATCCAAAAAGGTCGGAACTTGCAAAACAAAGCATATGACATTCTCATGTCAGGTTGCGCGCATTAAACTTCTTGTGAAGTTCAAGTAATATATTATTTAAATACCGTTTTTGCTTCTTTTCCTTTTTAAAAGTTATTATTTCTTTTTTACCAGGAGCCACTTTACTGTTTTCGTCCTGTTCAAGAAAACTTAACAGCAAGTTTCTTTTTAAAAATTTTCTTCTCATGGCCCTGAATAAATCTATACTTGTGTATTATTCTAGCAGATGTTAATAATAATTTTATTTTATTTACACGTCTGTATTTTTTAATGATATCACCATTAAGTTTATCAACAAAATCATGTCGCTTAGCAAATTTTTTTTCCTTTTTGTAACTTTCTTTTATCTGATCTGTCATAACCTCAGCAAACAATAATTTCTTTCTTACAACAGGAGTAACGCTTTGTCCTTTTAGAACTTTTTTAACTTTCTTCCTAGGAGTCACCTTATTGTCTGAAGAATTTGCACATTGACTTCTGTGAAGCCTTTGTCTACCATATATATTTTGCAACTTTTCTTGTCATTAATTCAAGTTTTTTCTCTAATTTCGTAATTCTATCTTTTAATTCTTTTCTATTTTTTCTCCTTTGATTTTGATCACTTATTTTACGCCTGCTTTCATTTTGTACATTATCATTGTTACTACCACAAGGAATTGGATTCTCAGGAGGGGCAATCATGGCCTGGACTACATTAGTTTTATTTTTGAATGACTCCCTATATTTGCTAGTTTTTTCTTTCCAACTCTTTCTCAAGCATCTTCTCTCACGTTCACTCATTTTACTTTTTGCAGTTTTTATTTTACCACTCTCAACTCACTTTTTATAGCATTCTCTTTCCATTTGTTTCATTAATTCATACCTTTCTGGATCATTTTTTATATGTTCCCTATACTCTCTCATTCTCTTTTTTGCTTTATTGCATGCTTCACGATCATTTTTTTCTTTTAACCATTATTTCAGCCTTTCCTGAAAATACAAAACTACATAATAATATCACCACCAATACCTGTTAGGATTCATCTGTATATATTCAATATCATTATACTTAATTCAGCAACCTCTGTTACACAGACTGTATCCTCCATTACAAGACTATCCTCCGTTACAAGTACAGTGTAACGGGGGATACATATTTCTGTTCATTCATTCTTAGTACTGGAAAAATTGAGGTTAGAATTTGCACATGGCAGTAGCCAAATGATATAAATTACAACATTAAATATTATACTATTAAAATAATTTCTGTATTAATACTTACTTTTATGTGTTGAGAACGGAGGATACAGCAGTCCAAGAACATCCAGCAATTTCAGTTGATGAAACTTTTATAGACAACAATCTAAATATCATATGTACACTTTCACAATAAACATCAACAAAGATGGCTTCCTTGCTTCCTACTTAGACCACACAAGCATCAAAGCTGCACTCTGATGGCTAATAAATGAACTTACATTTGTAATAACGGAGGATACACATATTACTGTGACAAAGTTTGTTCATCGAAAATAAAAATAATAAATACTTATTTAGAAAAAAACATTAATAAAATTGTAATTTAATTGTTAATTAATATGGAAAAATATTCAAACTAATTTTAATATTTAATTTAAAAGAATATTATTTATTGTTACCATTACAAAACAGCTTTATTGTTACATTACATATACCTCCGTTCACACATTTTTTCTTTTTAATATTTATAAATTTGATTTAATATTGCCATGATTGATTGGGAATTCAAACATAATTATGCATGGAAACAATAAAATTTTGTTCAGCCCAAAACTTTGCTAACTGGATCATGAGACCAAAAAAGTTGCGTTTTTTTTTAGAATGACCCTTATATACACTCCCTGTGACACAATATTAAAATATATAACACAGTTCAAATAAAATTTAGTCTATACACAATAATTAAAGTTCTTAACCTAAATCGTACTAATTATTTAACTCGTGCCAACCAGTTTGATGGCGCCAAATACAATCTATGCAATGATACAAATTAAAACCACATAGATAGGTTACATTGAAATTATTACAACAGAGTCTATATCTGGAGGTAGGAAAATTTTTATTCATTAACGCATTAAAATTTACTATTTCTTATGGCTTTATAATATAAAATTGTTTATTAAATAATTGTGTTTCAATAAATGAGTCTATTGGCTTGTTTTACATATATGTTACATGTATGTAGAATTCCAACTGTTTACATAGACATCAGGCGCTCCCCACGCTGCTCGTCTGCACTGCTGCGACACCGCGTTGCTCGATGACTACTACACTGACAATTCACGTCTTCGCACACACACACACACACACACTGCGATATGAAACTGTTATTGTTTATAACTTGAATAATCTTAATCTCAGGGATCAAAACTGGGCAAAAATAGATTGTGTATTAAGCTTACACAAATCCGGCTTCTTGAAGTGTTCTCGCGTTAACTCTCAGTCTATCTCAGTAGATAATCAGCCCCTAACAAAAAATCTTCCACTTTACATGAAAAAGCACTAGAAAATATCTATTTAAAATTATCTGAGTTCTATAATGGCAGTGGTTATGAAGAACTCGAACCGTGAACCATCTTCTAAGTCTTAAGGAAATTGACTTGTCTTGTCATGAAAATCTCTTGACAGCGAGTATTTCTATGGCAAGACTTCGGAAGAAACTCCCCATCTGTATGCTGTAAGCGTCTGACTCAAATAATTTTTAGACCTGATTAGTGGAAAACCTAGCAACGTCGTAGAATTGAAATTTTGGATTCAAAAATGTTTGTTGTACACTTTTCACTTTATGGCTGAGACAGGTTCTAGGTACATTTACGATGGTTGCAAGGGTGTGTGGAACTTTATGAGTGGCTGATGTGAAACCACGGCTTTATACTACACACACACACACACACATGTAAAGCAGTAGTGGATGTTAGTTGATGTAGTGTGTATGTAGCTTTAGTGCACATACACACTAATAAGAATTCTGTTGTTATTAATATTGAATAAGCAGCATTAGATATACAGCACTTATAATGCAGTACGGTGTTTAACATATTGAAATAAATTCATTTCGCATTAGGAAGGAAACAAATGGGAAAAGTGAGACAGCATATATAGGAGTGGACACATGTTGGATTTATTTGCATTACAAAAGTTCTACAGTGTTCAACTTCCTCTAACACTCGTTAAGTTTGGGCAGATCCAGGACCTGGCTGGATCTACTGTGTGTTGGATGTGTATCCATGTCATCCTGCTTAAGAAATTAGTAACTGTTCATGAGCGTTCCGTCGTAACAATATTTTATTTTGCTGCACCTGCAAACTAACATGAATTTCATGGCTATCTAATGTAGGCCTAATATTGTGTTATTTTACATTGTACATAATCTATGCCTGCATAATATTCTATGTATATTGGGATATTACATAAACTATAATATCTAATATAAAATACGGAGCAATCTGTAGCCCTAACCAAGTCGCTTAAGTTGTCCACAGAAGTCCCGAGAACCATCTATGTGCCTGGGTTGTATTCCAATGTTTGCCAGACTTCATCCCACTGCTACCTCTCAGTGGTTAGACAGGTGAAGATCATCTCATGGAATGCCAATGTCAGTTCCCCTGTCGATCCGAGCTGGTGACTTTCACAGCAGAAAAAGATGCAAATGATATACTCCATTCCGAAACTTATTTGGTCCCTCATCTGCTTACAGTTGTATAATCGTAAAAATCATAGACATGAACTGTGTCCTAGTCCTTATGATGGAACCAGCAATATTGGAGATACAAGCGAATATCCCATAACAGTTTCCATTAATAAATACATCGATTATGGTATGCAGCCCTGGAGAAGCACCCCCGACCCAGAAGGAAGATGATCTCCGACCAGTAAAGCCAGTGGCCTTAACACCTGGCTTGGAACAAACATCTGTCATGGAACAGCAGAATTGCCAACGCCTATGAAATGCGTAACCAGATATGCACCATCAGCCTACTCACTTCCAGAACACAGCGAACTAAGATCAGATGTTTTTGACAATGTCATTTCAAGAACATGGCCAAATATATCCAGCTCTCGCCTGTGTCAATGCCAACTGGTGGTGTCGAGAAGAGAGGGTTTCATGAACATATGATGACTGTCACTTTTATAATCCTCATTATATTAACATAGTTATGAGCATAAAACTCGGATATGGTTAAGACATAATATTTTTAGCATATACAATTTTTATAAACATATCAAAATGTATTGGTTAAAAAATTTTTTACTGAAAGTGTTGTAGGCCTACCTAATTTTATCTGAGTAGTTTTTCTTGTTGAGATTGTAAGCTAAAAGGTTTTCAACAAACTATCTACTGAATTCATTTTAAAATGTAATAAATTATCACTTATAAACTAAACACAATATCAGACCCTTAGTTTAATCACACATGCTTCGAAAATATTGATCTCAATATTATATACAATAGAATCAAAGTAGAATTGAAACCAGTTTAACGGAAGACCAGTTTCGGCTCAGAAAAGGAAAAGGAACAAGAGAGGCAATTTTAGCCCTTAGGCTGATAGTAGAGAAAAGAATAGATAAAGAGACATGCATTACTTTTATGGACATTGAAAAAGCCTTTAAGAAGTTGCGGATCGGGTACTGTACCTATAAACTTATATGGGAATTATACAAAGATGAGAGAACAATAGTGAGATTCAAAACAGTAAAAGACAAGCATGAATTAAAAAAGGCATTAGGCAAGGATGCATCCTCTCAGCAGCAGTGTTTAATGCATTATATACAGGATTGGCCCAAGGTAGTCAATGAAGAATGCAAAGAGGCAATAATAATCCGCGGAGAAAGAATAAACATGCTGTGTTTTCCCGATGATATTGCTGCAGTGAGTAGGATCTGAGTAAACTTTTACACAGTATGGATAAAATATTGACTGAAGGATACAATATGAAAGTAAATAGGGCTAAAACCAAAGTTATGATTTGTGGAAGAAAAGAAAATTTGAAACTATACTACTTCCAGTCCCGAAAGGCGGCTAGAGGATTAGGGGACCCTTGGCTCACGCACGCACACTGGCAGGCTGCCTAACAATAGACAGGGGCCGGCACTTGAGCTGCGCTGCTGTCTTTTTAAATACAGTTTACTATAATAAATTAAATTTTGTTATTCTGCTTAATCTTATAGTTTTGGTAGTTCCATTTAATTCAGACTGTGATTTCATTGAAAATAAGTCCAAACACGAAGCTTATACGACGATTTTGAAATGTTTTACTCTTATTTTTGTTTATTTTGAAATATTGTGATTGCTAAACTTCTGAGAATTATTTGAATTATTTACGCGACTGTTATTAAAAAAATGTTATTATTAAAAACTAAGATTCTGATCATTTAATTTACTTTTCAACTATTTTTCTGAGACACTCCCTTTGGATGCCAGAAGCCGATTAAATGGCCCTATGGTTCATTGTTGGAACTGCTAGCGGCCAATTAAATCGGCCCGTCAAATGACACTGAGAACTGCCAGTGGTCGATCTCGCTGGCTTTTTGTATATTCATCGTAGCGGATGCATTACTTGTAGTATCTTTTCATACTACACGTCAAATTAATGCTAAATAGGCTACTTTACTTTTTTTATACAAGGCTTTAAACTCGAGCTCAAAATTCAACTAAGTATATACTCGGAATTTTAAAATTAACTTTCTCTCTGCGTTCAAAGCTCTGATGCTTATTTTGCAGGCTTGAGACCGCCGATGGCTGCATTAAAAGTTATATACAAGTTTTTCAATATTTATAAATTTACAACAATTAAAAATCAAAATTCTAATAAAATATTTACAAAATGTAGCAATTTTGTTGTTTTGCTAAATGTAGCTTGGGTTGAGTGCAACTTTACACTATAGGTGCACAACCAAAATCGTCTTGATCAGTGGTGTCGTCATATTCATCCTCATCGGAGTCATCAGGTGCTAAGTTTACAATCAGTTCCTGAACACTTGCTTCATTTAACCCCTTGTTCCTCCAGTCTTCATCAATCAACTTCTCTACGTGGTCGACGTATTTAGTCCACATGTCGGAAGTAAAGTTGACAACAGATTCTCTAAATAGGTTTTCAATATCTGCCAGTTTAAAGGTTGTATTCCTAACCTTTATGTAATTTTTTAGACTCGCCCAAACCATTTCAATAGGGTTGTAATGACAGTGATAGGGCGGTAGATGAATTACTTTGAAACCCAACTCAGATGCTTTTTTATCGATCACATAGGTAGGCGTTGGTGGCTTATGTAACCGAACTAACGCATATAGTTCCACCTTAAGAAGGTTATCTGGGAAAGGGACGCCTCGAGCTTTCAACCAGCTGATCATTTCCGCTTTTGTTGATGACGATGTCGGTGGTTTGTTTAGAATCCTGGAATGATATGGTGCATTGTCCATAACAATAGTTGCTCATTGAGGAATGGATGGCAGTAATGTATCAAAGAACCATGATTCAAAAACAGTCGCATTCATGTCTTCATGGTAATCTCCTGTCTTCTTAGATTGGAACACAAAAGGCGGAGCTAATCCACCCGTTGGAGCCACCAGCATGACACATGATCAATCGTTTGCCTTTACCCAGAGGGCCGCCGAGAGTTCCTTGGATAGTGCCATCAGTCCAACCAGTGTCCTGTCTCGTGTTTTCATTTATCCAGGTCTCGTCCAAAAATATAGTGTTTTTAATATTTACTTCACGCATCTTTCTTAAGAAACGACACCTTAGCAGTGTCACTGACGGCTTTTCCATGACGATTTTTCTGCTGCTAAATTTCTTGTACTGAAATCCTATGTCTGATAATAGCGAGCTCAGTGAAGATTTTCCTCCCATATACAGTCCAGCTTCTTGAAGTGACACACAAAGTTGTCTGAGGGTAGGCGCTTCTTTTCGAGCATAGTAGCTCAATATGTGAAGTCGAATAGCTCCTTTGTCGAAGTCATCCATGTCTGTTACTGGCCGCTTTCTCTTCAAACTTTTCTTCCGAGGAGTATGAATAATAATATTTTCCCTCTTGGTGCTGTTTAAGGTTTTATCTTGTTGATCGTCCTCAGCTGTGATTAAATCAAAATCTTCAACTACACAGGGATCGCCTTGATTTTCCAAACTTTTTTTAATCTCTGCATTGATGCGTTGTATTGTTCTCAACGAAATGCCACAAGCATCTGCTGTTCTCTGCATTACTTTCTTAGTATCAAGTAAAGGACCTCCGTTATTCTTCTTTTTCTCAAAATAGAACCGAACAGAAGCAATCATTGTTCTGCATTGAGTACGTAAAACTTGGCGTTTTTTACAAGAACTCATAATCACAAATCAACTATACACTAACCACAAATGAACTTATTCACTCACAATACACGCGACAGATCTGCTCTCTGACAAGGCTGGCTGGTCTTACTACCCCGTGCAAGCTATTTAACGACTAATCAGCGGGTAATCAGTGACTCACTCGGGGTACCCGGTACACGAGCAATGACCTCTACTGTTTGTTGGTTTGAGGGTGAATCACCCTCTCTATCTGGAAAAATGTCTATAGTGACCAAGTGTAAACCAAGTAAGGAAGGGACGTCTCTCTTGCATGTTACTGAAATCTGTAATACCGGTAATTATTTTCCAAATTACGTGATACAATAATACACATTTAATTCCTGACACGCTACCTCGTCCTCTCAAGTTATAGTTAAAGTTTAATAACATGGACAATAAATTTTTAATATATTTACATAGATACATATCACATTCCATTTTGTGTGTGTCTGTAAAACAATAATATATAATATTTTTATAATAAATAACATTTTTAAAAGTTCGTGCTAGTAAAAAGACAAACAATTATTTCGATTACGTATAACAACTATTATTTCATATATTGCTTATTTGAAATAAAAATATGAGGTTTGAAAATAATCTTTATTATATCTATATATTAAAATCTGTTACATATGTTGATTAAATTTTTCAGTATTATAACAATAAAGAGGTGGGTCGTCACTGCTCTTTATCGAGTATCACAATCAGTGAATCTGAACAGTTAAAAAAAAAAAAAAAAATGGCCAAGGCCGACGCCAGGAATTTTAAGATTCTCGTAATTTCGAGGGCAAGTTGTAAAATCAAAATCAATTTGTAAAAATATGTAATATGTAATTAAAGGGAGTGTCACAGAAAAATAGTTGAAAAATAAATAAGATGATCACTAACTTAGTTTTTAATAATCATCATTTTTAATAATAGTCGCTTAGATGGTGTTCTAAAGTTTAACAATAACAATAGTTCAAAATAAACAAATAAATGTAAAACATTTGAATATCGCCATAAAAACTTCGTGTTTGGACTTATTTTAAATGAAATTACAGTCTGAATTCAATGGAACAGTCAAAATTAAAAGTTTAAGCACGACAATAAAATTTAATTTATTGTAGTGGACTGTAACTAAAAAGACAGCAGCGCAGGTCAAAGGCCTGTCCCTGTCTATTGTTAGGCGGCCTGTCAGTGTGAGTGTGTGAGTGAGGGTCTCCTAATCCTCTAACCGCCTTCCGGGACTGGACATAGTGTAAACGTTTACATGCTTAGAGAGTAAAATTACAAAGGATGGCTGAAGTGAAAGAGATATTAGCAGGATCAACCAGGCTAAGATTGCTTTTAACAAAAAATGGAGAATACTAACAACAAGTATCTCCCTTAAAACAAGGAAATGTTTCCTAATGAGTTTTATATGGAGCATTGTCATGTATCATTGCGAATCGTGGACAATAGGTATGAAGGAAACTTGACAAGGCTTTGTGATATGGTGTTATCGGAAGCTGCTAAAAATAAAATGGTCTGACAAAACTACAAATGAAGAGGTGCTGAACAAAATAGGCAATGAGAGGTGTTTGTTGAAAAGCATAATTAGAAGAAGGATAGAACTTATTTGACATACATTGCGACATGAAGGAGTACTAAAATTGGTGATGGAAGGAATAATAGAAGGTAAAGGAAGGATATAAGGGAAGACCAAGGCTGCAGTATATAAAGCAAATTATGGATGATGTAAATTGTAAACTTACGAGGAAATGAAGAGGAAAGCACAAGATCGATCACAATCGAAGACAGCTGCAAACCAATCTTAGAATTGAAGACATAAGAAGAAACTAAACGCAAAATGTAAAATCATTTGTCCAATGTTAACACTAAAGGCTCACAGAATTTTCACTTGTACAAAGAACCCGAGCTTTACTCATTCATAAACAATAACGTGGGCGTAAATAGACAGATGATAAGAATTCAGACATGCTGAATGTGTCACTGGTGATCGATCATATACAGTTCACCTGCCAGAATGTTGCACAACTACTGCAAACCGAGCAAAGATTTTCGTTGCATGTTAATTGTCTTACATGGTGACAGTCGAAAGCACACGTCTGTTTGTCAGTGTAAAAGCTCCATAAGTGAAGTCATGAACGCCGGTTTGCTTGGATCTTGTAAATCTCACTAGCAGTGCATAGCTTAACGGTGAACAAATGGGTTGGTTACAATTTACCACGCAAAAATGTTTTATAAAACCTGTAGGCCTATAATTTTTTTTCTTAAATACAGAAGTTTGAAAAGTTTTAAACATTATGTATTTTATAAATAATACATATTATTAAGAAATCAGTTTTATTCTGGGGGATGTGCAACCTTGCAACCCTATCACCAGCCACCACTGGCCTGTTTTGAACCTCTCGTCCGATAACAATGTCCTATTTATAACGGGAGACGTCGGCTTCACTCCCGACTCTGATCGTCTTGTTAGGAGAGTTAACTGGCGCTCCTACCATGACAAAAATCCGAACGATTTCCATATCTTCAAACCATTCATCTCTTTAGTAGTTGCCGATATCTCGAGTTAAAACGGTGCTTTCAAACCCCAGTCCTCTTCACATTCGACACCTATGGTGAATGTAACTCTCATCGATGGTACTCGTATCTCGAGTCCCTTGCAACGAGTAGACTAACTTGTAAGACAAATATTCCCAACTTGTGAAAACTGTGAACAGCGTTGTGTACTTGACGGAAGGCTAGACCCCGGTCGATCAGAGATCTTTGCCGATTCCATGGAAACACAGTTGACCTTCATAGAGGCATCTCTAAACCTGGGCCGTGAGTTCCTTTCTTTACGTTATCAACATTATTCCATATTTGGTTGGAATGACCTCGCATGTTTCATCTGCTGACCTGATATGCCAAGCCCTTGTCCAAGAAGGAAGACCTGTTGTCTGGAAAGAAGATGTGAAATAAGCATATCTAAATGTTTGGTTAAACCATCCGGGCTCCCACGTCTATGAATCCAAAACATTCAACAAACCACGCCAAGTCGGACCAAAAGAAAACTGTTTAATGTTGTCATGTACTTATACACAAGTAAAACGCACCGCTCGTTATTTTGTGACTTTCTTATTAAAATTAAATACCTGTTTTGCCAGTCTTTAATATTTCTTCTGCAATGTGAAGACGATTTTCTTACAAAATGAAAATAAACACTGCATGTTTCAAATCTAATGACTGCCAGGGACCACATAGTGATATCGAACTGTGACACTGAAAATAATTTAGTCGTCTAATCACATTACTTGTAGTAGACAGTGTCTGACTTTATTGTCTATTGAATGGTGTTCCCAAACTTTTCAGTCCGTGGACCCCTAAAAAATTAAAAATTTCAGGGACCCCTTCTGAGTTCTGAAATAAAACAAACAGTAAATATGATACAAACCAGTGGCGGCTCGTGGCTTCGAGGATTGGTGAAGCAGAATCGGTGGCAGGCCCCCCCCTTAATTATGTGAATATGTTTCTTTCTTCCTGTTTTGGAATCATGAATAACATATGGAGATAAAAGAAAAGTATGTTAATAAAATTTACAAATAAAGTAGTTAAAATAGTAAGTACTACCAGGCTTGAATTTTATTTCTTGAACACAAGGTCAATTCTCCTCTCTTTCAAATATGCAAACTTGTCGATAATGTCGTCATAAAATGGTTGTACATTAATTAATTCGTTTAACAGTTCCTTTCCTATGGAAATTTTTGATAAGTTAGTAAGTCTGTCCTCTGTTATTGTATTGCGCAGGTACGATTTTATTCTTTTTAAACAAGAAAAACTTCGTTCTATGGCAACGCTAGTGGATGGAATAGGTACTATTAAACAAAACAGTTTGTAAACTTCTTTAAAGATGTTCCTGTTGTCAGCTAAAAGTTCCATAAAATTTAGTAGTTCCATATGCCTATATTGCTTATCCTCATAAATAAGCTGTCATTCGTTTTTCAGTCTTTGTAAATCGGTTAACAGATTCACACCTTTAAGTTACTTAATGCATCCGTGGGAAAGTTTTCAGAATACGTTACAAACTTTGAAGTATCCATTAATGTAACAAACTGAAACTTTTCCATATCATTAAAACATGTGGCTATTTGTACTGAAAGGTTATCTAAAATTTCATAATACAGAATTTTGTATTTTTCAAAAAGTTGATCTCGTGTGAGTGTAATTCTTTTCTGCAACTCATGGTATTCAGTTGGAACTGTTGTTTTTGAAGTAGCTAAATCGAAAATTTTCATAAATGCATCATCAGTTCTTTTGCTATTTATGAGTGTTTGAGTATTTTTAACTTGCGAGATATAGAAAATTAATGTCAAATGACTTCTTTTGACTTCTTTTGTAGCACATCGAAGAGAACATCCGTGGCTCCAAAAATATCATTAAAAACGACAACCAAAAGCGTAAATCCAAAATCATTAAATTTATTTAAGAAGCCATCACTCTGCCTAATTGATGTTTGATCATAATTTGAATTG
Organism: Magicicada septendecula; assembly: GCA_034769895.1. Classification (NCBI taxonomy): domain Eukaryota; kingdom Metazoa; phylum Arthropoda; class Insecta; order Hemiptera; family Cicadidae; genus Magicicada; species Magicicada septendecula. The sequence goes on from CM068372.1 coordinate 429,826,172, forward strand.
TTGGCAATTTTAGTGAATACTTCTTTTAATGAATCCCATTCGTTATATATAGTATTCACAATTTTGGAATTAGACTTCCATCGCGTAATAACGGAAGTAGGGATTCGTCTTCTAATGACTGTGTCTACTGCATAAGTTTGCTTAGCAGAACTGTGGAAAAAAGAGGGTAAACCGTTAACAGTCGCAAAAAATACCCGACATTTCGAAATGCTGTTGCAGCTTTGTTGTAGCACTAAATTCAAACGATGCGCCATGCAGTGAACAAAAACCGCTTGTGGCACTAATTCTTTGATTTTTGCCTGATGACCATTTAATTCGCCTGACATAACGCTTGCACCATCAAAACACTGGGCAATAAGTTTTGATTTATAATCAAATCTTTCGAGGAACCTTGACACAACGTGAAACAGTGTGTCGGCAGTCCGACTGGAACTAACATCATAAAATCCCAAAAATCTTTGCACCAGCTTTCCTCCGGGAATAACGTATCTAATTATGATGCTACATTGAGATTTGTGGGCAATGTCTGTGGATTCATCCACTTGAATTTAAAAAAAATGCACTATCTTCTATTTCCTTTGCGACGTGCTCATCAATATCTTGTGAAATGCAGTCAGTTATTTCATTCTGAATAGTCTTAGAATTGCTGGCAAAGACGGGTGAGATTTTGTTATAGTGTTCTTGAATATCTACAGGGCTTATCGATACGAAGGTTTCTAGCAGTTCTTTAAAATTTCCGCGATTAATAGATGATAACTCTTCATGGTGACCGCAAAATGCTAATTCTTGTTTACCTAAGTAAAGAACTGCACGAATAGGAAGACGCATGAAACGTCTGTTAAGCCGAACGTTGTCATTGAAGTGTTTAATATAAAACCTAGAATTTTCCTTCAAAGCATCCTCTATAGTACTAAAATTTTTCGTTAGTTTTGAAAAACTCTATGCACAACGCATGTGCTCAGAAGAACCTTCATATTTGGAAAGGAGTAACGTTACCGAAATCATCAAAGCCGTTCTTACTCCATGCACTGATTTAGGCTAACACTAATAATTACGCAGGGCATACAAAAAAGTTTATTTACGTAAATAATAACTGCCACACAACCACTTGAACATTGAATACCAATTTTGTTTAAAGTTGCGATTGTACACTGTGTCCTTTATTTTTGCAACTTTATTTATTTTCAATATAGGTATAAGGTTTTCACAGCTTAAAAAGTTTTTCTTATCACTATTCCATCTTGAAAATGGTGTTTCTAATAAAACACATACCGGATCATATGAAGGAAACATTCTGTAAAAACTTCACACACGATCAAACACGACGAACAACGAACAAAACAAACCCGCTGGATAGGTAAAGCACTGAAACAGCACAGCAACACTGCTTCACGTGTGTGGGGGGGAACGCTGAGTACCATACGTTGTCATGGCAACCGTCATAAACCGAGCATTTTAGTGACGTATTAACTGATGCAGCCTTCGAGGTACAGAAAGTTGCTTCTATGATCTCAGTGCTTTCCGCCACCAGTTGGCTTGTATGTGATCGCAGCGAAGTCCAGCTTCTGTAACCTACTCCCATCGCTTGTAAATGTTATTTTAATTATTATACATACGAAATTTAATTTAAAAAATATTTTTAAACATAAAATTGACAAAAAATTGAAAATATTTTTGTGTAAAAAGAAACACATTGAACCAGTTATTTTAGGTGAAGCAGCGCTTCACCTGACGAGCCGCCACTGATACAAACTGTTATATTTTAATTAAAATCAAAATTCTCGTAACTTGCAAAATTATAATATTAAGGATATCAAACACAGTTTAATGTGAATAATGAAGCTACTTTTGAACAATTAGCTCTGCAATATTGCGTTTACGACAGCAAGTTCATTTCTCAACTTAGATTGCAAGTACCTGTACGTGAGCTGGTAGAATGCGGTTACACACAAATAAGTAGAGGGAAACACTTTGCAAGTTCAGGATAGTCAGTCATTACATATAACCAGAAGTTGGCTAGCTGTAATTGCGAAAACTGTAATTTTAATGAACTGTCAGTTGAAATTTCTGCCAATGAATCTTCTCCTTGTAGAATAAGAGAGAGGTTAGTTGACAGCCTATCAACAAATGGATTCCTTATTCACATATCACTGTCATCCGTCACTGGAAAATATTCCCTTAACTGCAAATGCAGTTGCTCCAAATGAGACTTAATAATGTTGAGGATCTCCTTTGGAACATTTTCTCCTGACATCTGGATGAAATCTGCCATGGAAGGGAATTATTCAAAGATTTCAGTCTAATTTTTTTATAATCCCCATAGCTATATAAATATTTTTATAAACTTTCCACAGCTTCAATTTTTTTATAATCCCCTTGATCATATCTCGAACCTGCAAATGGACTTACAAACAAGATACAGTGCTTATACATGGACTAAAACAGTGTGATCAGTTCTGTGTTGATGCGATACTCTAGTCAATTCGGCTGACAAACAGATCTGCAACATGACATGATTTAAGGACATTAAAGCCATTAGTTTGAAATTACTTTTACAATTACAATTAGTTTGAAAAAGAATACTAGAATCTTCTACTAATTGTTTTAAGATTCCAAAATTTAGATTTCAGAGCATAAAAAATAGGAGCAAATTACGGTATATTCTATGATTCTTAAAAGTGTGTCAAGTTACAAATCAACTTACAAAATAATAATTAATAAAATTACACATTTTCGACATTTCTTACCTTTATTGGGTCCAAGGTTCTTCACTCGAACTCGTGGCCTATAAACGTGATTTAGGGTTTATGTTTATTAAGAAACTCGACTCTCATTGTAATTGTTAACTAACTCAACTTTTATTTGACCTTCTGTTTAATATTCTCATTTTTGTGAATAAAATAATATAACTTTTCTTTTGTATCACCTTCAGAATTTAAATCAGATAGATTTTAATATTGAGACATAGACCCAATTTAACAAAGACAAACAAAATTTAACATTTTTTCTTCTTATAAGTACAGTAAATACTTACTTAGATTATATAAAGGCAACCCAGCATTTGCTCACACACTCTTTCACACTTTTTTACCCCATTTATATTAGATTTAGTGCTTTTTATAAAATTTTCATAATTATTGGTTTATATTATACGGTTACTTCTCTGGTTGTGTCCCTGAAGACCACGAGTTGCAATCAGTACATTTTAGTTCATTTGTTCGTCCAACTTAATTTCTCACTATTTAAATTTTGAAAACTGCCGAACTGTTTAAATTTACTCGTTGAAAGTTATCTCACATTATTGTTTATACTTGAACTCCATTCTGTAGCACCTTTGTTCCAATTTTACGCTCGAGAGCCTGTTACGGTAAACCAGTACCTTTTTACTGTTTATGTACACATTTCTCCCGGTCGGTATACATTTTAAAGTAAGTTTTAGGAGGACCGCGCGCACACGCAACTGCGCGGTCTTGAGATTGGATGCCGACTGCTTACTGGCTCGTTTCCAAGATGGCCAAAAATGTCCTTCTGCTCGTCAACTTGCTTCGGGATAGGCTGAGCGGGCATCACGTGATATCTTATACTTTTGCTCAAGACTCGCGCCCGCCGACAAGGTGAAAACGAACGTGATCTTCACCATGTCCGCGCGGGCATAAGTGCACTCTTACACATTCCAAAGCACCTGGATTTGTCGTATGTGGCATATCTGACAGAGCCACCATGCAACTGGGTGTTTCAAAAGTTACACACTGCTTATTATTGAAACACTTTGTGGGCGATTTCCCGTTATTACGATTGAAAACTAATAAAATAAAACCCCATAATTCTGTACCATTACAATACCCCCCCCCCAATGAGAGGTTTTCTGCCGAAACAGAAAAACTCTCATTGCTAAAACCTAACAGGACCAGCGAGGATATGGTGCCAACAATCCCCCTTAATTCCTTAATAAATCATGGGTAATCTACCCCCCTAGTTCGGCGACTATGGCTGTACCTGAATGACATTACTGGACTTCTCTGTTCGAGATCCCAACACCGTAAAACCAGACAGGCACCCACCACAGTATCACCAAACGTTGTAACATTCAGCGTTATACCAAACCAGATCCTCAACTGATATATCTCCCCCTTATACATACTGGATTGCCTATAGCAAAGTACTGGGTGCATACACATGTGTTTTCTTATCTTAAAAATAATACAACTTAACTCAAATAAACCTTCCTTACTTCATAAACCCTAACCTCAAAATAGGCATCATCAACATAAACATTTCATCTTTACATCTAAATAAAATTCCCTCACATTCCCCAACTTTTAATTGTTTGTTAACATTGTCATTTCAATCAAAAATAAATTATTTGAATTTCACTCATTTAATAAAATAAATCTAAGCTCATTACCAAAGTTCACATTTTAATTTAATTTATATAATCTCTTTCAATTAATCATTTTAATTGCATTATTCAAAACCAGTCAGTTAATTCTAACTTCATTTTGCATTCATTTACTTCATCATTTCTCCCATGACCGTTACATCAAGCTTTCAAATTTACTTCAAAATTCCTATCTTTGAAATGAATTTAATTTTCCTTCTAAATCCTCATAATTATATGCTGACAATTATCGTAAAATAAACAACTTATTGCTATCATAAACTCAGTGATAACTACACTGGGTTATAAACTATAATATAAACACTATGACTCAGCTGCTACATTACCAACATAGCAGAATCTCATATAGAGAACATAATCTTACTCTAGGTACACTGAATACAACCTAAAACAATACAACATAAGCATTCATAAAGAACATAAAACTCATTTCATTAACATAATAAACATCTCATTTGCATCTGAATACAATTTACAAACATTTCAACTTTAATTTTAGTTTCAAATTCTATTAATTCTTTCACTTGTTACATTTATTATTACATTTCAATTATGAATTTCTATTAAGTATTTTCACCATCAATTGGTTTGGGTGATTCTCAGTCATTCACAGTGATTTGATTTATTGAATGGGCATTTAGATATAACCTTAGCCACCTTCGTCCTTCTAACAACCACTAACGGATTTACATAGGGTGACACCGATCTCTCAATAATAACCCCCTTCAACACTTTATCTACTGTACCTACATCATTCTCCTCTTAGAACAAAATACATGATACCCTCTTTGTACATAGGGTGTGTGTTACCGCACTACCAGCTCATTCCCTTATCAGTTCCTGGCCCTTCCAGGTAACCCCCAGCCCTCTTTAAATCTTTTCACCTCCCGCCACAACGCTTTGCGTTGAGGACTCCTTACACCTCCACCCTCACTACAAAATTTCACCACCACCTATTTACTCTCCATTTACATAACTCTCACTTTCTCTACATACATGCGCTCCCGCTACTGTGTCCCTACTGCTGACCCGTTTCTGTATTATTTTTATTACAAAAATTTTTATTTTGTCTAATACCCATTTAAAATTAACTTTGATTGACTTAAATGCCTTATTGAAATAATTATCACCCAAACTCCATCTTTTACAACATTTTACATTAATATGATCATTGAAAATTACACTAGAAAACTCATGACTACCTCAATCTAATTTAATCACCCAATTTAAAACCTTTTAAACTCATTTAATTTTACTATTAAAACATTTTACTTTTATTTAATTTCATTATAAAATTCCTTCTTACATATGGTTAACTATTTAATCAAATAAAACATGGTTACTGTCATAAATTCAAAAATATAAACATTCATTACAACAAATATATTGTACATAACCCTATGTACCTTCTGATACCCTATAACAACCATATGACTCAACAACTAGACACATTTTTACTTTTATTTATTTACTATTTATTATCAAATTCAAATCTTATAAAAATCGTTTATTCATTATCAAAATTTATCTATACAACATTAATTAATTAATTAATCTCCAATTATTTAATTTCATCAGTTTCTAAAATAAGTTACTTTAATCATCTTATTCCAAAACAATTACAATTCAGTTATTTGCATGATAAACTTCATAATTATTCTCGTTATTTATTTAGTCTAACTATTATTATCATCATCATTATTATACAATCAATTCACCTTGCATACCCACGTTGTTTACATAAAATACATAGTACAACATAACCTACTACACCAACACAATTAACCTCACTACAAATTTATCTACAATTTTTTCGTCATATAGTATTGTTCACCACACCTCATTACATAAGTTAGCCACGTCATCACCATAAACTAAAATAATTAAATGTTCGTTCACTTTCTCTAACCGCCATCATCGTAAATTAGTCTTACTTTCACATAACAATTTTCATTTTTACTTACATACATATCGTTATTATGATTACAATAACTATTATCATCAATTGTACCAACATAGTATTTGACATCATTGCCTACTATTAATTCATAAAACCTGTCAACATTTGGTATGGTCAGTTCTCCCTTAGTATTATTCGTTAAACTCAGGTAAGTTATATCATCATATTCATCTACTATATCAATCACCTCACAAGGTAAGTGCTCATCTTCTACAATGGTATCATCAAAATAATCATCCACATTTACTACAACCGGTAAGTATTTCATATCGTTTACTCCCTCAAATTTTACTCTCTTAACTAACCCCTCATAACCTCTATTTAGCTTAAATACCTCTATCATTCTCTCCCTCTCAAAATACTTGTCACAACACCATTTCGTTTTGTCTCTATCACTCCATGCAAAGGGTACTGCTACATTAAAACACCTCCTGGTCCTTCCAGGAGCACCACAAAAAATCCAATGACAATTATTCGTAGATCTTTTATCTACCAAATACCTCCGTGAAGACCTTTCTTCACCCCTAACAACACCACGGGAAAAATTTACCCTCTGCAACCCCTCTACCTGTAAACTTTCTTTCCACTCTTTCTGTAATCCATCAATACTAATTACTACTCCGTCAATCACTTCTAATAAATTTACTCTCTCATCATCATCGCTGTTACCCACTGTATCACCTTTAAATACCCCGTTTTCAACCATCTTATCACTATTACTTATTAATTCGTCTTTATAACTATCACTTACCTTGTTAATGATTTCTTCACTTTTTTTTTTGGTCGTCATATCACTATCACTGTCACTTACCTTTTTATTAACTATATGATTTAATTTCCTTTCAAAATATTTATTCATTTCGTTAATCTTCTCCTTGAAATTGTTACTTATTGATTCTATTAACTGTTCTTTCATACTAGCACAACGTGTATCAATTTCATTGATTTTCTTATTAAAATTAAAATGTTGCTGTTTTATCTCCTCTCTCAACTTTATCTAATTTTTTTGCTCTCTTTTAATTTATCATTCATTATTAATGTTTACTTCATAAAATTTAGCATTAAAATTATTATTTTGTTCATCAAACTTTGCCTTGAACTTACTATCGTTTACATCAAAGCGACTATTGATTTTATTGAACTTAATATCAGAATCACTCTTTTGTTCATCAAACTTTACATTCTGCTCATTGAATTTCATATCTAATATTGTTTGTATCATTTTCAGCATTTCATAGCTATCATCTTTTCTAACTGGGATAGGCGTCGATTGATTCGTTACGCCTTCCATTATTTTTGACTCGGTCTCGCTTACGTCACTATTTATTTGACTTTCCGTTTGGCTGTCAGTGAAGCTGACGTCCTTGTTACTATTTTCATTAGTATTCATTTTTATATTATTTATGAGATTTTTCTCTGCATAAAAATCAATCTTACATGTATTCAGTATTAATCAATGTATTATAAGTATTACTTAACTATAGTATAAGCATCACATAACCAGAACGTAATCTATATGTACTCTGCCTTAACCTCCAAATCATGCTAATATCCACGGGTAAGTGTGGTTTGTACAAAATTGATTTGTAAAACGTGTCCCTGTTCGGGCGCCAATTATGAAGTTACAAACCAACTTACAAAATAATAATTAATAAAATTACACATTTTCGACATTTCTTACCTTTATCGGGTCCAAGGTTCTTCACTCGAACTCGTGGCCTATAAACGTGATTTAGGGTTTATGTTTATTAAGAAACTCGACTCTCATTGTAATTGTTAACTAACTCAACTTTTATTTGACCTTCTGTTTAATATTCTCATTTTTGTGAATAAAATAATAATATAATTTTTCTTTTGTATCACCTTCAGAATTTAAATCAGATAGATTTTAATATTGAGACATAGACCCCAATTTCATAAAGACAAACAAAATTTAACATTTTTTCTTCTTATAAGTACAGTAAATAGTTACTTAGATTATATAAAGGCAACCCAGCATGTGCTCACACACTCTTTCACGCTTTTTTACCCCATTTATATTAGATTTAGCGCTTTTTATAAAATTTTCATAAATATTGGTTTATATTATACGGTTACTTCTCTGGTTGTGTCCCTGAAGACCACGTGTTGCAATCAGTACATGTTAGTTCATTTGTTCGTCCAAATTAATTTCTCACTATTTAAATTCTGAACACTCCCGAAATGTTTAAATTTACTTGTTGAAAGTTATCTCACATTATTGTTTATACTCGAACTCCATTCTTTAGCACCTTTGTTCAAATTTTAGGCTCGAGAGCCTGTTACGGTAAACCGGTACCTTTTTACTGTTTATGTACACATTTCTCCCGGTCGGTCTACATTTTAAAGTAAGTTTTAGGAGGACCGCGCGCACACGCAACTGTGCGGTCTTGAGATTGGATGCCGACTGCTTACTGGCTCGTTTCCAAGATGGCCAAAAACGTCCTTCTGCTCGTCAGCTTGCTTCGGGATAGGCTGAACGGGTGTTTCGAAAGTTACATACTGCTTATTACTGAAACTCTTTTTGGGCGATTTCCCATTATTACGATTGATAACTAATAAAATAAAACCCCTTAATTCTGTACCGTTACAATACCTCCCAATGAGAGGTTTTCTGCCGAAACAGAAAAACTCTCATTGCTAAAACCTAAGAGGACCAGCGAGGATATGGTGCCAACAACCCCCCTTAATTCCTTAATAAATCATGGGTAATCTACCCCCCTACTTCGGCGACTATGGCTGTACCTTAATGACATTACTGGACTTCTCTGTTCGAGATCCCAACACCGTAAAGCCAGACAGGCACCCACCACACTATCACCAAACGTTGTAACATTCAATAAAAATCAATAACTGGCCTTATACCAAACCAGATCCTCAACTGATATATACATACTGGATTGCCTATAGCAAAGTACTGTGTGCATACACATGTGCTTTCTTATCTTAAAAATAATACACCTTAACTCAAATAAACCTTCCTTACTTCATAAATCCTAACCTCAAAATAGGCATCATCAACATAAACATTTCATCTTTACATCTAAATAAAATTCCCTCACATTCCTCAACTTTTAATTGTTTGTTTGACATTATCATTTCAAATCAAAAATAAATTATTTGAATTTCACTCATTTAATAAAATAAATCTAAGCTCATTACCAAAGTTCACATTTTAATTTAATTTACATCATCTCTTTCAATTAATCATTTTAATTGCATTATTCAAAACCAGTCAGTTAATTCTAACTTCATTTTGCATTCAATTACTTCATCATTTCTCCCATGACCGTTACATCAAGCTTTCAAATTTAGTTTCAAAATTCCTATCTTGAAATGAATTTAATTTTCCTTCTAAATCCTCATAATTATATGCTGACAATTATCGTAAAATAAACAACTTATTGCTATCATAAACTCAATGATAACTACACTGGGTTATAAAATATAATATAAACACTATGAATCAGCTGCTACGTTACCTACATAGCAGAATCTCATATAGAGAACATAATCTTACTCTAGGTACACTGAATACAAATAAAACAATACAACATAAGCATTCATAAAGAACATAAAACTCATTTCATTAACACAATAAACATCTCATTTGCATCTGAATACAATTTACAAACATTTCAACTTTAATTTTAGTTTCAAATTCTATTAATTCTTTCACTTGTTACATTTATTATTACATTTCAATTATGAATTTCTATTAAGTATTTTCACCATCAATTGGTTTGGGTGATTCTCAGTCATTCACAGTGATTTGATTTATTGAATGGGCATTTAGATATAACCTTAGCCACCTTCGTCCTTCTAACAACCACTAACGGATTTACATAGGGTGACACCAATCTCTCAATAATAACCCCCTTCAACACTTTATCTACTGTACCTACATCATTCTCCTCTTAGAACAAAATACATGATACCCTCTTTGTACATAGGGTGTGTGTTACCGCACTACCAGCTCATTCCCTTATCAGTTCCTGGCCCTTCCAGGTAACCCCCAGCCCTCTTTAAATCTTTTCACCTCCCGCCACAACGCTTTGCGTTGAGGACTCCTTACACCTCCACCCTCACTACAAAATTTCACCACCACCTATTTACTCTCCATTTACATCACTCTCACTTTCTCTACATACATGCGCTCCCGCTACTGTGTCCCTACTGCTGACCCGTTTCTGTATTATTTTTATTACAAAAATTTTTATTTTGTCTAATACCCATTTAAAATTAACTTTGATTGACTTAAATGCCTTATTGAAATAATTATCACCCAAACTCCATCTTTTACAACATTTTACATTAATATGATCATTGAAAATTACACTAGAAAACTCATGACTACCTCAATCTAATTTAATCACCCAATTTAAAACCTTTTAAACTCATTTAATTTTACTATTAAAACATTTTACTTTTATTTAATTTCATTATAAAATTCCTTCTTACATATGGTTAACTATTTAATCAAATAAAACACGGTTACTGTCATAAATTCAAAAATATAAACATTCATTACAACAAATATATTGTACATAACCCTATGTACCTTCTGATACCCTATAACAACCATATGACTCAACAACTAGACACATTTTTACTTTTATTTATTTACTATTTATTATCAAATTCAAATCTTATAAAAATCGTTTATTCATTATCAAAATTTATCTATACAACATTAATTAATTAATTAATCTCCAATTATTTAATTTCATCAGTTTCTAAAATAAGTTACTTTAATCATCTTATTCCAAAACAATTACAATTCAGTTATTTGCATGATAAACTTCATAATTATTCTCGTTATTTATTTAGTCTAACTATTATTATCATCATCATTATTATACAATCAATTCACCTTGCATACCCACGTTGTTTACATAAAATACATAGTACAACATAACCTACTACACCAACACAATTAACCTCACTACAAATTTATCTACAATTTTTTCGTCATATATTGTTGTTCACCACACCTCATTACATAAGTTAGCCACGTCATCACCATAAACTAAAATAATTAAATGTTCGTTCACTTTCTCTAACCGCCATCATCGTAAATTAGTCTTACTTTCACATAACAATTTTCATTTTTACTTACATACATATCGTTATTATGATTACAATAACTATTATCATCAATTGTACCAACATAGTATTTGACATCATTGCCTACTATTAATTCATAAAACCTGTCAACATTTGGTATGGTCAGTTCTCTCTTAGTATTATTCGTTAAACTCAGGTAAGTTATATCATCATATTCATCTACTATATCAATCACCTCACAAGGTAAGTGCTCATCTTCTACAATGGTATCATCAAGATAATCATCCACATTTACTACAACCGGTAAGTATTTCATATCGTTTACTCCCTCAAATTTTACTCTCTTAACTAACCCCTCATAACCTCTATTTAGCTTAAATACCTCTATCATTCTCTCCCTCTCAAAATACTTGTCACAACACCATTTCGTTTTGTCTCTATCACTCCATGCAAAGGGTACTGCTACATTAAAACACCTCCTGGTCCTTCCAGGAGCACCACAAAAAATCCAATGACAATTATTCGTAGATCTTTTATCTACCAAATACCTCCGTGAAGACCTTTCTTCACCCCTAACAACACCACGGGAAAAATTTACCCTCTGCAACCCCTCTACCTGTAAACTTTCTTTCCACTCTTTCTGTAATCCATCAATACTAATTACTACTCCGTCAATCACTTCTAATAAATTTACTCTCTCATCATCATCGCTGTTACCCACTGTATCACCTTTAAATACCCCGTTTTCAACCATCTTATCACTATTACTTATTAATTCCTCTTTATAACTATCACTTACCTTGTTAATGATTTCTTCACTTTTTTTTTTTGGTCGTCATATCACTACCACTGTCACTTACCTTTTTATTAACTATATGATTTAATTTCCTTTCAAAATATTTATTCATTTTGTTAATCTTCTCCTTGAAATTGTTACTTATTGATTCTATTATCTGTTCTTTCATACTAGCACAACGTGTATCAATTTCATTGATTTTCTTATTAAAATTAAAATGTTGCTGTTTTATCTCCTCTCTCAACTTTATCTAATTTTTTTGCTCTCTTTTAATTTATCATTCATTATTAATGTTTACTTCATAAAATTTAGCATTAAAATTATTATTTTGTTCATCAAACTTTGCCTTGAACTTACTATCGTTTACATCAAAGCGACTATTGATTTTATTGAACTTAATATCAGAATCACTCTTTTGTTCATCAAACTTTACATTCTGCTCATTGAATTTCATATCTAATATTGTTTGTATCATTTTCAGCATTTCATAGCTATCATCTTTTTTAACTGGGATAGGCGTCGATTGATTCGTTACGCCTTCCATTATTTTTGACTCGGTCTCGCTTACGTCACTATTTATTTGACTTTCCGTTTGGCTGTCAGTGAAGCTGATGTCCTTGTTACTATTTTCATTAGTATTCATTTTTATATTATTTATGAGATTTTTCTCTGCATAAAAATCAATCTTACATGTATTCAGTATTAATCAATGTATTATAAGTATTACTTAACTATAGTATAAGCATCACATAACCAGAACATAATCTATATGTACTCTGCCTTAACCTCCAAATCACGCTAATATCCACGGGTAAGTGTGGTTTGTACAAAATTGATTTGTAAAACTTGTCCCTGTTCGGGCGCCAATTATGAAGTTACAAACCAACTTACAAAATAATAATTAATACAAATACTCATTTTCGACATTTCTTACCTTTATCGGGTCCAAGGTTCTTCACACGAACTCGTGGCCTATAAACGTGATTTAGGGTTTATGTTTATTAAGAAACTCGACTCTCATTGTAATTGTTAACTAACTCAACTTTTATTTGACCTTCTGTTTAATATTCTCATTTTTGTGAATAAAATAAAAATATAACTTTTCTTTTGTATCACCTTCAGAATATTAAATCAGATAGATTTTAATATTGAGACATAGACCCAATTTAACGAAGGCAAACAAAATTTAACATTTTGTCTTCTTATAAGTACAGTAAATAGTTACTTAGATTATATAAAGGCAACCCAGCATGTGCTCACACACTCTTTCACACTTTTTTACCCCATTTATATTAGATTTAGCGCTTTTTATAAAATTTTCATAAATATTGGTTTATATTATACGGTTACTTCTCTGGTTGTGTCCCTGAAGACCACGTGTTGCAATCAGTACATGTTAGTTCATTTGTTCGTCCAAATTAATTTCTCACTATTTAAATTCTGAACACTCCCGAAATGTTTAAATTTACTTGTTGAAAGTTATCTCACATTATTGTTTATACTCGAACTCCATTCTTTAGCACCTTTGTTCCAATTTTAGGCTCGAGAGCCTGTTACGGTAAACCGGTACCTTTTTACTGTTTATGTACACTTTTCTGCCGGTCGGTCTACGTTTTAAAGTAAGTTTTAGGAGGACCGCGCACACACGCAACTGCGCGGTCTTGAAGTTGAATGCCGGCTGCTTACTGGCTCGTTTCCAAGATGGCCAAAAACGTCCTTCTGCTCGTCAACTTGCTTCGGAATAGGCTGAGTGGGCATCACGTGATATCTCATACTTTTGCTCCAGACTCGCGCCCGCCGACAAGCGAAAACGAACGTGATCTTCACCATGTCCGTGCGGGCAGAGGCGCACTCTTACACATTCCAAAGCACCTGGATTTGTCGTATGTGGCCTATCTGACAGAGCCACTGTGCAACTGGGTGTTTCAAAAGTTACACACTGCTTATTATTGAAACTCTTTGTGGGCGATTTCCCGTTATTACAATTGATAACTAATAAAATAAAACTCTATAATCCTGTACCGTTACAATACCCCCCCAATGAGAGGTTTTCTGCCGAAACAGAAAAACACTCATTGCTAAAACCTAAGAGGACCAGCGAGGATATGGTGCCAACAACCCCCTTAATTCCTTAATAAATCATGGGTAACCTACCCCCCTAGTTTGGCGACTATGGCTGTACCTGAATGACATTACTGGACTTCTCTGTTCGAGATCCTAACACCGTAAAACAAGACAGGCACCGACCACAGTATCACCAAACGTTGTAACATTCAGCGTTATACCATACCAGATCCTCAACTGATATATCTCCCCCTTATACATACTGGATTGCCTATAGCAAAGTACTGGGTGTATACACATGTGCTTTCTTATCTTAAAAATAATACAACTTAACTCAAATAAACCTTCCTTACTTCATAAACCCTAACCTCAAAATAGGCATCATCAACATAAACATTTCATCTTTACATCTAAATAAAATTCCCTCACATTCCTCAACTTTTAATTATTTGTTTGACATTATCATTTCAAATCAAAAATAAATTATTTGAATTTCACTCATTTAATAAAATAAATCTAAGCTCATTACCAAAGTTCACATTTTAATTTAAGTTACATCATCTCTTTCAATTAATCATTTTAATTGCATTATTCAAAACCAGTCAGTTAATTCTAACTTCATTTTGCATTCATTTACTTCATCATTTCTCCCATGACCGTTACATCAAGCTTTCAAATTTACTTTCAAAATTCCTATCTTTGAAATGAATTTAATTTTCCTTTTAAATCCTCATAATTATATGCTGACAATTATCATAAAATAAACAACTTATTGCTATCATCAACTCAATGATAACTACACTGGGTTATAAAATATAATATAAACACTATGACTCAGCTGCTACATTACCAACATAGCAGAATCTCATATAGAGAACATAATCTTACTCTAGGTACACTGAATACAAATAAAACATAATACAACATAAACATTCATAAAGAACATAAAACTCATTTCATTAACATAAACATCTCATTTGCATCTGAATACAATTTACAAACTTTTCAACTTTAAATTTAGTTTCAAATTCTATTAACACTTTCACATGTTACATTTATTATTACATTTCAATTATGAATTTCTATTAAGTATTTTCACCATCAATTGGTTTGGGTGATTCTCAGTCATTCACAGTGATTTGATTTATTGAATGGGCATTTAGATATAACCTTACCCACCTTCGTCCTTCTAACAACCACTAACGGATTTACATAGGGTGACACCAATCTCTCCATAATAACCCCCTTCAACACTTTATCTACTCTACCTACATCATTCTCCTCTTAGAACAAAATACCTGATACCCTCTTTGTACATAGGACGTGTGTTCCCGCACTACCATCTCATTCCCTTATCAGTTCCTGGCCCTTCCAGGTAACCCCCAGCCCTCTTTAAATCTTTTCACCTCCCGCCACAACGCTTTGTGTTGAGGACTCCTTACACCTCCACCCTCACTACAAAATTTCACCACGACCTATTTACTCTCCATTTACATCACTCTCACTTTCTCTACATACATGCACTTCCGCTACTGTGTCCCTACTACTGACCCGTTTCTGTATTATTGTTATTCCAAAAATTCTTATTTTGTCTAATACCCATTTAAAATTAACTTTGACTGACTTAAATGCCTTATTGAAATAATTATCACCCAAACTCCATCTTTTACAACATTTTACATTAATATGATCATTAAAAATTACTCTAGAAAACTCATGACTACCTCTAACTAATTTAATCACCCAATTTAAAATCTTTTAAACTCATTTAATTTTATTATTAAAACATTTTATTTATATTTAATTTCATTATAAAATTCCTACTTGCATATTGTAGCATAACAAAATTTTCACCTTAAAACTTAACTTAATACAACATTAAAAAAGAAAAAAAAAGAAGAAACTATCAGTAGTGAGTGATAACTAAATGGTTGAAAATGAATTAAATAAGCGGATCATTATAGTCAATAAAATGTTAAAAAATAAACTCAATAACAAAGAAAACTCTTGGTCCAAATAAAAGAAACCATCTATATAAAACCCCAGCACATCATCTGTATACCCAGTAGGATAAGGAGCAGTAAATGAAAAAAGTAAATGAAAAAGTAATAAGGGGCAAATTATTAAATTAAGGATCAGAAGATCCCAAATACAAAAATAATCACCCATTCATATGGAGCAGTAATGAAAAAATAATAAGGTACAACTTATTGAATTAATGACATCAGAATACCTGAATAACAAAAGTGATAACCTACTCATAGAATAGAATAAAAATTGAGGGACAGACTATTCCAGCTTCATACAAGGAATGCAGAATAAAGAAAGGCTATTCCCAAAATATTATGAAGAATATGTACCAATTAAACAGTGTTAAAACAATGACAAACGTTAACCCAGTAACCCAAGTTACAGGATACATTACCAATAAAAGATTGTAAGGTAAATTTAAAGGTAACTTAAAAATAGATAGTGTAAATCAGAATAATGACTACCATTAGAGTAGGTAATAAAAATGGTTAGAGAATAAGAGTGAAGGACTACCATTAGTGTAGAGGATTAAAAGTGAAATATTATAATAAACCACTATAAGAGTGAAAGACTACTATTAAGTGTAGAAAATAAAAAGTGTTTTATAATAATAAACATAAAATTGGAAGACAGATAATAACTGCATATATTATAATTTATAAGAGTGTTTAAATAGAATATAAGGATTGATGAACAGTAAAATAGATAGAAAACCATGAACTTACCATAGATGTAAGGGAATAAGTTAAATACAGAAGGATTGTTTAGGATTAAATAATATATAAGAAAATGATAGATATAAGATGTTTTTATTATGGTTAAATAATATATAAGAAAATGATAGATATAAGATGTTTTTATTATAATTAAATGATATATAAAAAATGATAGATATAAGATGTTTTTATTATAACTCAATGATATATATGAAAATAATAGATATAAGATGTTATGTTATACTTAAATAATGTTCACTAATTTCAAAGTTTTGTAAAGGCAGGGAAGGCAAGGAGATAATATTAAGATATTTTTGAATGGTAAACCATATAAATAATAATATAACAAAATAGTTAAAAAACCCAATAGCAAAGCAAAACCATATTTTAGACCAAAATCAACTACTACATAGAGTCAAATCCAAAAGGATGAACTCAATAAAACTGTATATAATTAGCAGAAATTAGTCAATGTAAAATAAAGATATGTAAATGTAATCAGCACAGAAACACATAATAGTAAATGTAATGACCAGAAGATAAAATTAACTTTATTGGAAATAGGTAATATAAGGCCTAACAAGGGACTCAGTACAAATAAAATGTGAAATAATCAGTATTAGGATGTTATAACAACAAATTGTTAATAACCAAGAAAAATGACGAAACAAGTAAAATTATTTAAAGAAAATGTTAACTCAAAATTAATTGTAAACCATTTAATTTATAATTATGTGAAAAATAATAAGGCCAATAAGAATAATAAAAAAATGTAAATTTAAGCTTATTTGAAACCAAATTAGATCAAATTGTATCTTAAATTATGTAAAATTAGAACAAGAATATTGCTAGGTAGTTAACTTTTCATAAAATTAACAAATAAATCAGTTATAGCCATAAAATAAGAAAAAATATATATTTTTATAATATCAGATCTAAGCCAAGGCGACAGCTGTTTCCAGACAATGGGAAGGAGAATAAGATTTTTCGGAAATTACCACATTAAGACGACGATTTAAGTCGTCAGTTAATTGTTAAACGTGAACGCGTAGGGATCAGAAAGTACCGACAGAAGATCCAAAATTTATAAATGATTTGGAAAAAGTGAAGTGCAACATAACAAAACATTACAGAGGTTAAATTCTTGGATTTCGTCTGGATATGTCTACATAGGCCAGACAGGACATAGCTTCAAACAGAGATACATTGAACACACAAAAGCACTCCACACCACTACAGAATCTACCTTCGCAAAACGCCTCATTGAAGCAAACCACACATATAAAAACATCGACAATAACATGAACATACTACACGTACACACAAAAGGCCGAAAACTAGACACTCTAGAACAATTAGAAATATACAAACACACAAAAACAAATAAAAACGACATCCTAAACGAACAGACACAATTCAAATCGCACGCATTATTCGAACACATCTCACCACACACACACACAGCTTCGATCTTTCGAAAAACTATCTCGTCACCAACAACAAGACGAACAGCGCTACTAACGACAGCCTCTGATGAAGCCTTCTATAGGTGAAAGCCGGTTTAGGCTGTAAGGTAAAACTATACGTTTTTACTTATAAAAAACTTAGTGTTCCGAGTCGTCAATATTATAGTGATATTTAGTTACAGAGGTTATCAACTGAAAGTTAACACCAAATAACTTAACTAATAACCGAACTAAAACGAATAACAGTAATAATACGATCCAACACAAGAGCACAAGGAACCAACCGCCATACTGAAATATTAACTCAACACCAATTCCAATAGAACAACGAACTCAACCAGATTTTTGAACACGGAACACTACACGAATAATCCAGCACAAAACAACATCGCCGAGGAGAAGAGAACACTACAACTAAGTATCCAGAGGGACCACATCACCACAGAGTACGAGAGCCACAATCATATTTGAGGGAGAAGACAAAACATAGGAGTCAGCATGGGTAGCAGAAATCCGAAGCTGATGGCCGCCATACTTTTATTTGCATAGCGAAACATACACCGCCTCCCGGAACCAGTGATGACGTGACGTCATACACTACTGCTTGGTTCGAAATTTTATTTATTCAATGACATTTTCTGAATATATGTTACTTTTATGGAATAGTATTTAAGTTTGAATTAATTGTAAGTACTGTACTTTGTGACTTGCCCTTCTCTGACCATTTCGACAGTTCAAAGAACTCAATTAATTAATTTATGTAATTTCATATTGTAGCATAACAAAAGTATCACGCTAAACATTTAACTTAATGCAACATAAATAAAGAAGAAAAGTTCCATAGTGAGTGAGAAGAATGAATTGTTTTAAGGATTACACTAGAAACTGTATATTAAGTCAATAAAATGTTAATAAGAATGAAAAATAACAAAGAAAACCATTGATCAAAATAACTTACTATATAAAAACCCAATAAACCAGCAGTATACCCAGTAGATTGGGGAAGCGGTAAAAAGGGAAGGACAAGAAAAAGGAAATAAAAGGATGAAACCATATTAATAAGGGAAATGTATAAGGTCAAGATGCAGAGAAACCACAAGACCAGAAATTACTAATATAATAATGAAGAAAGGACAAAATAGGTCAAGATTTCTACAAAGAGCCTAGAAACAAGAAGAGTTATTCCAAAAAAAATGTTAATAATGTAATACATACCATTGAACAAAATTAAAACCAATATATTTAGACCCAGTAACAAGTTACAAGATACAATCCCAAAGAAAACCGAATTGTGTACTAGTTATAAGTATAATATGTGAAAAATTATTAAAAGGACTACCATTAGTGTAGCCAAAATAAGTGACACACTATAATGAAGTGTAGTGTAAGAAATCTATTAAAAAGACTACCATCAGTGTAGGGAAATACTATATAAAAACTAAAAGACAGTCTAATGACTGAGGGCAATTTTGATAATAAAAGTGTTTTCAAAAATTAAGTAATATAAGAAAATCATAGGTATAAGATGTTTTTATTTTTTTTTATTGTGTTACCAAAAATAATTATAATGAACACTAGAGACAGTTAATAACTGAAGGTGTCAGTAATTATAAGATGTTTTTATTTTCATTTCATTATATTACTAAAATAGGTATAATAAACACAAGAGACAGTGGATAACTGAAAGTGTTATTAGGCATAAGATGTTTTTATTATGTTTAAATGATATTATAAAAAAAAAGTTTAGTAGATATAAGATATTCTGTTATATTTTTAAATCATGTTATTTAATTTTCAAGTTTGTAAGGCAGAGAGGCAAGTAGGAAATAGAAATGTAATAATTTTATTCAAAACAGTAAACCATATATAATGTACAAGCAGACTAGCTAAGACACCACTTTAGAAAACACAGACTAGTAATGTAAACCCAAAACTATCTATCAGAGAATCCAATTACATAATAGGGAATAGAATTCAATACATACAATACAGAAATTGAAAATATAATTAATACAGACACAATTAATAGCGAATAGAATGACAAAGGAAAGAAAATTAACTTCTTTTTGAAACAAATAATACTAGGCCTATAATGGTAATCAAATCAGACTAAACAGTAAATTAATCAATATTGAAGTGTTTTAACAACAAAATTATTAACAACAAAGATAATCACGGAGTTATTAAGAATATTCCATGGAACTATTATCAGAAAAAACAATTAAAAACCATTTAAACACTAAATTTGTACAAAATATGAGGCATACAATAATTATAAAAAATTGTAATTTTTGGGCTTAAATGAGCTTGAAACAAACCCAGCTATATATCCAAAGATGTAAAATTAATTAATCAATATTACTGAGTAGTTAGATTTATGTAACATTAAGAAATATTTGAAATACAGTAAAAAATAAGAAAACTTATTATGTATATTTAGATGGTGAACCAAGTCTTAGACAGATATTTTTATAATTGAACAATATAAAGAGGAAAAAGACATATCACAAATTACCCTAAAACGACGACGTTCAGTCTATTAGTCTATTGTTAATCGTGAAGACGACTAGTTGAAAATGTATTAGCAGAATACCGAAAAAGAATAATTTTGTGTAAAACCGAGTGTGGTTATGCAGAATGTAACTGAGGTTAACTAAAAGTGAAAATAACATTAACTATTAATTTTTAACACCTCACTAATTCCAAACAACAGTAATAACACCATCAAACTCAAACACAAGAAATCAACGGCCATTGTGAGACAATTTTGGACCATATTCGCAGAACACGTATACACATATTTGAACACCGGACACTTCACAAGAAACCCATCACGAAACGACATCGCAGGAGAAGAGAGGACACTCTACACTATATTCCTGGACCAACACTACTTCGCAGAGAAGGGAATATTTATTTATTTCTGCGGGAGAAGCCCAACCAGTTCATCGCAGCTAAAATCGAGGTGACGGCAGCCATACTTGATTTACGAACCAGCACGACACAGCCAACTTGAAGGGAGTGACGTCATTTCGACGGATGGTTCGATATTAATTTTCATAATTGACAATTTAAATAATAATATTGTTTTATTTCAGCCATAATAATTTAGTTTAAGAATACCTGTAAGAATGTATCTTGTTCCTTGCCCTCTGACCATTTCGACTCGTTAAAAGAACCATAATTACTAACCTTGTAAAAAATATATTTTGTTGATCTTGTTCACTACCGACTGGAGCACATATTAGCCAATGCCTTGGCCATGCGCAGTTTGAATGGCGCATAATTTTGAATGTCAATAAATGAACATCATTATTCAGTTACAAGAGTTGTCTTTATTTATATAATTAATGTTAACTATTTTTTTTTTCTTCTAAACAAAAATAATTTACAGTGCTAGAATAAATATCTAAGAAAAGTACACACACAATTAATTAATTAAATTAACCAATTAAACCAAAACTCAATATTAGTACAAATTTCATAACTTACCAAATTTTATTTTATTATCAATCCATCACACATAATTATAAAATATTATTTATATTTAATTTATTCTTTGTAATTGGTGAATCCAAAGTGGAGCTGTATCATCGGCGAGTTCAACACCGAGATTCAGACAACATATATAATTCTTACTATCTACATAATTCTTACTATCTACACATTATTTATTTATTTTATATTTGTAATATTATTATATTACAAATTGGAGTCCAACTAAAGGGCTTTAAATAGGAGGTAATAGAGTTATAAAATAAGGACGATTGTCCAGTTTCCTATTTTTAGCTCGGCAGCGGTCAATAGGTCGGAAGAAGGAGCGAGATGCACAGGAGAGCTACATCAAGGAAAAGGGCTATGGAGGCCGAGCAGGAGGTAGACATGGAGGATAAAGAGGCGACACCAGTGGAAGATGTGGAGTCGATGTTACCGCCAGCAGAACCAAACAAGCCTGCACCACAAAAGGAACAGCCAGAGAAATCCACCACAAAGGAAGAGACAAAATTCGATAGAATGATGGAGATGTTACTCAGAGAATTTAAAACGACAAAGGAAGAGTTGGGTAATAAAATGGAAGAAAATAGTAAGAAGATGGAGGAGAAGATGGAAGAAAATAGTAAGAAGCTGGAAAACGATAACCAACAATTGAAAGAAGAGTTGGGTAACAAAATCGGGGATACCAATAAGAAAATCGAAGAAAATAGTAAGAAGATGAAGGAGAAGATGGAAGAAAATAGTAAGGAAATGAAGAGTGATAACCAATGATTGAAGGAGGAATTAAGAGAAAACAGTAAGAAGATGGAGGAGAAAGTGGACAAAATAAAAAACGAAAATAAATTATTAATGGAGGAAAATATTAAGAAGTCGAGGAGAAGATGGAGGAAAATATTCAGAAGATTGAGGAGAAAATGGAGGAAATAAAAACTGACAATAAACAATCGAAGGAGGAATTGACCCAGATAAGCCAGAAACTGGAAGAAACCAATAAAAAGATGGAAAATAATAGTCAACAATTAAGAGAAGAGTTAAGAGAGACGAACCAAGAGAATATGAACCGATTAGATGGAAAGATGGAAGCATTGAAGGAAGAACTGGGGCAAAAGATAGCTGAAAATAATGAAACAATCAGCAAGAAGGTAGAAGAGGAATTAACGGTAATCGAACAAAAGGTTACAAGAGCTGACGAAAGATGGAGTCAAACCGAACGAGAAGTACAGAGTATCAAGACAGAAATAAACACTAAAGTTAACAACATTGAAGAAACGACTAGGAAGACGTTGGAGGAAAGACTAAAAGAAACACGTGAAGACTGGGAGCGAGTGCAGGATCGATTCACAGAAAAATGTGACGGCATTGAAGCTACTGTGACCAGTATCAACAGTCAGGTGCGACAGAACCAAACAGATATAGACCTGTTCCATAGTCGACCGACAAGCATTACCAGTTGTCCTAACAGCGAGAATCGTGAAGGAATTAACTTCAGGTTTTATAAAAACAAACCAATGGAGTTCCTAGCCAGAATCGAAGAGTACTTCACCAAACACAGAGGCAATCGCTGGAGGGAAAATAAAGAAGTACTTGACGAATCGTTCAAGGAGATAGCAGATAATTGGTGGATGGCGATAAGAGATGAAGTGACCGACTACCAACAATTCAAAAGGCTATTCAAAGCCAAATATTGGTCTGAATCAACACAAAATATCGCCAGAGACGGGATCTGTCATGGAAAATACAACCCGTATGGAAACCAGACTCTAACGGCGTACTTCTTGGGAAAGGTGTGCGTGGCCAAACATCTAGAGCCCAGAATACCGGAAGAATGCCTGGTCAGCAAGCTCTCATACCATTATGAGGAAGATATAATAAGAGCCAGAAGAAACAGTCAAATAAAGACTGTACAAGCAATGACCGAGCTCTTAGAAATGTATGAGCATGAAGACTATTACCGCCAAAGTCGCAGGAGATATGAGAAGCCGGAACCAAGAAGTAACACCAATAATTCGAGTAACAATAATCGGCAGAATGTGGGCAACAACAATAATTATAATTCCGCAAATCGGAATAATGCTGAATACAATTATAACACCCGTAATAACAATAATTTACCTAGATTTAACAACAATAATAATAATCATGTTCCTCGCATTAATAATAATGACAACAACAACAACAACAACAATAATAATAATAATAATAATAACCGTCCACAAAATAACAACGGTTATTATAATAATAATCGTAATTATGTTCCAAATGGTCAGAGGAACCCCAACCCCTCTAATAACAATTATCATGGTAATTATAACCGGAATTACCCGAATGGAGGTAATAACAATAATTACAGGACATATCGACCCCATATTAACTACATCAGAGCGGAAGGCAGTGGACAAAGGAGGTACCAGCCTCAACGAAGGAGCCGATATTATGAATACGAGACCTTTCAAGGAAGTCAGGGAAGTAATCGTTACAGAGAGTACGAGCCCAGACGTAGTTCCAGCCTGGACAATCAGCGAAGACTACCTGTAACAGAAGCCCAACAGGACGATCGTGCTGAACCAAATGAAGCAGTTTCAGGACTCCAAGCTGATGCTTCCAACGGCCTAATCCGTAATGATGCGGAACATTTAAACGAACGGAGGCAGTAATAAACTCCAATAACCCTTTACTGCTCCAATCTGCTGGGTTTAACCAAGAAAGAAATTTGAAGAAAGACAGAAAAAATTTTACCATAATATACAGTAATTATTTGAAGGATATCCGTAAGGACCTGCTAGAAGAAAGCGAAATTAATATTAATAATAATAACAATGAAATAATATATATAATTGCAAAAATTGAGGGTATTTCTGTTCCTATAATGATAGACACTGGAGCCAATGTCTCTATAATAAATCGTAATGAGTTGGACCGGATACAGCAGGAATGCCACAAAAACTTACCGGTACTACCTATTAATAATATGTAGCGGGGCATTTTTGGGCATACCTGGGGTAATAACATAATTTGTATTTTTCATAAATAAATAATAAATAACAGGTTGAGTGATAGGGACAGAAATTATAGACTTGGGTAAATTTGTTATTTTGAAATGAAAAGAACAGTGGCAGCATTGACTGTGAAGGTTATTCGATGATATTTTGTAAAAATAGATTCAACAGACACAGATTTTAATAACAGCCAACAACTGTACCAAGGTCAACAAATGACGAACACAAAACCAGTAAATTCAGTTATGTAACGGTAAACAAATTACATAACCGTGTCAGGAGAGCGTTACGTCAGAGCCTATCCTTGAGGAGTAAACAAGTTACATAACGATGACATGCAGCTGGCGGAGTGATACAAACTGGAAAACAAAGACAATTGAACATACTACAACAGCGCTTGAAAAAATAGCGCTGTTTTCTCTGCCCAGTATAACGCCATCACCTCTCGCGAGTGGTCTGTATAAAAGTTTCGAAACGTAAGTGCGGGCTCGCAACAGACCAAAAAATGTGATTAACATATAAAAGAAAATGTGAAGTAAAGTCTAGAAAAATACAAAAGTAATTAACAGTTTTGTTTCGTCATTATTAAAAACAGTTTTCGGCAATCATTCATTTAAAACGGACAATGTGCGTAAAAGTGTGACGCCACCAACTTACTGAACAGCTAAGTAGCCATGCCTTCATATTAAAATTTCAACAAAGGTTTTCTTTTAAATTTAATTAAGTAATGGGGAAATAAAATTTTAACAACATGTAACACGAGAGCTCTCAAATCATAAAAATCATTGTGTGTGTGTGTGTGTGTGTGTGTGCATGAGTATGTGAGTAAATATATTTAAATGAAGAAGTCTGGTTTGCGTTTGTACAAAAATTATTTAGTTTTATTTCTATTTAATATCTTGATTTTTCTGTTAATTAAAATTTTATATGAGGTTTCAATTTTATTCACGTAAGTTTCTTTTGATGAGAATTATGTAACAGCTGAAGGAGGTAGTATGATGATGATTTTAAAATGATGTGAATATCTAATCATTAATAAACCTCAGTAATTCTTGGGAAACAAGTAAAGTTTTCTTTATTTAAACAACCATGATCTGTTTCTCCTGTTCGCTTATAAGAACCCTGGTGTGTAATAATTTTACGTGTATAGGTGTTAACAACAAGATGGCTCCTAACAAAATCAAACCGAAAAAGTAAGTATGCTCGCTCATATTTATTTATATTATTAATATACAAAATATCAAACATATCAATGGCTGCCTGCGAACAGGGACAATTTATATAATATAATTATATAAATATAAGCCTACGGGGAGAACAGAATGGTTGTTGAGGTAAAAATAAAATTTTTTTTTTCATATGTAAAATAAACGTAGATAGGGGTTATGTTATGATAAGTGTGAAATGTTGATGTTGATATTTTGTAGCGAGTATTGTGAAGCAATATGCATAATAATTAATATGTATGATAATTATTAAGTAATGTAAAGGGTATTGTATAAGTAAATTTTGGAATGATTGAAGTATAAATAAAGTGCATAGAAAGTTACGTAAAGTAGCGCAAAGCGTTATACAAGTAGATACATTGTGGTGTGAAAGTAGATATGATATATTAGTATTTTATTTACAGTCGGAATTGTAGTATTATAAAATGGAGAATCCAGATTTAAATTTAGAAAACACTCTTACGGAGTCGATGGTACTTGATAATATATCGGCTCAATCTACCCCGTCGACAACACGAGTTGCAGAGTTGTCGATGGCAGATATATTCAATTTAATGAAAACAATGTCTGAGAATTTGAGTAGTGATATCAATAAAATAAATAGTAGTTTCAACGGGAAGTTTGACGTTCAGAACAATAAATTAGATGAACAGAAAAATGAGATGCAAGAATCTAAAAGTAGTATAAATAAGAAATTAGATATACAGAATGAGAAATTTGACGAGTTGAAAAGTGAGATACAAGAAATTAATAAACATTTAGAAAGCACTAACGAAACAATAAGAAACAGTTTAAATAAATTAGAACGAAATGTTGAGAAATTAGGTGACAATGTTTTAAATATGACAAAATGTAAAAATGATGAAATAGTAGACAATTCTGAGAGTATAGTGGGGGTGAAGAATAATGTAGAAGCAAATGATGAAAAGATAATAACAAATAGTACTGATGAAGTTTTAGAATGCGATAATGAAATGTTAATGAGTGTTTATGAAATAGAGAGAGAGTGGAAGAATAATGTAGTAATTGAATGGGGACAGAGGGCAAATTTTCCCCTTATTGTTTATAATGATGATGATGATTTAATGTTGTTTTTTCAGGGCAAGAGACCCTTATTGTTAAATGAAGTAATGTTGTATAATGTTGTACCCTCTGTCCGTAATAATTATGAGAGTGTGATGTGGTGCTATGAAGAAAGAGAGTTATGTATTGAGAGTGAAATAGAACTATATAAGTTAGAAAGAAAGTATAATGAATTGAGAAAAATACTAGAAGGGGTGATGATGAATCATGTGAAATGATGTGAAAGAGAGACAGAGAATAATTTTGATAATATCTTACCTGACTATAATGATTTACCTGACGTAGTAGTTGCGGAATACAAAAATGAGAAAACGATTTACCTGACATTAACAAATAACACTAATATAGACGGGACAATCCTAACTTATGGTAACAAGATTTATAGTGGCATAATGGATGAAATAGAATTGATGGATTATTATGATAGTAATGATAACAAATTGTATGTTGATAAAAATGATGAATGTTACAAATACACTAGATATATATATGACGATGGTGGGTGAGCTAAAAGATCAGTGTTGGGACATTTTTAAATATTGTAAATTTTTGGTAATGACCTTGCTGATTTGGACATCTGAAGTGAGATACACTTGAACAATTTTGACGCATATTTTGTAAATAATATTGAATTCATGTGTGTGTATTATGAAATGTTAAGTAAGTAATGTGTATATGTTTTGGAAAATGTTGTGGTAATAATAATAATATTATTAATATGTTGCATTCTAATTAAAGATTACAATAAATATGAAGACAATAATCAATGATTGGTAGAATGTTGATAATAATTGAAATATGTTATTTTAATAGTCAATTAAATATTTAATTTAATAAATTTAAATAATCAATTGAAATAAATAATTTGAGATCTTTAGATATTGTGATTGAATGTTATGTGTTTGAATTTTATAAGGAATTTAAATTGTGTGATGAGATTTTAATTTAATAATCATGAATAAATAAATAAATGTTAAATGGTTTATTTTGTGGAATTTTGTGGAACATAATGATTAAAAATATGTGTTAATAATAAATTTAGAAATTTTGAAAATCTGATTGCAACACAGAATAAATAAATAATGATGATAAATAAAAGAGTTAATGAAAATTTTAAATAATAATGTTTATAAATTTTTATATAAACTATTTAAAAGAGAATTGTTTGTTTGATGTATGCTAATAATCCAGGTTGATTGCTATTTGTGTATTGTGTTATGTGATGTATTATAATAGTGTGTGTGGCTGGGAGGTTATCCAGATGGATAACGTATTAAAAATTTGCTATATTTTAATTAATAATGATGATTTGCTACTCAATAATTTTGTTTGAATTTGAAAAATAGATGCACTAAATACTTCCTGTAATGTGTTTATTATGTCTTAGTGTGTTAATTGCATTTAGTATGTTAGGAATAAGGATTATAAAAATGTGATAATATGTTTTCAATGTGTTTATAGATTTTAAAATAAAATGAAAAATAGTTGTGATAGGTAAAATTTTCAATGGGTTGCAAAAGATAGAAGTGGGTGATAGTAATTGTTTGAATAAAATGTTTGAATCAGTCCAAGTTGAATTTTGTGGGACATATAGATCTGTCCAAATTGAAGTCAGAGTTAAAGAAATAGTAGAGATGAAAATAATGCAATGTTGTTTTGAGTTAATGTATGTTATAGAATTTTGAGAAGTATAAGTGGAGACACAGTAGTTATGGAGAATTTATGTAGAATTTTGAGCGATATATTGTTTATTTTGTGGATGTTATTTTGATGTAGTTGTAGTGAGGTAATGAGATTGAGATTTTTTGGGGATGGCAATTTTGTAGTAGGGGTAGTGTATTGTGGGAGTCCGCAACATAAGGGTTGGGACGGGAATTGGTATAGTTTTAGTGGGAAGGGGTTGCCTTAGGTAAAATCCGGGAACCAGAGAACGGGAATTGAGCTTTTTGGGGGGGGGAAACACGTATCCTATGTACAAAGGGTTAGAGAGTATTTTTTTTTATATAAGAGTAGAAGGTGGCGAATTGAGTTAAAGTAGTAAGTAGTTAGAGGTAGAGAAGGGTTAGTAGATTTTTGATAGTGGGGTGTCATACTAGTTAAAGATTTTGTAAGGGAGCGTTAGAGTAATACAGGGGTAAGATTATGAGTAAATGCCAAGTTGATAAAGTGAATTATAATGAGTAACGTAGAATCACCCAAAGTAATGAAATGGAATAATGATGGCCATGATTGAAAAAAAAAAAAAAAAAAATTTTGTAATTTTGAGAAACGAATTAATAAGAGTAAATCAAGTGTAAAAGTAATTTTCTGATTTTATATGCCACCTTAATGATGTGAAGTGTATAAATTTTACATACAAATTGTTTATTTTAAGATGTTTTCTTATGTTATATTAGATGTTTTGATATGTTAGGAATAAGTAAATGAAAACAAAACCAGTGCTTCTTAGCGCAAACCAGCACCGCTAGGGGGGAACAGATCAGTTGGGGATATGGTGTTGTATAAGGCCACTATTTGGTATTTTGATTTGTTGTTTCAGTGTTTGGTGGTGCTGTGGCGGCGGACCTGAGCTGGCCGACGCGTCAGAACAGGGGCGTTGAGTATCTGTCTGACTCTACGGTGTTGGGATCTCGAGAGAGAAGTCCAGTATTGTCATGCAGATGCGGTCACAGTCACCGGACCAAGGGTGAGTTGATTATATTTTTTTTTTTTGTAAACCATACAGGGGGTTGTGGCGACATATCCTGGCTGATCCCTCTAGCAAGTATGAATGTGTCAATGAGATTTTTTATGCTTCGGCATAAAATATCTCATTGAGGGGGTATTGTAGCGGGGCATTTTTGGGCATACCTGGGGTAATAACATAATTTGTATTTTTCATAAATAAATAATAAATAACAGGTTGAGTGAAAGGAACATAAATTATAGACTTGGGTAAATTTGTTATTTTGAAACGAAAAGAACAGTGGCAGCATTGACTGTGAAGGTTATTCGATGATATTTTGTAAAAATAGATTCAACAGACACAGATTTTAATAACAGCCAACAACTGTACCAAGGTCAACAAATGACGAACACAAAACCAGTAAATTCAGTTATGTAACGGTAAACAAATTACATAACCGTGTCAGGAGAGCGTTACGTCAGAGCCTATCCTTGAGGAGTAAACAAGTTACATAACGATGACATGCAGCTGGCGGAGTGATACAAACTGGAAAACAAAGACAATTGAACATACTACAACAGCGCTTGAAAAAATAGCGCTGTTTTCTCTGCCCAGTATAACGCCATCACCTCTCGCGAGTGGTCTGTATAAAAGTTTCGAAACATAAGTGCGGGCTCGCAACAGACCAAAAAATGTGATTAACATATAAAAGAAAATGTGAAGTAAAGTCTAGAAAAATACAAAAGTAATTAACAGTTTTGTTTCGTCATTATTAAAAACAGTTTTCGGCAATCATTCATTTAAAACGGACAATGTGCGTAAAAGTGTGACGCCACCAACTTACTGAACAGCTAAGTAGCCATGCCTTCATATTAAAATTTCAACAAAGGTTTTCTTTTAAATTTAATTAAGTAATGGGGAAATAAAATTTTAACAACATGTAACACGAGAGCTCTCAAATCATAAAAATCATTGTGTGTGTGTGTGTGTGCGTGAGTATGTGAGTAAATATATTTAAATGAAGAAGTCTGGTTTGCGTTTGTACAAAAATTATTTAGTTTTATTTCTATTTAATATCTTGATTTTTCTGTTAATTAAAATTTTATATGAGGTTTCAATTTTATTCACGTAAGTTTCTTTTGATGAGAATTATGTAACAGCTGAAGGAGGTAGTATGATGATGATTTTAAAATGATGTGAATATCTAATCATTAATAAACCTCAGTAATTCTTGGGAAACAAGTAAAGTTTTCTTTATTTAAACAACCATGATCTGTTTCTCCTGTTCGCTTATAAGAACCCTGGTGTGTAATAATTTTACGTGTATAGGTGTTAACAACAAGATGGCTCCTAACAAAATCAAACCTAAAAAGTAAGTATGCTCGCTCGTGTTTATTTATATTATTAATATACAAAATATCAAACATATCAAATATTGTACTTGTAGGAGCTACCGGCCGACAGAACAAGACCATAAGAAAACAGGTATCCCTAAGTGTCAACAGTCAGGGCATTAGTGTGGATATGATATTTCTTGTTGCAGCCGGATTACCTTTCAACATCATGATAGGATGTGACATATTGCGCAGAAACACAGCAGTTATCGACTTGTGCCGAGGAAAGGTATCACTCTTTGCTGAAGGTTCGACCTTGGTAGCCAATTTAACTAATAACAAGACGTTAGACTCCAGACAACTTCTCGACCACCAAAATAAGGTGAATTACTTGTCAAACTACTCGACAAACAACAAGCCAGTACATCAGGATTTGGAGGATGACCTATGGCAACAAAAGATTCAGGAGATACGTAACTTCCAGTGCCATAATGCTAACGAGCAATTAGAGGAAAACCAGCTGAATCAATTGGTCAACATATATGAAAAATATCGAGCTGTATTTTCGGACGAACCTGGAAAGATCCGGAACTACCAATGTTCCATACGATTCAGGGAACCGGTAGAATTTAATAGAAAGTCGTATCCCATAGCACAATCTTTGAAGGAAGCCGTACGTACAGAGATCCAGAATATGATCAGTAAAGATATTATCGAAAGCAGTCAATCGCCATACACTAGCCCAATTGTAGCTATACAAAAGAAAAATGGGAAGGTAAGGCTTTGCCTTGACGCTCGTGAGATAAATAAAATGATTATTAACGATCATACCTCACCTGGCGAAATTGATGAGATATTGAAGAGATTTCACGGAACGAAGTTCATTACCACGTGGGATACCGTCTGCGGCTATTCGCAGGTGGAGTTGCACCCAGCAAGCCAGCAATACATGGCGTTCATCTTCGAAGGGCGCAATTATCAGTTTAAGAGGTTGCCCTTCGGGTTAGTGAACTCAGTAGCTGTTTTTGTCGCCTGTATGGATCATATACTCGGACCAGAAGCGCTCCAATTCACGACTGTCTATGTTGATGATCTCCTAATAACATCAACCAATTGGGAAGAACACTGTTACCGTGTGGAGCATGTCTTGAAGAAGCTTGCTGAAAATAATGTTACCCTTAAACTAGACAAGTCCAAGCTTATAGCTAAAGAAGTACAATTCTTGGGTTTCCAGTTAAACAGTCAAGGAATAACACCATCAACAGAAAAGGTAGACGGCATACAACGATTCCCTATACCAAAAAACAGAAGGCAACTACAATCATTTTTAGGCCTGTGTAACTACTATAGGAAGTTCCAAAATAATTATTCCGAACTGACAGCCCGGTTTCAGTACCAGTTATCGTCCAAGAATAAATGGCGATGGGGTCAAGAACAAGACGAAACCTTCAAATCAATTAAGGAGAATTTCTTAGAAGCAGTAATGCTCAACCATCCGGATTTTAACCGACCCTTCTTTCTAAACTGTGACGCTAGTAACATTAGCTTGGGATCAACACTGTACCAAGAAGATGAAAGTGGAAACCATCTAGTAGTGAGCTTTGCTAGCAGAACCCTTAACCAGTGTGAAAAGAACTATAATGTGACGGAAAAAGAACTGCTAAGTGTAGTCTTTGCCTGCGGGAAGTTTCGGACGTATATCCTCGGATATCCAGTGACCGTTCGAACAGATCACAAATCAATATCATTTCTGAGAAGATGCAAGTTAAGCCATGGTAGATTGACCAGATGGGTACTCGCCCTGCAGGAATACGATATACAGTGGGAGTATGTTCCTGGAAGTAAAAATGTAGTAGCCGACGTATTGTCGAGAGTAAATCTGGAAGAACAAACATTCAAAGGCGAAAAGGAGAGCATTTTGAAAATCTATAATATTATTAAGGACAGATCCGATTTAGAAAAGATAGTGCAGGACATCAGCAAACACCAGCAGTCCGACCCGAAGTTAAACCACATTATACTTCGTCTCTCCAACCAAGATGACACAATAACCAAATTTTATTGTGTACATAACGGAATATTATTCATCAAAACATCCCTTGATGAAGAGATATGGAAGATCATGATCCCTACTACAATCGAAAAAGATATCATCCTGGACTATCATCTACGATACGGTCACATGGGAGCCATGAAGGTGATCAAGGCGATAGAAGAGAATTGTCATATAAAAAGTATAAATAGAAAGACGAGAAACTACCTCAAAACCTGTTTGATATGTCAATTGGTGAAAACCAACAATGAGAGAAAAGAGGGTATGATGATACCAATTACCTCACAAGCCAAACTGGAAAAGGTCTTTCTGGACATATGTGGTCCATTTCCCCGCAGTGGCGGACGCCATCGATACAAATACATTATTATCAGGATGGATCATTTCACAAAATTCACAAAACTTTACCCTGTGAACAGAGCCACCACTTTGAAGACTCTAGGAATAATAACAAATCATTACATTCCAGAGATAGGGAGCCCGGCATCCATAATCACAGACCATGGAACGCAATTTAAGGGTTGGAGGTGGAGAAACACTCTAAATACGTTGGGCATTAAGACATACAAGACATCTGTCTACCACCCCAGCAGCAATCCAGCGGAGAGGGTACTGCGAGAAGTCGGAAGAATATTACGGACTTATTGTTATAATCAACAAAAGAAGTGGCAAGAATATTTATTAGCTACTGAAGAATTCCTTAATTTGTCATATCACCCCGCTATAGGTACCACTCCATACACGGCAATGTATGAAAAACCGCCTCCAAGAGAAATACAAGACATAATAAGAGTTCCACATGAGTCAAGAATACAAATTCATTCGAATCAGATTCTACAATAAATTGGCAGAAGACCAGGAAAGGCGCAAGAACAAATATCAAAAGGCGATTAAGAAAATAATAAGCTATGAAGTCGGAGAAAAGGTACTGCTAAAAAACAGGGAATTACCCAGTACTTTGGAAGGCATTACCAAAAAGTTGTTACTGCTGTATACCGGCCCATACCTGATTATTAAAAACAATAATAACAATACGTATGTACTAAAGGATATCATTTCAAATAAAGTAAAAGGAACTTATAATCAATTATCCATTAAAAAATATTTAGAGGAGGAATAAAAATTTTCCAAAATTCAAAAAACTTAGTAAGTACAACTTACACCAAATATTCGAAGATTTATGAATGAATAAACAAAAAGAATTTTGATGAATAAAAATTTCCAAATTCAAAAAATCAGTAAGTACAACTTACACCAAATATTCGAAGAATTATGAAGAAACAAAAAGAATTATAGCAGTTAGCAAATTCATAAAAGAAATAGTAAGGATGGCTGCTAATTTAAACAATACGAAGAATGAAAAAAGAATTTTGATGAATAAAAATTTTCAAAATTCAAAAATTAGTAAGTACAACTTACACTGATCATTTGAAAGACTATTATGAATGAGAAAAGAATTTGGATGAACATAAAATATTTCCAAATTCAAAAAATTA
This sequence comes from Magicicada septendecula, assembly GCA_034769895.1. Classification (NCBI taxonomy): domain Eukaryota; kingdom Metazoa; phylum Arthropoda; class Insecta; order Hemiptera; family Cicadidae; genus Magicicada; species Magicicada septendecula. The sequence goes on from CM068372.1 coordinate 429,861,037, forward strand.
GTAAGGACAACTTACACAAATCATTTGAAGGACTATTATGAATGAATGAAAAAAGAATTTTTATGAATAAAAAATTTCCAAAATTCAAAACCAATAATAAGTACAACTTACACTAAAACATTTGAAAAAACAACTATGAATAAGAAAGAATGTAGTTGAATAAAAATATCTAAAGTTAAAAAATTGTAAGCTCATATCATTACTCATACAAATGATGAGAAATAACCCTGAAATATGAAAAAAGATTTTGTAAGAAAGAGATACAAAATTCTAAAGGAGAAAGGAAACCAGAATATCATATGACTTAATCGAAACAACTTAACCAAACTCACAAAGAAAATAATTTAATAAAAATGGAACAACGAAGAAGGACCAACTCAGTAAAGACCAAATAGTGAGACCAGAAACCAGAAACCCTGATACTATTAATGATAATGTTGTTGCAATAACCACTGTTATAGTGAAAGTGATAAGGAATTAATTCATGTTATACCATGAGCAATAAAAATAACTCATTGGATACCAGATAGTAGAAAAAATAAATATAAATGCTAATTACTATGTAAACATGATGAAATGTATATTATACCACATACCTAAACCACCTAATATGGAATAAGCTTTAAGAGAGAAGAAGAGTCAAGTGTATAAAAGAATTAATATAAAATATTATGAAGTGAAGAATCTAAAGATGTTTATTTTAGTCAAAAGACTAAACTACTTTTACTGTTTATTTATTTTTATGACTGGATGTAGAAAACGCCATCAGTCTTATATTTTGAGCAGAGATGATAATGCCTCTGGACTCAATTAATTGAAGTGTTGGACAGCAGGGATTGAAGCCAAAAGTGCCACTCTGAACTGTTCCAATTAATTTGTTAGGGAATGTTAGGGAGTAAACATACTGGTGAGGAAGCACCAAATAAGAAAGAATATAAAATGATAATGTTATACACAAGATTGAAGATCACTTATTAATGAAGAAAGAAACTAATGAAGGAGATACACATCATCTGAGAGGAAGCAACGGTGGAAAAAGAAGGTATATAAAGTGAAAACATGTGATCACGAAGAAAATATGGTAAATACAAAAGAATTAGTAGTAATTATTTCATCCATACTAAGAGTATGATCTGAACTAATCACTTTTACAGGAGAGCATATGTAGCATAACAAAAGTATCACGCTAAACATTTAACTTAATGAAAGAAGAAAAGTTCCATAGTGAGTGAGAAGAATGAATTGTTTTAAGGATTACACTAGAAACTGTATATTAAGTCAATAAAATGTTAATAAGAATGAAAAATAAAGAAAACCATTGATCAAAATAACTTACTATATAAAAACCCAATAAACCAGCAGTATAACCAGTAGATTGGGGAAGCAGTAAAAAGGGAATGTCAAGAAAAAGGAAATAAAAGGATGAAACCATATTAATAAGGGAAATGTATAAGGTCAAGATGCAGAGAAACCACAAGACCAGAAATTACTAATATAATAATGAAGAAAGGACAAAATAGGTCAAGATTTCTACAAAGAGCCTAGAAACAAGAAGAGTTATTCCAAAAAAAATGTTAATAATGGAATACATACCATTGAACAAAATTAAAACCAATATATTTAGACCCAGTAACAAGTTACAAGATACAATCCCAAAGAAAACCGAATTGTATACTAGTTATAAGTATAATATGTGACAAATTATTAAAAGGACTACCATTAGTGTAGCCAAAATAAGTGACACACTATAATGAAGTGTAGTGTAAGAAATCTATTAAAAAGACTACCATCAGTGTAGGGAAATACTATATAAAAACTAAAAGACAGTCTAATGACTGAGGGCAATTTTGATAATAAAAGTGTTTTCAAAAATTAAGTAATATAAGAAAATAATAGGTATAAGATGTTTTTATTTATTTTTTATTGTGTTACCAAAAATAATTATAATGAACACTAGAGACAGTTAATAACTGAAGGTGTCAGTAATTATAAGATGTTTTTATTTTCATTTCGTTATATTACTAAAATAGGTATAATAAACACAAGAGACAGTGGATAACTGAAAGTGTTATTAGGCATAAGATGTTTTTGGTATGTTTAAATGATATTATAAAAAAAAAGTTTAGTAGATATAAGATATTCTGTTATATTTTTAAATCATGTTATTTAATTTTCAAGTTTGTAAGGCAGAGAGGCAAGTAGGAAATAGAAATGTAATAATTTTATTCAAAACAGTAAACCATATATAATGTACAAGCAGACTAGCTAAGACACCACTTTAGAAAACACAGACTAGTAATGTAAACCCAAAACTATCTATCAGAGAATCCAATTACATAATAGGGAATAGAATTCAATACATACAATACAGAAATTGAAAATATAATTAATACAGACACAATTAATAGCGAATAGAATGACAAAGGAAAGAAAATTAACTTCTTTTTGAAACAAATAATACTAGGCCTATAATGGTAATCAAATCAGACTAAACAGTAAATTAATCAATATTGAAGTGTTTTAACAACAAAATTATTAACAACAAAGATAATCACGGAGTTATTAAGAATATTCCATGGAACTATTATCAGAAAAAACAATTAAAAACCATTTAAACACTAAATTTGTACAAAATATGAGGCATACAATAAGTATAAAAAATTGTAATTTTTGGGCTTAAATGAGCTTGAAACAAACCCAGCTATATATCCAAAGATGTAAAATTAATTAATCAATATTACTGAGTAGTTAGATTTATGTAACATTAAGAAATATTTGAAATACAGTAAAAAATAAGAAAACTTATTATGTATATTTAGATGGTGAACCAAGTCTTAGACAGATATTTTTATAATTGAACAATATAAAGAGGAAAAAGACATATCACAAATTACCCTAAAACGACGACGTTCAGTCTATTAGTCTATTGTTAATCGTGAAGACGACTAGTTGAAAATGTATTAGCAGAATACCGAAAAAGAATAATTTTGTGTAAAACCGAGTGTGGTTATGCAGAATGTAACTGAGGTTAACTAAAAGTGAAAATAACATTAACTATTAATTTTTAACACCTCACTAATTCCAAACAACAGTAATAACACCATCAAACTCAAACACAAGAAATCAACGGCCATTGTGAGACAATTTTGGACCATATTCGCAGAACACGTATACACATATTTGAACACCGGACACTTCACAAGAAACCCATCACGAAACGACATCGCAGGAGAAGAGAGGACACTCTACACTATATTCCTGGACCAACACTACTTCGCAGAGAAGGGAATATTTATTTATTTCTGCGGGAGAAGCCCAACCAGTTCATCGCAGCTAAAATCAAGGTGACGGCAGCCATACTTGATTTACGAACCAGCACGACACAGCCAACTTGAAGGGAGTGACGTCATTTCGACGGATGGTTCGATATTAATTTTCATAATTGACAATTTAAATAATAATATTGTTTTATTTCAGCCATAATAATTTAGTTTAAGAATACCTGTAAGAATGTATCTTGTTCCTTGCCCTCTGACCATTTCGACTCGTTAAAAGAACCATAATTACTAACCTTGTAAAAAATATATTTTGTTGATCTTGTTCACTACCGACTGGAGCACATATTAGCCAATGCCTTGGCCATGCGCAGTTTGAATGGCGCATAATTTTGAATGTCAATAAATGAACATCATTATTCAGTTACAAGAGTTGTCTTTATTTATATAATTAATGTTAACTATTTTTTTTCTCTTCTAAACAAAAATAATTTACAGTGCTAGAATAAATATCTAAGAAAAGTACACACACAATTAATTAATTAAATTAACCAATTAAACCAAAACTCAATATTAGTACAAATTTCATAACTTACCAAATTTTATTTTATTATCAATCCATCACACTTAATTATAAAATATTATTTATATTTAATTTATTCTTTGTAATTGGTGAATCCAAAGTGGAGCTGTATCATCGGCGAGTTCAACACCGAGATTCAGACAACATATATAATTCTTACTATCTACATAATTCTTGCTATCTACATATATTTTATTTATTTTATATTTGTAATTATATTACAATATATATGTGTAGTGACACAATTGACCTGTCAGTTGAGTCATAGCCGCAACCATTTGTCGATGTGCGTAAGATTGGCGCACAACTTTCAAAATAAATATCAGAATTATTTTAAATACTCGTGTCTATTATTGTTTGAATTGTAAAAATTAGTTTTTCCCTTCCTAACATAATTTAGAAGGATTATGAAAAATCAAGAAGAAAAGAAGAAGAGCTGAGATAGAAGAGAGTATACTTCGACCCAGTTGACATAATCAGATTAACACAAGTGAAACAAATATTTCGTTCTAAGGCATACACAATAATCAATTCACAATTGAAGTAATTAAAATATAAATAATAATAAATAATTAATTAATTAAATAATTAAATAAATAAAATAAAACATTATAAAGGGTAAAAATTTTTAAATTAAATTAATAAACCATAATTTTTTTTTATTATCAACAATAAATTTTATTTGTAGTAAAACCTGTTATATTACAATATGGTTAACTATTTAATCAAATAAAACATGGTTACTGTCATAAATTCAAAAATATAAACTTTCATTACAACAAATATATTGTACATAACCCTATGTACCTTCTGATACCCTATAACAACCATATGACTCAACAACTAGACACATTTTTACTTTTATTTATTTACTATTTATTATCAAGTTCAAATCTTATAAAAAGCATTTATTCATTATCAAAATTTATCTATACAACATTAATTAATTAATTAATTAATTTCCAATTATTTAATTTCATCAGTTTCTAAAATACGTTACTTTAATCATCTTATTCCAAAACAATTACAATTCAGTTATTTGCATGATAAACTTCATAATTATTCTCGTTATTTATTTAGTCTGATTAACTATTATTATCATCATTATTATACAATCAATTCACCTTGCATACCCACATTGTTTACATAAAATACATAGTACAACATAACCTACTACACCAACACAGTTAACCTCACTACAAATTTATTTATTTGTCATATATTATTGTTCACCACACCTCATTACATAAGTTAGCCACGTCATCACCATAAACTAAAATAATTAAATGTTCGTTCACTTTCTCTAACCGGCTATCATCGTAAATTAGTCTTACTTTCACATAACAATTTTCATCTTTACTTACATACATATCGTTATTATGATTACTTTACTTTAGCCAACGCCCGTACGTGGTTCCTCAACCATTCGACGTCGAGCCTCCCAGTAGCGATTGGTTATGTCGTCGGTCGGGTATGTGAGTGCTTGGCAGTCCCGTAAGTGTTCTCCGTCCATTCTTCCGGAGTTGCAAAGCGGACAGGTTTCGTTCTCAGCTAGGCCGATGCGGTGTAGATGAGCTTGCAAGTAGTCATGTCCGGTAGTAAGGCGGAAACGGGCGACGTAACGTAGCAGGCCTCCAAGAGGTGCACCCTGGGTAACGCTAAATCTGCTACAGCGACCGCCGTTATTATGATTACAATAACTATTATCATCAATTATACCAACATAGTATTTGACATCATTGCCTACTATTAATTCATAAAACCTGTCAACATTTGGTATGGTCAGTTCTCCCTTAGTATTATTCGTTAAACTCAGGTAAGTTATATCATCATATTCATCTACTATATCAATCACCTCACAAGGTAAGTGCTCATCTTCTACAATGGTATCATCAAAATAATCATCCACATTTACTACAACCGGTAAGTATTTCATATCGTTAACTCCCTCAAATTTTACTCTCTTAACTAACCCCTCATAACGTCTATTTAACTTAAATACCTCTATCATTCTCTCCCTCTCAAAATACTTCTCACAACACCATTTCATTTTGTCTCTATCACTCCATGCAAAGGGTACTGCTACATTAAAACACCTCCTGGTCCTTCCAGGAGCACCACAAAAACTCCAATGACAATTATTCGTAGATCTTTTATCTACCAAATACCTCCGTGAAGACCTTTCTTTACCCCCAACAACACCACGGGAAAAATTTACCCTCTGCAACCCCTCTACCTGTAAACTTTCTTTCCACTCTTTCTCTAATTCATCAATACTAATTACTACTCCGTCAATCACTTCTAATAAATTTACTCTCTCATCATCATCGCTGTTACCCACCATATGAACCTTTAAATACCCCGTTTTCAACCATCTTATCACTGTTACTTATTAATTCCTCTTTATAACTATCACTTACCTTGTTAATCATTTCTTCACTATTCTTGGTCATCATATCACTACCACTGTCACTTACCTTTTTATTAACATCTGATTTAATTTCCTTTCTAAATTTTTATTCATTTCGTTAATCTTCTCCTTGAAATTGTTACTTATTGATTCTATTATCTGTTCTTTCATACTAGCACAACGTGTATCAATTTCATTCATTTGCTTATTAAAATTAAAATTTTGCTGTTTTATCTTCTCTCTCAACTTTATCTCATTTTTTTGCTCTTTTAATTTATCACTCATTTTAGTGTTTACTTCATCAAATTTAGCATTAAAATTATTATTTTGTTCATCAAACTTTGCCTCGAACTTACTATCGTTTACATCAGAGCGACTATTGATTTTATTGAACTTAATATCAGAATCACTCTTTTGTTCATCAAACTTTACATTCTGCTCATTGAATTTCATATCTAACATTGTTTGTATCATTTTCAGCATTTCATAGCTATCATCTTTTTTAACTGGGATAGGCGTTGATTGATTCGTTACGCCTTCCATTATTTTTGACTCGGTCTCGCTTACGTCACTATTTATTTGACTTTCCGTTTGGCTGTCAGTGAAGCTGACGTCCTTGTTACTATTTTCATTAGTATTCATTTTTATATTATTTATGAGATTTTTCTCTACATAAAAATCAATCTTGCATGTATTCAGTATTAATGTATTATAAGTATTTGTAAAACTTGTCCCGGTTCGGGCGCCAATTGTGAAGTTACAAATCAACTTGCAAAATAATAATTAATAAAATTACACATTTTCGACATTTCTTACCTTTATCGGGTCCAAGGTTCGTCACTCGAACTCGTGGCCTATAAACGTGATTTAGGGTTTATGTTTATTAAGAAACTCGACTCTCATTGTAATTGTTAACTAACTCAACTTTTATTTGACCTTCTGTTTAATATTCTCATTTTTGTGAATAAAATAAAAATATAACTTTTCTTTTGTATCACCTTCAGAATATTAAATCAGATTTTAATATTGAGACATAGACCCAATTTAACGAAGGCAAACAAAATTTAACATTTTTTCTTCTTATAAGTACAGTAAATAGTTACTTAGATTATATAAAGGCAACCCAGCATTTGCTCACACACTCTTTCACGCTTTTTTACCCCATTTATATTAGATTTAGCGCTTTTTATAAAATTTTCATAATTATGGTTTATATTATACGGTTACTTCTCTGGTTGTGTCCCTGAAGACCACGTGTTGCAATCAGTACATTTTAGTTCATTTGTTCGTCCAAATTAATTTCTCACTATTTAAATTTTGAACACTCCCGAACTGTTTAAATTTACTTGTTGAATGTTGTCTTACATTATTGTTTATACTTGAACTCCTTTGTTACATCCATTCTTTAGCACCTTTGATCCAATTTTAGGCTCGAGAGCCTGTTACGGTAAACCGGTACGTTTTTACTGTTTATGTACACTTTTCTGCCGGTCGGCCTACGTTTTAAAGCAAGTTTTAGGAGGACCGCGCGCACACGCAACTGCGCGGTCTTGAGGTTGGATGCCGGCTGCTTACTGGCTCGTTTCCAAGATGGCCAAAAACGTCCTCCTGCTCGTCAACTTGCTTCGGAATAGGCTGAGCGGGCGTCACGTGATATCTCATACTTTTGCTCCAGACTCGCACCCGCCGACAAGCGAAAACGAACGTGATCTTCACCATGTCCGCGCGGGCATAAGCGCACTCTTACACATTCCAAAGCACCTGGATTTGTCGTATGTGGCCTATCTGACAGAGCCACCGTTCAACTGGGTGTTTCGAAAGTTACACACTGCTTATTATTGAAACTCTTTGTGGGCGATTTCCCGTTATTACGATTGATAACTAATAAAATAAAACCCCATAATTCTGTACTGTTACAAGTGTCTGTGGACCCCACTTTGGTAACCACTAGTGTAGGCTAAAATTTTCATGCTTAGACGAAACAGTTTATGAAAACTTCAACAGCATTCCAAAATGCCTCTCCAATTTAACTACCACATGAAAGTGTACAATTAATGTGAAAGAAAACAATTGAATTCCGTTAGAATAAAAGTAAATGTTACAAAACTATATCCAACTAACCCTTTCTCGAATTTAATTTAAAGAGTCCTGAAAATAAGGTATTTTGTTTTACGAACCTCACAGTTTGACCAAGCCAACCAAACCTAAATATTGCATTGGAAGAACGGTACTTATATCCTATAGGCCTTATCGTAATCTAATCTAATTAGATAGATTGTTTTAACTTGTACTGGTGGTGTAAGCGTGTATATTTTAATACACTACGTGTAACGATTTTTGGAAAATATAAACATAAGACTTCAAAACATAATAGTCTTTTAACATAATTTTTTTTAGACTGAGGTGTTATCATGAAAGCTACACAACCGACGCTAGTTCGAAATTATTTTGGGTACTTTCCCAATAGCTGAACGTGCACTACAGTTATGCAGGTTCGAGTACGTGGTAGTATTGTTACGACAAACAGTTTGTAATCAACAAGGTAGTCTCTTACAACAGATCAAATAAAATTGTTCACACGCAAATAAATGTCAATTAATATAAAACACAATAATTGTATTGCAATTGTCCCTACGATTATAACACAACACTTCGCCACAATACTACGAACCGCACTGGAATAAGTTATATCGCCACTAAAACTGAAAACTAATCGCTACTGAAGCCTTGTATTTATACCCTGCTCAGACACCACAACATTCCACATACTACGCATCAGCTCCACACTAGGACGTAATTAATTGCGGCCTTGACACAGTGCGCGCGGCTGGTGACATCTAGAAAGGTCTCGCGAGCGCATGTTGAAATCACGTACGCACACAACATTACAGCAGGATTCCTCTGGAACATTCGAGAAACACGTAGATTGTTCTATAATGTAGTAACAGTATCGATACATCTTGCAGTGAAGAAGAACAAATGTACAGATTGTAAATGTAAATTGCTGAAGGTAATGGAAAATACGTAATTTGTTAATGTGTGAGATTAGGTAAAAATGTTTCTGTTTCATTTAAGTTTTCAAGAAAACTCATTGACAGCAAAATGTAACGTTTAATAAGTAAATAGAATGATTGTAACAGATTGACATTTGCTCACAATTTCAGCACGCAACTAAAAGCAAATTGAACTAAACATTGCTGTGACATTCAAGCGTTTTGTTCTTCTTCATTCATAAACATGCTGAACTTACACTTAATGTTTATAATGGATGTACTTTATTACTATAGAATTATATTCAAACCAACACAACGAACCTAACTTTGCGGAAGAAGAGATTAGGCCTACGTTTTTGCAAACGCGTTGCGATTAACTTGGATGGAATTGTATTGTAACCATATACACACGGTATACATAGACATTATGAAAACACGGAAAATGTAGTATCGGACCAGGGAAAAAGACAACCACAAATAGATTTCGGCGACAAAAAAAAAAAATGTGCGAAAATTAGGCCTACTGTTCAAAGAGGAAAGCGAGTTCTGACATAAAAAGGGGGCATGTGTAGTAACCCGGAAATGTGCTCTTGGGCCACTACGTCTTACTTTAAGTTGGTATTTTTTTTGGTGATTCACACGAAAAGTGATTATTATTTTAAAGGTGTATTTTGTTTTCCTGAGTCCTTTTAGGTTGCCTGTTCAGGAAATAACACCGACGTTTGCTGCTGCAGGTGTAAATTTAAACTATAATATTGCTATAACGCCTCACATTAAAAATATATGACAATGAAAAATTATTACAACCCCGGAAACCAACAACTTTATTACCAAAGTATGATGCTTTTATGCTTTCTATTTTCTACTAAAATTGCATACGATTTCACTATATATCGATACCGACTACCGCGTAACCGAAATATCGAAAATTAATGCAGGTACTACATTATCGAAAATGCGTACCCGCACTACATTTTCGACGTGTAGGATGTGCGATTGTATCAATATACTACGATTGAAGAAGAAGAAGTATACTAATTATAAATAGTTTTATTTCTTTATTTATTTATGCTTTATTATTTCAAATAATGTATACTAGCAATTTAAAAATCGTATTTGTTACATTTTCATATTATTAAGAAAATTTTAATATATTTTATACTTTCAGTATTATGTACTGTTATTTGCCAAAGCTACCTAAATTAGAATTAGAATTCGCCGTCACACAAACGCGCTTAGACTAACGTCAACGCGGAAGGTTGGAAGATAGTTTGTTAACTATTTGTAGTAACGTTTTTGTCATTCTGGACGTGTTTTGGCATCATTAAGACAATCTAATGTAAGTATGGTACGTAAGTATTGTTTGGAAATACACGTTTGCTTGTTATATCATTTAATTGGTAGTAATTTAGATGTTACAAAAATTCTGTTTCTTGTGGGTTGCGTCACATCGGTTTTCTTGTAATGGCGGCGTAGTGGAAGTAAAATTATTTTCAACAGTTTTGACATGATGTCTTTTGGCTGGCCATCATTTGAAAATTTCTGTAACGCTGTAAACTGTAACGCATCACGCTGCATGACGTCATTCTTGCGTGACGTCATTGGGATTGTTGTAAATAAACGTTTGTTTTGATACGTCGCAATATATATAATGTGTTAAAAATAATATCACTGCAAACAATTAAACCAGATTTATAAAGCGTCCTGAAAGTTTAAAATTTAGCACAATTTACCAGCCGGGAATCGTTAACTAAAACCGCGACCGCTAACATGCTAACGTCGTCGCAGATTAAAGACCTAACAAGCGAACAACACTGCATAGCTGTAGATAGGTTATTGGGGTTATTGTCTCTAGTTAATGGTTGTCTTCGTATGTGATTCAGCTAACGATCTATTCATTAAAATATTTTGTGGTTACTGACTGACTGATTGTTTTGCGCAAATGTTGCGTTTAACTGGCGGCTGAAAGACATTATCATGCTCTTAAGCTTTTACCATTTGGTAAACGGTACTGTATCTTTTTGTGTTGTTTTTCTACCATTTCAAAACGGTACTAAGTAATGTTTGTACTATGCATATTTATTAGTGAAATATATAGTCCTATAAAAGTTTAAATTAGAGTACGTATAAGAGATGAACACATTTGATGTCGATTTGAGGGTCACATGAATTTGTGCATTATGATTATGGCCGATTTTGTAGATAAGCGCAGGTTTATGCCGTACTTTACTTAATCAGCTGGTGTTAGACAGCTTTTTAGTTTTCTACCATAGATCGAAATTGTTCTGTAAAAAGTTGTTCATACAATTTTATGGTAAATATATTTATATTTGCTGCGTTTTGAACATTTTGTAATTTTCTACGCTAGATACGGTCAATAGTAGGATTAAGTAAATTGAAGATGGCTACGTGATGTATTTTCTGACTGCGTTTACGCCAGTCTGGAGAAAACGGGCGTATAAGGCGGCTTGTTTGATAAAATTGTGTAATAATTAATAGTTTTGTTAGCATAATTTGGCCGTTGTGACATTTTTATGTAAAACTAGGCGTGCCAGTTGAAAATTTATTTCTAACTGAAAAGTGGACTGATGCGTAAACGATATATGTAGGCGTACGTGCAATTGTAGTAGCGTAGTTTTACTGGTAAATATCTCAAAATACCTTCGACCATAAAATGGGTCACATTTAATGGGTTAATAAAGACATAATCAGATGTTAAAAGAATGGAATTTGTAATTGTTTAGTTAGTCTGTCATTTTAAACAAACATTCTTGAAGTAGGGGAGTGTGTTGTACCTTGGACCAATTTTCACTATATATTTTTTTGTGCAAGATATAATTTTTTCAATACCTTGAAAGTTTTGTCACTAATACATTATACTTTTGCCTATTAATATGAATTTTTTCTTGGAATTATATTTAGCATTCACTTAAAAAAAAAAATATGTTGTACCTTGGACCATTTATTTTTTACCTTGTATAACACTATTTTTGAGCTATTTTAATCTGCTTATCCTGTTAGTTGATTAATGCTAGATATTCATCGAAATAAGGCACATTTTTTGCAAAGTTTTCAGGTACATTAACTAAAATAAATCAAACCAAATTAATAATTTATTGAAATACTTGAAAAATTTATAATTTGTTACATGGTGTAAGTGGGAAAGTCCACTGGAAAATATATTTGTGCTAACTGGCGCTCAGAAGCACCTGTTGTACATGTGCAAGGTAGTTTCTTTACATCACTTTCAAAAATATCTGAAACATCATGCTCATCTGATAAAAACTTGTTTGAGTTAACCATTTTTTTGTAAAACTTAAACCTGATATCCATCACTAACAATATTTAAAAACTTCAGCAACATAATGCTTTTTTTCCCCTGCTAATTCAACCAAGACAAAATCCCCTATTGACACCTCTGAAGCAGTAGCTTCTTCCTTTTCATCACAACTTCTATGCAATTCAAAAAGAGTTTCAGCAAATTCACTTCCATCACTTGAATCTTGTAAGATCAACTCTTCATCCAAGTCTTCTTTAGAACTACATGTAAGCCTGCACTTTTTTCTCTTTGGATAAGATACTTTTGGTTTAACACGGTTTTGTTTTTTCTTTTCAACATCTTCTTTCTCTGGAGTGTCTGTTAATATTCTGGTCCTTCCTTTTTGCCTTCCTCCTCGGCTTTTTCTTGGAAGAGCTTTGGGATAAGGTCGAACCATTTCAGGAGACACTGCTGCGTATGATTTTTCCTGGACAAAACTAACAGATGCCCTAGGCTCATCACTATTATGGTTGAAAGGCAAATCAGTGGAACATGAATGTCTGTTATCTATATTGTTAACATTTTGACCTCCATTGGATGCATCATATGGTCGATCAGTAACATAAGATGTCAAGAACTCATTGTCACTAAATATGTTTTCATTTAATGGGCATATTCCTGTTACTGTAAACCCTTTAACAATGTTTTCAATTGTGAAAGCTTTGCCATAGGCTTTTCCAACAATTTCAGCAACATCATAAATTCCCATAGGCTTTCCCGGATTTGAAAGCATCCATTCTGATGCAGCTTGATTGTAAAACGCTTTATATGGCCCAAAAACTGTTCTGTCTAATGGCTGTAACTTGTGTGATGTGTGTGGTGGAAGCGTTAGGAGAATGATGCCATTGTTTTTTGCTAACGTTATAGCTGGTATAGAAATATGAGTAGCATGATTATCAATAATCAATAACACTTTCTCATTGTAGGTTTTACATATTTTATAAAATGATTTAAATACTCAACAAACAGATCTTCGTTAGACCAGCCAGAAGGATTAGCACCTCCTATTGATCCAGGTGGGGCCCCTTTCAACATGTGATTTTTGAAATGAACACGAGGGAATATCAACATTGGTGGTACATGATTACCTACTGCATTTATAGCAGCTATCATGGTTACATTAATCCCTCGTTCACCTGATGTCATACTTCCCACTTGTTTTGCACCACGAGGTGCGATTATTTTGGGAGGAATTTGGACAGTTGAATTACCTGTCTCATCTAAATTATAAATTTTGTTGGCATCAAACTGATCACGAGATAAACAGGCCTTCAGATTAGTAAAAAAGTCTCCCGCATTTTTTTTATTGAAGCTAGTTGAACGAGCAAGGCTCGTAGCTTCTGGCTCTCTTAAAGACTAAGTTTTGTGTCTCTGTAAAAACCCTCTCAACCACTCTTTACCAGCAATGCCTTCGTTATTCCACTTTTCAGTTATAGATTGTTTTCTCTTGCAAACTGATAGGCTAATATTCTTGTGTCTCTTTTAGTTAGGCCATAATGTAGCCTCGAAGCTACCTTTAAATAATTTACAAGACACCTCTTCTTCTTCAGTAAAGATTTGTTTCACATTTATATTTGACTTGTACTGAAAATCCTTATCTCCTGAGGAAGTATGTGCTTTCAAGTGGTGCAGCAGTGTTGTTTTAGAGATTCCGTGATTTTTTGCTGCTACTCTAATGGATAACTTCCTGACATGAACATCTTCTATAGCTTCTTTCAAACTTTGAACGTCAACAGCAGGCCTTTTCACCCCTTCTGTACTTCTGGGCATCTTTCTGTGAAAATGAGTAATACTTCACTATCTAGGTTAGGCTCTGCACAGTTAAGGGACCCATATATATATATATATATAATTTCATTTGTAAGTAATAATTACATATGAAATCTTAAACAAGTCACAAAAATTCTACTAAAAATGTTGTACCTTGGACCAGTCCAAGGTACAACACTGACACTGGTCCAAGGTACAAGTGTCCATTTTTGTAATTTTGTTAAGGTTAACAAATTCAGGTTATGTTTCTTAAAAACTTGTTATTTTATCTTATAGAGAATGAAATTGTGGTACTTACCTACCTTAGTTCTGCTTTCAAATACAGCACTGTAGTTCTATTATTCAAATCAAACGCACACTAGAAAATTACTTGGCAAGTAGAAAAACCAAAATCATTCAGTAGCACATGGCTTGAAAATCTAAAATGGTCACCAGCACAGTAAATAGCACCTGGTATCACAACTGTCAACTACATATACTTAAAGTCAAGTTTCTCCACTAGATGGCAGAGAAATTCAGCCTGGTTCAAGGTACATGCGGTCCAAGGTACAACACTCTCCCCTATCAAGTTTTGTGCAAACTTGTGCCTACCCAAAATTCAGTTTAAAATTCTTACAGATATATTCTTCAGCTGTAGTGTGAAAGTTTGAGTGTGGTTGTGGGATCATGATGTAAATTTAATAATGTTAAATCATTTTCAGAATTTGGGTACGAGTATAGGTCTTATCTGCGACTTGCTGTAGTATTTATCATTATTATTGTAATTATTATTTAGAATCCAATGCATATTGTAAAACACTTAACAAATTATAGTTGATGCAGTACTTGTGTAAAGTTACAATGAATACATAAGACTTCATAAAAACAAAATTTGTCAACAGTCCTAAATGTATGGTGAAGTATCCTGGTCGTTGCATGTGCAAATGTAATTTTAGTTTGTTTTACAGTAAACGTTTATACTTTTTTACTCTGGAATGGATGAGTGGAAAAATCAGAAGGATGCCATAACTGATTTGCAACAGTTAATGCACTATGAACGTTTTCACCTTTAATTCATTTCATATGGAAATATGTATATGTTTTAGTGTAATACTGATCATTTTATCTGTAGTAAGGGCAGAAAAGGTAACATAATCAAATTGTAGGTTGTTACTGCAGTGTTCGAAGGTTACTGATATGGTCCTGTTATAGAATAGTATCCGCATCACCAATTCACATACCAGTTTGGTCTTGTCTAGTTGTCCTGATAAAACTTTATCGCAAGTTTCATTTACATTGTCATGCAATTCAAAATGTTACAAAAACAGGTGACCTTCACATGGCAAGTGATTTAAAAACCAGGTACCGGTACCTTTTTTTCCCCCAGAACAACCATATGACACAGTTTTGAAACTTTAATATCATTAAATTCCCACACTTCTTTAGGAAATCACATGACAATCGTTTAGAAATATGTATCAATTTTTCATAATTGACAAGAGAATTAAAAAATTGAAAGTTGGTAGTTTTGGTAAGCAGAAATCGTGGTCATATAAATTGGAGATATCCAAACTGTTAAATGACAAGGAAAGCACAGCATCATTCTGTAATAGGGTCAAATTATTTCACCTTGATGGTTTTATCTTTCCAACCCTTACTGTTAAGGATAATCAGTAGAATATTAAAACTAAAGTACATTTCCATATATCTGAAATTATTGTTGTGCCTGGCTTGACCCTTTTGCGGATAATAAATACTTATCAAGGTATCCGCGTCGTGTTTGTCGACAGGCACAAGTAACGTTTTAAGGCTGCCCCTCTCGATGCTTCCGAACACCCACTGACTCTCGATCACATGTCCCTAGTTGTGTTTTCGGCGGCCGAACTTGGCTTCGTCGATTTCGACGATTTTGCCGCGTCCTCCTAACTTTGTCTGGCTGACCTCAACCATGTGGTGGACACAGACCTCCCTGACGAATGAGTACCAGTCCACAACTGTTCTTGACGTCAGTTTAAACTCTCTCATCAGTAGTTCTTGTCGGGGAGGTTTAAGGTGCATGGAAATGGTACACATGCCTAAAATTACTCGCGGGACCAATTGGGAGTTACCTATGAAGGTATGTACTCTAGCGGATTGGCTCCACGAGCATTTTACTTTTGGTACACTTCTCGTACCATTTTCCGCACCTGAAGTTTAGTGCCTCTTTGTTGAGGACAGCCTCTTTTTTTTACAGACATTGCAATTCATCGACGCGGCTATCACGCCGTGGTTAATGAGCCAAGTTGTTAACTCCTCATCCCCCAAACTAGCAAAATAAAAAAGTCTGATCTCACAGCCGCCGCACCGCACTTCACAACGACCACTACCACTACAGCTTGCCATTTTTCACTACAACTGACTATTCACAACAACCGAACACAACCAAATGACGCTGAGTGGTTACGGTTAACGGTGGGTTAACGAATATCTAACGGTACTTCTTCATTTAAATTTGATGAATCGTAGAGAAGTATTTTAAACGTCGCTTAGCAACGTTTGACGGCATGGACATATTGACAAATCAGAGAACTATGTATACTTCTTTCATGAAGGAGAATCTATAAAAGATTCCAATATGTTGTTTACGTCCATACAATCAGCGGGCATAACAACCGAAATTAAAAATCTAAATTAAGCAAAAACATAGCGTTCTGGGGAAAATCGCTTCTCAATTCGTTTAGAAGACCATTTTAAGAATAGGAAAAACTAGGTTTCGGCCCCGAACTCCGTGGTGTGGCACGGGTAAACATTAACCAAAGAAAATAAGAAACGAGAGAATTTATAGGCCTATTTCCCTTTGGGAATATTAATTTAAGTTTTCAAATAAACAAACTGACATAGATTTAATATTAAATTATTGATCCCGTTTTGGTTAGACAAATCAGTTGTGAAACTCAGCCAATGAAAATAATAAGCAACAACAAAAGTAAATTAAATGCTTTACATATCTGGATAATCTTCAGATTCATTCACCAGTGTACACACAATATACAAGTCATGAACTAATCTATGTCACACCTATTCACATTACAATTTGCTTCACTCAAATAACACATTATAGGTCAAATTAAACTATTGAATCGTTTTTAAAATACTAGGATTTCAGTTATTCAAATTCGTATTTAAAAATATCAGCTATGGCACTTTCCTTGATGTTAATTGTGTTCTTCGTTCAGATAAAATTATTTCCACCCTGGAAAATATCCTTTCGCAGGGAACGGATGTTGCAACCATGTTACATCTAGTTCTGATGAAATGTGCATGATTAGGGTATACATGTTGGTGATGTTTCCACCACAGTAAGGGATTTTTCCTTCTGTTTGTTGGTGTGTCTTGAAGATATCTATTTCTTGTAAAGCCATTGATAAAGGTGTCCA
Organism: Magicicada septendecula; assembly: GCA_034769895.1. Lineage (NCBI taxonomy): Eukaryota > Metazoa > Arthropoda > Insecta > Hemiptera > Cicadidae > Magicicada > Magicicada septendecula. Next base: position 429,878,782 of record CM068372.1, read on the forward strand.
TATTGGTTTAAGTTAGCTTAAATTTGGCTGTTATAATCATCCCAAATTGAAACTTCTTTGTCCTGTGCTATGCTAGGTTGTAGATTTCCTTGGGTTTTTTCATGCTTATATTGGTTCTTGAATTTTTTATAATTTGTGAACATACTAGTTCAGCTGCAAGTGTTTTTGTATTTTCTGGAGAAGTATTGCCTTCAAAAAAATGTGTCTGTACCTGGGGTCAAGCAGCATGCAAAGTGAAATTGTTTTGCTTTTTTCCAAATTAGCAAACCTTACAGAAATTCTTTCTAATCCCCATCCCAGGTTTAATTTACAGCATTGGCTCTTAAGGGAGCTGTCGCGCTGTGTCTTACCCATGTGTTTCTCCTATACTTCTGTCCTTTTCTGTCGTTCCAATGTTGCCATTCGAACTCCACTAAATGTGAAGTACAAATTTTAAAGAGTTTTAAATTTTATTGATGTTCTTCATGCTGTGCTGCACATTTCTGAATAAATTACATGTCTCTTAACACAATTACTGTCTTCATAAAAAAAATATTTTATAAATTTATGTTTACTTGTAGATGTTAGAGCAATGTTTCAATCAACCAGTGACTGTTACCCTATTATTAAATTTATGGAATTATTTTTAACCACGTTTTATTTACAATAAATTTCCTTTGTTATAAGCACATTTTAAAAGCCAAAGCGCAATAAATACAGGGTGTCTACAGGTAACGAAAGTAACGAAAATAACAAAAAAGTACCATTTTTTGAAAAAAGGTAACGAAAGTAATTAAAAGTAACGAGAAAGAAATGGCCGTAACGAATTTTTGCGTCTCCGTCTAGTGAGAAACTCAAATAGGGAAATAGTATGTTCGGCCGAGGGATTTTTACTCTTTGGTCCGTGCATCACTGCGGTTCAGGGTTGTTTTCAAATTATGCAATAGACTTTTTACATGAAACACTTCCTCTCAAGGCTGACGAAATCGATTCTGTAATGAAGTATCCGCCTCAGCATGGCAGCTGAACGTTTAGATATTACAATTAATTTCGTTAACAAAATCTGTGGTTTCTTTTGATTATAAAGCAAAGAATTCCTATGATTACAGTAAAAATATTTTACCTTACTCTAAGTGTACATAAATAATAAGGTGTGTGTTTACAATCAGTTCTGTAGTGCCGTTAAATGTGGTTCAAAAGTTCGTATTTCAACAAGAGGTTGGATTTTATGTTAACAAATTTTCAGTGTGGTTATTTTTCTTAAATAATCTTTGAAAAAGAAATATTGGGCTTATAGTGAGATCAGTTTACTTTTAGTAAAATTTAGAGTGATTAGGTTTTTGGAAATAAGGTAATTCAATGGTACTTAACACATCAGCATGACTTGGTGTTTTCTTTCATTGGATCGGAATAGGATTGGGCTGCAATAAGTTCTTTTTTCATTGATCTATGGACGTAAGTAGGTCTGGCATCCTTTTCGTATAATATGTGGTCATAATTTTCTGTTAATTCTCAGTTTTATGGTCCTGGATCTTGAATGGACTGCTCTAATGGTTCGTCAACTTCTTATACAGTCATGGTTATGAACTTCATTTACTGTTTTACATTATTTTATTAAAAAAATTGGTCTTCCAAACTTTGGCTTCTGTCCTGTTAGACTGACGCTTTACGAGTAATGGTATTCAACGGTAATTTCGTCTTCAACGGTGGTTTCTATGGTAACTGAAGAATTCTGATTGGCTGAGATTGATATAAACCCATTGTTATCAAAATTTGAATTCTTTTCAAAATCCTAGTATATCTTCTGACTGCTGTTATTCCTCTATCTTCCTTCCTGATTATTTAATATTGTCACTATAGTATGTATTTCCTTTCATAGATTATTTTGATACCCCACAAGTTTGGGTTATTAAGGTTTTATGTTTTTACAATTATGTTAATACTTGTTAATTACATTTCTTTTTGTATTCAAATGCTTATTATAATATTTTGTCTTAAAAATGATTTGCAATTTATCCTTGGGGAGTCCTTCACCTCGGATTTGCTAATTTCTTTGTTAATTTGTTATAATTTGTAGTTGTTTGTTTCTGACAGTTAGGCATTTTCATAGGCCTAAGTAGCCATTATGGTATTTGACTTATTTCATCTAAATTACATTTCATTTCAGCCTAATGGGCTTTATTTTGTTATTATAATTGGTTGTGTTGTGTTTTGAGTCTGTTTATGTGTTATTATTATGTCAGTATTATTTTGTACATAATTGTTTACTATTTGGTTTCCACGTTTTCTAGTCATACATTTCTTTACTTTTTTACTTATTTACTTTGCCAATAAGAACAATGTGGCTATTATTTACTACTTTTTGATCTTATTACATATAATATTAAGCCTATGGTCTGTATAACTCTACCAGCCATATCCAATTCATAAACTTGCTTGAATAATTATGTAAATATTATTTGCTAATCTTTGTTTACAATTCGTCTTATCTTATATTATTTTTTAGTTTGATAAACAACATCCCTTTTATGAACTTATAACGATCCCTTATAACATGGGTGTTTTTTGATTTGTTCTTAACTCCTTAATTTTTTAACAATCTTTACTTTCCCTCCATGTTAACACTGGTTTTCCCTTCGGGGCATTCTCCCTTTTAATCATAATTGTATTTACTTAAATTTAATAATAACATTCTTTCTTAATTAAATACTGTCTTATCAGTTTATACTTGCTGCTATTCTTAATTACTAATATTTTTCACTTTTAATTATTTAGTGTTTCCTTTGGATTTATTAATTGTTAATGATTTTATTATTCACTATTCTTCACTATATTACCATTCTTTATTTTACACTTTTCTCATTCAATCATCACCTTCACTTTTAAATTATTTATAGTTTATTATAATTTTATTAGTGTACTTTCTTTATCATTACACTTTGGGGTTTTTACACTTTCACTTTGCACTTCACAAATGTTTTTGTTTTTTAAGTGTTTCTGAATGGGTAATCCCTCTAATTATTATCTCACTACCGTACTATCTCTTTCATTACAATATCTCATTAATAATATTAACAAATATATTTCTTTATGTCTCTATCATTACATCTAATTCTACATTGTGGTTGGTTTGCTTTTTATATTTATATTTAACATTGTTTAATTGGGTTACTTTCAATTCCCTTAGTATTGTCCATTAATGGATAATAACATTTACTTTTTTTTTTCATGGGTTAATTATTGGTCTAGTTTCCAATATTACATTTGAGTGCATCATTTCTCTTGCTCATATTCTTTATTACTTGTTTTTGTATCATCATTAGTTTTCATTTTTATTTATTTCCATTTTTATTTATTTCCCTTCTTCATTTTCATTGTATTTGATTAATACTTTGTTTTTCCACCTTCTCCTTTTGGTTCATTTTTACATGTTCCATTGAGTCATTCAATTCCATGAATTTGTTTCATTTTTGTTTGGTTTGGGTTTTTTCCCTTCTTCTTTTGTTCTGGTTAATCACTTTCTTCTCTGGTTTTATTCTTGTTAGTTTTTTGTGGTTCCCTTCTTCTTTTGTTTCTTTTTGTTGGGTCAATCACTTGGGTTGGGTCATGTCGTTTGTCGAGTCATTGTCTTTATATTTTATTTATATTAAGCATTTTATTTAATATGAAGTATTATTTTATATTTAGAATCATTTTTTTCATCCCTGGTATTGGGTTGGCTTATTTGTGTTGTAACAATATATATATATATATATATATATATATATATATATAATCACGTTTATCCATCATTAGCTAAACATGCAAGTTCTGACCAGAGAAGTTCATCTTTTTGAGACCCCATATATAAAAGTTACGAGTAAGCTTAGACATTTTATTCTTACATATTCGTAATCAGCATAAAAAACCGTAAAAATATATATCCGTTTCAAGATAGTTTGTTGAAAAAAGTTGAATAATAATTACCCTGTTAACTTTATCGTTACAAACCACTCACACGTTTAAAAAAATGCATTACTATTTTATCACGGATATCGGTTTAGCTTTTACTGATGAAAAATATGCACAGTGTTGCCACAAAATGTATATAAAGTCACGAAGGTCACAACGTTGCCAAGTCTACTGAACGTAAGCAATTCCTGCAGCTGCTGTGTCTCGGCTGTGTATTCCAGTCGCCTACGTTTAATTCCTGTATACGATCTTAGTTATTTTTAATTTCAGTACCGTAGTAAAAATAATCTTTGAAAGACGTAATCAACTATTTTTCAACGCTGTTATTAAAAAGTGGGTTAATCATTCAATGACAGAAAACATATAAGGTATAAAATGTTGTGATCACTTTATTCACACGTTCTTTTCTTGACACGTAAATAACTATATACTAAATAAAGATATAATAAGTATATCTTCATTGTACATTAGTAGTAAACCAATAGAAACGTCTAAAAAAACACGTTCTTCTTCTGTGTATCTTCTGTAATTGTTAATTATATTAATTGAGATTTTGGCTACTTATAGAGATTTAATTACTGAACACAATGCAGTTTTCAGAATTGCTGTATATTTATTGGTTTTGAAGTTATCGCAGGTTGAACTGCAAAAATGGATCGACTAAAATTTACTCATCTGCCGCGTGTATCACTGACGAAAGTAGAGCGAGATAGTTGCTATTATACCCTTTCTGTCTAGCGTACGGCGCAGCGCACAGTGTCCTTTTCAATACAGTATATTTAATGTATCTTTTAAATTTCAATAAATTTCAATGTAGATAATGTAGAATGTAGAAAATGTAGATAAAGAAAATGATTATGATATTGATTATAATTATAATAATTGGAAGCTTGTTTCAAATATATTATACTACATAGAAATGTTTATACACGCACTCATGCGCGCACGCGTGTGCACGTACGCGCACCCACCCACGCAGGCATATTATATATATATATATATAAAATTTGTGATGTTTTTAATTTGTTTCTTCTGCAAGAAGTATAATTTCGTATATTCTTTTTAACACCTGACGCACGTTTCACTGAAAAATATCAGTATCATCTGAGGTTTCTAAGTAAATTAATAACAATCGAAATAATTCTATTAATATAAAATAACGAATAATAAAAAATTCCGACTTAATTTTACATCTTGTGCCATTTTGTCAATGTTATATGTGGACAGACTTGCTTACTTTTCTATTAAATGTAGAAATAGATTTTACCATTATTTTTTGCCGCAAACCATTTAATCTTGTTGTTTAATCCTTTTTCTATATGCATAGCTCATTACAATTATTGTTAATATTTCGTGTAAACAGCAGAGAGATGCTAAGTAGGACATTGTCTCAGGTAAGATTGCATGGTAAATCAAGACTCGCGCGTATTTCTTCCACCAGTCGGACGTCACGCGGCAATAACAGCTGATCGCTAGGTTAGCGCGGGAAGCCGGAATGGCCCCCCCTGTGTTGTGGCTATTCAGCGCTAACACCACAAGATTTCTCATTCCCGTCAACATGAGTACCTACTCAAGGTCAAATAACATTCTTAATGTTGTAATGACAGACGTGTACGTTTACAAAACACTGTTTTGGCTGACACATATATACACATCTACGTCTGAACTCGCAACCTCTTATTTATCAGCTGGCCGGTTTTACGTTTCCACCAAACGTGTTCAAGAAAATCATATTAAAATAATATGAATATTTTATAGTAAAAACATAATAAAAATAATAATAATATACAATTTAAAAAGTTAATACACTACCTCTTGCTTATTGTTATCTCGAATGATACATGGATCTTGTAGAGCTCGTAATCCTAATGTTCCTTGCATGATTGATGGAATATGTACACATAATAACCGAGCAACATTTTACGTTAAACTATTGAAAATAACAATGGTTTTACAAAGTACCGGAGACGAGATGACGGAATTGTTGAACTAAAAGGAATACCGTATATCATTTGATAATCGTGATTCGTTCAATACAATCGCTTCCTAATTCTACAGTACAATGCTCACATCAATATTGAAAACCGATAAATACATGTATAAATAGGCTTACCATACGTCCCGGTTTGACCGGGATTGTCCCGGTTTGACGACCTGATCCCGGGGTCCCTGCCAGTTTGTCAATTGTCCCGGTTTGAAAATTGACGAGAGTAGTTTCCGTCCGGGCGAAGACGTTGTGCAAGCTAAGCTCCCGATTTTTGGTTAAATCAATAGAAAAGAGAGTTTGAAAGATTAAAAGTAATTTTTCATGAATGGAAAATTCAAAAGCTGCAGTAGTGACTTTGCACGAGTATACACATTCAAATGACTTAGGGAGCACAAAAATCCTAATGTGTGCTACACTTGCTTTCCTTCGAAAAGATGTAGAATGTGGCTGGTAGTATATCCATGGTCAAGTTCCAGAGGAAGAGGAACTCGATTAATTCTTTAATTGTTTCGTAGAACAATAGCTAGACAATGATTAGTGCCACAGGAGTTACGGAACTGCTACTTCCGACGTCATACAATGAATAATACCGTACAAGCACGCATCAGAAACTAAACAGCCACGTTGGAAGACCACATCCAAGAATAAAAAACATTATCAAATGTTTATAATCTGAGGCAGAGAAATGTATTCAGAACACGATGTAACGATGGAGTGAAATTTTTAAGCTATGAAAAGGACGAAAAAGTATACTGAATTGGATAAACTAAAAGATATGAAAAAGATTCTGAAGTTGGGATGTTTCTCAAGATCACGTCGTCCGTTCTACAAGTTGACTAATAAAAATAAATAAAAAATAACCTTCCTTTTTAATTTAGAGAGAGAGAGAGAGAGAGAGAGTGAGTGAGGGAGCGGCTATGCAAGTGTGTGTGTGTGTGTGTGTGTGAGTTTTATAAAAATTGTAACTTGGTAAACGTAGTTGGTAACAAAAAATACATTTAACGAATTATAAAAACATAAACACAATACAGGGTGGATGTACATACATCGTTGTTTGTGTGTTCGCAAGTGGGAGGTACTCTCACGTATCAAAAATTAATTACGTGTCTTATCTACTTGAGTGTTCGCAAGTGAAACGAGTTGCAAGTGCCACTGTTCGTAAGTGGGAGCACACCATCGTCGGCCGGATACGAAAAGCAGATTAATTTACCTGGTTTCTTCGAGACAAAAGCATCAACATGAATCAAAAAATTTAACTTGCAACCATTATTTTAGTAAAACGTAGATGATTGTGGGTATCATAGCTTAGGCTTTTAGAGCATAGGCTTGTACATTTATCTAGGATTTACATTATGTAGCTGATGATAGAAGTTCAAATGCGAGTTCCTGGTCCCTAAAAACATGGGTATCTCAGCTGGGAGAGTGAACTCCAAGACAAAATACTGATCCTTCAAATGTGTGCGTGTCGGGTAGGTATAGGCCTACTCTGGGCTCCTTAAAAAAGCTACTGCTAAAATAACAGTGATTTGTTCTAATTTTGTTTGCTACATAATAAGGTGACGCCGTATAACATTAAAATTTGGGTTTGGCAAAGATTATCAGAATTGGCACATTCAACAATTAAAAGTTTTGTACGAATGAGCAGAAAATAATGGTATTTAAAAGGAACTATAAAGACATATCTTATGGTCATAAACAAACCGTAGAAGAAATTACTATTGTAATCAGTATAGTCATATTTGGACAGGTGTAGAAAAATATGGAGAAGCCTGTACAGGTGTGTCGGTGCTGATGGGAACACACATAAAAACGTTTGTATGAGATTAAACGTATGTATCCAAGATAAATACCGTTTTATCTACAACAGGTGGCTTCGAAATATGAATTTGGGGATTTCCCTTTTATTTAGGGGGAATTGTTATAAGGTAAATACAGTACAACCTGTCACATCCGGACCTGTGATATCCGGACGTATCTCCAAACTAATTTTTGCAATTCTGTAATTGTTAATTATATTAATTGAGATTTTGGCTACTTATAGAGATTTAATTACTGAACACAATGCAGTTTTCAGAATTGCTGTATATTTATTGGTTTTGAAGTTATCGCAGGTTGAACTGCAAAAATGAATCGACTAAAATTTACTCATCAGCCGCGTGTTTCACTGACGAAAGTAGAGCGAGATAGTTGCTATTATACCCTCTCTGTCTAGCGTACGGCGCAGCGCACAGTCTCCCTTTATGTACATAAATATGTAGGAAAAATAAGGAAAATATGTAGCTAAATATGTAATATTTAAGAAATATGTAGTATTAAAATACTTTCACATCAACAATATAATTTACATTTTACGAGAACATAACAGTGCCCTCTTTGAAAGGTTTTGAAAATAATAGGTGCTTCATTTTAAACTTTTTAAAATCACTTTCAAAACATGCAAATATATTTTGAGCAAAGTCAATGTAATCCATAAAATACTAATCAAGTTCGGGGCTGACACTAATCACCAGTTAGGTTACCACTTCTGTTACAGAAAATAAGTTAACCCTCAGAATACACAGTATCTGAAAGTTCAACTCTTTGTTGAAGAGTTTACAATAAGACAGCATGCATAAGAAATGAATTACTTTTCAATTGTTTATTGTACTTTAGAAAATTTATGAAAACATATTTTAGAAAACAGTATTAAAAAAGAAACCTTGATATTATAAAATTAACAACAACAAAGTATTTTACCTATGGATTTCTGTAGTATAGGACATGAGTATAAAGTAAAACATTGAGAATTATTAACTATTTAACAAAGTATTTTACTAGGAGAGTTGAAATTACTATAAAATTAAAGGTAGATTTTTGACTTGAAAATCTATATTGTATATATATATATATATATATATATATATATAACTCTACTATAACTCTGCATAAGAATAAAGTGTCCATGTAAGTTTTTTTTCCACTGTTTAGTTGCACAATTAATTATGAAATACTTTTCTATATTGTCTGTTGACATGGACTGTCTTCGGTCTGAGAGTATGTTTTTATATATAGAAAAGGATCTCTCGACATCACATGTCGTCACCGGCGCATGTTTATATAGAGGAATCGTACTTGGAAGAATATTCTCAATCGATTCTACAGTTTCGCCGTTACATATGCGATAAATGGTATGTAAAGTTGAGTAACCAGGGTTTCTATTCAGCACAGCATTTAATTTAGTAGAAACTTTGTCACCGACTTCACCCTGCACAGCATTTAACTTGTTAACTGCTTCTTCAACTATTCCTATGGCCTCTTGGAGAGTCAGACCTGCAGTCTCCAGTTTCTTGATACAACTGAAATGCGTTTTGATGTACGAAACTGAACATATCACCTTAGAGTTGTTGAATGCAGGCAAGGATTCGCTCGCTGACACTGCAGAATCGGGAGATAATGTTTCCATCACATACTTCACAGCTTCAAAGTTGTCACTGTAGAAATTTACGGCTTCGATCCAGGTTCCCCATCTTGTAATTACGGGTTCTGGAGGCAGAGGTGTGTCAGGTAGCCTTTGTTTGTAGCACTGGATACGGTAAGGAGCTTTCAAGAACACCTTTTTTGTTGCTGATATTAATGTATTTACTTCGGGGAAAAGGTCTCTGACAGTTTCAGCTACTCGATGCAATCCATGAGCCAGGCATGTAACATGTAGTAGGTTGGGGTAAAACACATTTAGAGAATTACCTGCTTTTAACATGTATGCTGCTGCATCTGTATACAACAGCAGTACCTTCTCTTCTTTAACACCATTTGGCCATAACAAACTTGGCAAAATACAGCTTTATCGTCAGTTGTAAAAGCACTGTCAATCTGTACCCATGATTTTAACTTAGATGACAAAGATGATGCGGTCGGTGCCATGATAAAACAAGGATATTTGTATTTAAAACTCTTAAGAACTTGCGTTGAACAATACCGCACAATATATTATTTAAGACGTCTTTTGTCCAACAACGAGAATCCGCCAAGGCAAGAAACAAGCAAGCGCAGAAGTATAGGCGAAAGACAAAACACTGACTTGACAATAACTTCAACACACCACACTGCACGCCAGATTGTTATTTACGTGTAGGCTTACACTCCGAGAGCGTCGATAATACTGGCGTCAAAAATCACATTGTGCCCTACAATAGCATAGAGTTATATAGATATTTGTTTGTTTAGGTAGATGGAATCCGTTGCGAGAATTGCAAGATCTGCGAAGAGTATTTATTTACCGCGGACAGCACGTTCTTTCCCCACCGACCCCGCTGAACGTGCGAACAAAACGTAAATGAGTGGGGCCGCGCATACCATTCTCATCTAACATCCCGTGCAAAATGCCTTACTTGTCGCTTGAGCTCATAAAAAATTTTACTTCTTGAAAGTAGAATCTATGTGTGCAATTGCAACAGATGCAATATTTTGCCTTTTCTTGTAATAAATTTAATTGGACCTGATTCTGATTAATTGCACATTTGCGCATCTGAGTAATGTTGTTATAGGCCTAACTATTTTTTGCCATTTCAATTTTCAAATTGAAGTAAAGTATAGTAAAATATGTAGAAATATGTAAGATGGAGTGAAATATGTAATATGAACAAAATATGTAAAAATATGTAAAATTAAACTCGCGGATAAGACACCTATTGGTATGATTCGCCGATATCTGGCTTTTCCGTGTAAATGTGCACTCAGCATTCAAATATGTAATTACATAAAAATCCGGGCCTTAATCATCACCTACACCTGCATAAATATGAATGTAGGGGCTACTCATTACAGTATTCACTTCCCCTTCCTTTGTATTTTGATTTGACAGCATTACAGGATGTTTACACTACCTTGTAAGCACGTATGTTCCCCTTCTGTTTTGTCCAATATACAGTAGATTTGATAGAAATTTTAAATGAAGAAGGAAACTGCTACTTGGTAAATTAATATGTATTGTGCTTTTAAAAGGAAAAGAGAGATAGCTACCGTTTTTCTAATTCTATCAGTAGGATAGAAAACAGATATAATATAAAATGTATGAGACCCCATTAATATTAAGTATTTATCTCTAAATCACCAGTCGATTGTCTCAAAATAATGCGAAAAATTGCGAAAGAAACTACCGTGTAGTTATTTTTATCTCGCAAGGGTGTGTACGATGAACTATAGAAAAGAAACTTGTAGATAAATGTTTTTAAACAATGCCGTTTGGTTGCTAATCCCCGACCTTATAACTTTTTTATATACTTGCTTTTGTATAGAAAAGTCTTATGAAGTGAAAAGAAATTAGTAAAAGAGAATGGAAAATTCCAGGGTGAGGAAGAATATTTAACGTTACGAATTATAAAACGAAGGAGATATTACAGCTGCAATAAAGAGCAGGCAACGAATTATATCAAGGGCTCAAGAGAGAAGTAACGCAACGGAAGGCTGATTGGAATTCCTCAACTTAAATGTGAAGGAGGTATTGTATAATATTAATACTACCTGTAACTACCGCAGACCTTCCTTTGTCATAAACCGTCTCCTCACCATTCCCGATGGACCTCCTCCCAGAAACCCCCGCCAACGGAGAAATAGAAATAATTAAGTCTCTTCGTCATACTTACTACACCTGGCTTCCTTATTGATAACTTAACATCTTAAATTTTCCTATCTACCTATCCGGTCTTTATCCCTCTCCTTTGTGCCTCCCCGCCTTACCTTGACGCCTCTCTGACACCTCCCTCCAGCTTTGGCGTCCTGCGTTACTCGACTTCGTCTTGGCTGTCGTTTGACTTATACTTTTATTATGGCTCTACCATCACCCATTTGGCTCTGCACACTACGTAAACACACAAATACACATCCATACACTACACTCTATCCTGAATGCCTCCACCTACTTCGCCACCGGTCCGCGCTGCGCTGGCGTGCGACTCCTCTAAATCTCCAATCGGCGGAAGGGTGCTTGCCCCAGATCAGCCTGAGTCTTATCCTCTGAGACAAGTCTCAGACAACGCAAAAAAAGGTATAATATTATAGCCTACTGTCTACTATGACTGTGAGACGCGAATATGACAGCAGATACGCAAGAATGTAGGAGGCTACAGAAGAATAAAGGAATGGTCCAACTTCGGATATTATGGCTTAAGTAATCATATTAGAAAGGATTATTACAATTTATTTTATACACCACACAATATATGTGATAATTTTAATTTTTTATTTATCTATAAATTTTGAAACGAATTAAGACCTGTATTAACATCAACCGTTGTGTATATAATTCTTTTCACTCAGACTTTTCACAAAGTTTAGTGATATATTAAAACCATGTGTAAGATAATCAATTTTTGTGAAACCTATAATATACCCATTAAATAGTGTAGACTAGACAAGTATGATAGTAGCTTAATACAGTCTTTTTTCCGGGATGAAAGGGAAATTATAATATTGTGCGCTTAAGAATGAAACTTTTTTTGTTACTAGACCAACGTTTATGAAAATCTATTTGGCTTCATTTCTCAGATTGTAATAAAATTGGAATCAATTATAGCCTATATCAAATTAAAAATTTTTGCCAAAATTATTTGTTACTAACCAAGTTTACTTTATTTTCTTAACCGATGGATTTTTGCATATCAAATTCCGTTTATTAGACATCGATTTTTCAATATAAAATTGGTCTCTAGATTACTGATTTGCGTTAATGCGTCCAAGAAAAATAGTAGTTTGATAAACCTTATTACTAAGTTTTAATGTTTGTTTACATACGGCGTTTTCAAGAAACTGTAACAGTGTTAGAATAAATAGGCCTACTAAAAAATTTGATTACATACCTGCACCTAGTTTCGTATACAGAAGCAGTGTAAAAAGTATTTTGTAAAGCTTTCTTACAAAATTATAACATAACTGAAGCCCAAATGATGTTTAAGATTTTGCACGTTAAGTCATATGAAGTTTACTTAAGAACCTGTTACGTTCAGACTTCCTGAGATACAGTTATTGAGAAGAACAAGAGTAACAGAAAGAAAGAGAGAGAGAGTGAGAGAGAGGTCAAAGTACATGATGTTTACTACAGTTGGCTACTTATAAGGAACTTGAAAATAATTAAACTTATTGTAATGTAGAAAGTTAACGAAACATGAACCAAAAGCGAGGATTATGTGCAGCAGACTCAAGAGTTTTATTAACAGGATCCAAACAGCCTTTGGTGAAACGATTATTACGTTAAATAATTTATTCGCAATTAAAAAGTGGTACATTTTGAAGAAAGGAAAAAACCGAGGATGAGGAACTTATAAGTTGCTATTAAAATATGTAACTTACCTTTTGGATACCTAATTATTTTACAAGCAAGTTACGGAAACTATAAAAAAAAATTAATTCTTAATATATAAGCCTTCACGTATTATTTCAAAAAAATTAGATTACTGCTCACTGTGATATACGAAAAGCAAAAATATAATTAATGTAACATTACAACTCTGTAAGATATAAACTCTTCTGCTTCTGCAGGTTGTTATTTATATTATTGGTACTTGTAGAAATTTTTATTAATCAGAATGGTGAATAAATTTCCAACGGATGGGAGTCAACTTGAAACATGTTGCTTCGGTACTACTGTATACCAATAACTGCATAACTATATTCTTACAAATGATATTCGGTATGAATGAGAATAATTAAAAATTCGTAATTCTCTCTCCCCCGTCTCTCTTCTCCCCCTCACTCTTTCTCTGTCAATTTTCCCCATCTACCTCACTAATAGGGGCAAACCTCACTACTACCTTTAATTAAACATGACTACCTCACTATTAATTTCCTTTTATTTTCATTAAGTTAGCACGGCAGGTCCTTCTGCGACTGCACCCAAAGCGCGCCTCTTTAAGTGTTTGTTGAAATGTTACACTGCTACAAACAGATTACTCAAGTTTGAATGTGTAGTCTGTACAAACAGATACAAACAAACAGTGAAGGATTGTGTGTAACACTGAAATTGTTGACAAAAAGAAGAAACTGTACGAGTTGGCGCGCGTGCAAGTGCGCGCGCGCGCGAGAGAGAGAGTGAGTGAGTGAGTGAGAGGACTGAAAGAGGGCGGAGGTAAAAAAAATCTGTCGCATTAAATTCACGCCAACAACATTGTTAATGTCGTAATGACACAACAGTCTTTGTTTACAAAAATTATTACGATTGTCACGACACAAATATACAGATCTAATGTGTGTTGGCAGGCTGACGCGTTCGTACTACCAATTCATTCGAAGGCTGTATTCACTCCTGTCTGTATTAAAATAATACAAAAATGTTGTTTTATATAGTACGGGACACAGCATTGTAAGCTTCGAGGTGATGCAATAGTAACTGCGGTATTGCCATGTCGTTCACTCGCACTCACGGGCGCGTTACACTACGAAGCCAAACAAACAACGTCAGCGCATTCTCATACAATAGAGATAACAAACACACACACACACACACACACCTCACGCTTCTACATCGGTGAGCTACTACGATCAAAGAGAATACGTCAGCGCATTATCGTACAATAAAGATAACACACACACACACACACCACAAGTCCTCTTCTTTCCACTGTTTTTTTCTTTCTTTATATAATTTTTGTGTTGTTTTCAATTTTGTAAGTAATTATTTTCTTTATTCTTTAGTAATATGACAATTCTCTTTACATTTTAGTTGTTTTTAAAACAGTCGTTACATTATATGTTATTTAATGAAAAACTTCATTTTTAAAAATTTAGTAAAGAAAAATTATACACATTATAATAAAAAATATACACAAAAATTTAAGCATTATAATTATTTTAAAATTCTTTCAATCAGAACTGGATTCGCTATCTTCTGAACTTTCTTCTGTCACTGCAATCACCATACGTTCTATAGCCAAATCTCTAGGGCATTCTTTCTGGTAATCGTCCTTTTGAAGCTCTTCGGAATGTTGGACGCATTTTCTCCAGTCTTCAACCGTTACTTTAGCTATCGCTTCGTCCATCAGTCTTTCAAGGTCGACCATTTTAAAAGTATTATTTCGATCGGCCACATATCCTTTCACCTGTGCCCACACCAACTCAATTGGGTTGTAATGTGCATGATAAGGTGGAAGGCGTACAACCTCATGACCCATTTCGTAGGCTATTTGATCAATTTCATATATTTTCAGCGCATTTTTTATTTCGTTTTTGTTTAGCAATTGAGCCCTCGTATCTTGCATAGAAAATTCAATTTTATGATTTCTCAACCATTCTTGAATTTCCAATTTTCTGCAGTTTGATTTAGGAGCTTTCTCACCAATCCCTTCAGTTTATAACTTACTGCTTACATGTCGGAGTCATGTGATAGTATGAAACTTTTATTGAGCAGAATTCAGTATGACGGATATTCGTGGCATACCTACGGAGATGTGAAAGTAACGTAGTTATACTTCGATTACAGCTTGGATTCACTAAAGTCTGTTGCCTTCTGTACGAGCGGGTAAATTCTATGCAGGAATGGGAAAATTATTATGTAAAAAAAGCAGTGATCATTAAAGACAGAGGCACTGAGTGTAGGAGATCAGACCGTTGTAGGTCAAGTACTAGTAAAACCTGGAAAAGCTTATCGTTCACTACTACATATTAAGTAGGTTTAATGAAAATTATGTAAATGGAACGGATGTAATTTCGAAACTGTTAATTTCCTTCAAGTGTGTACTAAAGTAAAGAATGTTACAATTTATAAGTTGGTAATTACACCAGGTAATGCTAACAACCAGTAGCCTACTGATTCGAATGTGTGTGTGAAGAGGGCTTTTGAGTCGATAATAACGCTATTACCTACTTGACACAGAAATTCCCGTGTCACCTGCATTTTGTATTATGCAAACGTTCGGAGGATGTAAATTTTTCAACAACATTGTTGGAGTGCCAACCTTTAGAATGAACCGTTGTGGCGGAATGCAAGATTGATTTAAAGAATTCAAAAATTCTTGGAGATAGTACACTATATTTTCAATATTAAATACGGTGTTAATAGATTCTTCGGACTTTTTATTATCCCCAGAAAATTTTTCCAAACTTGTATCATTATTTTCCTTCACAGATTCGATTCTTTGGGAATAACCACTTGTAATTTTTATCAAGTAAACACTTGACGTTTTGCACAGAATTTAGCAATTAATACAGTGTTGTACTATTTACTATGTCCCACTTTTTCGTCAATTTCTGTGAAGCTATCGTCATTAGGAACACTACCGTCACCGAGGTGCAGTAAGTTTGTAGAAAAATCACCATCTCCTCCTCCTCCTAAATGGGCTCTCATATTGCTTTGCAAATTTAGTCTGAATAGCATTCCACATCGCCGAGGACTTTAAACACACTGAGACAATATCAGCGCGGGTTCCTCTTGCAGTTACCGGTAATCTCTAGCGAGAATCCTCTGAAATAACAAATGTTACGCTACCCACTAATTTGTTACAATTTCTTAAGTCTTGGAGAGTTTGATTGACCGTTTCTATACAGTCCACAAATCGCCTTCGTTTTACCGTTCATGATTAGTTTCCGTTTTGATCGCTCTTTCTTTTGTCATGCCTCCTCTTCAATACGAATTGCTTTTTTAATAGGAGTCAGTGAGAATACTTGACTTTTTCTTCTTGGCGCATTTCTATTTTATTTTTGCAGTCGCTTTCGGATAAGGGCGAATTTATTCTGGTGTCAATTGTGATAAGGTATTAGCAGATGTCTCGTTTATTTCCGACGTGGGAGGTCCGGCTACTGTGGTCTCTTGACAATCTTTTGTTGGTGTTAATCTTCCTTCATAATTACTTTTGTCTCCTATCTCTCTGTCAATTACAGGTGAACACAGAAACTCTTCGATACTGAATATATTTTCATTTAATGGCCAAATTCCAGTTGAACTAAAACCTGCTGTCAGTTAGATGGTGTAGCTGCCTTTGAAAGAGCATCTTTTGCTAGCCCAGGTATGTCATGGTTTTACCTGGGCTTATTGTCATCCAGCTCTCAGCGGCTGCACCGAAACAGGCCATATAAACACTTGTCTAATGGCTGAAGTCAGATTGTAACGGGTATGAGGTATAAACTGTTTCATAAATAGTAAAAAAAGAGAGGCTGTAATTTATCTTGATGGATGTGCTACTCCAATACAACCTGCTGGTCCATAAATAATCAAAGTGATATCTACATAACACTCTGTGGATATAACGATAAGTGGTGGTTTCCAGCTGCCATCTATGAAAATACCACTGGTTTCACCCTTTTCCAAAGGGGTAACCCTGCTGACTTGTTTATTTCCCTTCAAACTGACAACTTTGTTAGGACAGTGCACTGTCGTTATGCTGCCTGGTTTCCTTCACATTCCAAATATTGTGACAGTAAAAATGAAGGCGACTTATCACAGAATTCCAATATTGAAGAAAGTTTTATGTTATGTTTATTAAAACTAAATGCTATTGCAAAACTTGTTGCTTCAGCCTCTCTAAAAGACAACCTTGAATGTCGCTGCATGAAGCCAGTAAAACAATCTTTTACCAGCCCAGTTCACCAGAAAATCGACATTATTTGCAAACAAGTATTCGGAGGCTAACATACGAATATTCTTAGGGTACTAACCATAATAACTAACAGAATAGTGCAGATCATAACACAGAAATCTGATTTTTCTTTTTGTTCTTTCCTAAATACAAGTTGTGGAAAACGCCGAGTCTTTGTAGGGTTTGTGAGCTACATCGCCCCAGAAAGTTTTTCACTTGTACGTTTGAACCAAATATGAAAAAAAGAAAACAGAACAAAATGTTTTACTTACATTGTACCAACATACCACTTTCCTTCTGGTGAAATTGAAGGTACACCTTTAATTTTAAAATTAGGAATTGATATTAGAAATAACCACTAATTACCAATAGTAAAGACTGTAAAAGATAAACAAAATGTAATCTAATAAGAACCAATAGATATACCAGTACTACATAAAGTCAAATAAATCAAATGTAATACAGAAACACAAAACCGACAATAATCCATTGTTGTATATTATAACTATATGCTTGCCATAGAATGGATGCATGACGAACAAAATTACTTGTAAACTTATCATAAAAGAGTAGGAACTAAACCAACAACATTGAATGAGGCAGAATACTATTCGAATAAGTAAATTCAAGGATTATAGCCACCCAAATACTAATAATAACCATAATAATAAATAAACCATGTTGACAGCTAGATGCAAGTAATCTTGGTTACTTTAAACCAAAGCAATTTTCAGTATAAATGCAGAATGAACTACTGCACAATAATAACAGTGCTATCAAAACAATGATAAGAGATATTCAAGCAATAACGAGAATAATTTGATAGGATTACAACCCATATAAAAAGGTAACTTCCTAAAGTATAGTAAACTCACTTAACAAACTATAGTTAAGGTAATAAAACCACAAGATGAAGAAAAAGGACACTATCAGAAGTGACAATGACCAATGCAGTATGCATAGGCCATAATAAAATGTTATTAACTATTAATGTTATAATAATATTAAGTATCATGTACATGTTGTGTTTATGTTAGTGTCTATACAGGAAAGTACAGAGCAACTCACCGCAGCTAATAATAGAAGAGTCAACGCAACTTCTTCAGAATCGAACTCATGAAATGGAACAAAAAACATTCTAAACTATTTAAACAAAATTAATAAACGATGTCAAAGAGTAAGTAAACCGATTTATTCATATCGGATTCAATAATAGATTGAATTGGGTAGAATAAATCAATAAACCAAAAATTAATAATAAAAACCAAAACGTTAAGAATAATAATAAAACAGACAATCTCGTCGTGCTAAAATGTTCATACACACTTTTTAAGAGAAAATTACTTAAAACTTCGAATCTAACAAGAAAAATATTGTGTCGAGTATTCATAATGCAAACCCTTAGATATCAAATATGAAATAAAAATATAAGTACCAAGTAAAATGTATATTCTATAGCCGGCAGAATAAGGGAAGGACAAATAAAATAGAGGCAGGATATCAAGAGAATGGAAAACATGGGACTACCTAAACAAGTAATAAGATACAGACCTCAGGGAAGACGAGATATAGGTAGGGCAAGGAAAAGAGATGCCTTCAGTGAAGGCAAAACAGGCTGTAATCCTATACCTTGACATGGAGAAGATTCCTAATACTTAATAGCACACTTAAGAACAAAATATTGGTATGGAGAATCATACACGACTTCCATGTTCTAAGATTTATATTTAAAATCATTTTCGAAATGAAATATTTCCATTGAAACTACTTCTTTCTACTTACTGCTTCAGCCACTTACTGTGGGCACTAACGTATACCACCTCACGTTATCGCACTTGATTTTCACTGATGATGGAAGTCGATGGCACTGGCGAAACGTCTGGTTTTGCAGAAAACATTGGTCTACGGCCAAACAGGCCGGGAAGGAATTTTAAAAACAAACTGCTTCTTTGTTGTCAATAACGTAGTACATATATACAAAAAATTATCAGGTAAACTATTACGTTACAACAAAAAAATGTTTCAGGTAAACTACCCTTTCCCCGTAACCGATCTTCACCAAAATCAATAGGCCTTGAGTCCTCTATAACTCGGGCACATATGTAAAAAAATATCTGATTCTGTTTGAATTTACGGCAGTTATCGTTCGTCATGAAAAAATTTCTCTTGTTACAACATAAAATATTGCAGGTAAACTACCCCTTTATCTTAACCGATCTTCACAAAAAACAATAGGTCTTGAATACTCTACAATTCAGGGCTGTATGCAAAAAATTATTTGATTCTGTTTGAATTTGCGGCTCTTATCGTTTGCCATAAAAAATCTAGACAGACACACAGACACTTTTCGATAAATTACTTTTTTTCATGTTTTGAGGGTAGTATAATCAGAATCTGCAAAAATCTCTAACACGATTTTTTTTGCCATCACCATACTTCCATTTCCTTATGGAACATGAAAGTAAAATCAAAGTAAAATTCTGATGGCAACAAAAATCAAATATTCTATCAAAAATTGGGGATATACATTTTTGGTAGGTATTTGGTAGGCCTACTTGCATTGCACAAGGAATGTGTTATTTTCAATAGGTTATTGATAAAAAAAGACTTACAAGTACATTGATTTTTATTACAAAATTTATACAAAACAGTTTCAATTCTAAGGTATCAATAATTAATAATTATTAAGGATAATGAACAAATTATTTCTTCATAGAAGATACATAAAAACATTGCAAAAATAATACATATCAGACAAATATTATTACAACAAAAATACCACACAGACATTTGGGCTTTGTTACTTTATCAGTAACTATAAGATTACATTCATAAAGTACATAGAATATTTATTTACAAGAACATAATTACAAAAAGTGAAAACACCTTTGATGAAATAAACATTTTATTTATTACATCAAACATAACTAAACTCAGATGACAATATAAATGAACTAAATATAGGTTTTTCTGCGAGGGAGTGTAGGATTGATTAGGGGTTCAATTAGTTGAAATTATTAAAAAAAAAAAAAGCATAAACTATAAATAGAAAAACTAGACTGGTATGTTTACAACAAAATGAAAACTTCAAGTTACATTTAAGAGATATTCCGTGTCAAATCAACAAGTGCTACAACCTGACCCTCTTAGATTTATTTGAAATTAAGTATGCATGTAGTATTCATAAATAGTAACACAAATCAATTTTTTCACATTTTTCTGACGAAAGGTTACTGAGTAATGGGTGCTCAAAAATGAAAAAAATAAATAAAATTTTTGACTTGCGCAACAATATTGATTTGTTCACAACTTGTGTTCTAATTAAGCTAGAACAATGACATCGAGTTCATTTGAAAGCTCTTTTAAAGGGCTTTCATATGATATAAAACATAATTAGTTGAAAATATATATATTTTTTATAAACACATCATTATTGCATTTACTGAATTTTGAAAAACTGTATTTTTAAAATTCTCAAAAAAATATATGTGAAAGATATTGTTTTCCTCTACATATTCTGAAAGTTTCAACTTGGGATGAGCATGGGATCACTATCAAAAGTAATTTTATGTTTATCATGATTCTGTAAAACGTCATTCAGATCGGTGAATTATTATTATTTTTATTTTCCTACCCGTGACAATTTTTCAGAATCATAGTTGGATTTATTACTTGGCCTACAAAATTGTACTTTTCTTTCATACAAATAACTGTGTTTTAAAGCTTAGCACTAGCTAAATTAATAGCTCAAAATTAATAAATTGACCTACATATCTAAAATATATATCTTAATACAGTGATCCAGGTTTTCCGTGTACAAGCAAAAAAATCTCATTTTAAAGACTATATACAAAATGGTTGGTTGGTGTGACTATCTCCCATCTGTTTAGTATTTTGTCATCGGATAATATTCAGTCAGCTGTTGTCAACTGTTGTTGAAAGTGACCTGTACATTTTCTTTTGGTGTGACATAGCCTATAAAGTGAAAAAAATGTGATTAATTCTGAAATGTTGTGTTTTGAAATTAGCTTAAAGGTACTTTTGTACAATTCTCACAACAGTGTATAAGTTTATATGCCTACAACCAGTTAATATTGTAACGAGACATATGAGCCCAAATATTTCAGTAACCCAAAATATTAACACATGTCAATAATTGAGTGAAAGAGACAAACCAAGTGTTTCTTCTAAAAGGCCAAGCATGAAACTACATGAACTACTCATCACCAAGGATAAACTCACAACAATAAGAGTTAATAAAACTAATGGTAACTAACAAGTGAAATAACATTATAAGAAAAAGAAGATGCACCAAACAATGGTTGTACCACAGGAACCAACAACCCAATAGTTTTCGGTCAGTAAGGAACCAATGAAGACAAGGAAGAAACATACTACGAGAAAGACACCTAACAACCATGGTATAAAATATAGATTCCAAGAGCCAGTCAACTATAGAACATCTTACCCGTATATGCAATGACTGAACAACTTACAGATTGAAGAGATGGACAAGAACTGACTAACTGAGATGACCAATATTGTAACGCAACAGAAATGCTAGCACTCAAGTTACATAAAAACAAGGTTCACAGAATAATAAACAAGTCAATATTTAACCCCATGATAGAACAAAGAGCTAATAATTATATTTATAATCATAGATACAGGTAAATAAGGATGCAAGGTAATATTAACAAGAATAACCGAACCTGTAAGTTAGACAATAGTTGATGATATATGTTTAATGAAAAACAAACAAAAAATGAAACAATAATTTACTAATAGCAAATAAGAATTTTGAGTTAAGAGGTATTATTTTGTGACAACAAATGTTATGATAAAGTTTATGTTATGTTATACCAAATATGTGTTGAGTTAATGAAAGATAATGAAACAAGATGTATTATTCAATGACTGTTGTAGAATGAAGTGTGAAGCAGCTAATTAATGTTAATAGATTTGAATTTTCTTATATGTGATCCATAGGTCAAGATAAAATTGTTATTAGATATGGAAAAAATAATTGTTTATGTAAATGTTAATAGTTAAGATTTAATTATATGTATGAATTTATGTAAAAGGGGCTATAGATGTGTACCAGTTATAAACACAGGTAGATCTGTTTACAATAAAAGGCCTAACAGCCAAAACCACTATATAACCACTCATAACATAAAGGTTAGGTACATCAATTAATAATAATTAATGAATACGATTTGAAGAGCTAGAAAAAACATTAAATTAATAATGATATATAATAAAATTTATACAAATTATGATAATACCATAATGCCATGATATCGATTAATAACATTTAATATCGAAAGTGGATTAAATATAAAAAAAGGAAAAAAACCGGCTTATATCAAAAAACCAGCAGAATATGTGTAGAAAATAATAAACCAACTATCGGTAAAGTTACATTCCGATAGGTTAGCAAATTGATAAGGAATAGACAAAAAATATATGAAATAAACACTACATTCAAAACATGTGGAAGGAAGAAGTCGTGTGTTGCTAGGGACGACAGAAGAAGAGGAAGTTGTTAATTTGACAATAATTGCTTTGATGATCTGAATGTGATGAGATTAAAAAACCAAAGAATTATCTATTTAATCGGAATATTTTAAATCATCAGACACGATTATAAAACACAAAATCCTAATGACAATGTTTATGACTATCACCAGTACAGTTTAATCCAAATAACACTACAGTATGAAATCACAATAGAGAATAAATAACTGGATTATACAAGGAAGAACTTGAACTGTCCCATATCCGAAGGGAATTGATGATATATTAAACCAAATAGAAAGAATTAACAGTATCACAATTAATAATATTCACTACACCAGAAGTTATAACCTTTCAAAAACACGGAACAACATTAATTGCTTCAACCAAGAGAAGAACGTATTTGGATCCTGGCGTTGCAGAAGAAGCATCAATCGGGCTGTAAACCAATCCAAGCTGTAATTCCGAAGTGGACAGGAGAAGAATTCCATTCTATTAAATCGAAGAAAGAAAATCGTACGGCATAATTGTCCAGAACAGTAAATTTATCAATCAACCGCCTACACGATTGGCTTCGTTCTAGTCTGGTAAATTATTATTATATTAATCATACTAACTACACAACACTTTAAATTTGTAAATCTTGCATTCTTATCTATGTATTTTTAATCTTCCCCACAGTTACAAGAACCTTCACACCCTGAATTAAATTAATTACAAATTAAAACACACTATATAACTAAATTTAAATAAAGTATCAGAATAATCAACAATCGATTCATACAATCTATAGCTCAAGCGTATGTTAATTAGAACATATATTATTCAATGTTAAAGAAGTAAACAAATAAAGAACCTTTATATATTGGCAAAATCTTGTTATTTGGAGTATGGTTTAATGAGCTAGGAATAAAAAAGTAACTGAATAAGTATAGAATAATTTGTTAACATAAACATTGAAATAACCTATAAGTTTCGTTGAGCCGATACTACAGCGCTTATAGCGGAATTATCTGACACCAAAGAGAGAGAGAGTAAAAATACAAAATTAGACAGAATTCTCTTCAAGGTATAATAGGGTCAGTGGCGGCGATAAGGCCCCCGCAGACCCCGCGGCGCGGGGGGGCCCCGCCACTCTGGCCCCTAGAAAAAAATATGAAACGAGCTATAATAGGAAAAAAAGTTTTAATGGGGTCCGACTACCGGCAAATTTGTATTTAAAATACGAAATATACGTTTTATTTAAGTGTATAGACATGCAAAAAAACTACGTTTTCCGAAATGACATTACTGTTTGTAGTTTGTAAGCGAAGCTTATCTTATCTCTTGTGGTGCCCGTACGTCCGTGCGATGAGTCACTCGTCACTGAGGAGACGTAAACAAACACAACACAATGTAGTTCAGTACTCAGTAGTTCGTCGCATCTCCTGCGCGATAGTACTGTATTGCATTCATTTCGTAATTTAGTGCCGTTTAAGTTTAATGACTTAACATTTGATTTTAGTTTTTGTATTTTGTGTAGTGTTAGAGTGTTAGAGACAGAGTTTATAAAATGGAAAGTAAGAGTGAATATTTAAGTGGTGCTACGAAAAGGAAACTGCAAAAACAACGAGAAGAATCTAAAAGTAAACTTTCAAAAACTCGACCAGTTTTTAAAAAAATCATCAAAATGTGAAGTTGAACAACCCAAACCCGGGTCAAGTGCAAGTAATGAAAAAGAAACAAAAATCGGACTTGAAGTTGATTGTGACAGTGACAATAAACCTGATTTAAACATTAGTCCGTCGGATACAAGTGATACAACTACGGAAACAAATAAGCAACTGCAACATGAACAAGAAGAACAACTGCTAGGCATTGAATGTGTTCGCCAGTCCGAAGACATACCTGGACCAGAAAATCAGTTTGAACCAACTGAAGTTATAAGTAATCACGCAAATAAAACTAGTTTAGCAGGCCCTTCCGATCCAAACTGCCAAAGTTTTGAGACAGATATTGCATTCTATAAAAATCAAGCTACAATGACAGACGAGGTGAAAAAGTTAATAACGTTAAGTGAACTTTGTCAAACAAAGGGTCCTTTCCCGAAGGATTCCGTTTCTAAGCGGTCTTTCAGTACAGCATATTATTCTTTCAAAACTGCAGCAGGCCAAATTGTTCCCAGGTTTTGGCTTTGTTACTCTCGTAATCTAGATGGAGTCTATTGTTTACCATGTTGGCTTTTCAGCCAAAGTGCTGATGCCCAAAGCTGGCGTGAAGGCGATATTAGAGATTGGAAAGGTCTCAGTAAAAAAGTTAAAGTTCATGAAAGTAGCAATGCTCATTTACAATCTTGTCTCACGTATGCCACTTGGAAAAAGAGTAAAACGGTAGCTGATCAAATTTCCGATGAGCGGGAAAAATGGAAAGATATTTTCATACAGATTGTGGATGTCATTCGAACCATGGCACTGTGTTCATTGCCGTTTCTTGGCCATAGAGAAGCATTACATGAAATAAATCCTGAAAGTGGAAATTTTTTGAACATACTATCTTTAATTTCTCGCTACGATTCTCTCCTTAGTGCACACTTAGAAAATGAAAAAAAAAAACAGATCAAAATACCTCCACTATGACATTCAAAATGAAATCATTAACTTGCTAGGAAAATCATTATTGACTGCCTTACTAAAACAGATTCACTAGTCTCCTTTTTTTTCTATAATTGTTGATAGCACACAAGACATTTCTAAGATTGACCAAATGAGTGTTGTAATCAGATACATTAACATAATAGAAGAATCTCCTGGCAATTATAAAACTGTGATTAGTGAGTCCGTTTATGGATTTCAAGAAATAAAGGATCCCAACAGTGAGGGGTTTCAAAGTAAGATTTTAGACTTTTTGAAAACAAATGAAATTGACATTAGTAAGTGTAGAGGTCAAGGTTATGACGGTGCAGCAACAATGAGCGGGAAATACTCTGGGTTACAGAAAAGAATTATGGATATAGTCCCAAACGCGGATTACGTACACTGTGCTGCACATAACCTGAACTTGGTGATCAATGATTCAGTATCAAATATTTCTGAAATAAGACAATTTTATGACATAGTACAGAAAACTTATGTGTTTTTCAGTGAAAGCTTACATAGATGGCAAGAACTTAACACTGCTGTTAAAGAAGGCAGCTCTGCCAAAAATCTAACTTTAAAAAAGCTATGTCCAACAAGGTGGTCTTCTAGACACGACTGTCTGTTAGCTTTAAGAAATGATTTCAAAATTGTGATTAAGTGTTTGACAGAAATTATTCTATACAGCTCAAAAAAACCCGAGGCAGAAGAAGCATTAGCAATTAGAAACCACCTGGAAAACTTTGAATTTATTCTTGTGCTCTGTCTTGAAACTAAGATTTTAGAGAATGTAAATATAACTTCGAAAGCACTACAGAGGCCAACTGTTGACCTAGGCAGAGCGTGGCAGTTTCTAAGCCGCGCTTGTGATGAGTTAAAAGTTTTAAGAAAGGACTTTGCCGGCTTTCTTGCTGGTGCTAAACAGTTGGCCCAGACATGGGACATAACTTGTAACATGAAAAATAAGCGTAAGCGAGATGTAAAACGCTTCTTTGTTGAATTATCAGTTGACCATAGAATTGACGACCCAGTGAAATCATTTTAAGTAAAAGTTTTCAATGCAACACTAGATATTGTAATAGCTCAGCTACAAATGAGATTCGAAGGATTGCGTTGCATTGATGATAGGTTTTCATTCCTGACGCCTCAGAATTTAGTAAACTTCTCACAAGAGACAATAGTGGAGAAAAGTAAGGCTCTGGTAAATGTGTATCCTGGTGACCTTTCCACAACACTGCCTGACCAAGTAATATCCTTCAAAGCTCTGATGGCCAAAGAAATTGTACACAAGAAAAGCATTCGAGAAATGATGAATTTACTGGTTGAAGAAAACAGCTGCCTTATGAGCTGCCTCCCAGACTTAACTACAGCTTTGCAGCTTTATTTAACCATACCTGTCACAACAGCTACAGCGGAAAGAAGCTTTTCAAAACTTAAATTAATTAAGTCATACTTAAGAAGTGCCATGGCCCAAACTCGGTTGACTGACTTGGTACTGTTAAGCATTAAGCATGAAGAGACACAGAAAACTAATATCAACGAAGTGGTTGAAAAGTTCTTAGCTATTAAAAAAAGAAGACTAGGCTTAGGAAAACAGTGAACTTTGGTTGATCCTCATCTGTAAATACTGTACATTACTTGAGTTCGAGTGTTATTGAATTGGATTAGACTTAAGGAGAACGTGTATAGAGTATATTCAAGAATTTCACAAATTCAGTTACAAACTAATTTAAATGTTTGAAAAAAGCTAGAATGTTACTTTGATATTCGTTTTTAAATAATAAATTTTTAACACTCTGTGTGCGGTACTTTTTCATAATCTGAATTTAGATCTTTGACGTAAAAATAAATAATTCTTTTTATTTTGGTTTTTTTATAGTTTGTATAGAACTTTGTCTATTTAGCAACAATGAATTTTAAGAGTTTGTATACGTGTAAAACAGCCTTTGCAAATTGCAAACGCTTTGTGATAGACGAGAAAGTATTCACAAACCATTGTTGTGAAACACACGTAAATAGAAACTCATTTGAGTGTTTTTCCCTATTACGTATACAAAATTTAACCATTTTTATAGGGCCCCCTAATTAGTTTCGCGGGGGGGCCCCCGTTTCGTTAGCGCCGCCACTGAATAGGGTTGAACGGAATTATAAAATAACTCATTAATTATTTAAGTTACAGGTACACAAACACTGATAGTTTTTAGAGAGCTAAGTTAATAATTAATTACTTACATCAATACATCCCACAACTCCAAATATCTCCGAGATTTACATAATTAAAATAATTCAAAACACATTGGCATAGGTGTATGTACAAATTGACAAACACAACAGTGGGGTTTTAAGGAGAGGAAACCCATTCCTGTACAATATACAACAGATAATATTATAAATGTATAGGACAAGATATGTTATAAAAGAATGAAAGTAACTAGACTGTTAACTGAATAGAAGCTGTGAATAAAATCATAGTAACATGTTATGCATAGCACCCATGTAACATAAAGAAGTATTAAAATTGTCTCATAATAATAACAAATATTACTCAGTCAAACAATCATGTAAGATAAGAAAAGGCAATAACTAAAGAGTTATTAGTTATCATTAATAAAACCAAACTTGAGAAAATAAGGTTAAAAGAATGTAAATTTGTATCAACCTAACATA
The DNA here is from genome assembly GCA_034769895.1 of Magicicada septendecula. Lineage (NCBI taxonomy): Eukaryota > Metazoa > Arthropoda > Insecta > Hemiptera > Cicadidae > Magicicada > Magicicada septendecula. The sequence continues at coordinate 429,907,038 of CM068372.1, forward strand.
CACATTGTTGGTACAAATTTCACCTAAATTCACATCTATCAGTAGGAAAAGCCTACCTAAACCAAAATGTTTTGTGCCTTAAACCAAGAAGAACTGATAAGCTTTCTACAGGTACCAATATAAGATACCCAAAATGGATTTTAAATAAGAATTTAAGTAAATAAAGTGAACCAAAACCGACCAAAAGGGGATTCACTAAGTAAAACGTGAACAAAACCACTTTATAATACCAAATAGAAGTAAAAGGTTAATGTCTATACCACAAGTAAGGTGTAATGCCACTATTGTAATAGTATAAGAATATTATAAGAAAGGACATAATGTATTATAATCGTAATTAAGAACACCTGTCATGTGACACTAGGTGTAAATAATGTTAGTCAATGATATACACTAAGGGACAGACCAGTGTACAAAAAACACTAAACCAATTATAAAGAGACTACTATGATTAAACTATTGTAACTAAATAATAGTAGAAAGAGATAAAAGAATACCAAATAAGAATGGAAATAAGTGTACACCTCATAGTGCAAAATAGAGGTCAGAGAGAGATAACTATATAAGAATACAGCAGTTCTATAAGGAGAAATTTACCTCCAAACTTATAAATTTTGCACAATCATCTGGCGATATAAGAGCTTCTACAACAATGGACTCTGTAACAAAGAAAGAATTTTAGCTAACAGAGAAAAATAATTATCATTGCCAGTATCAACAAAAGTGCAAATTACTAAATGAAATAATTGCAATTTTATGGGAAATAATGTTATTAAACTAATTATGTACTTTATTAAGAACTTTTGTTTTCCAGCAGCTTCCAAAACTCTTTATATAAAAAATAATATAAACAAACTTATTTAGAGCTTCTAACAATACTTATCTTAAAATTATCATATGATTATACTTTCCAAAGGAAGCCCCTGATTTGAAAGCATTGACACATAATACTACTAATTAAAAATGATTCCAACTACTATGTTACTAAATTTTCTCATTTAAAATGTAAATGGGACTGTTAATAACTTTATATTGTTGTTATTAACAAGACAAAAGAATCATTAATGGCTATTTTATCACAAACTTCAAAATCTCCTATAAAGCTTGCTCAATGAAATAGGACATTCCTGATGCAGAAAATTAACTTTGCCATAACACAAATTAAATAGGCTAACACCCAAACAAAAAAATGCTTTGAAAAAAAAAAATAAATGAAATATGGTATGAATTAATTGTGCTACATTCAAAGCTGATTTTCTTAATTGATTTAAAGTACCTATACAAGTCTAGTTTGTCAAGTAAAGATAATTTAGGTAAACCTAACACTACATATGAAACAAACATTAAATCAAATATGCTAATGTTACAAAATTCACAAACAGAAAAAAAAAATTTTAAATTATCTATAGGCTAAATTGCTTTGATTATATTACCTTCTCCACTTCATATGTTTTCCACATCAATATCATCTGATGTCGATACTACTGATGGTGCAATAATAGTCATTTTTTCCCAGTCAATTCTGGAAAGTTCAGGAGGAACCTGAAAGATCATTACAAAACTCATACATAATTTTTCACTAAGTTAATAATTATAATAATATTAAGCTAATAATTAATAGAATAATTTATTTTCTTAACCTAGCACAATATTTGTAGGTTAGCACTATGAATTTACAAAAAGTTAATGGATTTTGTGTACATTTCTAAAAAAAATTAAATTTACAGCATAATCTAGTAGTTATTTTATAGTAATCTATTTTAATTTAAATGAACTCAAGTCACTATTGCTTGGTTACATCCCTGCACTGAAGATTCCTGAAAAAGATTTCTAATATAATCACACAAACTCGAAAAACAAAAACTGTTCAAATGATTAACATTGAATAATATAATCCTGATTATAAAGTTAACTAGAGTTTAAGGGGTGATTTTATACACCGAATATAAGGTAACATGAATAAATTAACACTGAACTTACTACGTTCCCAGTCAAATATGAAAGTAAAGTATGAAAATATATGTAGACATGCACTATTGGTGTAAGTTCTGGAGCTAAAGATAATTCAACTGTGACACAGAACTTAGTCTATTATACTTAACACCCAGGCCTATAAACTTTTGATCTTTTTCTAAAAGTAATTAATTTTATTTCAGAGTTAGGTTAGGCTTACAGGCTAATCCGCAGTAAGTTTAGCTAAATCAGTTATATTATCATAGGCCAGACTTAATCTAAATAAAATTATTCTGTGTAAAGGTATCAGTAACTTGATATTTATACAGAATAAGCATTTAATACAGAATACATATTTCATTTAACTGGAGTCAGTTCCCTCACAGGGTCTTTTTCAAAAATGGGTTAATTAATTTTATATTTTTAGTTGATTAGAGTTAAGGGGTGCTTTTATACACTGAATATAAATAACAATTAAAACTATATGTACCTTTTTTTGCTGTACGTCTCCTAGGCCTACTTTCACAGTCATCTGAAAAGTAAAATATGACAATTGATGTAGACATGCAAGTATCTGGAGCTAGAGACAATTTACTGTGATAAAGAACTTAGCCTATTATACTTAACACCCAAGCCTACATAACACAAACAAATTTTGATTTTTTCCAAAAAGTAATTCATTTTATTTCAGAGTTAGGTTAGGCTTACAGGCTATTCCGCTGTAAGTTAATCGGCTAATGCCCTGCTAGTTTGCTAGTTTTGTTAACATAATTAATCACTAACTAACTAAGTGTGTTTGATATTTATGTAGCATAAGGTGACGCGTATATGACAGGTTTTATTAATGCAGTAAAGGAACAAATCTAATTTAAATAGTCTTTGTATTATTTTGGAATTCAATTTTTTAAAGCAAATGATAATACCTTATGCACCTTTGTAAAGGTTTTTACTTATTGGGGATAAGTGAACTGAATTAAAACATCAAACAAATGATTTTTGTTTCACAATCAAAACAATACGCCTACTGTATTAAATTTATTATGGCAATTCTATTTACCCTAAAACACTACAATACAAAACTCCAGAATTTTTGTTTTTGTATAAATTGGCCCGCTAATAATGAAAAAATAAAATTGTATTAATTAAATTAGAATGCTAACTTGCTCAATTATTAAATTTTGGGCAGAACACAGTGCTATTAGGCATAGTTGGTTCTATAACAGATACGTGTTCGACAAAGTAATCTAGACATGAAACATAACCTAACGTATTTCTTTTATGAATTTTATGAAAAATGCTGAATTTGAAAGTATATTTAGAGTAATATAGCTGGACTGAAGAATTAAATAAAATTTGTAACTAGTTAAATACGAGCAGAGTTCAAATTAAATATATTATAGTAAGGCGTACCATCTTGTGTTAGGTAGGACCACATTTTACGAATAAAATGATTTACAAATTGGATACATTACACATATATAGGTAGGCTAGAGTAGACAAAATAATTGTCAGACTTACAGGTCTTTATGTATCTATAATAAAGAAACTTTGGTAAATATTTACCTGTGCTACACCATACGCCATATTAACTGAGTAGTTGTGGGATCACCACTACATTTTGCCTTAACGTAATTCAATTGCCTACAACGCAAAGCATTACATTTCAGACTCGTGGGTGGCCGACTCATCAGTTTCCTACAGTATCCACCGCTGAGAGTGATTTTGGGTAGCCGGCTCACCGCACATGCTTTAGTCTACGGCGCCTTCGGCGCCTCCGAGGTTACTAATAATAAACTCGCGGTGGGCTCAACGCAAAGCTTTAAACCGCCGTTTGGGCTCAACGCAATTTTGAACATGTAAGAATCATGTAAATTTTGTTTTGGAAACGCATCAACATGATTTCCAGTCAAATTCGGCTCACCGTCTACACAGTCAATATGGCGATCATTCACTTTTGCATGCATCCTTATGGGAGTATTTATTTTATTTTTTTTCTTCGTAAATAGCTTCGACCCCCGTTTAAAATTAATTTTCGCGTGTTTATATAACATAGAAGAATAAAAAAAAAAAATTCACTTCAAGATTGTATGGTGGAGCACAGGTAAATATTAACCGAAACTTTATTTAATTAAATTGCTTCAGTGCCTTACAGGGACTTTTTTTTAAAATTAGTTAATTACCCCTTGGGTAATTATGAAGATTCTCATCAATGCTGATATTGCGCTGATATATTTTTATTATATTCTTCTATGTTATATAAACACGAGAAAAATAATTTTAAACGGCGGTCGAACCTATTTACGGAGACAAAAAATTAAATTTTTACTCCCATAAGAACGCATGGCGTTAGCCTAGGTATATTGTATTAATTAAATTAGAATGCTAATTTGCTCCATTATTAAATTTTGGACAGAACACAGTGATATTATGTATAGTTGGGTCTATAACAACCGGTAGGCCTAGTGTACAACCCAAAGTAAGCGAGACATTCATACATAACCTAACAGCTAATTTCCTACAAACAACGGAGAACATACACTAAATAAATGATCATCTTACCTTTCATTATTATTCCTAGCGCCTCCAACATATTTTTACTTCGACTTGCAATCACAAACACTTCATACGAATTACAAAATTCTGTCCCACACACGTTAGAAAACTCAACGAATTACCGCACTAGACGACTAAACAGAATAAATTATGGCAGGTCCAATATTTCGTTATACCAACTAAACAGAATAAAAACACACTTTCCTCTGTAGTGTCTGTCTTTTTTACACATGTTACAAATTTTATAGAATAATTATTACGAATGCCAATATGGCCGACTAACTACCCATATTTCATTATATACATTTGTATATATCGAACAGGTTGTCTGGCTTCAGCGTACAGCAAAAATACGATGTATAAAAATTTGTATAAGTTTTTCGTACGCTGACACACCATAACTTGGGCAAAATAACTTCTTCACCTACAGATGTACTTATACAAGTTCCTCAAATTTGTTTTAGATACCCTGGGTAAAAATTGGCGTGTGATGAAGAAATTATGCGGCGCTAAGTCTATATATATATATATATATATATATATATATATATATATATCTTATTCACCTAATACACAACCGAACATAAAATCACATATAATTTAACAAGATCATAATTATAATTCACTACCACATCATACCCATAAAAGCCCAGCGGTCCGCTTGTATATTATATATTTTTTTTATCGCCCCATCATAGAGGATATCAAATGCCTGTTACCCGCTAGTGTTTAATAACTGATATCATCTATTAAGAAAACCCATTATACATTTTTATAATGTCTACAGCCAACATATAGCTTACTGAGAATATGACCCATCATAAATCCTCTTAAAAAAAAGCAGTAACAATTTTATGTTCAGAGTCATTCCGTATCAAATCAACGCGCTAAAATTAAAAATTTTACCTGACCATCTCAGAATTTGATGAAATTTGGTATGTAGGTAGTCCTCATGGAGATGAATAAAAATACAATTTTTTTTTCAAATATCTCAAACGGTTAGAAATTACGGCTATGTAAAGTTTTCAAAAAACTGCCAAAAACGCACGTCCGACATATTTTGAAATCACCACAGCTGCTCTCCTAATTGAGCTAGAGAGATGGGAGTGGTGTTATTTTACTCAGTTTTTCATGCAGTTTTCATTGATATACAGCACAACATACCTTTTCATTAAAAGGTTTTTTGTAAACACAAAATCAAAATTTTAAATTTAATTTTCTCAAAAAGTGCATTTTTGAAAATTTTTTAAAAATTCCTATAAATAGTTTAAACCTTTGGTAAGTGATTCTCGAAATTTCAAAGTGGGAGGCTAATGGGTTCATAGTTAAATAATAATTTAAAAAAAGAGCGTTTTATAAAACTGATGCGTAATTTTAATTTAATTTAATTTTAAAAAAGAGACTGAGAAATGTAACATCATGGATCTTTAGTTTATTTCCTGAAATACCTAAAGAAGCTAAAATTTGTGATCTTTGTAGAAAAGATATCGGAAAGTTAAAGGTAGACAATACAAATCAACCTGGTCCCTCTGGCCTGCCTTGTTATTCAATCGATATTAGCGAGGAATGCAGTTCTGAGCCAGAAGACCCAACCTTTTCTTTAGAATCAAAAATGGTAATTGAACAATTGAATACTTCTATTGTGGAACTAGAAGAGTCTCCTATTAACGTTAAAAAAATTCAATCTAAGCAGTATGCTACAAAGAAAGTAAAAAAGATTAACTCTGCATTGAAGCGTAAACTCTTTTTAGCAGCTGAAGATTCATCTAGTGATGATGAGAATCTAGATGAGTTAATTTTACAAAACCTTAAAGAAAATTTTTCTAATTCAACAAATAGAGGTAAGAAGTTAATGATACTTACCTGTCTCCCAGAAAAATGGGGTATTAGAAAAATATGCGGAAATTTAATGCACCAGATTATATGGTGAGACAGGCAAAAAAAGTGTTAAAAGAAAAGGGTATTTTAGAAAGCCCTATCCCAAAGCCTGGAAAGGCCCTTTCAAAAGCTATTGTTGATACTGTTAAGTCATTTTATGAAAATGATGAAATCAGCAGAATAATGCCCGGTATTAAGGACTGTATGACTGTAGTTGACTCGAATGGAATTAAAACAAAAATGTCAAAACGACTAATTTTGTGTAATCTTAAGGAGGCTTACTCATTGTTTAAGGAAAAATTCTCAGATATTAGAATAGGTTTTTCAAAATTTGCTGAACTTCGACCAAAGCATTGCATATTGGCAGGCCAAAGTGGCACACATGCAGTTTGTGTATGCACAATTCACCAGAACGTAAAGTTAATGATAGAAAATACAAAATTAGGAGCTTTGACAAATAGACAACTAAATACATATAAACACTGTTTGGCAAAAATGCTGTGTAATCCACCAAACATTAATTGCTATATGAGTGAATGTAGAGAATGCCCTGGTGTTGCCCCAATTCGCAAAATCATTTAAGAGGCTTTTGAAGAAAATCTTATAGAAAATGTCACCTATCGTCAGTGGGTGTCTGTTGATCGTTGCAACCTTGAAACTTTACAGAAATCTAATGAAGATTTTATAAATGTTTTTTGTGACAAACTGACTCTCTTAATCAAACATGATTTTATTGCAAAGCAGCAGTCTTCATTCATTAATTACAAAAAAGAAAATTTAAAAGAGTCAGAGTTTGTAGTAAACTTAGATTTCTCTGAAAACTATAACATTGTCGTTCAAGACGAAGCTCAAAGTTATCACTGGGCAAGCGAACATGTGACAATACACCCTTTTGTGATTTATTACAGAGAAGATGATAAAATTAAACACTCAAGTTTTGTTGTAATTTCACCTTGTTTAGAGCATAACACTGTTTCTGTGTATACATTCCAAAAAAAACTTGTCGAGTTCATGACAGCAAAGTTTCAAACAGTGCCAAAAAAGATTTTTTATTACTCAGATGGGTGTGCTGCACAATATAAAAATAAGAAACATTTTATCAATTTATGTTATCACAAGCAAGACTTTGGTGTAGAGGCTGAATGGCATTTTTCCGCAACTGCACATGGGAAAGGACCATGTGATGGGGTTGGGGGCTCAGTCAAGAGACTTGCTGCAAGAGCAAGCCTGCAACGTCCATATGACAACCAAATTTTAACACCTATCCAACTTTATGAATGGGCAGTTGAAAATTTATCTAGAATTAATTTCACCTTTTCCACACAAGATGAGTATGCTGAGTCCGAAACATTTCTGAATGACCGTTTCAGCCAAGCAGTAACTATTAAGGGAACTCAACAGTATCATGCTTATATACCTGTTCATTCAAGCGTATCAACGATTTGTGTAAAAATATTCTCTGAAGATACAACAGAAGGAACAGTAATCATCCAAAAATCCTCAGAAAAACTACAAATGTCAGAAGTAAGCGGTTATATAACGGCCGTATATGACCAAAAGTGGTGGCTGGCATATGTGTTGAAGAAGAATGAAGAAGAGGATGAACTAAAAGTGACATTTCTACATCCTGCTGGCCCTTCATCATCATTTTCATATCCAAGGAAGCCGGACGTATTGTGGATATCACTGACAGACGTGCTTAGCAAAGTTGATCCTACAACTCCTACTGGAAGGATTTATGTAATAACACCTGAATAAGCCACAACAACTTCACAAGCTCTATCATCAAGTTCTACATAAAATTTTGCTAAAGATGTAAGTGTTAAAGATTTAATGTAAAGTGTATAAATAATTTAATATAGTACTGAAATATGTTTTAATATCTAGGCCTACTATCAGTTTTATAAAACGCTCTTTTTTTAAATTATTATTTAACTATGAACCCATTAGCCTCCCACTTTGAAATTTCGAGAATCACTTACCAAAGGTCTAAACTATTTGTAGGAATTTTTAAAAAATTTTCAAAAATGCACTTTTTGAGAAAATTAAATTTAAAATTTTGATTTTGTGTTTACAAAAAAACTTTTTATGAAAAGGTATGTTGTGCTGTATATCATTGAAAACTGCATGAAAAACTGCGTAAAATAACACCACTCCCATCTCTCTAGCTCAATTAGGAGAGCAGCTGTGGTGATTTCAAAATATGTCGGACGTGCGTTTTTGGCCATTTTTTGAAAACTATACATAGCCGTAATTTCTAAACCGTTTGAGATATTTGAAAAAAAATTTGTATTTTTATTAATCTCCATGAGGACTACCTACATACCAAATTTCATCAAATTCTGAGATGGTCAGGTTTATACCCTGCGTTGATTTGATGTGGAATGGCTCTTCATTCATCAAATATACATTTATAAAATTGAAGGACAATCTGAATGTCCCATAATAGCAAAATATGATTACAAGTGAAGGTGTTAGTACAATGTTTACAATCCTGCAAAAATGTAAAACTTCTTATTTCTATAAGGTATAGATCATTAAGGAAAAAAAAACAGAGTTGGCCATAAGAGTTTAATAATACTTAAAAGGGTTAATTGTACTGACGTGATCATCATAAAAGAAAATATGATTGCAATTCAATCTAAGTACAGCCTGCATAATTTTACAAAAATTGGAAAACTGATCAATCTGAGAAAGTCAGGCTGGACACATAATGGCCAGAAAATACAAGTTACAAAATATTAGTACCAGTGAACAGCCTGTATAAGTTTCATTAAAAAAAAAATAGGAGCTTTAATTTTATTAAGATATAAATTGTAAAAGAATCTGATTTGAACATAACGGCAAAATATGTAACCATAAATTGAAGTGTAAGTACCGCCTGTACAATTTTATTAAAAAGGTAAAATTTTAATTTTATATATATATATATATAAAATCTAAAGAGATGCTGAATTGACCCGGCCGCAGGAGTGTACCAGAACATGTTTGACTTGACATAGGATGACCTGTCCGAAACCTGCATGAGATGGCACCAACAGGTGCCTACCTCCTGATTAGTGAAATTTATAAAAGTAACAAGCCCTGAAGCCGAATAAAAAAAAAAACCCAGCCCTTGTATGCAGAAAAGGTGATTAAGTGCGAAAACCCCCGTAATAAAAATGAAAAAAAAGCCAAACCTGCCGGTTCGGTACATCATGGAAACACACCCCCTATACTTAGTTGAAAAAACTGTCTCTCCCACAACTTTTGCACCCATTATACAGCATAAATGAAAGCACGCTGGAACCCTCCCATGGGCCAGTTTACAATTGTACTTGTATGAATTGTATTATTAAATTGTTACATCGAAACTCCCGCCGACACATATTTTGATCCAGGCGGTCACAGGGGTCGTAGCTTGCAGTGATGTCTCCCTTCGCCGCGGCAGAACTAAGGTTTCAGAGGTTCCGAGCACGGTGAAGACGACTGTACATCATGCGTTGGTCATGTCTCCGACTCCCACGGGAACCCGGTAGGTCTTAAGGCGGTTACTTGGCCATTAAAGAAGAGAAATACAAACGCCGGGTCATCAAAACCCCGGCACACGTCATGTATTCCTATTTTTTTAAGAGCACAATATTTTACACGTTTACAATTCACAATTATTATTTTAGATACTTGCTTTTCCTGTAATACAAATGTTTCGTCCCTTGCTTAGTTACATGATATTTGATGTTGATTGTCTAACACCGCTGCTATTCATTAAATAATATAAACACACTTCCAATTATAGGTAAAGTGAAGCTCTTTTTGGTAATTAACGTCATGTTATTTTCATACATAGAACAGAGTGATACTGATCACGTAACTGTAAACACGTAAGTATTTACATCATAAGTAAAACACTAATAAAACTCTACAATAATGTGTAATCCTTCAATGATTGTAATATTCACTCCATGTAGTAGTCAATCGATGTCGCTGTTCGGGAGAAATACATTTCGAACGCCTTCAATGCGCCGAATAGGCATTTCCACACACGAAACCCAGCAACTGAGTAGCCCATATAACCATTGCTGTAAATTAAATGTGGGACGGCCATTAGAAGTTTAAGTACAATTTCACTGACAATTGGTTTAGTTACTTTCACAATTATCTTTTTTATTGAAGTTTTTATTCCTTGGGTTACGGGTATTATCTATCTATCTGGCTGGCTGTGATATATTTCTTCTCTCCACTCACTCTTTCAATAGCTCCTCACAAGGTTTCAGAATATCACACAGTTCTTTATAACTTACCCATTCTTCAGCTGTTAATATTTCTATGTTGTTGCTAATAATGCCAGGGAGTGTTTTACAGCGTCCTCCAGTTGAACAGATCATTTAAGCATATAGTAAACAGAATTCCAGCATGTTACAACATCTTGCAGAAGTTTTTTAGGTTGCTGAACACCTATCTGTACTTGGTATTTTGTAAGTTTTAAATTTGCACTGTGACTTCTCTTAAAATTGTCACAATAGTTTTTACTTTTTTGATTATGTCTATCTTGAACAATTAAATTTAATGTGTGTGCATAACATCCAAAATGCTTCCACTTTAGTATGTTTTGTGTGGCATTAGTTAAATTTGTGGCATTATCAGTAATAACAATTACAATTTTTCGTGACAAGTTCCATTCACTTATAATAATATGCAAAAGTTAATCTGCTAAATTTTGAGATGTTTTGTTTTGATAACAGAACAGTCTAAGAGTATATGTTTAATTTCAAAGTTCTGACTAATGTAATGTGCAGTAATTGCATTTAAAGTTTCATTTGTCGAAGAAGACCATATATCAGTTGTTAAGCAAACAAGGCCTCTTTTTTAGTAGATTGTTTGATTTCATTTACCTTTGTTTCGTAAGAAGCTGGGAACGGTGTGTTGGCTAAATACTTTCTAGAAGGAATTTCAGAACTAGGGGGACAAGTATTCATCAAATTTCGAAAACCTCTATCTTCAACAACTGTAAATGGTTGAAGATCCCAAATAATAAGTTTCATTATGGCCTCACCAATTTTGTTTTTATGAGATAGGGCGAATTTTTTGGGTATGTAGGCTGACATTGACATTTGCTTTCTACCTGTTGGAACACTCAGCTGAAATGAAGTAGGTTCCTTCCAAGGTGTCAGTAGCTCTTAAAGTGGTTGGTCTGTCTGGATTGAAAACGTGGGAGGAAGATTGAACTAATAAGTTTTCTTGCACATCTGGTCCCATTTGCAATATATCACCTGAAGAGGTTTCTGTTACCGGTAAAGATTGCATAGCAGTTTGGGTGGATATAGTAGGAAGTTGCATGCTTTTGTTGTAAATGTTTTTTTAATTAGTAACTGAACTTGTTTATGATAGTTTTGTTTTGCAAATGTTGGATAATGCAACACAGTTACTGACTGATTCAAAAAAAGCTCCACACATCATTCGTTTTTCTTTTTCTTTGATCCATGTCACCAAAATTTAAAAAATAAAAAGTGTTATTTTTAGCACTGTACTAAACACGAACATAACCAAGCAAAACCAACAACAGTCACAGTGGACAGCAATCCTTTAAAACTTAAAAGGTATTGTAAGGCCTTCCCCTAGTACAGGGGTTCCCGACCGGTGGTAGGAGTACCACTAGTGGTACGCAAGAAGACCTAGCAAGGAAAAAAATATTTACTTAAAAAAATAAAAATTATGTTTAAAACAACAATAAATTTTCATGGACATGATTTAAAACAATGACCCTTATAAAAACACAACCTAAGCAGTTTGTGGTAATATTTCATTAAATGTCTGCTGTTATCTTATTTTGTTATCTTATTTGGTGGTACTCGAAATGAACGCAGAAGACCAAAGTGGTACGCGGGTCCAGAAAGGTGAGGAACCACTGCTAGTAGACCAACTGTGCAACTGATAGGTCCTGGCAAAAGCACAAGTTGGGCTAATAATGGAAACTTCCAACCATATCATAAATCAATTATGAATGTTTTACAGTCTCCAAGAAATTCAGAAAACCTTGTAGCTTTCTGTTCTTGTCACCTCTTTGTTTTATTGATGACCTTCTAATAAGTTTATTAGTAAATTCTTATCTTCATCAGATCAGTGTATTTACCTGAGTGCCTGGAGTTTGACCAGTTACACCTAGTTGTGTTATCTGTTATAGAGTTTATTTTTATTTCTTTACTGATTGGAAACTACTATTACTCAAATGATAACTAAAGTGATAAAGACAAAAATTCAGAATCAGCAGTTTAGATAAAAGAAACAAATTTACGTAAACACCTTGTGTTTTAGGGGAGCGTTGTCAGATCAGTAAAGATTTAATATGTTCACATGACTAGATACAAGTGCATAAATAAACACCTTGTGTTTTAGGGGAGCATTGTCAGATCAGTAAAGATTTAATATGTTCACATGACTAGATACAAGTGCATAAATGTCCGTCATAAAGTTGATATCCTATCTTAGAGCAAAGTACAGGTCTCAGTACAAAAAAAAACTACTTTGTAGTGTTTTATAACAGGAACATTACAACAATGTCATCATTTAAGTGAGATGTGCGGTGAAGTTAAACTCATCACCGAAATCACATTAACAAAAATTACTATATGGCCTACCCGCCACTCAGCCACTCTGTAGGTTATAACTAGGGATGGGTCGATACCAGTTTTTCTCGATACTCGATACTGGATACATGATTTTTTCTCGATACTCGATACTTCGATACTCGATACCGTCAACATTTCCAGTTTCAATAAATAGATTAAAAATTAAAAATAAAAAGTTGAGAGAACTGTATAATATCAATTAAATTAATTAAGTGTACATATTTAATGAGACAAAATGTAATATCATCAGTATAATTATTTAAATTATTTTTAAGCTTTACATTAAAATTAAAATGAGTTTTTGAAACAGTCCACTTTTACAAGTTTTTGTTCAAAAATACTAGCATTCTCACTCTTTCGGGGTCAAGTCTACTTCTTTTTCTGTCACATAGACCTGCTGTGCTAAATAGTCTTTCAGAGAATACTGTTGCTGGTGGTATACACAAATATTTTATAGCTAATTTTTTTAGGAGGTGACAAATTGTCTTTGAGATATGCAGTGATTTCTTCATGGGAACTGTTAACTGGCAGTGAATTTGACACATCATTATATTCTTGCATAATGTTACTGTACAGATACCACATTCCTGGCAATTTATCGGGCTTTGAAGTATGGGACATCTAAAATAAAAGAAAAAGTTCGTGAATGATCGATTTTTACGAGTACGTCAGTATTACATGACTATTCCCACATATCTGAAAATCTGGAATAAAAAATTAAAAATCTTACCTCATCATTTTTGGATGCAGGACATTCCTGTTGGTTAGCAAGGTCCACCAATCGGTCTTTAGCAGAATTGAGAGCACTGGGACTGCGAAAAACTCGTCCTCTTAAGCGGGGGTCCAACAGCGTTGCAATGGAACATATTTCATTGTCTTCAATGGATTTATACCTCACGTTCATTTCATCCAGCAACGACTGTCGAACAATCGCAATTCCCGATCCACTTTCTGACAGCTTTTCTAGTTCAGAAATAACACTGTTCACAATGGGGATTATTTCGGGCACTGACACTGAGGATGAACTTACGGTGAGTGTTGCTTGATCGAAAATATTTAATGTGTCAATCAGTAAATTAATAAGATCCCATTGTGATACTGTAAGATTCACTGGTAAGGAGAGATCAGAGGATGCAAAAACTATGGCCCTCTTTTGCTGCTGAAGTCTTTGTAGCATATGTAAAGTTGAATTCCATCGTGTAGGTTCATCCTGAATCAAGCGATGTTGTGGTAGAGAAAGATGCTTCTGTGCGGCTTTGAGAATCTCGTCGGATTTTGAGGAGTGTTTGAAACTCCCAACTAGTTTCCTGCACGATGAAATGAGACTTTGAATACTTTTTGAAGTGAAAAGTCCATGCTTCAAAACAAGTTGGAATGTATGAGCTAGACACGGCAAGTTTCCTAACGTCATAGCATTGCGACCGTTATCATGAATCACGGCCATTAATTTATCAATTAAACCCCAAGCTTCTAAAGTTTTCTTTAAAAAATTTGCAATATTTTCACCATTGTGGCTCACTTCTTCAAATGGTATCACTTCAATGCAGATATGTTTAAGATTATAGTCCAGGTCCACAAAATGAACGGTGACACTTAAATAATCGTCGCAGGCTGCTGATGTCCACATATCCGTCGTAACAGCTACGCTATTCGCATTTTGTAGCTCATTTTTTACTCTTCTTTCTACTTCTTCGTACAGTTCTGGAATGATTTGATTAGATATGTGCTTACGAGTAGGCATAGTATATCTAGGTTCAAGGTACTTAATCAACTCCTTAAATCCTTCATCCTCAACAATGCTGAATGGTTGGTTATCTTTGCATACCATTGTTGCAATTTTTCTGGTAATTGTCTTCGACCGACTATTACCTGGTTTAAATGCAGATTTATTGTCCATAAATAATTTAAGTGTAGGTTGAGAGAATGATGATGATGATGATGATGATGATGATGATGATATCGATGCCGTCAATAATGAGGATGACTGTGAAAGAAGAGTCACAGGCTCATCTACTGTTACTTCTTCTGGAGTTAAATTTCCACTTCCGCAGAATTTTTTATTAAGAGGTTCTGAGAAAGCAATTTTGTGCGCTGATGTGACATGTTTTTTTAGGTTACTAGTGTTGTGAGATTTTCCACCACGCGAAAAACTCTTTTTACAAATGCGGCAAATGGCGCGATTATCACAATGAGGGTCTATTTGCAAATAGTTCCACACTTCACTCATATTGAATGAAAAAAAATATATAAATTATAAATATAATATGGTGCCACAAACACAGTCTTCTGTCACGTAGAGGTAGCAACTGACTGCCGGCATGCAAACTTATTTTAAAAACATACCAAAATAGATTGCTTATGATTGAAAGCTCTAATTTGATTTGTCAAAAATTTCTTGTAGGCGGAGTCTCATTTTTCCCACAACTCAACATGCAATTAGTCACGTACTATTGGACTAGTACGTGACTTTAAGAGGAAACCTAGGCTCAGACATCCTGTCTCCAACTTTTATGGTAGGTCGGAAATATTTCTAAAGACGGGACATTTATGGCTTGCAGTGAGGTAATTAGATGCTCGGGTGTACGGTGAATAAGCAGGAATTGAAAGAAGGTTCTTCCTGACCATATCTCCGTCTTTATTTCTACTGTTTACGATTCAATCACATATAGGGCAATACAGTGAAACCTCGTTACACGTTCCTCATTAGTACGTTTTATCACTTATCACGTCGTAATTTTCAAGGCCATCGGGCGGGGGAGGGTTGCGACATAACAGGTAGCGCAACTTCGCTCGTCAAGCTGGTAAATACTGTACTGCATTTTTCAGTAGTACGTTTTCCCGCTTTTGACGTCCAAAATTTTCAGTCCCTTCAAAAACGTACTAACGAGGTTCCACTAGTCAACATCTTTCTATAAGCAAACTGCTACTGATATTGCAGATTTTTTGTATGAAATTTCTCAAAAATTTCTAATTACAATTTATGTAGAAACATAAGTATCGAAAAAATATCGAGTGAGTTTTCTGAAGTATCGCTCGATGTCGATACCATGCAAGTATCGAGAGTATCGAAAGTATCGAGGACCCATCCCTAGTTATAACACAATATAATTTGCTTTTTCAAAATTTACCAAGTTGGTGATTAGTGTAATGTATAATTTATTATTATAATCTGTGTTATATATCTGCCTAACACACGAGAATAAATGTAACATCAGTATGACTTTTTTTTTCATTTATTAAAAACAGCTTCGTCTTATTGGTATAGAGGTATTCTGAATCTTGCTTTGTTTTGCTTCGTTTCATACTTGTAGTATGGCAATCGGCACATGCGCAGAAGCAAGTATTTAGTAGGAATAACTATGACTTTGTACTCGTTTATTCGTTAGTTGGATATGGCAGTCCCGTGAGTAATCAGTACAGGTATTTCTACTTTTCAGTTATCGTTACAACTTGTCCTCGTTTATTCGTTATTTGGGTAGGGGGTCCCACGAGTAGTCGGAACTTTTCAATCACTGTTATATCCGTTCCACAAAAGTAATCGTTCCAGAATACCTGTTACAGGCATATCAGCCCACCTCTAGCCCAGACTAAGCCTGTACGATCAGTGGCTCTAAAGATACTGCTTTAATGTATGTGGATTTTACCAGTATAAGAGTGTTTGAGAAATGAACTGAAAATAATTTCATAGTCAAATACTGTTATACAACATGCTGGACAAGTGTAAGAGTAAATGTAACATTATTATAGCTTGCATAACCCGCACGTGAGGAAACATAACCTCACCTTGCGGGCATTATTGAATACTACTGTAATGTCGTGGGCGAGTGGTTGTTAAACGGCATTACTCGGTATCGTTACCATTTGTCAAAGGACATGCACGTTACACAACCCACAAAGTCCTGATTTCAAATGCACTTTATTAAGCATTCAGTTAACAAACAGTGACCGACACATGAATAAAATCAAATTGAGAAAAGCTGATATGTTATTTAGTATTGAACAAATACTGGTACACTAGGTGGTAACTTACAGTAGCCTATCTCCCATTTTGTAGCATTCCTGATTAACAGAGCGAGCACGTGAATATAGAACTCACGTAACAAAATAATAATTTTAAAAATTGCCAATTATTATGATGTTGATAGTAAAAGCAAAAGAGAAAACCAAAAAAGCCTGAGTTATTAGGTGGCACTTAGTTTTATAGATTCAAATGTGCCCCACTGTACGGGGAGTCACACCCTGGGGAAGAGCTATATTTGAGCAGTTACCAATCAGGAGACAGACTATGGCTGCGATGATAACCAGTCTTATCCAGTTTAATAAGGATAAGATAATTTAAATAGAAGATTACTTGTTTGTCTTAACAAGGGAATTTGAGGTTCTGTGGTGATGTTATGGTTTTGCTAATCAACTGTAAAGTGGTCATTTCGACGATAAAAGTATGTTTAATTTAAAAAAAGAATAACTCAGAAATATTGGACAATGTTAAGATTTATTAAATAGTAAATAATACTGCTTATGCGTCCTGGGCATTACACTAACATAAGGTGCACAAATCCTCGTCAGCTTATACAAAATCATTAAGTAGGAAACTTTGCTACAGTCAAGTATTATTTCAAGCAAAACTGTAAAAAAAAATTTATAGTTGGAGAGTGAAATTGATGCCATGTTTACTGCATGCGGATCATGAATTCAGTCACTTCCATTTCTCCTTTTTACATGCAGTTTACAAACTTTGAAATATTGTTCCATTCTCCACTATGGTATTTCAAGTCGTTATAATTTCTACATGATTTCTAATATTATTCGTCTGAAAAATATTCTGTTTAAAACAACATTGAGTTAACTGCACTCTAAAAGCTGTAAATAATATGAAATGGATCTCCAGATTAGTTAAAGGAGAACAAATATTTCAACTGTTTAAATCTGTCAAATGCTTAAAACTTATATTATAAACAACAGTTTTCTGTTAATCAGCTGGTAGTATTGTAGTGTCTTCCCACAACTGTCATTTTGGAAGTTATATGAAACAGAGTATACAATTTAACTTCTACAAATATTTATCTGAGGTTTCATAAAACTTTTTATCATTCAGTTAATAATAAATTGTTCTTTCATTCTCAAAATAATTCTAAAATGATGTCAAAAGGCTTATAATTTGTGGTAAATAGGAATTTAAAACAAAGTCTATGTCAAAATATGTAACATAGTATGATGAACTAATAAGAAAACTGGACACGTTGTATGGCTTCAAAGAAAAGTGTATTTTTATGGGGAAAACATTTTCCAGGAAACGTCATTATAGTTAGCACTGTGGTTTAAATACTCTTCTATACATTAGTTCATCCCAGTTGTGTATGCAGAATTAGTGTGACATCCTCTATATAAGTAGTCTCGTATCTCCTTTCAGCCAGGAACACTATTATAATAATGAAGTAGCGTACCCAAACAAAGATAAGGCATCTTCATTGGTTAAACTGAAGTATGCAATGGGAAGACATTATGTATTAATAAAGAATATGTGCATTTAATTGAAAAGTGTTCTTAATCGGATGTTATTCTTGTGCTAACTTGTGTGTGATGTACATTTAGTCTTCCTTGACTGCCAACTTATTTTCATTTGTTTCAGGTGTTAACAAGAACAATTTATCCATCCTAAGACAAATGGAAGAGATCAAATGTGAGGACAAGGTATAAAGTTCAAAAATAAAAAACATTTTTTACTGGTAGTATATGCCTATGTATTACATTGATACACATGTGATGTACACTTATATACACATCCATTTCTTAATTTAATAATTTATTTATCATCCTATTCATTTGTGATTAATTGCTGTACAGAATATGATTTATATATATTCTTTTCTGTAGGATTGACAATATGCATTTTCCATAACCCCATAACTTTCAACCAATTCTCTTCCTCCTTCGCTCAGTTTAGGGCCATAATCTGTTAGGTGCAAGGAATCTTTCCAACTTTTCCTTGATCTGCCAGTCCTCAGTCTTTGCATTGGCTAATTATGTCAGCATACTCATACTATTCTATTATCACTCGTTCTCTTTTGTTGGTTGTGTTTTATCTTTCTCCTTGTCAACCTGTTCTCAATGTTGTCCAATCTACAAGTCTTCCTGGTATTCTCCTGAACTCCACACTTGTGACGTCTCAGTTTGCTGTTTTGACTCGTACTCCCAGTTTCTGCGAAATACATAAGTGCCAATATTAGACATATTATTACGTTACTATGTTGAGTTATTATTATATTCATACTTTGTGACCTGTCTCAGATGTTTGTTAGTCAGATTATATGAGCCAGGGACACAGCTAACTATTCTATGAGCATTTGTGACTTGCATTTGAACTTTTTATCAAATCACCCGCACTTGTGCCAAGTTGGGGAGTCAAAAATTCACCAATTATTGCCCACTTTTAATGTTATCATAACTGTTACCTATACAATTGCTTCCTTCAGATTTTATGTACATGACCTACCTAATCCAGGAGGGGGGAGTAACCCACCATGCTAAGCCACTGGTCTCTAGATTAATTATAAACAAGTCAGTCAAGGACACAGTAGGCACGATGCTTGTAACTGTATAATAAAGTATCAATGGAAAAAGTATGTTAATAAGTTTACACGCCAGTAGATAATTAATTACATTTGACTTAATTAAATTGTTACCTTACTTCAGTATCATTAAAATTCATATCACCTCATCATAACTAATAAACTTTGTGTAACAATATATTATTAAAATCTGTTTGAAACATGGCTTTTTGTAGATAAGGTCATTTATCCTTTCATATACCTTTCAGGTTTTCATATACTAGGGCAATTTGAAAAGTTCACAACCTGATAATGAAAGACTTACTTTTTCTTTCTGGAATCATTTTTTTTATTTTTCCAACATAGTCTCTGTGTAGTTCAACACGCTTGGTCCAGTGATGCTCCAGTGCTTTTTATCCCATCACAGAAGTTTGATTGTTGTAGGTCCTCAGAAAACTGTTTACTGCCAATTTCAGCTCATCATCTGAGGACCCCCCCCCCCAGGGAATTTTTAATTAGTTATAAGTTAGATGGAGCTAAATCTTTTTTTTGACTGAATTGATGGGACTAGGTTTTATTAGTCATTACAAATGGTTTTTGATTCATGTAGCTTGTATTCGAATCTATATTTGATCAGTTAGCAAATTCAGCACACATCTTGGATGCAGGTTTCTCATACCTAATTCCTCAGGAATATGATATAACTCTGTTTCTGAGATGTTCAAACAGTTCTGAGAAGTCTTAGCAGTTTCAGACACCTTCAAACAGAGATTTGGCAAAACAATATCTTGCACTTTATTGATGACTTCTGGTGTAGTGGCACTTTTTACAGCTGCCCACTATGGGGAAGGGGTCATCTTCCAAACTTGCACGACATGTTTAAATTCAGCAAACCCTTTTTTTGACTGCAGTAAATGAAGGTGCAGCATCACCCTATACATATTTCATCGGATTAATAATTTATGTTGGCATTAAACCTTTTTTCAATTAAAAAATTGATGATTGCACAATGTTAAATCTTCCCTGTTTTCAAAAGTGCGCTGAGAGTTTACATGACTGTTTGTAATTAACAATGCAGCAGACCAACATGATGCTTTACAGCAGGTGTTCATGTCATAAATATGGTGTAATGAACAGTACTTGAGTGGTCTGATGGGATTCTCAGACTCTTCGTATCTTGAGCCAACGTCTTTATCTGTGAATGCATACAGTATCCCACAACCTCAACGGTCAACCTGGGTGTTTCAGTCGATTGGGTCTCTGCCTTCCTCTGCAGTATTTCCCACTCACTGGGCTCCCATCAGCAAAGTCATTACTGCTTGGTGTCTCAACCAGTGACTCACCATACTCCCTCGTCTTCACAAACCTTTCTGTTCACCCATTGTTCCAGAAACTGTTCATTTTTATTTCTAATTACTTTGTCCATGCAGTATGTTTTAAATATTCTTCTAAAGCAGTAGATTTCAAATGCTTCCGTATTTGTGTCTTTCACCTTTCTCTATTGTCTAGGTTTTTACAACACGATGAAACATAACTTGAAACATTTCTTCCTAGTTCCTAATCCAGTATTTGATAATAGCAAATTTGATTCTCCATTGGGCCTGCTATCTAATACTGAGTCCTTTGAGTTAACTTTCTGGTCCCTACTTTTGTTCCTGATTTCTGTTCTCCTCTTAATAATTTTTCTAGGATATTCAATACTGTTTCTAAATTCGCCTTGTTTTCTAAAATTGAAAACCATATCATCAGTAAATCTTGACGTTTTTGTACTCTTTCCATGAAACGTTATTGCAGTCTTATGCATTTTATTATTTCTTTTATATCCTCTTGTAAAGCATTCTCCTGTAATGTTTATAAATTTGTGTAAAAGTAATCTTAATTACCTGTTATTTGTAGGACGATTTAATGGTCACGATAAAGGAAGAAGCAGATGTTGAAGAAGCTGATTCTGAACGGGTAATGTGCATAAATCTGATTATTTAGTTCCATAGCTAAAGTGTCAGGTTGTTCAGTGTCATGTACCACTTGTGATTTAGATCACATTCATTTGTAGATATTTAATTAAAAATCAACAGAATGCACAAACTGTATCATAGTATTGTATACATATAAACTACATGGGATTAAGTAAGTAAAATCGCACATGCACACGCGCACCATCACACACACACACACACACACACACACATGTTAGTACAGAGTATGGATATTTATTGCAAAAATTGATGGATGATTCTGTATATTTCATATTTAGTATTGATGGCCTCTTTATATACTAGTACTCTATAAATCACCGAGAAGACGAAGTAAATTTTATAATTGTTCAATTTACAGGATCTATTGCCAGTTGTAAATTCTGTCCTAAAAGAACTGCGTGTAAAAGAAGAAATCAAAGAAGAGAATGAACAGTATATTGATCAGGTATAGTACATAGTTATACATTTTTTTATAATAACAAACATTTATTGTTGTAATGAGCAGCATTGTTATTTGTAAATTTATTTGTTAAAACTGTTGGAGACCGTTCGGTGTCCCATGGAGGTCATTTTTATGTGCATTTTCAGTCCATACGATTTAGCCAAAACACTTACCAGTTACTATTTTGTAATTTACAAAGTGGTACTTTGAAGTCTTTATCTATTCCTTGCCATGAATTATTTGGGGCTTATCTTCTTGCTAAATTGGCACGTTTCTACCATTTCTATGCTTTAATCAAATTTGCCTTTGGACTGATTCCATGATTGTTTTATTGTATTAGGGTGGAACAGACAGTTCTGAGTGGAAGTCACATAACACCCTACCACATGGCAGGAAATTAGAAATTGATGATGTCACAGGGGTGGGGGTAGCATGGGACTGGTGGGTGCAGAACATGACTGGAGTGGGGGCATCACGTGGCCATGGTGGAAGTACCATGTGTCAGGGGTGGGGTACCACAGGACTGGTGTGAAGTGTGATGATTGGTCGGCCATGTTTAATGTATGTGACATCATGTAGTGGGATCAGTTGTGATTGTGTAACGTGACGAATTTTGAGGGATTTTTATTTTATTAATTTTTGGGGACTTGTTATAAAATATTCATAAATTTATTTTCCAACTGGGTTACGGCCACGTGTTGAATAAAGCATTGTGCGAACAAAGGAACAATACGCAATAGCTGTTGTGCGACCTTTACAAAAGAATGTACCAGGCGTCATTTCTTAGAACTTTGCGGGTGTGTGGCAGTTACGCCCGAACGCACCACCACAATTAGGTGCGCCGACGACGCCACGGTAGTAAAACTCAAAATGGCTTAGAGACGAAAGTTTGGACGCACATGGTCTCAAAACGACGGATGTAAGTGTAAGCCCATCCTACTTTGGTGATGTAGGACAGTGCTCACAGAATATCGTCGACATCCCGCACTAAAAAACTGCTATCTGTCATGTGCACAGCCACTAAACTTTGACAACTGAGGCTGTGTGCGGCGACGAAATTTGTTTGCCGGCAAGGCATTGATGTCCGTCCGCATGGAATAAGTGAGTCTACATATGGCCGCGGCGGCAGCCGGACGCAAGCCGAGACTCGTGGGCACCAAAAAACTTTAAGCTTTAACGGAAAGTGATCAACCGGCGTAAATAAGTGGAACAGCATCCCGAAATGTAATAAATGAAGTGCAGTAGGAAGAAAATTAAAAGTGTACGTGACTGACAAACATTCGGATGCATCTAGTGTAGCACGCGGCCAAGCGGAACCCCGACCGTTACGTAACCAACTATGATTATTCAATTTTCAATCATTCAATATTTTTAAGTCTCGAGCAAAATAAAAGGGGGATATAAGAATGTATGTATGTGTGGATGGCAAACTGGGTTCGTCTTTGTTTTTTTAGATTAAGGATTTAAGTAAGAATACGTAAAGAAAAATGTTAAGTGAAGGTTTTATTTTATTACTGTTTTGTTTTGTTTTTTATAATTACAGATGAGGTTTTGGGGTAGAATAAATTAAAAGATTCGTTGGTATATAAATATGTGTTAGTGTAGTTATTTCGTCATTACCACTTTCTCATTTCTGTGCTGCAAGATTCGTCTAAACGTTCCCGGATTTCTTCTGAATTATTATTGGGGGGTAGTCAGGTTGCAAAAGTGTCCTGTTTTAATTAAGGTAGAGTGTAAAGGTTTCCATATCTGTCCTTCAAAGATATTGGTGGCGACTCTGGGCTTCTGATCGAAAACATAACAAGGTAGGTAAGTGAAAAAGATCGCAGGTAAGTTTCTGGCAGTATTTTATTATTTATTTATTTCGATTAAGTTTGTTTATTCACAATTGGTGTGTTTGAATGGCGGTAGTCGATGTGGCCAACATGTGATAAGGGAGAGGAAAATTCCCTCTAGAAGGGGAAATAGGTTGAAGAAGGATGTGTGAGGGAAAATTTAGCGTTACCACCACCACCAGCGTGTCTATATCATGGTGGTAACGAATTTTATGTTCCCTTGACGAGTGTATCCAACGTGTTGTCTGCTTGTCTTGCTCGTTCTCTGCTTGTCATGATGTAGCCATCTTGTTCTCTGCTTGTCTTGATTTAGGAGGGCGATGTCGTGTGAGGAGTGAAAAATTGTGTAACTTAATGTGTGTGTGTGTGTGTGTGTGTGTGTGTGTGTGTGTGTGTGTGTGTGTGTGTGTGTGTGTGTGTGTGTGTGTGTGTGTGTGTGTGTGTGTGTAAAGTAAAACACTGTGTCTTGACTGCTCTTATTGTCTTTGTTGAAGGTTTTTTACTGTGTTCAAAAATAAGGTTAACCTTCATGCAAATAATTAAGGAGTGTTGAGGAAAAAAGGAATATATGTGGGCACATTGTAGAGATAAAATGTATGGGTCTGGTAGCCGTCGCATAAAATTACCTTGATGTGTATGTGTGTACATAGATTTTGTGCATTGTTGCAGCATAATGAAAACAGTTGTTCTCCTCACTCACAGTGGTAAACGGTATGTGTGGAATAAAACACAACATGAATCATGTGTGTAAGTATAATTACAACATTAAAAACAGTACAGTAAACACACACAGATATATATTAGATAAATATAGTAAACACACATACACACACACACACACACACACACACACACAATATAGAATTGATAGATGGTTTTAACATCAACAGTGAATCTGTAACATACGCCAATGTACGACTTTAGAGAAGTACAAACGAGACCACTGCAGAATGAATAAATAGAAAACCACTAGGACTTGCCTCATAGAAAAACAAACAAAACTTCATGTTGTAACATGACATAAGATAGCACCAAAAAGCACTAATAATTGATAGAAGAAAAAGCTGAAAATAGAAAGAAAAAATAAAAACTTATATCCTGAAGATTGATAACCCAACACTACGAAATAAAAATTGACTAAGACGCTGACTATGACTTAACCAATAGATTGGAGAAGGTGAAGGAACAGGAAACCATGATATAACCCAAAGTGTGACCACAATCATTGTAACCCCAAAATGTAGCTAATAAATAAAATGTAAAATAAATGCACTAAATCAGATTGGGCATAAATGAAATGTAAAATATATAAACCATAAAAATAAAATAGATATATAATGTGTGTTAAATGAAAAGAAAAGAAAAATGAATGTATAAATCTAAGATAGGAAGATAGAAATAAAAAATACCCTGTTAAATAATAAACTAGCCAAAAGCAAGTAGGAGAAAATCGAGCTTAGCAAAGGTAATAATTAATACAAAAGTGATAAATGATAATAAAACAAATGTTAATGACCAATGACAACCCAGTGATGAGATACTAAATAAATAAACAATGTGTGAAATATCAGGTGAAGTATAGAACTACATAAATAGAAATAAATGACAACCAACTATGTAAACAACATAGAATAAAAAAGTGATAGTGATATTAGGGAAATAAACCACATGTGAAAGGAAAAGTGCAGTGTAAATGTCTACATTGTAAAATACAATAAACAGCAGACTATATTCATATAGCAAAACAATCTTTACTAGTAAGTTAGCTAATAAGTATATAAAACTGATTGTAGTATTAATTTAAGTGATAGAAAGTAAGAAATACCTAGAAATAAGATAAAAGTTAATATATTAGAGTGGAAGATGGGAGAAGGAGACACTATATCTTAGTGAAGGAATTTGTAAGTGAGTTATGTTGTTTAAAGTAGTGTTAAAAATTATTATTATAAGAGTTTTGTTGTTAAATGAACCATAGTATTAGTAAGCTTAAAGGACAAGTGATGTAGAAGTAAGAAAACAATATTAATTAGAAGTTTAGTCTCAGGCATGGACCTGGAAAAAAAAAATTAATTATATAAAAGGCGTGATGTTAAAAGCACCAATGGGTTTTTTTGTTAATTATTTTCTTTAGAAAATGTTCAATCAACAACTAAATAAAGTTAATGAATATAAAAAGATTGTAAAGAATGTTGAATAGAAGTATTGTGAAACCTAGGCGTGAGCCCTAGCATGGATGAAGGAATTTTGTAAGTTTCAAAACAAAACAATAACAAAAGGTCAATTAAAGTACATAATATGTTTAGGTAATTAAGTAAGAATATCAGGTACAAAAATGTATAAATAATGTTTAGTTTCAAGATAATTATATAAAGAAATAGGAAAAATAAGAAATATGTTATTAATTAAAAGTAACTGAGTGATATCAAAATAATCTTTAGTAAAAAAGCAAAACAATGGTGTTAGTGTAATTAATATTACTGCTAGCATAAGAAAGTAATTACAATTTAAAGGATTTTTATAAATTTGAACAGAAATAAAACGTTAGAATGTAACAATGTTATAAGATATTGGCCAATGAGAACTAGTATATCTTGAAGAGTTGCCATGACGACTAAAGCTTGTTACATGTTTGACCGTTGAAATCTAATTATTCCATTATTGACTAGCATAGAGGGTGGATGTATGGAGCCCTTGAAGACAAATAAATCCTAAAATCATTAAGTTTTACTAAATTTGAATGAAGAAGTTACAAGAAGAATATATAAATTAACTATTGATGAGATGCCAAATAATTAAAAACAATTATATAACAAATATTATATCCAAAACTTGAAGGAAGCAAACCAAATTAATAGACTACCAATACTGGAGGAAGAACAGAAGATACCCAACTCGACCTGAAAAAACATGAATCTACAAGTCTGATGGAAGATGAACCTTGAAATTCGATCGTTTGAACCTGGATCTCAATCAATCCATACAAGAAGGGACCCTTAGACGTTTTCCAGAAGAAGAAGAGGATCACAAGAGAAGCTGCATTAAGGAATTGATGAGTATAAATTAAATACTTCGCCCCAAAATTAAAACTTTCAATTACCCACAGTAGATGAGCAATTTTATTTTTCACTTCACCAGTCACTAAATTAACTTTTCGAACTGAACTTGATTAAATAATCACCTTTGATAAACCAAATCTATCACTGAATTTTGATTTTATATTAAACTATTTTTAAAAACGTAACTTGCTAACAAAATTTAACCTAGCGAGCACTATTTCTCATTTGCAATAACTTTTCATATTTTAAGATATCACATATTGTGTATTAGTTACAAGGAATATTATAAATTTATGTGCATTTATTAGTGTGTAAACCAACATTCTGTAGTAAGTATTAAGAAAAAGTATTAAACGGCTCGTTACTATTCAAAATAACAAAATAAGTACACATATATCAAATTTAACACCCACGAAAACGTTCTATTACAATGTTAACATGACATTGAACGATGTAGTGTGCAACTGAGCTACGAAATCCAGTTTGTGCTGCTCCATTTGTCGAATACAAATGATCGTATGGCAAACCACTTCCTCCTCCTCGTCTTCCACTGCACCGTAACAAGCGCGCAACAAGTTAGGTAAGTTCCAACTGATGTGTCGAACAGTCAACTGTATTTGTAGAAACAAGGTACATTATACAAGGTACAGAATTAAAGTTTTACAAAGGCATGACAGTCCCTGTACTGTTCTATGTATGAATTATGGACAACAACCAAAAACAACACAGTAAAATACAGGCCTCAGAAATGGCATTCTTAAGAGGAGTTGAAAGGTGTTATAAACTTGACCATATAAGAAATGTTCGTAAGAGAAGAGTTACAAGTTTTTAACTTGAATGAAAAATTAAGAGATCACAAACAACAGTGGAAGAAACACTTAGAAGAAATGTCAGATTCAAGACTGGCCAAGCAAGCCTGGAAATACAAACCCATAGGACACAGGTGTGTGGGTAGACCCAGGAAGAGATGGCTGGATTATTTTTGAAGGCGGAACAGGCAGCACCTTGCCTATGCCGTGTTGTGAAGAAGAAGATGATGACGTATCAAGCATGTCAATAAATCAGTGTTATTTCTATGATAGCAGTTTATCTCATATTGTAACGTTCCTGTTACGGATTGTTTACAAGTTAAGGGTTTATAACTCGCACGTTATTAGTTTCTTTTTTTCCTTTTGCACTATTGTACTTATGTGTGGTTTCTTCTTACTTCACAACATTACACAACCATAGTGGGCACAACGGTGCAAATGTTCCACATGTTTACCATGGGTGAGTTGACAGGCAATTCGCTTATTGTATTGTGTTGATTGCATTTCTATGCAGAACCATGTTTGTGCAGACTGGCTTTGAATGTTTTTTTTTATCGAGTTTGCAGCTTATGTGTTACTTGCTTAAGGCCCATTTCTATGACAGCCAAATGTACACATCTTTGGTAACACACATCCTTTGTTCTAATATTACGTCTTTCACTCTCATTGGTTACACAGTTTACATGAAATAGACACCATAATTCTGCAACTGCCCTATAGAAGTCCTATTACAGCAAGTAGATTCACAGTTGTTAACTCAGTACTTCTTCATAGCAATTTTTAGACATCTGACCAAAATTTCACTGCCATACAAATAATATACATGTATATTGCAACATTACAATTTATATATTATGTATTGAAGTGTACTCAACATAACTATCTAATAATCTATCAGCTAGGTCGTGGGACTTTGTGTTTGTTGTGTTAAGTCCCTTTTGTTACACAATAAATTTCATGTGAGAAGAGAGGAGGAAGATTTTATGGTGTGAAATAAATACTAATAAAACATTAATTAAAAAAAAAACAAATTCATTAAAATTTAAAAAGAAATTTGTATTAAAAGTGACCTTTTAAGAGAAGCTGTTTTACATGTGTTAGTCATAGTATTACACATAAATAATATGCAAAGAAATCAAACACAGATACAAACATGTAAATAATAAACATAAACGCATATATATAAAAAACACAATTGTAAAATTGTTATAAAAACAATTATAAAATTGTTATAAAAACAATTATAAAATTGTTTCAATTACTTGGGTGTCCGACATTTAAGAAACTGTAGAATTCGAGTAATTATTTTCAACGTTGCAAATCATATACGAATTAAATATTTATTAAAAAAAAGAGCATTTCAAAATTTGTAGTATTTTAATCAAAAATAATATTTACTTTATTTCATTAAATATTAATTATTGTGCACCCATTTTAACTAACTAGAAAAATTACTCGAAAACAGATGTTACAGACGTACTAAAATTATATTAATTATTTAAATCGTTGTAATTACACTATGTACAATTTAAAAACTACGTATAATTGTTTATTTTATATCTACAAATAAATTACCCTGGGCGAATATGCAAAATATTTATCGCAGCAATATTATATTGCAATAAGTGAGATTTGCATATAAAATAATAATTTTACACTTGTTAAAATACAGTAGGCCTAAACATAATTAATGTGATATAGTTTATCAACATTATACAGTGTACAAAATATTAATCTAAATAAACAACTATAATGTTGGCTTAAATTAAGTATCCAAAATTATAACAGTGTTAAGTAATTGTGTAACTGACTAATAACAGCCATTTAAAATATTGAAATAGAAATATTAAAATGTCATTAAGTTTATAAACTAGAGTCATGTAAAACTAAACAACAAATGTCCATAGTTAAGTAAAATTGTTTTGTATGTTGTTGTACTATATAGTTAAACTACTACTACTACTACTACTCTCCAGCACTACAGCCCATGGTGAGCCTTGGCCTCCGCTACGACCCGTCTCCACTCATCTCTGTCCACTGCCTTCAGTCTCCAGTTCCTAATGCCCATCTTTCTTAGATCTTCTTCCACATCCTGCTGCCATCTTCTTCGAGGCCTTCCTCTTCTTCTTTTGCCCAGTATCGTTCCACTTAATATAGTTTTGGGCATCCTCGTAACATTCATACGGAATACGTGTCCCAGCCATCTAATTCTAGCTGATTTTATGTGTCTCACCAGGTCTTGTCCACCGATCAACTCATTTATTTCACCGTTATTTCGGATCCTATACATATTCCCTTCCTTCACCGGTCCAAATATCTGTCTCAAAATTCTTCTTTCGAAAATTCTTAGTGCACTTATATCCTTATTTACGAGAGTCCATGTCTTGGATGCATAAGTAACAACAGGTCTGATCAGTGTTTTGTATAGCATCAATTTGGTTCTTGGAGTTAGAAGCTTTGATTTCAGTAATGATTGGTTTGCAATATAGTTAAACTGTTAGAACTAAATAAATTGTATATAAATTAAGTAATAAGCAAATATATTGTAAATTAGATAGAATGGTAACTTTAGGCTTATGGTGTATCTAGGCCTATAACATGTAAATGTACCAGATTGAAAAACAAATAATATGCAGTTTTTAGATAAAAAGTACTGTATTATACCAAAAAATACAAAAAGCTTAATATTAGGCTTAGAAATGTCGACATTTCATTGTAACCTAAATTTCATGGGAAATTCAGATCTGGGCTTAGTTTTTCGATTAAGGGGCGAGATATATGTTCTCGGAATTTTGAAAAAAATGTAAATTTTGATATGTTTATTGCGCATACAGTTAAACGCAGATTTCAGTTTTAACCAACCACATTCGTAATTGAAATAAGTGACGCATTCTGTAGGTAATGAGATTAAATTTTAATTGTTGTATAGCTCTCATCCAGAATATATGTATGCGATTATGCTCTGATGTTAAACTATTGTTACGACGGTCTACTTGATTGTCGTAGGTACAGTGGAAAACAAAATATAAGACACCAATTAAGTTACTAATCACCAGCTTTAATTTTAACAGTTAAACAGTTCGTAATTAACAACACAGTCTCCTACAACAAATCAAATAAAAATTGTTCACATGCAATAAAAAGTCAACTAATATTAAAACACAATTGTATTACAATATACCGCCCGATTATAAATCCCAACACTTCACTATTAACCACTTGAACGCATATTAATATCGCTTGTAAACGCCCGACAATAACTGAACTGAATGTCGTTGAGTACTGGTACCTATTTATACAAGGCTCACAGACCAGAATGTTCCAGAATGCGTGCTAGCGCCAGTGTGTACTACGTAATTAATTGCGGCCTTGACACAGTCCGCACGGCTGGCGGCTTCCAGAAAAGTCTTGCGAATGCGTCGAGAGTCACGTACACCACCACATTACATTCTGGATCCCACTGGAACGTTCGATAAACACGTAGATTGTTCTGTGATGTAACACTTCCCCCTCCTGTGGGAATATCAAAATATCCATATATATATTGTAACATTACATTTGGAACAACATAATATCGTACCTGATTTAATGAAGACTTTGGTTAAGAAGCTGACAAGGAGAACAATATCTTCCAAGATGATAGTGAAGAGGAACGACTAACAATTTTAGACTGACTAGTAAGACAACTGACCGTACCCAAATTAATGATTTAGGCTAAGTGATGCAAAACACCTTTAACCCCAACTATGACAATGAACTTTCAGAAATGACCAAACAAAGAATTATAAAGACAAACGGTTTATGAACCAGGACTATAAAGAAACAAATGGTTTCAGTTAATGTATCATTATACCCAGATAATCAAAATACAAAGTGAGGGATAATAGGTCCAAACATGTAATATTATGTAAGAGAAATATTAGTAAATAATTAAGTTAATTGATGTAACAAAAATATAAATACACCTGGTTATAGATACATGAACCATACAAATAATTGTCACATATAGAGTTCATAGAGTTGTCCAGTAAACAACAAATTATATCATGGTCACAATAACATTTATAACAAGAGTAAAACCCAGATAAACAGTAAATGTAACAAGATTATTAGAACTGTGTGGTGAGGTAGAGCTACAGTGTTCACTTTATTGTAATTTTTGTAAGTCAAACATCAGTAAGTATACGGATGTTGAAACCCATATAAATAGTAAATATGACATAGACAGTGTCAGAATAATGAGTAAATTAGCTGACAAAGGACTAACTAATTAGTATAGAATTTGTTTTGTAAAATGTGCATGTTTTATGTTATAGCACAGTGTTATATCATAGTATTTGTGTTGTGTTTTTTGTATGTAACAGGTGATACAGTTAGTTTAAAGGAATGTCAATTTAACGATATTAATTCCATTTTTTATGTTGTGTTAACAAATATAACAATAGAGCTGATGTTAAACCATGGTAAATTAATTGACCAAGCAGAATGGACTATACAAAGTGTGAAGTTACATATTTTTTGCCCTATACATGTAATACACTCCACTCTTCATAAAACAACACTTACCGCTGCCAGAATTTCACTTACCGTCATGGTCCCCGTAAAACTTACCTTTTGAAACTGCCCAGGTCGCCACGATATTTTTTAAAGATTAAATATCGAAAACTTATACACTCTTGCCCTTATAAAAAAAAATCACGCCATCTGACTATAATAAAATTTCAGAAAACCCCCGATTACGTTAGACGAATTTTTAACACAGAAATGAGAATATGGTAATGACGAAATAACTTAAACTAACACATTTTGTTATGAAAGAAACACTTTACTTACTGAAACAGCTCCTCCTTACTCCACGACACACAAGAACAAAACAGGTATTGATAAGGTTAAATACATCTTACATTGATAATATACTTCTTATATTTATAAGGTAGCCCAGCTTTTGCTCGCACACGCATTCACACAATTTAGAACCATTTAATTGAAACACCCCATTTTACTTTAAAACTGTATGTATCTCGAGACACCAACCGGGTACACGTTGCTTCGTTCGTTAGTTCGCGTCACTTTGAATAATTTGCCCGCAGTTCACTACACTTCTCCTGTATAACCTCCTTATTTCCTTGGGTCCCGGTCGGTAATACGTCGGTGTTACACTGAGTTATTCATATTTAGAAAGTTTCGACCGACCGGGGCCCGCGGCTCACTAACTACATCTACACACTGTTGTACAATCTGCTGCTTAGCGTCTCTGACTAATGTCGACTGTGTGGCTGTGAACGTAACAGGTACATCTACCTGTTCCTGCATGGAAGTTGTTCTCCAATGCCACGATGTTTTCGTCGTCGCTCCTTGTTCCTTTGCTGTCGTGTAACCATTTTATATAGGGAATGGAGCTGACATATGTGGATGACCAGAGCTTAATATTGGGCTTGGCTCTGCTGATGTCATTTAAATGGGCGTGGTCTAAACGACACTTCCGTAGTGAAACCAAATGAACGATGAAAATTTCACTCTCTGGCCATCTTACTTTTTTGCCAACGCTTGGGTAGGCGCCCATGCTTGGTGTGCGCATGGGAGCTCAATGCCACACTCTCGCATAGTTCTTGGAATTTTGGTGGAGGTGCAAATGCTCTGCCGCATTCCTCAACAACAACTGCGTCTTCTAGCGTTGTTTCACTGTTCTGTTACACTGACTGTTATACTGACACATACGTTGCACAATGACAATCCGCCCAAAATGAAATAAATAAAAATATAAATATATGCCCCAAACGGTTAAAATAAAGACACACAAAATTTGACCCGCTACAATACCCCCTCGATGAGAATTCTGCTGTCCACGACAGAAGAAATCTCATCGATAACCCCGAAGAGGATCGGTGAGGAACTGGTGCCAACAACCCCCTGGTTCTTAATCTGCATGGGTACACGACCCCCCTGGCTCAGCGACCATGGACTCATCTGAACGAGATCACTGGACTTCTCCGTAAGAGATCCCAACACCGAGAAATCGATCAGACCTCGCACCACAGCGCGCCTCGCCTTCTAACATACTACCCCCAAAAATCCTCAATCCCTGGCTAAAATCATTCCAGCTCCTCCGCCGATATGGATCCCCTTTTTGCAAGCTGGGCTGCCTTTGGCAAATACTGGGCTCACACACTCTAACATTACATATTACCATAACGCATAAGAATAAAACTTTCTTTTAAAATTTTTCAAAAATTTAAAAAATTCAAAATTCAAAAAATAATCGTTTATCAAAAAATTCTCTTCCTTTTTTTTCTAATTTTTGTTTCAATGACTTAACCTAAACATTCCTATTAATATAAACATTTCTATTCTAACATGGAGAATCACTTATAGTCTACCAATATAAAGCAATACAATAAAAGAAACATCATTAATACATACACAATAAAATAATCATTACTCAACATATTCACTCGCTGGCAGGCGAAAAATCAAAAAAAATTTTTTTTTTTTTTCAAAAAAATTTAAAATTTTCAAAATTTTAAAATTCAAAAAAATTATTCATTAAATATTTATTAAATTTATTTATTAAATAACATTTATTAAAATTATTCAAATATTGGTTTGAATTAATTAAACAAACAAATCACAATTAGCTTCCTACTATACACAAGCTTAGTAGGTGTATGAACTCATCAGCTGATCATAACTAGGTCAAGTCCAAAACCCTTGACCTACATATGTTATGTATGATTTCTGAAAACACTTTAAATATCTGTAATATCCTACCTTGAAATACAAAACATAATAACATAAAATATTTATAATAAACAAAATATTAATATAATCAATCATCAACTTGACATTTAAATTATTTAAAACAAACAATTCTTAACTTTACATTATTTTCAAATTTTATCAAAATTCTGTCACTGGTTAAAAAAATAAACAATTGTATATTCTTTATCATGAATCTCTCTGCCTTTTCAACAATCTTACCTTAATATACTGTGGGTGATGTAAATTATTTATTCTCGTTTTTCTGTATGAGATTTCTATACATATATAAACTTTCTCCCCCTGACTCTAATATTTATCAACTGCAACTCCCAAGACACCCAACTCTATCAAAAATATCTACTAATCAGGACATTCTAAACCCCAACTTATCATTTAACACAATTCGCCGCCTTCTCCCCATATATAAAAAAAAATACTCTCTAACCCTTTGTACATAGGATACGTGTTTCCTTCCCAAAACTCATTCCCTTATGTTGGTCCCTGGACTCCCCCTAGGTAACCCTTTCCGGTGCCAATCGGTCCCTATCCCGTCCCAACCCTTGTTGCGGACTCCCCAAATACACTACCCCCTAATACAAAATTGCCATCCCCAAAATTCTCAATCTCATTTCATTACTACAAATACACACATAATAACCTCATTAATTATGAACATAAATATATATCATTCAAAACTCTACATAAAGTCTCCATTACCACTGTGTCAACATCTATATTTCACAAAATCCTGTTATATCACATCAACTCAAAAACAACATTACATTACAACAACATTCATCTCCATCATTTCACATTCAACTTTTAATTCAACTTGGACAGGTCTACATGTCCCATAAAACACTTATCACCCATGAATTATTTTTTATTAATTTGCACATTCTTTTTATCTTTACTTCAAAATATCTGTAGTACACTAAACATTAATTACTTGTAACATTTACAAACCAATATACCAGTGACATGGTATTGTTGATCAGCTGATATCCTAACATAATTAAAACACCATGGATACCTTTCAAAATTGAACAGTTACATGTAATACATTATCAACACTTACTTCTATTATGTTGATTGCCTGCCAGGCGTCTAATGATTGGCTTAGAAAAAAAATTACACACATAATGAAAATACATTTTATCAACAACTATATCTAACACACAACAATCTTACAACAATTAATTACCTACATACACTGTTCACTTAACCATAGCACATACCATTGGCTTTACTACATATTTATTTACAAATTTACTTCAGTATTTACTCAGTTATCACATCTCAATTTCCAAATCAGCCAAGTCAAATAGCTTAAAACAAAATATTTAACTGTCTTTTCTGTTTTATATTTTAGCCACCATCGTCAAAAATATACCTCACATATTTGTATACTAAATGATTTTTATTTACATCCAGTTTATTATTATTATTTTTATCATAAACCATTACCTCTATGTCATTCATTTTCCCTTTTATTATCTCATAAGACTTGTCACTATTATTTGTTTTTATCCCGCCTCCGTGAATATTTGTTGTTACACCCAGGTAATTTATTTTCTCATCATATTCCTCCACTACAAGTACACTAATTCTTCCTACAGGTACACATTTATCATCAATATAATCATTGTCTACTACTACACAAGGTATGTCTACATTATTTATCATAACTCTCTTTATATCCATCTTCTCTATCAGCTCTACATAACCTCTATTTACCTTGAACCACTCTAACTCTTTCTCTCTCTCATAATCACTTTCATCACAATACCTGTCACCACACCACTGACCTACTTCACTCCATGCAAAGGGCACAACAAACTTACTATACCATTTCCTGGCTTTTCCAGGTTTACAAAAATTTAGGGGACTGCTTGAAGACACCTTGTCTTCCACATAATTAACGGAGGAAACTCTGTCCTCAAAATTCACTACTAGCGGAGTCCTTACTCCACTTACATCACGGGGAAAATTTGCCCTTTGACACCCTAACCTCTCATCACACTCTCTCTCAATTTCATCAACACTCGCTAACATGTTGTTATTAAATTCTACTTCACCACAAACTTCATCATCACTATTTGTTTTCATCACATCATTCTTAAATAACTCGTTTTCAATTATTTTATCACTATTATTTATTAATTCATTTTTACAACTGTAACTTACCTTGTTAATTATTTCTTCGCTATTATCAAAGACATTATTACCACTTACCTGTGTTAACTCAACTTCTGTACTCTCTTTTAACTGACCTCTATTCTCCTCCCGCTTCTCGTCTGGTTTATCAAAAGCAATTTTTATTGTATTACAACCCTTACTCATTGTTTCCTTTGTTTTGTTTAATTCTACATGTAATTCATCAAAACCCTTCATCATATTATCAAAATGTTTATCCCTCATTTCCTGTAATTCATCAAAACCCGTATTCATATTATCATACACTGTTCTCAAAAGATTCATCACATCCTCCAATGTATGCTCCTTTTTTTCTACCCCCACTCTGTCGTTATCATTATCATTAGGCCTATTCACTGTCTTATTTTCTACCAGTTTTACTTCAGCTATCTTACCTTTAACATTGGTCATCTCACTATGTTTATTGATTTCCACAAATATTCCTTCCTCTTGTTCTTCCATTCGGGTTAATCTATTGTCTAAATTACCCCATTCCTCGTCTGTCATCTCACCCACAACACCTCGAAATTCACTCTCCCACTCGTCCCAAACAAAATCACTCTCATTACTTTGTATTATAGACATTTTTAAAGTTTGTTTGTATAACACTTTTATATATAAAGCTACTATTTTTCTCTGCTTAAACACCTACCACATTGTGAATCACAATAACATAAACCTAACCTACTTATGTACGATAAAATTTTTATACATTCGTCATTACCACATCCTATTTTCTGTGTATTAAAATAGGTCTATCTCGTATAAAATTACAATTAAACGAAAATCCTGGCAGGGTCGCCACTGTGAAGTTACATATTTTTTGCCCTATACATGTAATACACTCCACTCTTCATAAAACAACACTTACCGCTGCCAGAATTTCACTTACCGTCATGGTCCCCGTAAAACTTACCTTTTGAAACTGCCCAGGTCGCCACGATATTTTTTAAAGATTAAATATCGAAAACTTATACACTCTTGCCCTTATAAAAAAAAAATCACGCCATCTGACTATAATAAAATTTCAGAAAACCCCCGATTACGTTAGACGAATTTTTAACACAGAAATGAGAATATGGTAATGACGAAATAACTTAAACTAACACATTTTGTTATGAAAGAAACACTTTACTTACTGAAACAGCTCCTCCTTACTCCACGACACACAAGAACAAAACAGGTATTGATAAGGTTAAATACATCTTACATTGATAATATACTTCTTATATTTATAAGGTAGCCCAGCTTTTGCTCGCACACGCATTCACACAATTTAGAACCATTTAATTGAAACACCCCATTTTACTTTAAAACTGTATGTATCTCGAGACACCAACCGGGTACACGTTGCTTCGTTCGTTAGTTCGCGTCACTTTGAATAATTTGCCCGCAGTTCACTACACTTCTCCTGTATAACCTCCTTATTTCCTTGGGTCCCGGTCGGTAATACGTCGGTGTTACACTGAGTTATTCATATTTAGAAAGTTTCGACCGACCGGGGCCCGCGGCTCACTAACTACATCTACACACTGTTGTACAATCTGCTGCTTAGCGTCTCTGACTAATGTCGACTGTGTGGCTGTGAACGTAACAGGTACATCTACCTGTTCCTGCATGGAAGTTGTTCTCCAATGCCACGATGTTTTCGTCGTCGCTCCTTGTTCCTTTGCTGTCGTGTAACCATTTTATATAGGGAATGGAGCTGACATATGTGGATGACCAGAGCTTAATATTGGGCTTGGCTCTGCTGATGTCATTTAAATGGGCGTGGTCTAAACGACACTTCCGTAGTGAAACCAAATGAACGATGAAAATTTCACTCTCTGGCCATCTTACTTTTTTGCCAACGCTTGGGTAGGCGCCCATGCTTGGTGTGCGCATGGGAGCTCAATGCCACGCTCTCGCATAGTTCTTGGAATTTTGGTGGAGGTGCAAATGCTCTGCCGCATTCCTCAACAACAACTGCGTCTTCTAGCGTTGTTTCACTGTTCTGTTACACTGACTGTTATACTGACACATACGTTGCACAATGACAATCCGCCCAAAATGAAATAAATAAAAATATAAATATATGCCCCAAACGGTTAAAATAAAGACACACAAAATTTGACCCGCTACAAAAGATGTTTTGTTAAGTGTCAAACACCTATACAGTTTGAGTAGAAAACAGTTATTTGTGCAAGGATTTGGTATAATCATAGCCATGTGGGCATGAATTTAACTATTAGAATAATATACCTTTTGTGTTGTTAAAATAACGTTATATGTTAAACCATTTTGATGAGTGTTAGAAGTTAATTTAATTGTTAAAGATGTTAAAACATGGTGATGAAAATGATACTATTACATAGGCCAGGTGAAACCAACTTTAGTAAATTTTGAACAAATTATATTAG
The DNA here is from genome assembly GCA_034769895.1 of Magicicada septendecula. Taxonomy (NCBI): domain Eukaryota; kingdom Metazoa; phylum Arthropoda; class Insecta; order Hemiptera; family Cicadidae; genus Magicicada; species Magicicada septendecula. The sequence continues at coordinate 429,946,047 of CM068372.1, forward strand.
AAATTTTGTAAAGCAAATGTGAGAGGGTAGATGTATTTATAGGTAATAATGTATACAAGGAATATAGAAACAAAATAACATATCAAGTTATTTAAGAAAATTCCAAATAACAAAATTGTAACATCCATAGTTCTTAAGCAAAAATAGGCATGTTTGGTGTCTAAATATAACAAATGTGAAGATCAAAATAATGCTGATAATGGTTTTAAATTCCCATTCAGTATAGAAAAGTTATGTTAGTTTAAAGATTTTGAACAAATTTTAGACTTCGAAATAATGAAAGTATATGACAATGTATATTCGAATTGACCAACCAGATTCCAAGTTTACCCTTAGCAACCAGAAATTTCGGATAAATAAAATGAGACTTCTTTGACAACGATCTTAGCAGATAGACGCGTTTTTAAATCGTCTTTCATTATGTGTTATAAAGTGTGAAAAAACAATACAACCAGATTAATACAGTTAGAGGTACACTACACGAACTTTTTGCAATAACAGAAGAACACCCATTACATGGAATAGAAGAGATAATAACCAGGAAGAAGATTTGAAGTGGACGAGGGACAAGAAAGAAGATCTGACGTGTACGTGGGCCCTATCTTCAACCAAGAAGAGTACAAGAAGAGGATTTGGTGATTCTGACATCTCATTATATCGTACTTTAACACACACATTTGTATACACGAATTTTAAGTAATAATCAACTAAACTACAGACACCATATAACACAAACACTAAAAAAACTATCACTAATAACACCATATAAGACTAACACCTTTTTAAACACAACAAGAACTTTTAATTTACATAACTATCAAAGCCTGAACTGGACATAACCTTTTTAAAACTGGTGACCACTATACAATTTCTGTGTGCACGTATCACTCTAACGTTGTAATATCCTATAATTGTAAACTTGTATTTTGATTAATAGTGTAATATTTTGTATAATTATTATCCCCGAACCATATACGCCCTGAGATAATTAATATTTTATTTAAAAACGTTAACGAAAAGCATTGTTTTGGTCTCGAAGAAATACTAAACGTTTGGCTACTGCTGCCAACTGGTAAAAGAAGACTTATAGCTTACGATACAATTGTGATTATCCTGTTTAAAATTTATTAAAACAGTTAACCAGTGTTTTTTCCGAATAAAGGATTCCACAAGGATATATGTTTGATGGTAACTGTGTGTCGTTATTATTGCTGTTACATTTAGTAAATAGAATTCACAGATTGCAGCGAACCCGACAGTTGGCATCGTTGAGTGACGTCACGGAAAAGAAGCAGCATAGTGGGAGTAAGCGGCAATTTACAAAATCATTCGCCGTTCAACATAACACATTTATAATTACACATCGACGACTCCAGTGCGAGTTTGTCGCTACATTATTTATATATATTACAAGTTCACACTTCCTACGGGTGGTGTAATCCAAGTGCACACGACATATATACAAGTAACCTATTCACAATAACATTGTACGTAACGAAATATTCTTGTCGTCACAAGCTGACGAACCTGAAGTGAGGCTACGTTACGTTTCGATAAGATTCAATCATCGTATATAATATAGGATATAAAAAACATATCGTTACAATATGTATTGTTGCTATATATATATATATATAGACTTAGCGCCGCATAATTTCTTTATCACACCCCAATTTTTACCCAGGGTATCTAAAACAAATTTGACGAACTTGTATAAGTACATTTTTAGGTGATGAAGTTATTTTGCCCAAGTTATGGTGTGTCAGCGTACGAAAAACTTATACAAATTTTTATACATCGTATTTTTGCTGTACGCTGAAGCCAGACAACCTGTTCGATATATACAAATGTATATAATGAAATATGGGTAGTTAGTCGGCCATATTGGCATTCGTAATAATTATTCTATAAAATTTGTAACATGTGTAAAAAAGACAGACACTACAGAGGGAAGTGTGTTTTTATTCTGTTTAGTAGGTATAACGAAATATTGCGACCGGCCGTTAGTTTAGTTGTTGACCGGCTATTAGTTTAGTTGGCGCTGTGAGGTAATTTGTTTTCGTTTGTTAAGGTGTGTGGGACAGAATTTTTTGTTCGTATTGTAGTGTTTGCGATTGCAAGTCGAAGTAAAAAGATGTTACTATAGTAAAGATGTATGTGTTTTTATTCTGTTTAGTTGGTATAACGAAATATTGCGACCTGCCATATTTATTCTGTTTAGTCGTCGCTGTGCGGTAATTTGTTTTCATTTGTTAAGGTGTGTGGGACAGAATTTTGTTATTCGTATGAAGTGTTTGCGATTGCAAGTCGAAGTAAAAATATGTTGGAGGCGCTAGGAATAATAATGAAAGGTAAGATGATCATTTATTTAGTGTATGTTGTCCGTTGTTTGTAGGAAATTAGCTGTGTTAGGTTATGTATGAATGTCTCGATTACTTTGGGTCTGTAACACTAGGCCTACCTGTTATAGACCCAACTATACATAATATCACTGTGTTCTGTCCAAAATTTAATAATGGAGCAAATTAGCATTCTAATTTAATTAATACAATATACCTAGGCTAACACCATGCGTTCTTGTGGGAGTAAAAATTAATTTTTTGTCTCCGTAAATAGGTTCGACCGCCGTTTAAAATTATTTTTCTCGTGTTTATATAACATAGAAGAATATAATAAAAATATATCAGTGCAATATCAGCATTGATGAGAATCGTCATAATTACCCAAGAGGTAATTAACTCATTTTAAAAAAAAAAGTCCCTGTAAGGCACTGACCGCAATTTAATTAAATAATTTTTCTTTATTATAGATACTCCTGTAAGTCTGACAATTACTACTCTAGCCTACCTATATTTGTGTAATGTATCCAATTTGTAAGTCATTTTATTCGTAAAATGTCGTCCTACCTAACACAAGATGATAGGCCTTACCATAATATATTTAATTTGAACTCTGCTCGTATTTAACTAGTTACATATTTTATTTAATTCTTCAGTCCAGCTATATTACTCTAAATATACTTTCAAATTCAGCATTTTTCAGAGAAACGTAATTACTTGATAAGATATGACTTAACGGTAGAAAGTTAAGGTTAATTTTAAGACCTAATATAACAAAATTTATAATATAGGCCTATGTGTACTATATCCTCACTGAAGCAAACTGTTGTAATTGTTTGTACACATAGTTACTTTCGTACCATTGAGTCCATTAAATTGTAATATATTTGTCATAAAAATTTTGTTTTAACACAGCTCTGCTTTAAAAATTAAGGGCTAACATTTGTCAGGTAAAAGAAAAATTGAAAAGAGAATTTGACCCGTGACTTCTTTAATTTTTGACTTAAACATGCATTTTAATCTCGATTAAATTTTTTAATAAAATTGTGCTGTTTTTAAATTTTATAATATTAACTTGCAGACAGAAAAGGTTTTGCTGGTGACTAAAGAAAGCATCGTTCTTTTATCTTATGTAAAATTTATTATTGCATGCAAGTCTGATTAAAGCTCACTAAACTAAAATTATCACTGCTTACAGCAGCAGGTTCTTAAACCCGATAATTGATGTAGGCCTATAGTGTTATTTTTATTTAATTTCTGATTATCTGTATTTATAATCTGTAACTTAATGTGTAGAATTGTATTTATATTGTTTAACCTCCTAAATGATACTCAACTAAGATCACATGAAATTTAAAAAAATTAGTATCTTAATATTCTAAAATATTTTATGGGGTGTGTTATACTTAATAGTAGATTTAAATGATACAGAGTATGGATGAATTATCCGTAATGTATTTGCTAGTTATAATACCGTTATAATCAGGATTATATTATTCAATGTTAATCATTTGAACAGTTTTTGTTTTTCGAGTTTGTATGATTATATTAGAAATCTTTTTCAGGAATCTTCAGTGCAGGGATGTAACCAAGCAATAGTGACTTGAGTTCATTTAAATTAAAATAGACTACTATAAAATAACTACTAGATTATGCTGTAAATTTAATTTTTTTTAGAAATTTACACAAAATCCATTAACTTTTTGTAAATTCATAGTGCTAACCTACAAATATTGTGCTAGGTTAAGAAAATAAATTATTCTCTTAATTATTAGCTTAATATTATTATAATTATTAACTTGGTGAAAAATTATGTATGAGTTTTGTAATGATCTTTCAGGTTTCTCCTGAACTTTCCAGAATTGACTGGGAAAAAATGACTATTATTGCACCATCAGTAGTATCGACATCAGATATTGATGTGGAAAACATATGAAGTGGAGAAGGTAATATAATCAAAGCAATTTAGCCTATAGATAATTTAAAATTTTTTTTTTCTGTTTGTGAATTTTGTAACATTAGCATATTTGATTTAATGTTTGTTTCATATGTAGTATTAGGTTTACCTAAGTTATCTTTACTTGACAAACTAGACTTGTATAGGTACTTTAAATCAATTAAGAAAATCAGCTTTGAATGTAGCACAATTAATTCATACCATATTTCATTAATGTTTTGTTTTCAAAGCATTTTTTTGTTTGGGTGTTAGCCTATTTAATTTGTGTTATGGCAAAGTTAATTTTCTGCATCAGGAATGTCCTATTTCATTGAGCAAGCTTTATAGGAGATTTTGAAGTTTGTGATAAAATAGCCATTAATGATTGTTTTGTCTTGTTAATGACAACAATATAAAGTTATTAACAGTCCCATTTACATTTTAAATGAGAAAATTTAGTAACATAGTAGTTGGAATCATTTTTAATTAGTAGTATTATGTGTCAATGCTTTCAAATCAGGGGCTTCCTTTGGAAAGTATAATCATATGATAATTTTAAGATAAGTATTGTTAGAAGCTCTAAATAAGTTTGTTTATATTATTTTTTATATAAAGAGTTTTGGAAGCTGCTGGAAAACAAAAGTTCTTAATAAAGTACATAATTAGTTTAATAACATTATTTCCCATAAAATTGCAATTATTTCATTTAGTAATTTGCACTTTTGTTGATACTGGCAATGATAATTATTTTTCTCTGTTAGCTAAAATTCTTTCTTTGTTACAGAGTCCATTGTTGTAGAAGCTCTTATATCGCCAGATGATTGTGCAAAATTTATAAGTTTGGAGGTAAATTTCTCCTTATAGAACTGCTGTATTCTTATATAGTTATCTCTCTCTGACCTCTATTTTGCACTATGAGGTGTACACTTATTTCCATTCTTATTTGGTATTCTTTTATCTCTTTCTACTATTATTTAGTTACAATAGTTTAATCATAGTAGTCTCTTTATAATTGGTTTAGTGTTTTTTGTACACTGGTCTGTCCCTTAGTGTATATCATTGACTAACATTACTTACACGTGGTGTCACATGACAGGTGTTCTTAATTACGATTATAACACATTATGTCCTTTCTTATAATATTCTTATACTATTACAATAGTGGCATTACACCTTGCTTGTGGTATAGACATTAACCTTTTACTTCTATTTGGTATTATAAAGTGGTTTTGTTCACGTTTTACTTAGTGAATCCCCTTTTGGTCGGTTTTGGTTCACTTTATTTACTTAAATTCTTATTTAAAATCCATTTTGGGTATCTTATATTGGTACCTGTAGAAAGCTTATCATTTCTTCTTGGTTTAAGGCACAAAACATTTTGGTTTAGGTAGGCTTTTCCTACTGATAGATGTGAATTTAGGTGAAATTTGTACCAACAATGTGTATGTTAGGTTGATACAAATTTACATTCTTTTAACCTTATTTTCTCAAGTTTGGTTTTATTAATGATAACTAATAACTCTTTAGTTATTGCCTTTTCTTATCTTACATGATTGTTTGACTATTTGAGTAATATTTGTTATTATTATGAGACAATTTTAATACTTCTTTATGTTACATGGGTAATATGTGCATAACATGTTACTATGATTTTATTCACAGCTTCTATTCAGTTAACAGTATAGTTACTTTCATTCTTTTATAACATATCTTGTCCTATACATTTATAATATTATCTGTTGTATATTGGTCATCTCAGTTAGTCAGTTCTTGTCCATCTCTTCAATCTGTAAGTTGTTCAGTCATTGCATATACGGGTAAGATGTTCTATAGTTGACTGGCTCTTGGAATCTATATTTTATGCCATGGTTGTTAGGTGTCTTTCTCGTAGTATGTTTCTTCCTTGTCTTCATTGGTTCCTTACTGACCGAAAACTATTGGGTTGTTGGTTCCTGTGGTACAATCATTGTTCGGTGCATCTTCTTTTTCTTATAATGTTATTTCACTTGTTAGTTACCATTAGTTTTATTAACTCTTATTGTTGTGAGTTTATCCTTGGTGATGAGTAGCTCATGTAGTTTCATGCTTGGCCTTTTAGAAGAAATACTTGGTTTGTCTCTTTCACTCAATTATTGACATGTGTTAATATTTTGGGTTACTGAAATATTTGGGCTCATATGTCTCGTTACAATATTAACTGGTTGTAGGCATATAAACTTATACACTGTTGTGAGAATTGTACAAAAGTACATTTAAGCTAATTTTAAAACACAACATTTCAGAATTAATCACATTTTTTTCACTTTATAGGCTATGTCACACCAAAAGAAAATGTACAGGTCACTTTCAACAACAGTTGACAACAGCTGACTGAATATTATCCGATGACAAAATACTAAACAGATGGGAGATAATCACACCAACCAACCATTTTGTATATAGTCTTTAAAATGAGATTTTTTTGCTTGTACACGGAAAACCTGGATCACTGTATTAAGATATATATATTTTAGATATGTAGGTCAATTTATTAATTTTGAGCTATTAATTTAGCTAGTGCTAAGCTTTAAAACACAGTTATTTGTATGAAAGAAAAGTACAATTTTTTAGGCCAAGTAATAAATCCAACTATGATTCTGAAAAATTGTCACAGGTAGGAAAATAAAAATAATAATAATTCACCGATCTGAATGACGTTTTACAGAATCATGATAAACATAAAATTACTTTTGATAGTGATCCCATGCTCATCCCAAGTTGAAACTTTCAGAATATGTAGAGGAAAACAATATCTTTCACATATATTTTTTTGAGAATTTTAAAAATACAGTTTTTCAAAATGCAGTAAATGCAATAATGATGTGTTAATAAAAAATATATATATTTTCAACTAATTATGTTTTATATCATATGAAAGCCCTTTAAAAGAGCTTTCAAATGAACTCGATGTCATTGTTCTAGCTTAATTAGAACACAAGTTGTGAACAAATCAATATTGTTGCGCAAGTCAAAATTTTATTTTTTTTTTCATTTTTGAGCACCCATTACTCGGTAACCTTTCGTCAGAAAAATGTGAAAAAATTGATTTGTGTTACTATTTATGAATACTACATGCATACTTAATTTCAAATAAATCTAAGAGGGTCAGATTGTAGCACTTGTTGATTTGACACGGAATATCTCTTAAATGTAACTTGAAGTTTTCATTTTGTTGTAAACATACCAGTCTAGTTTTTCTATTTATAGTTTATGCTATTTTTTTTTTTAATAATTTGAACTAATTGAACCCCTAATCAATCCTACACTCCCTCGCAGAAAAACCTATATTTAGTTCATTTATATTGTCATCTGAGTTTAGTTATGTTTGATGTAATAAATAAAATGTTTATTTCATCAAAGGTGTTTTCACTTTTTGTAATTATGTTCTTGTAAATAAATATTCTATGTACTTTATTAATGTAATCTTATAGTTGCTGATAAAGTAACAAAGCCCAAATGTCTGTGTGGTATTTTTGTTGTAATAACATTTGTCTGATATGTATTATTTTTGCAATGTTTTTATGTATCTTCTCTGAAGAAATAATTTGTTCATTATCCTTGATATTTATTAATTATTGATACCTTAGAATTGAAACTGTTTTGTATAAATTTTGTAATAAAATTCAATGTACTTGTAAGTCATTTTTTATCAATAACCTATTGAAAATAACACATTCCTTGTGCAATGCAAGTAGGCCTACCAAATACATACCAAAAATGTATATCCCCAATTTTTGATAGAATATTTGATTTTTGTTGCCATCAGAATTTTACTTTGATTTTACTTTCATGTTCCATAAGGAAATGGAAGTATGGTGATGGCAAAAAAAATCGTGTTAGAGATTTTTGCAGATTCTGATTATACTACCCTCAAAACATGAAAAAAGTAATTTTTCGAAAAGTGTCTGTGTGTCTGTCTAGATTTTTTATGGCAAACGATAAAGAGCCGCAAATTCAAACAGAATCAAATAATTTTTTGCATACAGCCCTGAATTGTAGAGTATTCAAGACCTATTGTTTTTTGTGAAGATCGGTTAAGATAAAGGGGTAGTTTACCTGCAATATTTTATGTTGTAACAAGAGAAATTTTTTCATGACGAACGATAACTGCCGTAAATTCAAACAGAATCAGATATTTTTTTACATATGTGCCCGAGTTATAGAGGACTCTAGGCCTATTGATTTTGGTAAAGATCGGTTACGGGGAAAGGGTAGTTTACCTGAAACATTTTTTTGTTGTAACGTAATAGTTTACCTGATAATTTTTTGTATATATGTACTACGTTATTGACAACAAAGAAGCAGCTTGTTTTTAAAATTCCTTCCCAGCCTGTTTGGCCGTAGACCAATGTTTTCTGCAAAACCAGACGTTTCGCCAGTGCCATCGACTTCCATCATCAGTGAAAATCAAGTGCGATAACGTGAGGTGGTATACGTTAGTGCCCACAGTAAGTGGCTGAAGCAGTAAGTAGAAAGAAGTAGTTTCAATGGAAATATTTCATTTCGAAAATGATTTTAAATATAAATCTTAGAACATGGAAGTCATGTATGATTCTCCATACCAATATTTTGTTCTTAAGTGTGCTATTAAGTATTAGGAATGTTCTCCATGTCAAGGTATAGGATTACAGCCTGTTTTGCCTTCACTGAAGGCATCTCTTTTCCTTGCCCTACCTATATCTCGTCTTCCCTGAGGTCTGTATCTTATTACTTGTTTAGGTAGTCCCATGTTTTCCATTCTCTTGATATCCTGCCTCTATTTTATTTGTCCTTCCCTTATTCTGCCGGCTATAGAATATACATTTTACTTGGTTCTTATATTTTCATTTTATATTTGATATCTAAGGGTTTGTATTATGAATACTCGACACAATATTTTTCTTGTTAGATTCGAAGTTTTAAGTAATTTTCTCTTACAAAGTGTGTATGAACATTTTAGCTCGACGAGATTGTCTGTTTTATTATTATTCTTAACGTTTTGGTTTTTATTATTAATTTTTGGTTTATTGATTTATTCTACCCAATTCAATCTATTATTGAATCCGATAGGAATAAATCGGTTTACTTACTCTTTGACATCGTTTATTAATTTTGTTTAAATAGTTTAGAATGTTTTTTGTTCCATTTCATGAGTTCGATTCTGAAGAAGTTGCGTTGACTCTTCTATTATTAGCTGCGGTGAGTTGCTCTGTACTTTCCTGTATAGACACTAACATAAACACAACATGTACATGATACTTACTATTATACTAACATTAATAGTTAACATTTTATTATGGCCTATGCATACTGCATTGGTCATTGTCACTTCTGATAGTGTCCTTTTTCTTCATCTTGTGGTTTTATTACCTTAACTATAGTTTGTTAAGTGAGTTTACTATACTTTAGGAAGTTACCTTTTTATATGGGTTGTAATCCTATCAAATTATTCTCATTATTGCTTGAATATCTCTTATCATTGTTTTGATAGCACTGTTATTATTGTGCAGTAGTTCATTCTGCATTTATACTGAAAATTGCTTTGGTTTAAAGTAACCAAGATTACTTGCATCTAGCTGTCAACATGGTTTATTTATTATTATTGTTATTATTAGTATTTGGGTGGCTATAATCCTTGAATTTACTTATTCGAATAGTATTCTGCCTCATTCAATGTTGTTGGTTTAGTTCCTACTCTTTTATGATAAGTTTACAAGATAATTTTGTTCATCATGCATCCATTCTATGGCAAGCATATAGTTATAATATACAACAATGGATTATTGTCGGTTTTGTGTTTATGCATTACATTTGATTTATTTGGCTTTATGTAGTACTGGTATATCTATTGGTTATTATTAGATTACATTTTGTTTATCTTTTACAGTCTTTACTATTGGTAATTAGTGGTTATTTCTAATATCAATTCCACTTTACAATTGTAGAGTGGAAATGAAAACCGGGCTAAGAGCCAAAAAAGCAAAAATTGAATTGTGTCTAAATGTGTGCTAAGTGCCAAGCCCAATATGCTTTAAAATGGGCTATCTGTAATTGTTATTGTTAGTGGTTCAAATTGTAGTCACATGAATGCGCATGGGTCAAGTCCAACCAGCTATGTAATGAAACCCGGGCTAAGTGCCCAGCGTCGCCTAACGTGTTCTGAGGTTATGTTTCATTGTTTACTATGATATTGAGAAGTGTGCTCCTGAATCATTACTTAAATGAGTGATACAGAGTTGTTGGATTGTAATGAGAGAAAAAGGCGTAGAAGTGGAGAAGGAAGTGAGAAGAATTTTCAGAAGAAATTGCGATGTGAAGGTAAATCCTATGTTAACAAGAAACAAAGTGTGTTGGCGAAGCAGCCGCCACCAGACGAGGTAGGTCTATAACCCAGTTATTTAATTCAGTCGATTAGCAATAAGACTTATTAAGATTATTGCAGAGTTAGTAAACAAAAAGGTTCTTAGTGGCACAAATGAACATATCTTCTAATAGAATATTTTTGTTTTGTAGGTCACCTGCAAGTGCAAATATCAATGCAAGAATATAACTTATGATCAAAAACTGAAAATATTTAAAGAATATTATGATATGGGTGACCAAATTCAACAATATTCTTACCTTATGGCCTACTTAATATCACTAATATCAACAGACGAAGGCATGGTACCTACGATGAACCTGAATCAAGCCGTCGGCAATCCACAATATATTTCACTGTGCCAAATGGAAAGGGTGAAATTGTTCAAGTATGCAAAAAAACCTTTTTGGATACACATAGAATTACCAAAAGGACTGTTGAAACCTTGGTGAAAGCTAAAAAAGGGGGGGATGTTGTTTAACTTATGTTGAAAGGAGAGAGAACAAAAAGAAAAATAGAAAATATTCTCCTGATGATGAGAAAGCTGTTATTGATTATGTAAATAGTTTTCCAAAACAAAAAAGCCATTACACAAGGGCCAAAAATGACAGAGATTACTTAAGTGAAGATTTAAACTACAACAGAATGTATCTAGCATTTAAAGAACTCCATCCAGAAACTGAAATACAGCCTCGTTATTATAAAGATACTGTAAAAAAGCATTTCCCCAAACTAAAATTTCAAAAACCACGACAAGACACCTGTGGAACATGTGATTTGTTGAAATCAAAAATACTTAATGAATCTAGCAATAGGGATGAAAACAAGAAGTCGCTAGAACTACACCATCGAAAGGTGGAACGAGCTCGCTCTGTAATGAAATTAGATCATAAAATCCCAAAGCCCGAACAGTAACACCTGTACTATTTCAGTTGACCTGCAACAAGTCTTGTCTTTGCCAACCCTGAGCCACTCACAAATGTACTATTTACGCCAATTGTCTTGTTACAATTTGGGTGTGCATGTAGGAGACAACAACAAAGGTTTTATGTTCGTCTGGCACGAAGGTCTGAGTGGAAGAGGGGGTTATGAGGTAGCTTCCTGTTTATTGAAGGGCTTGACAAGCAGACTTACTCATAAAAAAAACTTGTAGTGTGGAGTGACAACTGTGTAGGGCAAAATAAGAATCAAATGCTGTTATTTCTGTGGATTTATCTTTGCAATAATATTTTTGACGAGATCGATCATAAATATCTTGTATCTGGTCACTCGTACCTCTCTTGTGACCGAGATTTTTCCCAAATAGAGGAAAGGAAAAGTGTGAAGTTCCCTCAGATATTGTTCGACTACTTCTTAGAGCTTGCCACAAAAATCCTTTTATGGCAACTCTGATGCAAAAAGAATACTTTTTTGATTTTAAGAATGCAGCTACATTATGTTTAAATACCAATAAGCTTGAAATTTCTAAAGCCCAGTGGATTAAAATAAGGAAAGAAAGTCCAGGTGTGATCAGCGTTAAAAATTTTTTTAGTGAAATGGAAGCATGGACCAACACAAAAGTTCTTAAAAAAGAAATAAAAATAGAAGACGTTAAAACATACTTCAGCCATTGGAAATTAAAAACAATATAAAACAGGAGAAGAAAGAATATCTTAAGAAGATGATTCCATTTTTGAAGGAAGAAAGCAAAGACTTTACAAAGAATTGATTGATTACAAAATTAATATTTTGTTGCAGGATGACCAATTTTTAAATTTTGATAGGCTAGCTATAAAGTGATTTGTTTCTTTCATTTTTGTATTTTATTTAATAAATAAAATAAAATTTTCATTTAAATCCGAATCTAATTTTATTATAACTCACCACTGGTTGTACCTTCAAATTTAATTCAAAACCTGATGTTTACTAACTCTGCACTTGACCCGTTATTTGGTTTTAGAATTGGTACTTAGCCCACTTTTCATTTCTAGGTTTTTGGACATACCTCTTGTCTCAATATTCTAACTTCAAAACGTTTTCCCAAGTAAACCTAAATGACTGCAAATTATTTTTTTCCTAAAATATAATTATTTACATATAAAAAAGTTATTATAAAAATGCCACTGCAAAAGTATGGTTGGTTTTCATTTTAAACACTTTTTCTTCATTTTCTCGGAATTAAGTTTTTGGCACTTAGCCCGGATTTCATTTCCACTCTACAATTGGTCATTGGTGTTTTGGACATAGCCCTCTTTTCATGTCTACACATAATTTAGCTAAGAACTTATTATTATTCATTCTCTTTGTTACTTTTTATGTTCAATAATTCATTCTTATTGATTATTGTTTGTATTACATTGTCAAGGAAGGTATTCACTTAATAAGTTTTGGTCAGTGTCAATCTGTTTTACAGCTTAGGGGTTTAAATCATGTTGTTTATTCCATTTATTCTTTCTTCTTTTATAATAATTCTTTTATTGCCATATGTTAGTTCATTATAATTCATGTTATCTCCCTTTTTTGTGTTTGATCTGGATATTTTCTTCTTCTCTTCACCGATTCCTTCCTACGTCTTAATAAGTTTCTTCATGGCGTTTTCACTGGTTTCCTTCTCACGGTTAATAGGTTTCTTCTTGATTTTGTCTTTAATGGGTTTCCTTCTCACTGTTTGATCTATTGGGTAATTATGTATGTCGTCTCGTCGTTAGTCTTGCTTTATCTTCTTTAGTTGCACATTTACTGGTAATTCCTTCATTTTAATTCACTTGGTTTTGGCTTATGATACTGTGACAGTACAAAAAGTATGATATAAAAATATGGTATGCAAGGTAGTAAACTATGGTATTTCGATGTTTTAAAAATCATTTATATGTGTGATACAATTTCCCTTGGGTTTCGCATACGACGACGCAGATCAGAGACAACAAAACAATTTCAAGGACAGCAGAATACGTGCCGATAAACAGACTTGTAATGGTTACTGTAACCAATACCGGCTCTACTTACTTCTATCTCATTGGCCAACAACGCCCAACGTCATTAAAACCACAATGACGCTATAAAAATACGTAATCAACAAGACTTATGTAACGAAGAAACAAAGAGCGATGACGTTTACACACACACACGTACGTAGAATTTGCGTAGTGTTGAGTCCCAGTCTATACAATACAGCAGCAGTAGTAACACCTGTCTCACAGGCAACCGGCATTTTACACCGGTTTAGTGTTTGAAATAACTCAAAATGTGAAATGTAACCACCTCAGTAAACTTTAGACAGTGTGCAGTGATTGCTTTTCAAAATTAGAAGTAGAGTCAGTGAATTTGATATAATGTAACAACGCCAGCGGAGGGAACAACATGTGATGCACGTCTAGAACTTCCAGTCGACCAAATCAGGGAAGTGAAAACCCAAATTTATATTTAAAGAGCTCTTTAATCAATCATAGAGATGTGTACACAAAAAATAATTTTGAAATTATAAGTATGAATGCGCGAGAGAAAGTAGGGTGTGCCCGATAATGTCGACATCCCATCGGGGTGTTGGTTTGCGTTTTCTTTTAAAGAATTATCATTAAATTAAGTAAATATGAAGCAGCTGCATAATCAATATAAAGATTCTGGTAAATTAATGTTTGATAAAATATAACTGATTTTAGTATGAAAGCGAGCCAATATATTTAATGGCCGCCATATTGGAATATTGTCCGGTGTACACAACTAAAAATGCAGAAATAAATTACGATTGATGTTCATGGTGTCAAAGAAACGTATTCTCATTTCAATTCCTCCTTATGTCAGCATTCACGCTGAGTCGAATCCTGGACCGTTAGGTAGTAATAATAAGTATAATAACAAAACTGAAGCAAACGAATTCACAAATTATGGTGGATACCATAATTATGGTATGTGTGACCAACGTGTCTGATCGAAATAAAGTAAACAAAACAAAATATAGGTTACTGGTTGTTTCCACATACATATACAGATGTATTTTATTAAGAGTATAAAAATGAGTAAAGTAACAAATTGCGCCCAGAACAGTGACAAATATGTAAGTAAAATAACAATACTTCCTTTTTTATCCATGATCGTATGCTTGACCTTGTAGGTATTCTTAATTGTAGTGGCTTTCAACTTATTTGTGGTACGCTGGTGTTGGTAGTGTTATATGTACCATTACAACATACAAAAATTTGACAGATATTTTTGTCGCAAAAAACTTTTATGATATATTGTGTATAAATACACATATAAAGGTATTTTTGCCACAAAAAACGTTTATGATATATTGTGTATAAATACACATATAAAGGTATACAATACATTTGATTTGTTTAACAGTCGTTATAAGACAGTATTACCATATAGGGGAGAGCAGAGAGACATAAGTTGATACTTTGTACTTCTTCAAGTGTCCCTTAGTCGCAGCACCTCTGCAACTGTGTAATGTTTTTGTTATAGCTTGTAGTACATGCTCCTCCAGTCTGATTATAGCAGTGTACAGTAAAATGAGTCTTTGTTCCCTTTTGTATTTTAGAACGTGTAAAGCAACCTTTTTGTCACTAATTTGCTATGGGTGTTTACAGCTATGTACTTTGTTGGATCCATGGTAAGTGTACAATTGAATCATACTAATACAAAAGCAATGTGGCAACATGAGGGCAAGTTATGTTTCTCTATAACTTTTAAAAGAAAATTAATTCATAACCTAACAGATCTCAGAATTAATTATGTGTCAGTTACTTGTGATCCTATAATGAAGATTACGTGTTTATTAAATCCTAAAAAACTAAAATTTTTAAAATGATAATAGTAATAATGGCTCCTTTTTATGCCGCCTAGGAAATTTAGGAGATAGAATAGGTTGCCTAAAGTGAGTGTTCGACACACGCACTAAAGGTAGAGTGGCCAGCAGCACTACACTTCAGCCACTAATTTTAAAATTAAAGGTGTACCTTCAATTTCACCAGAAGGAAAGTGGTATGTTGGTACAATGTAAGTGAAACATTTTGTTCTGTTTTCTTTTTTTCATATTTGGTTCAAACGTACAAGTGAAAAACTTTCTGGGGCGATGTAGCTCACAAACCCTACAAAGACTCAGCGTTTTCCACAACTTGTATTTAGGAAAGAACAAAAAGAAAAATCAGATTTCTGTGTTATGATCTGCACTATTCTGTTAGTTATTATGGTTTGTACCCTAAGAATATTCGTATGTTAGCCTCCGAATACGTGTTTGCAAATAATGTCGATTTTCTGGTGAACTGGGCCGGTAAAAGATTGTTTTACTGGCTTCATGCAGCGACATTCAAGGTTGTCTTTTAGAGAGGCTGAAGCAACAAGTTTTGCAATAGCATTTAGTTTTAATAAACATAACAAAACTTTCTTCTAATATTGGAATTCTGTGATAAGTCGCCTTCATTTTTATTGTCACAATATTTGGAATGTGAAGGAAACCAGGCAGCATAACAACAGTGCACTGTCCTAACAAAGTTGTCAGTTTGAAGGTAAATAAACAAGTCAGCAGGGTTACCCCTTTGGAAAAGGGTGAAACCAGTGGTATTTTCATAGATGGCAGCTGGAAACCACCACTTATCGTTATATCCACAGAGTGTTATGTAGATATCACTTTGATTATTTATGGACCAGCAGGTTGTATTGGAGTAGCACATCCATCAAGATAAATTACAGCCTCTCTTTTTTTACTATTTATGAAACAGTTTATACCTCATACCCGTTACAATCTGACTTCAGCCATTAGACAAGTGTTTATATGGCGTGTTTTGGTGCAGCCGCTGAGAGCTGGATGACAATAAACCCAGGTAAAACCATGACATACCTGGGCTAGCAAAAGATACTCTTTCAAAGGCAGCTACACCATCTAACTGACAGCAGGTTTTAGTTCAACTGGAATTTGGCCATTAAATGAAAATATATTCAGTATCGAAGAGTTTCTGTGTTCACCTGTAATTGACAGAGAGATAGAGACAAAAGTAATTATGAAGGAAGATTAACACCAACAAAAGATTGTCAAGAGACCACAGTAGCCGGACCTCCCACATCGGGAATAAACGAGACATCTGCTAATACCTTATCACAATTGACACCAGAATAAATTCGCCCTTATCCGAAAGCGACTGCAAAAATAAAATAAAAATGCGCCAAGAAGAAAAAGTCAAGTATTCTCACTGACTCCTATTAAAAAAGCAATTCGTATTGAAGAGGAGGCATGACAAAAGAAAGAGCGATCAAAACGGAAACTAATCATGAACGGTAAAACGAAGGCGATTTGTGGACTGTATAGAAACGGTCAATCAAACTCTCCAAGACTTAAGAAATTGTAACAAATTAGTGGGTAGCGTAACATTTGTTATTTCAGAGGATTCTCGCTAGAGATTACCGGTAACTGCAAGAGGAACCCGCGCTGATATTGTCTCAGTGTGTTTAAAGTCTTCGGCGATGTGGAATGCTATTCAGACTAAATTTGCAAAGCAATATGAGAGCCCATTTAGGAGGAGGAGGAGATGGTGATTTTTCTACAAACTTACTGCACCTCGGTGACGGTAGTGTTCCTAATGACGATAGCTTCACAGAAATTGACGAAAAACTGGGATATAGTAAATAGTACAACTGTATTAATTGCTAAATTCTGTGCAAAACGTCAAGTGTTTACTTGATAAAAATTACAAGTGGTTATTCCCAAAGAATCGAATCTGTGAAGGAAAATAATGATACAAGTTTGGAAAAATTTTCTGGGGATAATAAAAGTCCGAAGAATCTATTAACACCGTATTTAATATTGAAAATATAGTGTACTATCTCCAAGAATTTTTGAATTCTTTAAATCAATCTTGCATTCCGCCACAACGGTTCATTCTAAAGGTTGGCACTCCAACAATGTTGTTGAAAAATTTACATCCTCCGAACGTTTGCATAATACAAAATGCAGGTGACACGGGAATTTCTGTGTCAAGTAGGTAATAGCGTTATTATCGACTCAAAAGCCCTCTTCACACACACATTCGAATCAGTAGGCTACTGGTTGTTAGCATTACCTGTTTAAGCCTACCTGGTGTAATTACCAACTTATAAATGGTAACCTTCTTTACTTTAGTACACACTTGAAGGAAATTAACAGTTTCAAAATTACATCCGTTCCATTTACATAATTTTCATTAAACCTACTTAATATGTAGTAGTGGACGATAAGCTTTTCCAGGTTTTACTAGTACTTGACCTACAACGGTCTGATCTACTATACTCAGTGCCTCTGTCTTTAATGATCACTGCTTTTTTTTACATAATAATTTTCCCATTCCTGCATAGAATTTACCCGCTCGTACAGAAGGCAACAGAATTTAGTGAATCCAAGCTGCAATCGAAGTAAAACTACGTTACTTTCACATCTCCGTAGGTATGCCACGAATATCTGTCATACTGAATTCTGCTCAATAAAAGTTTCATACTATCACATGACTCCGACATGTAAGCAGTAAGTTATAAACTGAAGGGATTGGTGAATTATTAAAAATGGAGTAAAATCAATAGGTTAAAAAAAGTTCGTAGAAGTCTTGAGAGGAGGGAACGTTAGAAAACTGTTTATGTTATGAATGGTTAAGCCTACAAATCGTGATAGTTGTTATTATTATTATATTATTACTATAAAACAACATTTGTATTATTTTAATACAGACAGGAGTGAATACAGCCTTCGAATGAATTAGTAGTACGAACGCGTCAGTCTGCCAACACACATTAGATCTGTATATTTGTGTCGTCAAAACGGTAGTAATTTTTGTAGACATAGACTGTTGTGTCATTACGACATTAAGAATGTTGTTGGCGTGAATTTAATGCGACAGATTTTTTTATCTCTGCCCATGTTTCTCTCTTTTAGTCCTCTCACTCACTCACTCATTCACTCTCTCTTCTTCTATTATTTTTTCAGCTAGCAACTTTTTTACTTCCATGTTTCGTAAGGAATGGAAGTATGGTTATCGCGAAAAACATCGTGTTCGAGATAAGGGCAGATTCTGATTGTACTACCCTCAAAACATGAAGAAAAATCATTTTCTTTGTTCAAATTCCTTACCACGGCTATTGTTCTCAACATTGGGTGCAAGGTATAATTACTTTCTGTCTGTAGAACATCTATTCAGTCTTGTTTGTGATTCTCTTTAGCAAACAGTAGGTGTGAATATTGTGTTTACAATGGCACAGAATCCGAGAAGGAAGTTATGGAATTATTGATGAAGAGTAGTGACGAGGAAGACAACATTTTCTCAGACAAAGATATGGATGCTCCCGGGCCTTCTCATAATCGTTCAACACCACGTGCAGCTTCATCAGAAAATGAAACATCAGCAGGAGAAGATGAAGAAGAAGAAGAAGAAGAGGTAAGAAATCTTCAGAAGCGAAAAAGAATTTACGATTGGTCGGCCAACAGTCCTGCGACAAAACGTCACTCTTTTGATAAAGCAGTTAGCGGATTACGAATTAGTTTCGAAGACACGGCAACTCACTTAGATTTTTAAAAATATTTTTCCCCTTAGAATTTATTTCTGTCATTTGCACAGAATTAAATAATTATTACAAATTTGTTACCGCAAAATTGACATTAATATCCCGATTGTCCCGATGGAAAGATATAGAGCCTGCAGAATTTAATTTCTTCTTGGCGTGTTCACTGCTGATGCCAAGAGTAAACAAATTAGAAATAGACGAATATTGGGCAAAGGATTTGCTATTACTGACGCCGATATTTCCCCAAATTATGTCTAGGGACCGATTCAAACTAATTCTGCGACTTTTACATTTTTGTGACAATTCTACCCCTACTCAAGATAGCCTTGTAAAAATACGGCTTATTGTCGAACACACAAGAAAAAAATTTAGAGAGGCCTTAAATCCATTTGAAAATTTAGTAATTGACGAAAGTTTGTTGCTATTCAAGCGGGCGCACCTCAGATACGGCCTGTCTGCAAGCCTCCGGTATAGAAATACTTTTGGAATTTTGTCATTCCTCTCTCAGGTAGCAAAAGGCCTAGTGTCCGCAAATCTCCGGAAATAGCTTGTGTTCGCAAATCTCCGTGTCCGCATCTCTCCGGTATTCGTTTAGATAACCTCGGTATGATACTGTCGGGTTCGTTCGCCTCACTGCAGCTACATACACTTCTTCGTCTATATATTCTTAAACTGTAGGGTATTGTGCGTCCTGTTAAAATAGAAACAGTGCTCCGTTTGAAAGGACAGGCAAGAAGATCAAATTCTTTGGAAGTATTTTTGGTCGTTAGAAATCTAATACCAAAGATTGTTTGTCGTAGACTAACAAAAATAGAGTGGGCATAAAGTGAATGGAAGAAGCAAAACGGTACAGAAGAGATACAGCGATACTCTCTAGAGTGTCTTTCCAGAACTCGTGTCACCCCGGTCTATAGTAATCACTGACTGTTCGAGAGGGATCAGGTAGTTTATAAATGGAAACTTCAGCCACTTTCTTGCACATAAAAATGTATAATAATAGTAGGCCAGAAAATCATAGGAGTCCAAACACAAAACTTTGAATGCCTGGGATCATAGTCAAAGAGAGACATCCGGAAAAGAATACCGTACATATAAAGATCGGAGAATACTTCAAAGGATCGGTGTCACAACATTCAAGACCTACGTAAATAAAGATGAATTGTAAATATTTCACGATCCAGCAAGGAATTACTTTTTGATATAATGAAGCCAATTAAAAAGAGTTATTTCTCCTATTTATCCTTAACGATTACATAATAATTAAACATATAAAAGTATTAAAAAGTTAAAATAAAAATTAAATAAGAAACGTGAGATGACAGTCATATGTACATGTGCCTGTCCAAGGTAGTGTGGTGTGCGAGTTTGTTTAATCATTCATTGTGTTCGTATAGACTACACATTCAAACTTGAGTAATCTGTTTGTAGCAGTGTAACATTTCAACAAACACTTAAAGAGGCGCGCTTTGGGTGCAGTCGCAGAAGGACCTGCCGTGCTAACTTAATGAAAATAAAAGGAAATTAATAGTGAGGTAGTCATGTTTAATTAAAGGTAGTAGTGAGGTTTGTCCCTATTAGTGAGGTAGATGGGGAAAATTGACAGAGAAAGAGTGAGGGGGGAGAAGAGAGACGGGGGAGAGAGAATTACGAATTTTTAATTATTCCCATTCATATCGAATATCATTTGTAAGAATATAGTTATGCAGTTATTGGTATACAGTAGTACCGAAGCAACATGTTTCAAGTTGACTCCCATCCGTTGGAAATTTATTCACCATTCTGATTAATACAAATTTCTACAAGTACCAATAATATAAATAACAACCTGCAGAAGCAGAAGAGTTTATATCTTACAGAGTTGAAGAGTTGTAATGTTACATTAATTATATTTTTGCTTTTCGTATATCACAGTGAGCAGTAATCTAATTTTTTTGAAATAATACGTGAAGGCTTATATATTAAGAATTAATTTTTTTTTTATAGTTTCCGTAACTTGCTTGTAAAATAATTAGGTATCCAAAAGGTAAGTTACATATTTTAATAGCAACTTATAAGTTCCTCATCCTCGGTTTTTTTCTTTCTTCAAAATGTACCACTTCTTAATTGCGAATAAATTATTTAACGTAATAATCGTTTCACCAAAGGCTGTTTGGATCCTGTTAATAAAACTCTTGAGTCTGCTGCACATAATACTCGCTTTTGGTTCATGTTTCGTTAACTTTCTACATTACAATAAGTTTAATTATTTTCAAGTTCCTTATAAGTAGCCAACTGTAGTAAACATCATGTACTTTGACCTCTCTCTCACTCTCTCTCTCTCTCTTTCTTTCTGTTACTCTTGTTCTTCTCAATAACTGTATCTCAGGAAGTCTGAACGTAACAGGTTCTTAAGTAAACTTCATATGACTTAACGTGCAAAATCTTAAACATCATTTGGGCTTCAGTTATGTTATAATTTTGTAAGAAAGCTTTACAAAATACTTTTTACACTGCTTCTGTATACGAAACTAGGTGCAGGTATGTAATCAAAATTTTAAGTAGGCCTATTTATTCTAACACTGTTACAGTTTCTTGAAAACGCCGTATGTAAACAAACATTAAAACTTAGTAATAAGGTTTATCAAACTACTATTTTTCTTGGACGCATTAACGCAAATCAGTAATCTAGAGACCAATTTTATATTGAAAAATCTATGTCTAATAAACGGAATTTGATATGCAAAAATCCATCGGTTAAGAAAATAAAGTAAACTTGGTTAGTAACAAATAATTTTGGCAAAAATTTTTAATTTGATATAGGCTATAATTGATTCCAATTTTATTACAATCTGAGAAATGAAGACAAATAGATTTTCATAAACGTTGGTCTAGTAACAAAAAAAGTTTCATTCTTAAGCGCACAATATTATAATTTCCCTTTCATCCCGGAAAAAAGACTGTATTAAGCTACTATCATACTTGTCTAGTCTACACTATTTAATGGGTATATTATAGGTTTCACAAAAATTGATTATCTTACATATATAACGATTCATAATATGTCGTCATATCTGAGCGTTAATTGAAAGGGACAGACTGTGCGCTGCGCCGTAAGCTAGACAGAGAGCGTATAATAAGCAACTATCTCACTCTAACTTCCTCACAGTGAAACTCGCGGGCGGAGATAGATGAATTTTATTCAATTCATTTTTGCAGTTCAACCTGCGATAACTTCAAAACCAATAAATATACAGCAATTCTGAAAACTGCATTGTGTTCAGTAATTAAATCTCTATAAGTAGCCAAAATCTCAATTAATATAATTAACAATTACAGAAGATACACAGAAGAAGAACGTGTTTTTTTAGACGTTTCTATTGGTTTAGCATTTGCATTTGTACACTGTACTCTTTGAAATACAAAAAGTAAAATTGGTTAAAAAGTTTTACTTACAGTACGCCTACATCAGTTTTTGAAAAAGTTTGTGATTCGGCTGCTTCATACAATGCACACGTTTTTTGGAAGCCATGAAGCCAAAGTGAGTCGACCTAACGCCGCTGCCCCAGACTCAGTTGCCCCAAATAAAGTATTTCAATTGTAAAAACTTAAATATTCAAAAATAGTGAACCATATCGCAGAATGACGTAAGTGTAGTGAAGAAAAAGTGGTGATCAGCCAAAACATCAAGAGTAGTATCTTTACATCCCTAACCATTTCGCTAACCAAAATTGCAAAAATTAGTTTGGAGATACGTCCGGATATGGGAGGTTCCGGATATCACAGGTCCGGATGTGACAGGTTGTACTGTATTTACCTTATAACAATTCCCCCTAAATAAAAGGGAAATCCCCAAATTCATATTTCGAAGCCACCTGTTGTAGATAAAACGGTATTTATCTTGGATACATACGTTTAATCTCATACAAACGTTTTTATGTGTGTTCCCATCAGCACCGACACACCTGTACAGGCTTCTCCATATTTTTCTACACCTGTCCAAATATGACTATACTGATTACAATAGTAATTTCTTCTATGGTTTGTTTATGACCATAAGATATGTCTTTATAGTTCCTTTTAAATACCATTATTTTCTGCTCATTCGTACAAAACTTTTAATTGTTGAATGTGCCAATTCTGATAATCTTTGCCAAACCCAAATTTTAATGTTATACGGCGTCACCTTATTATGTAGCAAACAAAATTAGAACAAATCACTGTTATTTTAGCAGTAGCTTTTTTAAGGAGCCCAGAGTAGGCCTACTAGTAGGCCTATACCTACCCGACACACACACATTTGAAGGATCAGTATTTTGTCTTGGAGTTCACTCTCCCAGCTGAGATACCCATGTTTTTAGGGACCAGGAACTCGCATTTGAACTTCTATCATCAGCTACATAATGTAAATCCTAGATAAATGTACAAGCCTATGCTCTAAAAGCCTAAGCTATGGTACCCACAATCTACGTTTTACTAAAATAATGGTTGCAAGTTAAATTTTTTGATTCATGTTGATGCTTTTGTCTCGAAGAAACCAGGTAAATTAATCTGCTTTTCGTATCCGGCCGAACGATGGTGTGCTCCCACTTACGAACAGTGGCACTTGCAACTCGTTTCACTTGCGAACACTCAAGTAGATAAGACACGTAATTAATTTTTGATACGTGAGAGTACCTCCCACTTGCGAACACACAAACAACGATGTATGTACATCCACCCTGTATTGTGTTTATGTTTTTATAATTCGTTAAATGTATTTTTTGTTACCAACTACGTTTACCAAGTTACAATTTTTATAAAACGCACACACACACACACACACACACACACGCATAGCCGCTCCCTCAGTCTCTCTCTCTCTTTCTCTCTCTCTCTAAATTAAAAAGGAAGGTTATTTTTTATTTATTTTTATTAGTCAACTTGTAGAACGGACGACGTGATCTTGAGAAACATCCCAACTTCAGAATCTTTTTCATATCTTTTAGTTTATCCAATTCAGTATACTTTTTCGTCCTTTTCATAGCTTAAAAATTTCACTCCATCGTTACATCGTGTTCTGAATAGATTTCTCTGCCTCAGATTATAAACATTTGATAATGTTTTTTATTCTTGGATGTGGTCTTCCAACGTGGCTGTTTAGTTTCTGATGCGTGCTTGTACGGTATTATTCATTGTATGACGTCGGAAGTAGCAGTTCCGTAACTCCTGTGGCACTAATCATTGTCTAGCTATTGTTCTACGAAACAATTAAAGAATTAATCGAGTTTCTCTTCCTCTGGAACTTGACCATGGATATACTGCCAGCCACATTCTACATCTTTTCGAAGGAAAGCAAGTATAGCACACATTAGGATTTTTGTGCTCCCTAAGTCATTTGAATGTGTATACTCGTGCAAAGTGACTACTGCAGCTTTTGAATTTTCCATTCATGAAAAATTACTTTTAATCTTTCAAACTCTCTTTTCTATTGATTTAACCAAAAATCGGGAGCTTAGCTTGCACAACGTCTTCGCCCGGATGGAAACTACTCTCGTCAATTTTCAAACCGGGACAATTGACAAACTGGCCGGGACCCCGGGATCAGGTCGTCAAACCGGGACGTATGGTAAGCCTATTTATACATGTATTTATCGGTTTTCAATATTGATGTGAGCATTGTACTGTAGAATTAGGAAGCGATTGTATTGAACGAATCACGATTATCAAATGATATACGGTATTCCTTTTAGTTCAACAATTCCGTCATCTCGTCTCCGGTACTTTGGAAAACCATTGTTATTTTCAATAGTTTAACGTAAAATGTTGCTCGGTTATTATGTGTACATATTCCATCAATCATGCAAGGAACATTAGGATTACGAGCTCTACAAGATCCATGTATCATTCGAGATAACAATTTTATGAATCCTTGGAAAACTGACTGGGTCAGGTATTTCTCCGCACAAAACTTAGGATAAGCAAGAGGTAGTGTATTAACTTTTTAAATTGTATATTATTATTATTTTTATTATGTTTTTACTATAAAATATTCATATTATTTTAATATGATTTTCTGGAACACGTTTGGTGGAAACGTAAAACCGGCCAGCTGATAAATAAGAGGTTGCGAGTTCAGACGTAGATGTGTATATATGTGTCAGCCAAAACAGTGTTTTGTAAACGTACACGTCTGTCATTACAACATTAAGAATGTTATTTGACCTTGAGTAGGTACTCATGTTGACGGGAATGAGAAATCTTGTCTCTGTGCTGGAGACCTGTGGTGTTAGCACTGAATAGACACAACACATATCACTGTACATAGCAGTGGCTGACGTATATTAACCATTTGTGAGTTCGAGATACCACAACTCAGATTAAACTGTGCACAATTTTGTAGAAAATACGGACGTGTGTGACGTAGACGCCAGTTTGCAAAATGCATAATCGTTCCCGCCAGAAATGTAATCACGTTTCTCGTTTATCTTGTCTCAGCCAAATAAACATTACTATGCGTTTACCATGTTCCAGTGTCCTCCTTATTTCATAAACACTTGAGAAATTTTATTGTTTCTTACAGAGGCAACCTTAGAGGTGTCCGGCAGGTGTAAATGTACATAACCTCCTTGGCTCCTTCTTTAATAAAAATAAGGGAAAGAAATAGAATAAGGAGAGAGAGAGAGAGAGAGAGAGAGCAAGAAAGTGAGACAGAGGTACACAGACAGAGAGGAGCTGTTTCGTTAATCAGGGTAAAATTATATGCAAATTTTGAGAAGGACCGGTGTCCTAGGCCAATGAAAACTTAGCTAAAAACATTAAAAATACGAAATATATACAGTGTACACAAAATCTGAGGTGTACAAAACATATAAAAGACATGTCATAAGATTTATTTAACAAAAGAAATAATCGGAGTGGGCGAATGGTAGGAATAAATATGTAATTTAAACAATCCCTTTTAATAATAAATGGTTTTATAATACTTATGTTCAATACATATAGGCCTAAGTGTGTAAAACGAATTCCCTACAAGAGTTTTAAAGATTAATGAAGATTTAATTAATTCCCTACAAGAGTTAATGAAGATTTGTCTTAAATTTTTTCAGAGTTACATAATTATTATTTGTTAAAATATACACATATTTTATTCAGAAAATATTAGATATTTGTATTTAATCTTTTATTTTATTTTATTTTTATTTTACCGAGAATAGTTACTATTTATAGAAAACCGTAGCAAAAAATATTTGTAATAAAAGTCTATCTGTACCGTATTCATACTTTTACCAGTACAGGTACAACCTGTCACATCCGGACTAATATGGCGACCGGCCGATCCGGATATGGAAAAATCCGGATATCACAAGGTCATTTATAAATACCGTATTTTCTCGCATAATTAACGCACTTTTTTGACGAAAAATACCGGCGAAAATTTCGGGTGCGTAAATTGTTCAAGGATTTCAGATATACCCAAATTTCATTTGAAATTTATTGACATTTAAAAGATACATTAAATATACTGTATTATACACAAAATCAGTTCAACTCATTGAAGTTATCGTCGGGGTATATATAAAGATTCATAGTATGTCGTCATATCTGAGCGTTAGTTGAAAGGGACACACTGTGCGCTGCGCCGTACGCTAGACAGAGAGCGTATAATAAGCAACTATCCCACAACTTCGTCAGTGAGGCTCGCGGGTGGATGAGTGAATTTTATTCAATTCATTTTTGCAGTTCAACGTGTGATAACTTCAAAACCAATAAATATACAGCAATTCTGAAAACTGCATTGTGTTCAGTAATTAAATCTCTATAAGTAGCCAAAATCTTAATTAATATAATTAACAATTACAGAAGAAGAACGTGTTTTTTTGGACGTTTCTATTGGTTTAGCATTTGCATTTGTACACTGTACTCTTTAAAATACAAAAAGTAAAATTGGTTAAAAAGTTTTACTTACAGTACGCTTACATCAGTTTTTGAAAAAGTTTGTGATTCGGCTGCTTCATACAATGCACACGTTTTTTGGAAGCCATGAAGCCAAAGTGAGTCGACCTAACGCCGCTGCCCCAGACTCAGTTGCCTCAAATAAAGTATTTCAATTGTAAAAACTTAAATATTCAAAAATAGTGAACCATATCGCAGAATGACGTAAGTGTAGTGAAGAAAAAGTGGTGATCAGCCAAAACATCAAGAGTAGTATATTTACATCCCTAACCATTTCGCTAACCAAAATTGCAAAAATTAGTTTGGAGATACGTCAGGATATGGGAGGTTCCGGATATCACAGGTCCGGATGTGACAGGTTGTACTGTACTTTTTAACTACATATTATACTAATGTACAATGAAGATATACTTATTATATCTTTATTTAGTATATAGTTATTTACGTGTCAAGAAAAGAACGTGTGAATAAAGTGATCACAACATTTTATACCTTATATGTTTTCTGTCATTGAATGATTAACCCACTTT
The DNA here is from genome assembly GCA_034769895.1 of Magicicada septendecula. NCBI lineage: Eukaryota > Metazoa > Arthropoda > Insecta > Hemiptera > Cicadidae > Magicicada > Magicicada septendecula. The sequence goes on from CM068372.1 coordinate 429,973,644, forward strand.
TTAATAACAGCGTTGAAAAATAGTTGATTACGTCTTTCAAAGATTATTTTTACTACGGTACTGAAATTAAAAATAACTAAGATCGTATACAGGAATTAAACGTAGGCGACTGGAAGCAGTAATTGTATAAACAGCCGAGACACAGCAGCTGCTAATATTGCAGGAATTGCTTACGTTCAGTAGACTTGGCAACGTTGTGATCTTCGTGACTATATACATTTTGTGGCAACACTGTGCATATTTTTCATCACTAAAAGCTAAACCGATATCCGTGATAAAATAGTAATGCATTTTTTTACACATGTGAGTCGTTTGTAACGATTATGTTAACAGGGTAATTATTATTCAACTTTTTTCAACAAACTATCTTGAAACGGATATATATTTTTACGGTTTTTTATGCTGATTACGAATATGTAAGAATAAAATGTCTAAGCTTACTCGTAACTTTTATATATGGGGTCTCAAAAAGATCAACTTCTCTGGTCAGAACTTGCATGTTTAGCTAATGATGGATAAACGTGATTATATATATATATTTATTGTAATAGATCGGTGTTGTGTGCTTTGAATTATTAGTTCTTAAATTGTACTTACTTTGTCGTTCGTTAAATAGCAACGAGTCGTTTATTACTTTTTCTAACTACTTATGAAGTCGACCGTATGCTCGCCATTCAGTTTGAATTCTCCGCCTCGCCGTCTGATTGGTTCACGCTGTTTGGAGAAGTCGAATTCGTCAGCTAATGTATTTTTAACTTGTTATTTACCCTGAACTTTTATATTACTCCTTGAATAAATCAAACACAGTTGTTGATAGGTACGAGGATTTATTAACACTTTATATAATTTGGTCAATTAGAATTCTGAAATAAAACATAACATTTATCATAGCGCCGACGTTTACTTGTTATGTAGTTGGCGGTCTGCTCAGTTCGAAGTGTAGACTCGACAATGGCGGATTGTTCTGCGTTTGTTAATTATTTTAATATCTCAGGGAAAAGTTCTTTGGACTACAGAATATTCGTTTACAGACTAATAAATGCACAAAATTTTATAATATAGCCTATGACTAATACACAATATGTGATATCTTTAAATATGGAAAGTAAGTTACCGCAAATGAGAATTGGTGCTCACTAGCAAGTTTACGTTTTGTAAAACATATTAATATAAAATCAAAATTCAGTGATCTTTTTGTTTTATCAGAGGTGATTATTCAATAAAGTTCAGTTCTAAAAGTTAATTAAGTGGCTGGTGAAGTGAAAATAAAATTGTTCAGTTACTGTTGATTATTTAAAGTTTAATTTTGGTGAAGCATTTAAATTATACTCAACACATCCTTAATGCTGCTTCTCTTGGGCGATCCTCTTCTTCTGGAATACTTTTAATGGTCCCTTCTTATATGGTTTATTGAGATCCAGGTTCAAATAATCTAATTTCGGTGTTCAGCTTCCATCAGTCTTGCAGGTTCAGATGTATCCACAGGTTTAGTTAGGTTTCTTCTGTTCTTCCTTCAGTAGTTGGTCATTTATGAATTTGGTTCACTTCTTCCAAGTTTTTTATAAAATATTTGTAATATAATTAATTGGTTGATTTATTGGATATCTCATCAGTAGTTAATTTAGGATTGCTTCTTGTATCTCCTTAATCACAATTTAGTAAAATTTATTGATTTTATTACTTATTTGTCTTCATGGGCTACATACATCCACCCTCTATGCTGGTCAATAATGGAATAATCAGTTTTCAATGGTTATTCATGTAACAAGCTTTTGTTGTCATGGCAACTCTTCAAGATACTCTAATTCTCATTGGCTAATACCTTATAACATTGTTGTATTCTAACGTTTTTTCATGTTCAAAATTTATAAAAATCCTTTAAATTATTACTTTTATATGCTAATTGTAATATTAATTACACTAACACCATTGTTTTGCTTTTTTCTCAAAGATTATTTTGATATCACTTATAGTTACATTTGGTTCATTATAACATATTTCTTATTTTTCCTATTGATATTTCTTTATATAATTATCTTTAAACTAAACATTATGTATCCATTTTTGTACCTTATATTTTTACTTAGATACCTAAACATATTATATACTTTAATTGACTTTTTGCTATTGCTTTATCTTGAAACTTACAAAATTCATTTCATCCATGCTAGGCCTAATGTCTAGGATTCATAATATTTCTATTAAATGTTCTTTACAATCTTTTATATTTATTAATTCTATTTATTTGGTTATTGAACATTTACCAAGGAAACAAACTAACTTAATTAAAACATTTGTGCTTTTAAACATCACATATTTCATATAATTCATTTATTTTTCTTCATAGGTCCATTCCTGAAACTAAGCTTCTAACTATCATTGTTTTCTGACCTTAACATTGCTTGTCATTTAAATTTACTAATACTATTTGGTTCATTTACCAACAAAACTCTTATAACACTTTTTTTTAACATTCTAACTACTATTACTCCCATACACACTCCTTTACTAATATTACTTTTTATCTTATTTCTAAGAATTTATTATTTACTAATGCTTAATGTTACTTACATTAATAATACAACAAGTCTTATTTACTACTTATCAACTAACATTCTGCTCTAACATGGTTTGACATATTGTTAATAGTTTGTTGTGAATAGTATCTTACCATAGAGTCACTTACACTTCACCTTTCATTTCACATAGTGTTTATTTGTTTATTTAATTAATTATCACTGGGTTGCTATCTGTCATTAACAGTTTCTTTATTACTTTTCATTTGTCACCTTTGTATTCATTATTACAATTGCTAAGCTTGATTTTATTCTACTTCCTTTTGGTTAACTTATTACTTAATAGGGTCTTTTGACTCCTATCTTCCTATCTTGGGTTTATACGTGTATCTTTCTTTTCTTTTCTTTTCTTTTCTTTTAAATCACAATATATCTATTTTACATTGATTTTTTATATAGTTTACATCTCAATTATGCGTTATCTGATTTTGTACATTTATTTTACATTTAATAATGAATTTACTTATTAAAGAGTCCAAAATAATTTTATAAAATGGTAAAATCTATGGACTGAACCTTATAAAACATACATAAAGCATTACAGAGAACTGACGACCTCATCCACGGCCATGCGCCCGAACCAGATTCAACAAAAATTAACGTGTCGGGTACCTGCAGACCACTGCACCAACAGGTGACGGGCTCAGGTTAAAGCACCACAAAACCCTTAAAGCCCATTAAAAAAACCCAACCCACTCTTAAATTATAGAAAAAGCATATATACATATATATAAATATCAATAAAATCCCCCAACGTAAAAGGGGAACCACCAGCCGGTTAAGTACCCCAGCACACATGCATAAATGAAAGGCACCCACATGAATCACCAACATTCAGATTCTACCCAACTTTTACTGTTTAAAAGAGGTATAACACTAAAAATCGCTGGACCCATGGCCCCGGCCGGGTTTACACTTATTCTGGGGGCGTAAGCATTCGGAAAGTAAAACTGATAAAGTTTGTAACACTAATGTCCCGCTGGACGTGCGCACAATCTAAAATCTAACTGGAGTTATTCCGGGAATAATATCACATGGTATTAGCTGCAGAGGTCAAAATATTTTTAAGGCATAAATATCACCTGCGTATAGTCCGGAACCGATCTCGTGGGTATTGTGGCGTGGTGTCCATTTCTTCCTCCCAGCGGCTAAGACGGAGAGTAGATGTGTTTATGGCATTGGTGGCGGTTGTTCACCCACACATGGAGCAAATCAGATTCTCGTCTTAGTCAGGAACCCTAAACATTCATATTGGTAATTACTCTAGTGTTCCATAATTCACAATACCCATTTCCGCCAGCATAAAACTCACTCTGCATATCATGACCAGTTTTAACCTTTTTCGATTTAAGTATTCTTTGAAACTACCATACCTCCCAAGACCTCAATACATCAAAATCTACCTTCTGCATAGAATTTAGTATAAAATAAATAGTTATTCACAAACTGTTCGGCAACTAATTAACCATCTTGCTACAATTTCAATATAAGTTAACAAACTTGAACAGGTTCGTAAGGTACGCCCGTTCCAACAAAAATTACAAAATAATTTCCTTACGCCCCTTTTGATACAATTAGAATAATATATAGACATATAAATTATAAAATACTATATTTCAGCCTGTGTTAACATTCAAACATGTGAATAATCAGTGATTAACCTGTCCACCACGTGGTGACTTTAAACATATATCCACTCACAGCCCCGTTAATTTTAAGTTAAATGTAATTCCTTTTATGATACAATAAGTAAAAATGCATTCAATACACTTACCGGGGATCATATAACGTTTATTTATCCATCAGAATAGGCATTTTACAAAAATGAAGAATCTCAACATTGCCGGGGGTAGAAATCTGTAGACGCCAACTGCCGAACGTGAACTGAATTCAACTTGTTACACACAGCCAACCACGCCGCCCCGCTCCCGGAGCGCGCTCGGATCGGTACTGCGAACGTACCGCCAACGTAGTACGCCCCGCTACACTAATTAATTAACAAATACGGTGATGAAGCCTTTCATATCGTTAACCATTAGAAAAACAGCCAGGTTTTGCCAAAAACTCGGCACACCTCGATGTGCTCTCAGAAAAAAATCTGGCCCTTCACTACAAAACAGTTGGACCACACTGGTCTACATCAACAGGTTAATAGTTGTCTTTTTTAGTGCCATATGTGATATATTTCCGTAGTTAGTTACATGAAGTAGGTGTAGTCAATTTCTACTCTGTTTATTAAAACACACAACATTTAACAAAACACCTATCACAGTTTTCCCTATAGCCGACACTTCTTTACAGCAGACTAATGTTTTGTCCGCGTGACTGGCCGGTATTCAGAAGTTTCACTGTTTATAAACTTATGCTAATAGTAAATAATTTTAGTAGTAACAATACTAAAGTAAGTACAGTTGTAACAAAGTAATTAATTACACTAGTAACAATAATAATAATAATAATACAGTATAATATTATGTAATAATACAATAATGAAAACTATAATCACACAAATTATTTACAGCAACATGTTTCGCTTTGTTTAAGTAGCAAGTGTAGGCCTATTATTTAAGAGATGTTTTTCCTAGCTACATCAGTTTTTTTTTTGTGTAAACATTTTGCACAAATACTTTTATTGAGCTCCATTTTTCTAGTAAGTTAGTAGTTGTGGATATTATTCACAGAGCTGCTCTACTTCATGTCTCTTTGGAGGAATTGTTTCTTCAGTGTGCGTTTTAAAAAACTCTCCAACTACCTTGCGTTGTTCATTCGTCCATTTGTGAACATCTCTTTTAGTTACCTTGTTTTTGGTACCGGGTTTTTTGTCTTTACATGGCTGCAGTACATCCTCACTGAGTTCTGGCATCGTAATTACGTTGTCCTCTCTGCCGTTTGCATGAGTTGAAAACTGTAGCGCTTTGCACATGACATCACTGTCGAAGCAAACACACTGAAGCGCCTACATCAACACACAACTGCTACATAAAATGTTCCAGATTTTTACAAATAATTTCCTCAGCTCACTCGTTAACTTGTAGTAATACACTGTTATGTTATTAAGTAAACTTTATAGTTTCGTCTTGACTTTGGGTAACATGTAAGAAGGCATACGTAATATTTGTGAACCAACAAAGCTAACCATTTAGGTGTACTCACAATGGAAAAGGTATGATAATTATCATAACCTTCTGTTTACATATTTTCAAGAGGAAATATATTTCAAAACTAAGTGAATATTATGTAAATTACGAGGGGTATCCAAAAAATAAGTTTCCCTAATTTTTATATCCAAGTATGAGCGACTCAGGCAGTTCCCGTGCACAGGGAAGTTTAGTTTCGGTGTAGTGGCAGCGCTCGCAGCTGGACTGGTGGCCGTGAACTGCTCAAGCGTCAGTAGGAAGCCGAGCACCATGGAGACTGCACTTTGTTTTGCCGCCAGTTGTAAAATACCTGGTTTTATTCGATTTTTGACTGGAAAAAATGAATTGGCCGTGGAAATTTATCGTCAGTTATGCAGTGTTTATGGTGAAGACATCAAGTCTGTACAGATGGTTCGTCGTTGGCGAACAATGTTTATTGAAAGCAGAGAAAATGTTCATGATGATGAGTGCAGTGGCCGACCAGCAACTTTGCGCCAAGCCGATACCATTGCTGCTGTGCGTGACATCGACTCCGACAAACGGCTCATGCTCGACGAAATCATGACTGCTGCCACCAAATATTGAAATTAGCTGACCCTCTCTCCACAACATATTAGTTGAAGAACTTCAACTTTCAAAAGTGTGTGCAAGATGGGTGCCGCGCTTATTGTCTGACACCCATAAGCAACATCGCCTAACAGCTGCACAATCTTTCTTGCAGTTGTTTAAAGATAAGGGTGAAGCCCTGTTTATAAGAATAGTCACTGGTGACGAAACATGGATTCACCATTCAACTCCGAAAGCAAGCACCAGAGTATGGTGTGGCAAAAAAAAGGAGAGAAAGCTCCCCAAAAAGCCAATATGATTGAGTCGGCAGGAAAGGTGATGGCCACAGTTTTTTGGGACTGCTATGGAGTATTGCTAATTGATTATCTGCCACGTGGAACGACAATAAATGCAGCACGGTACTGTGATGTGCTGATCAGACTTCGTCGTGCTATTCAAAACAAAAGGCGGGGGCTTTTGTCACGCAAAGTTTTGCTCCTTCACGACAACACCTGACCACTTGCTGCTCGTGCAACAGGCGAGCGATTCAAAACAACGGCGGGGGCTTTTGTGACGCAAAGTTTTGCTCCTTCACGACAACACCTGACCACTTGCTGCTCGTGCAACAGGCGAGCTTCTCGCCAACTTCCGATGGGAGATTTTCGAGCATCCTCCGTACTCTCCAGACCTTGCTCCACGTGACTTCCATCTGTTTCCGGAACTCAAACATCATCTAGGCGGTCGGCGCTTCGCCAATAACGACGAAGTGGTAAAGGAGGTGGATAACTGGTTTCAGAATTTGGCGGCAGATTGGTATGAAGCTGGAATAAAAAAACTGTTACCTAGGTACCAGAAATGCTTGGAAAGGGATGGAAATTATATAGAAAAATAAGTACTTGTGTACAAAGGTAAATAAATATTTTTTGCACTTTTCAAATTATTTTTTAATTTTTCCTTGATAAGGAAAACTTACTTTTTGGATACCCCTCGTATTAACAGATACTTGAATGTATTGACGTTGCTATACTAATGGTGAACTTTTGCATCTTTTTGGACGGTTTTCTTTGATTTCATTCCTCTCTTGTATAAACAGATTTGTTTAGATGCCACAGTCTGACATATGTGTCTGTTCATCAAGAATGTTAAGTCGTTGAAGCTTATCATTAGCGATGTATTTTACTTTTTGTATCACACCACTCTCCCGGCACTTGTCAGTCTGCCCATGAAACTTTATAAAACTTTCTTCAATTATTTGTGCACAGTGGAATTATTGGTAACTAAGAACTCGAATGCCTCCTTTTGACATGGTTTATATCCATGAAATGTCCTTATTGTCTTAACAAACAGCGCTGCTTCTTTTACTTAGATTGGGAAATTTTTCTTGCAATTTAAATACCACGTAACCAGCCAAATAACGAAGACCTTCGCACTTCCTGACATCTGCGCCATTACATAGAAATCAAAATTTTCATCGGATATATATGTTCTTTTGATAACTTGAAAGCTAACTTAACGTTTTAATTTTGTTTATTTAATAGGTCTTTTAAACACGCAATACTTATGTGTTCGTGACTACATAAACAAATCCTTTGCTAACAAAATCATTCCTGGTGAACTGTTATTGATCAATTACATAATAAAACACACAATAAAATTGAATAAACTTCCACTTACCATCACTCAGTAGCCTCGGATTCAGGGTTGCGTCATACGAACGTTAGGTTACAGGCGTAATTTTCAAGGTTGTGTGAATGATTTACACAACACGTTTTTATGAAGAGAATTACATTTTAATTTAATTTTGAATCATTTAAAAATTTGTTTATAAACTTTACCACATCTGCAATAATTTTGTAAGAATATATTGTTTGGTTACATGATTATCATCCTTGATCTAATGCTACGACTTACCTTAATTTATACACACATATACACAAGACTGCCCAGCCTGCAGTTTGGCACACACTCAGACACACAGATAAATTTATTTATTGAGTAACATATGTAATAAAGTCCCCCCAGCCCTTACACCGAAACCGACGGCACGTGTTTTGCGCGTGCACTCATTGATAGTTAATTCCTTGTTTTATTTTTTAACCACACTCTTCGATACTGTTCTGCTTGTTAAACTGACCGCGGTCACATACGATTTACTGTTGCTACAACTTTTTTTCTTTGTTAAATTAAAACTTTGGTGACGAGCCTACTTGGAACCAGCACGGTACCGTGAACTGCTGCTTGTGGACTGCCCTTGGAACTTGTAATGTAACAGGTACTTTTTACTTTTTGCCGGGAATCAGTGTTTCACTGCCACTACGCTTTCGTCGCTCCGGCTGCCTTTGTTGGGAAGTAACCACTTTATATATGGATTGGAGCGGATATGTGTGGATGACCAGAGCTTAATATTAGGCTTGGCTCTGCTGATGTCATTGGAAAGACCGGATTTAGCCATGACTTCCTGCCGCTCAAAAAGCACATTGTGGAATTTTATTCGTCCTAGGACATCCGGTTTTGTGGCTGGCTGCGTCACTCAGATGTGTAGTGATACAGTTGCGTCTGTGTGCTGTTTACACAAGTACAGAGTTCTTAGAATTTTGGTGGAGGTAAATGCTTCGATTGCCGGCTTACACAATAACACCTGCGTATCGCTTTTGTCTCTCTGTTGCTCAACATCGTGCTGTTGCTTGTTAAATAACGTTGCACAATAACACAGTTATTTCGTCATTTTTTATAAGGCTCCCGACCAAAATGAAATGAATAAAAATATAAATGTATACCCCAAACCGTTAAAAATAAAAACATCCAAAAATGACCCGCTACAATACCCCCTCGATGAGAATTCTGCTGTCCATAACAGAAGAAATCTCATCGATAACCCCGAAGAGGAACGGTGAACTGGTGCCAACAACCCCCTGGTTCTTAATCTCATGGGTACACGACCCCCCTGGCTCAGCGACCATGGACTCATCTGAACAAGATCACTGGACTTCTCCGTAAGAGATCCCAACACCGAGAAATCGATCAGACTCGCACCACAGCGCACCTCGCCTTTGAACATACTACCCCCAAAAATCCTCAATCCCTGGCTAAAATTATCCCAGCTCCTCCGCCGATATGGATCCCCTTTTTTTTCCAAGCTGGGCTGCCTTTAGCAGATACTGGGCTTACACACACTCACGTTACATGATACCCTAACACATTAAAATAAAAATTTTCTTTTAAAATTTATTATAAATTTAAAAAATTTAAAATTCAAAAAAAAAAATCTTTTACCAAAAAATTCTCTTCCTTGTTTTTCTACTTTTTGTTACAAATGACTTAACCTAGGCATTTCTACTAATATAAACACATCCTTACTCTAACATGAGAACCACTTATATTCTACCAATACAATGCAATACAATAAAATAAACATGGTTAATGCACACATAATAAAAGAATCATTATCTAACATATTCATTCGCTGGCAGGCGAAAAATCAAAAATTTTTTTTTCTCAAAAAAATTTAAAAAAAATTTTAAAATTTTAGAATTCAAAAAAAATTTAAATTTATTCATTAAAAATTTTATTAAATTCATTTATTAAATACCATTTATTAAAATTATTCAAATATTGGTTTGAATTAATTAAACAAACAAATTAAAATTAGCTTCCTACTATACACAAGCTTAGTCTGTGTATGACCTCATCAGCTGATCGTAACTAGGTCAAGTCCAAAACCCTTGACCTACATATGTTATCTATAAGTTCTGAAAACACATTGAACATTTGCAATATCCTCACTTGAAATACAAAACATAATAAAATAAAACATTTAAAATAAACAAAATATTAATATAATAATCAAGTTGACATTTAAATTATTTAAAATAAACAATTCTTGACTTTACATTATTTTCAAATTTTATCAAAATTCTGTCACTGGTTTAAAATAAAAGCTTTTATATCTTTTATCATAAATCACTCTCTTTTTATTTAATAATCTCTCTATACTTTACTGTGGGTGATGTAAATTATTCATTCTCATTTACTGTATTAGATCTGTATGCATATATGAACTTTCTCCCCCTGACTTGAATATTCATCAACTTCAATTATCATGACACCCATCTCTACCAAAATATCTACTAATCAAGACACTCTAAACCCCAACTTATCATTGAACACAAATCGCTACCTTCTCTACATATATAAAAAAAATACTCTCTAACCCTTTGTACATAGGATACGTGTTTCCCCTACCCAAAACTCAATTCCCTTATTTGGCCCCTGGATTTTACCTAAGGCGGCCCCTTCCCCACTAAAATCTATTCCTATCCCGTCCCAACCCTTGTTGCGGACTCCTACATTACACTATCCTCTAATACAAAATTGCCATCCCCAAAAATCTCAATCTCATAACCTCACCACAAATACAACAAAATAATCTCATTAATTATAAACATAAATATATCATTCAAAACTATACAATTTCTCCATTACTACTGTGTCAACATTAATACTTCACCAACTTCTATAACATACATTAACTCAAAAACAACATTACATCATATTCATTATTTCAACTTCACTTGGAATTCAATTGGGACAGATATATTTGTCCCATAAAATATTCATCACCCATGAATTATCTTTTATTAATTTGCATAAATTACTGTTATCTTATTTCTCATATTCTTTTTATCCTTACTTCAAAATATCTGTAGTACACGAAACATTAATTACTTGTAACATTTACAAACCAATATACCAGTGACATGGTATTGCTGATCAGCTGATATCCTAACACCATGAAAATACATCTTAAAATTGAACAAATTACATGGAATATACATATTTATTTTTATTTATTCTCCCTTCTCACCTCGTTGTTTCCCCTTTTTTCTGATTCTGATGCTTATGTTAACCTGCCAGACGATTTACTTATTGGCTTAAACAAATACACACATAATAAAATTACATATTCTTATCTAATAGACAACAATAAAATAATACACTTAAAATTATAGCATGAACACCTTATTTTTAAACATCTAAACAGCTAGTTACCTGAACAGAGCACAAGCGGTTTTATTTAAAATAAACTTTGAATAAGCAAAAACTTTTACGTCATAAAATTTTAAATTCGTGACTCCTTTGCGTCACCTCCCAGCCACACACACTATTTCAGATTATGGAGGACTGTCTCGCCCTTTCGCTTCCACAGAGACGGTATATTTTGGAGCAGGGTTTACCTCTCCGTGTCTCTGCTTCCGCTGTTAAGTTTTAAAGCTGTGAACATCAACATGTTCTTGTTAATACGCATACACCCTTAAAACGGATCTGCCACCTGGCTCTGCTGTTCCTCCTCGAACAGAGTGGCAGCCGCTGTTCCCTAGTTCCGGAGATTTCCTCTAATGTCCCCCCATTGAATTTCAAATATATACCAATTTCAAGTCAGCTATGGTCAAGGGACTTGATATGACCACAGCTGGCCGCTAGCCAAAACCACGGTTAGTGCTGGTAAGGCAGTAACCACCCGAAAAGTCGAGGAAATCTAACTTTAATTTAATTGCCTGTTACACATCACTACTATGTGCGACACGGTAGTTGGCAGTGTGTACACTTTAATTTACACTGATAAGGTGTGCCGCACATTTATCGCCATTTTGGCCTCCGATGGAGGTAACACTCACTGCTACCCCCAACCCTTTTCGCTACTTGTGAGAGCCCAGGCAACCCCCACAATAGCCACTTAATAACTAACTAATTACTTAATAAATGAAATTGATCTTTCTACATTTGCAGTTCAACACCCCATTGTTATTATCACTTCATTGAGCACCAAACTACCCCCCAAAGTCATCCCCACTTCTTGTATTGATATCAAGTTTTTATTTTGTTACACATCGTTTCAAAACGTTCCCATACTCACTGCTACTAAAACTCGACAATTGTTTTTGGTCACTTAATTCTAAGATTTATTTAATTTTGAAATTATATACATCCCTTTTTTTTTTTTTTTTTTTTTTAAATAAACTTCAAACTCAAAACTTTAAGTTCATTGTTAAAATCCTTGTTTCTATTAATTTGATTAATTTAATTGTTTAATGGTTTTTTAATGTCTCAAACTCTGAGTTACAATGATTACCTCATTATTATTTGTCTGTGAAAATTTAATTTCAATTCTTTTATGTCACAATAGGGTTTTGCTCAAGATACTGATTCAGCAGACTACAACATTTCTGTTTACATTTGTGTGCCAGACTTGCTTTCATAAACAACAGTTATAAACATTCTCAGTGTCAGCAATCAGAGACTAAACACTTTGGTTGCAACCTATACTGACATATCTGCTTATTACACTTTTCAAATTTTATAAATCTTTTAGATAACATATTTGTCTCTTACATTTTTATTTTATGAAGTTAATGCATCAATATGTAAAATTACAATTTCCATGACTTTAATTACCATTTTCAAAATGATTCTACGTGATTAAATGGTTTTTTTTTTTTTTTTTTTTTTTTTTTTTTTTTTTTTTTTTTTTCAATAAGTTTTACAAACATGACATCATTGGTTCTAATCTCTCTTTAAATTCCTCCACAATCACATTCCAACTACCAATATACCGTACTCATAACCTAACATAGCAGGTACCACAAAATAATAATTAAACCCTTTGGTTACAACTTTTACGGTGAAATATTTTCCAAAATTATTTACTTACTTATTATAATGTTTATACTTATTATTTTTTCTTAACTACCTGTAAATAGGTTGTTCTTTACTTGTACAGAATAATCGTTTATATTTTTACTCTAAGGGGAGGGTTAGGGAAACCGGGAATATAAAAGGGATAAGGATTATTACAAGTTCAAGAACTAGGACTAAAGGTAGGGACAAAGCTTCCTCCGGAAATAAGGGTACATGGAGAAAACCAAGGCTCGCGTGGGCAGGGGCGCGTCCCTGAAATAGACAAACCCCACTGGGACAAGTGGGGAACACCTATCCGCTACCACTTACTGTTTTATGTTATTCGTAGTTATTTATAATTATTTAACTATAGGTTTATTATAGTGGTTTAGTTATATTTAATAATTACAGGATTCAATGTATTATTTTGTTTATTATTATTATTTCATTTTGACCAATACCTTCTTAAGTTGGTGGCGTTATGGGTACCCACTATTTCCCCCGTTGTTTGGTTTCGTAAAACATAAGCATTATTCATTTTAATGTCAACAACTTCATACGGTCCTTCATACAACAAAAAGAATTTTTTGATCTCCTTGTCTTGTGCACTAGATAAATCATGTCGTCTCACTAATACTAGCTGTCCTATCTCATATTTGACCCACTTACCTTGGCCATCATGCTTTTGTTTTCTCTTCTCTCCCTTGGTGAGCAGGCTCTCGTTGGCAAGTCGTATTTTTACATCTTTGTCCACAACTCTTTCTTCCGGTGGATATTCAAAAAGTTGTTCTAAAATTCTGGGTGGACGGCTTCCCTTGATTAGTTCGTACGGTGTAAATCCTGTAGAATCATGGGTGGTGCTGTTTAACCATTCCTCCACCTTCTTCACATACAACGGCCACTCTGTGTGTTTGGAGTGGCAATATGCCCTGAATATTCTGCCGATTTCTCGCATCACCCTCTCTGCCTGGTTCGACTGTGGATGGTAAACTGCCGTGTGCTTAGGTATGATGCCTTCCCAGCCAAGAGTCTGTCTCCACTTACCGCTGATGAACTGCGGTCCGTGATCAGATAAAATCACCTTCGGCTTCCCTACGTTGATCATGTAGTCCTTTGTGATCTTCTCGCTGAGTACTTTGCTAGTAGCTCTCTTTACACTATATAACCTAACAAACTTAGTAAAAGTATCTAAAACAACAAAAATATATATCACTCCTCCTCTACCTTTAGGCAATGGCCCATACAAATCCACCGCAACTAAATCGAAAGGTCTTTCTACTTTAATATACTTCATTTCACCTTCAACCCTGTAATTTACTACTTTAGATTTTTGACACAGATCGCAAACTCTTAATACTCTTCTAACTCTCTTCTCCATGTTTTTAAAGACACAAGATTCTTTTAATATATTTGCACATTTTTTCGCCCCAAAATGACCATATCTTATGTGGCAATCCCAGATAATTCTATCTACTAATTCATCAGGTATCATTAACCTCCAATCCCTTTCACCCCCTTCTACTTTCTTAAACAAGATTCCCTTATGTATTTGGAAATGTGTATTATACTCTGAACCATTAATATCTGTTTCTAAACTAGTTATTATCTTACCCAATTTATTTTCTGATCTTTGTCTGTCTTTAATTTCCCTTAAGTCCTCCCCAAAAATTCTATCTTCCCTGGTTAATCGAAAAATTTCTATTTCTTTAAGATCTCTACCTGTCTTATTATCTATAGTGTCTACCCTGGACAAAGTGTCCGGTACTTTATTATCTGACCCCTTGATATACTCCCAAGAAAAGTTGTACTCTTGTAAAGCTAGTACCCACCTGGTTAATCTGCTATGCGTCAGCTTGCAGGTATTTAAGAATGATAAGGCCTTATGGTCGGTCCTGATGACGGTTTCGTTTCCTAGCAGGTAAGTGCGGAATTTCTTCACAGCAAAGACGATGCTCAGCAATTCCTTTTCAGTGGTAGTGTAATTTTTCTCTGCTGCCAATAAGGTTCTGCTGGCGAAAGCGATGGTCCTGTGCTCCTGATCCTCCCCCTCCTGGTAAAGCTCTGCGCCGAGGGCTATGTTGCTGGCATCTGTCTGTAAATAAAACTTTCTCTGAAAATCGGGGTGATTCATCATTATTGTGTCTATAAATTTCTCTTTAATTTCATTGAAAATAGTTCTCTCCTCCTCTCCCCATTTCCATTGTTTATTCTTTTGTAAAACAGCACTTAGCTTAGAGGTAATATGTGCATAATTTCTCTGGAATTTTCTATAAAAATTGCATAATCCAAGAAAACTCTGCAACTGTTTAATATTTTTTGGTTCTGGAAAACGTATGATAGCTTCTACTTTGTCTGGGTTTGCTAAAATTCCTTCAGGAGTTATAATGAAGCCCAAAAAATGTATTTTAGTTTGTAAAAATTTTGACTTGTCCCAATTAACCGTTAATCCACCCTGTCGTAATTTATTTAAAACATACTCTATGTGTTCTACGTGTTCAGGGAATGTTCTTGATGCTATTAGTACGTCGTCAACATATACAGTCAAAAAATCTAAATCTTTCGGTTGTAATATCATGTCTAGACACTTAATAAAGCTTGCTACACTAGTGTTAAGCCCAAATGGCAGGCGTTTAAATTGATAATTTTTTCCATTGAACAGGAATGCAGTAAACTTACGGCTTTCTGGCGCTAATGGGACTTGCCAGTAGCCCGCCGTTAAATCTAAGGACGTCATATATCTGACCCCACTAAACTTTTGAAAAATTTCGTTCATGGCTTCCGGTGATTCCCGGTCGGGTATTATAATCTGATTAATTTTCCTAGCATCTAAACACAATCTTACCTTTCCATCCTTTTTGATGACCACTACCAATGGATTCGAGTAGGGCGATATAGATCTTTCGATGATGTCTCCTTCCATCATACGGTCCAGCTCTTCTTGAACGGCTCTCCTCTTTGAAAATGGCACTGGATAACTTCTCTGCATGTAGGGTGAGTGCTCTCGTATCTTCAACTCGCATACATAGTCCCTGGCTTTTCCAGGCAACTCGGCAAATACATCTCTGAAATGTTCAATAACCGCCCACAACTCCACCCTCATTAAAAAATTTCTCTGCCCTATTTTCCCATACTCTATCATCATTCTCCCTACTCTCTCTCTCTTGACACACATTCACTCTTGTTTCCATCATTCCCTCGCCTACCCGGTTTTGTATCATCTTTACACCCGCAACTCTAGCCTTATCTAACACCCTCTTAAAATCTACCCTGATTGGTTCATGCCCCTTATTAAATTCCACTGTTCTCTGGTTAAAATCAATTACTGCTTTATTTCTCTCCAAAAAATCATTTCCCAGAATTATATCTAAATTCAAACCCTTAACTACTAGAAAAGTATTTTCAAATTCTATTCCATTAATGTATACATTTAATTGAACTTGTTTAGTGACTCGTTTACTTCGTACTCCCGTCACCCCCACTACTGTTACTCCCGCTACTGGTAATAATGGAATATTCTTATTTACCCTTTGTAATTCACCCAGTACATTTTCTGAAACTACTGATATCTCGCTACCCGTATCAATCAATGTTTTGTAATCCTTACCTTCTACTGTTATGGATACCTCTGTCAGTCCGGTTTTGGTTTCTGTCATTTGTGCAGCGTCCTCCTCCAGTAACTCCTCCGCCATATCTCTGATAATTATGTTGCTGCGGTAGTTATGTTCCTCTTGGACCCCCAGGTTCTCCTCCGACAATGGGTGGGCCCGGTTCTCCATTGTCTCTTCTAGTTTCCCGTGGATGGGCCTGCTACTGCCTGGCTGTATCCACCTCTGCCTCTATTTCCGCTTCCGTTTCCTCTCGGTGCTCCTCTGGCGGTCTCGCCTCCTCTCTGCGGTTGACTCTGTTGCTGGTACGTTCTCTCACTGCGCTGACATTCTCTTGGTTTGTGACATCTAAAACAAGTTGTTCTTATAGCATAGTTTTCGACATTACAATCGGCACATCGCCAACCCTCACCTCGATTATCATTATTTCCCCCTCTCGCCCCTCGGTGAAAATTTGATATTCCCCGAGATTGGTTATGATTAACATTCATATGTGTTGTTGGTGCGTTTATTCGCCTACTCATATCACGTTCCCGTATATTCTGAAAAATGTCCAATATTTTTTCTAGTTCCGTGATCTCTAGAATTTCACGCGTCATTAGCGTAATCTGTATTTCTCTGGGCAAATGCTTGCTTATATGACGGACGAACGATCGAAACGGTAACGGTGGCTCTAAATATTTGGCCTCATTGTATAATCGCATCACGTACATAGTTACGTTGCTCCCTTGGGTTCCAAAATTACCTGGTCCCATAATTTTACTTCGTAATATTTCTTGTTCCTCCTCTGACCAATATTTCTCTCTAAAGGCCGTCTCAAAACGCTGATAATGTACCCAGTCTACTTTATGTACCTCCGCCCATACCGCGGAATTCCCTCTAAAACACTTCATTATTTTTAACAATTGTACCTCCCAACTACTTCTACAAAACTGATGGAATTCTTTGACTCTATTTAAAAACTGCATAGGGTGTACCCCCCTGTTTTCACAATTAAACAACTCTAAATCAATATCGCTATTCACATCTTTAGTAATAACTATTTGCTCAGTGACACTATTAAGTTTTTCGTTTATAGCTAAATTCAATTCGTCTTTTATATTAACTATACTCTGTTCAATTGATGCAAATATATTGTTATTTAAACTCTCAATTTGTACATGACGCTTATCTATAGTATTCACTGTATTTTGTATAGCTTGTATCTCTGTTTTACAACTACTTTCTATTTCATTGATTTTGACATTAGTACTAATTTCATGTGTTTCAATCTTATTAACTACACAATTCAACTTGTACTCATTACTAACATTACATTCATCTATTTTACGATCAAGAATTTCAGTTACTTTCTGCATTTGTTTATTAGTTCTTTCTACCACACTACTCTCTATTTCGTCAATTCTGTTATTCATGCTGTTTAATGAATTACTCAACTTCTCGTTTAATTCAAATTTTAATTCATGAAAATTATTTTCGCATTTCATTTTTACCTCATCAATATCAAATTTGAGTGCATCAAATTTAGCGTCGAATTTATTCAATTTTATATCGTTATTGTCGAAACGACTATTCATTACATTGAATTTGGTCTCAATTTCATCAAAACGATTATTTAATTCCCTACTTTGTCTGTCTAATTTTATGTCATTATTGTCAAAGCGACTATTTAATTCGTTAAATTTTTTATTCTGTACATGAATGTCCATTGATATGGTTCTTAATATGCTCATTATATCATCGTCTAATTTGTTACATTTTGTTGAGGTCGGGGTTGCTTGAATCCCTGAGTCCTCTGTATTATCTTTTTCATTTGTGTTATTTACATTCATATTTTTATCGTCTTGACCTACATTCGGTGTTGAATGTATTTCAGGACTACTCATCACAGCTGATTCGTCAGCTTCAGCTGTTTCACTTATCACAGTCGAGTCGGACAAATCGACTCCGTTCTCTGTATTTTCCATTATTATACTTTTAAATATGTAATTTATTTATTATCTGAACAAGTATTTTTTCCTTATTTTACGTAACTTTACGTATTTTCACTCAACCTCTAAATTACGCTTGTATCTTATGTATCTTATTTGTAGGTATGGAATTTCATTTTATTAAATTCGTTCCGGTTCGCGGCGCCATTGAACTGTTATTGATCAATTACATAATAAAACACACAATAAAATTGAATAAACTTCCACTTACCATCACTCAGTAGCCTCGGATTCAGGGTTGCGTCATACGAACGTTAGGTTACAGGTGTAATTTTCAAGGTTGTGTGAATGATTTACACAACACGTTTTTATGAAGAGAATTACATTTTAATTTAATTTTGAATCATTTAAAAATTTGTTTATAAACTTTACCACATCTGCAATAATTTTGTAAGAATATATTGTTTGGTTACATGATTATCATCCTTGATCTAATGCTACGACTTACCTTAATTTATACACACATATACACAAGACTGCCCAGCCTGCAATTTGGCACACACTCAGACACACATATAAATTTATTTATTGAGTAACATATGTAATAAAGTCCCCCCAGCCCTTACACCGAAACCGACGGCACGTGTTTTGCGCGCGCACTCATTGATAGTTAATTCCTTGTTTTATTTTTTAACCACACTCTTCGATACTGTTCTGCTTGTTAAACTGACCGCGGTCACATACGATTTACTGTTGCTACAACTTTTTTTCTTTGTTAAATTAAAACTTTGGTGACGAGCCTACTTGGAACCAGCACGGTACCGTGAACTGCTGCTTGTGGACTGCCCTTGGAACTTGTAATGTAACAGGTACTTTTTACTTTTTGCCGGGAATCAGTGTTTCACTGCCACTACGCTTTCGTCGCTCCGGCTGCCTTTGTTGGGAAGTAACCACTTTATATATGGATTGGAGCGGATATGTGTGGATGACCAGAGCTTAATATTAGGCTTGGCTCTGCTGATGTCATTGGAAAGACCGGATTTAGCCATGACTTCCTGCCGCTCAAAAAGCACATTGTGGAATTTTATTCGTCCTAGGACATCCACATCCGGTTTTGTGGCTGGCTGCGTCACTCAGATGTGTAGTGATACAGTTGCGTCTGTGTGCTGTTTACACAAGTACAGAGTTCTTAGAATTTTGGTGGAGGTAAATGCTTCGATTGCCGGCTTACACAATAACACCTGCGTATCGCTTTTGTCTCACTGTTGCTCAACATCGTGCTGTTGCTTGTTAAATAACGTTGCACAATAACACAGTTATTTCGTCATTTTTTATAAGGCTCCCGACCAAAATGAAATGAATAAAAATATAAATGTATACCCCAAACCGTTAAAAATAAAAACATCCAAAAATGACCCGCTACACTGGCAAGCTATAACATGTGTGGCACATCTGCTAAAACAAAAGGATTTTGAGAAACATCATATGGATTTGAAAAACAGTTTTTGTGGGATAAATATTAAGTTTCTTCCACAGTGCTCTGTTTTCACCTCCCAAATCCGATGTGATAGACACAACTTTAACACTTTAGTGACCATGGCGAGCGTATACGCCTGCTCCTCATTTCTGCATAGGGACCGCTGCAAGTGTGTATGACCCCTCAAACATTGTACAGAAAAATTTACTCTGTAGCCCAGATGACCATTTGTCAGCTGATTTTTCTTTATGACACAACCACTATAATCACTGGGACCACAAAAACATATTTGGAATCACATTTTCGATCTTTATAAAATTCTTATACTAGATGTTTGTTAGTAACAGGTTGTATTAATATTTTAATAAATTAATATTTACTTGAAGTACAAATAATTATTATTTACAATGCAGCACACATTTTAAATAAATTAGAAAAATTATTTTTAATGAAACTTAAAATTGCATACTACTTATTTTACTTTGTTACATTTATGTATTGATTTTAGTTCATTAGCTCACACTTCAGTTCTTTGTGAGTTGTTTCTTTGTTTTGAAGAAAATAATTGTTCATTTGTTACCACTGTGTGTGCGCGCATGCGCGCGCGCGCGTGTGTGTAGCTCCTGGATATGGGACAATGACACTGGTGGTGGTGGTGATGTGCTGCTCCTTCGTCAATCATCAAATATTTGGTTTATTACTCGATGATTATGAAATTGCTGATACCAAGGCCGATATCCCGTGAATAAGCTATTTGAGTCATCTGATGGCATTATCTGAATTGCAAAATGTATATTGTATACTTCAAATTTTTTTAACCCTGTGATCAGTAGTCACGTGTATATACATTTTTGTTTTAGAGGGACCAAATTCACTAATCACTGTAGCGGGACCGCTATGTAATATTTAAGAGTAGGTTAATGAACCTAGAGGAAGCGAAAAGTGTGCTGGAGCTTAACAAAGTGACAGGATTTGCAATCAACATTTTTTAACAAATGAGATTTATTAGATTTCATGTGGGTGACACAATGTTTCAGTTTCATATCGTTCTTTACATGTAGGCATTAATTTATAGTATGTAGTAAATGAACATAAACACACACACACACACACACACATATATATATATATATATATATATATATATATATTATGACTGTACGACATACCTGCTGTGCGTTCTTGCGTCTTCTTCTTCCGACTAGGGCCGTAGGAATTTGTGTTTTGAATTTGCAAGTAGGTTAATTGAAAAGTACGAGCACAAAGTGTATCGTTATAATAATTGTGAATAGTTTTGTGATGTTGGTAGATTCTGGAGTACGGCAATAACAAAACAGTGTTGGGTGTAAAATTGGGGTTTATTATTCTAATAGCACATAAAATAAAAAACTTATATCTAATGTAATTCTTACATACTAAAGAGTAATGAGTAATGTGATCAATGTTTTTTGAATGAATATTAGCTTTCAGAGGGAAAGCTTATAAATACGAATTTAAATGAACTTGTTTCTTATTGCTTTTTAAAGTTAATTTTTCAAACAATTTAATTAATGAGTTTTCAAGATTTTAATACTGCTTCAAGATGCTTCTAAAATACTGTTAAATAAATTAGCTGTGAATCTTGTTCTACGTGCTTTTTATTTACTTGTGATTGGTTTCACGTATACTGCAGTATAAGTTTCTTAAGTGATTCAATATTAAGATTTGTATAGCGCTTTTTATCTACTCTACTTCTTATCTATGGCTTCTTACTTAACTTATACTTGTTCTACAGATTATCACAATATTGAGGTTCTTATTAATTTAGAGTCTCTGTTTTTATAGGCATCTGAATGAAGTTAACTTGACATTTGATTTTGACAAAAGAAAGAAAAATGATCTTTTTATATAAAAATGTATAAATGATTTTTGACTTTCCTGGTACCGAAGTTCTCGAAGATGTCCTCTGGGGTCCCTCGATGTCCTCGTCCAGTCAGCTAGTGGCGATGATTTCCGCTCCGTCCTGGATTCCAACGAAGAGTTCAGGGATCAGCAACTCTGTTCCTTCAGCAACTGTTGATGGATTTAACATCTGTGGTTTAACTGCTGCAACTGCTTCAGGCCCTCGGTCCGGATACTCTGCACTGTGTGTGTGTGTGTGTGTGTGTGTGTGTGTGTGTGTGTGTGTGTGTGTGTGTGTGTGTACCTCATCTCGGGTGTCGTTCTGCCTCGTCAGTTCTTCAGCTCGTACCACGATTTAGACGGCCTCGTTCTGTTGTAGTCTGGGCGTGACTTCTAGTAGTATATGGTCGATCTCTTATATGCGTACGCCAACAGTTTGGGTGTATTGCGCAGTACGCTTATTTGTTGATGAATAAGACTATCGGACGTAGACGCCGTCACAGTCCAGTCGTTATAGAAGAGTGTCCGTGTTGTTCAGAAGTTGAATCTTTACAGAAGTGTGTGTGTGTTCACTGTTTGAGTTCTAACAGAAGAGAATGTGTGTGTACTGGTTGAATGTTAACAGAAGAGTCTGTTTACAGCTTGAGTGTTGACAGAAGAGTGAAGAGCGTTCAGCTCGAAACCAACGGTTGTTCAAAATTTTTAGAATGATCTGATTGGCTGAAACATTCTCCCTTCTACCTAAAATTTAGTCACCTCATTCCGTGAGAACGAAAAATAATTCCCACAGTCCGAGAATTATTATTTTTAATATTCTGGAATAAACCGGAACCAATTGTCGGTCGGACGTCCGGTCGCAATTTGTAATGCGATTATTTTGGCTGCAAGCCAAGTTATGCTTATTCTAATATATACAGTCGACTCCCTCTCGTTCGGACTCCGATGGTTCGGACGCCGGATGGTCCGGACTACTTCTTGGAAATGAGTCATCAGCGCGCGCCGGGTTTTTCACGGCCGAAAACGACAGGATTGAGCGTGTCTGTTTATTTCTGGCCTACATGTAAACAAAGATCCTCAGTTCGGCTTACGATTGCGTTTGCTCCGGATCGTCATACAGTGTACTGTAGCTGTTTTTACTAATTACTACTGATATTGTTGTGTGTTTTAATAATTTTCAATGTGAGTTACATATGTTATTATAAGTGAGTTTATTTGTTAGGTGAAATCGTAGTTTCAGTAACTCTGATTATTTGACAGTAAAATTCTCAAAAATGAGTGAAAAACGGAAGCATAATACGGTTGAAATGCAAGACAGACTTAATATTTTACAACGTTTAGATAAGGGTGAATCAGTGCAAAGTATTTGTACGGAGTTTAATGTAGGGAAAAGCACAGTTTATGATTGGCGGAAAAACAGAAAATCGATCGAGGATTTTTGTATGCAAATTGAGTCGAATCCGTCCTTTCTACTCGATCTACCTTGAAAAAACCACACCATGAACTTGTTGATGACGCATTATGGTTGTGGTTCATGCAGGAACGTAGAAGAGGGACTCCTATAAATGGGCCGATTTTGAAAGAAAAAGCCGTCATTCTTCATTAAAAACTTGGGGAAAAAGGAAACTTCTCGGCAAGCGATGGGTGGCTAACGAGATGGAAAAAACGGCATGGAGTGCATTTCCTTGGAGTTTGCGGGGAGAAGCTTTCAGCAGACCAACCGGCAGCTAATGATTTTTCTGAAAAATAGAAGCGTATCATTGAGCGTGAAAAACTAACCCCAGAACAAGTGTACAATATCGATGAGACCGGGCTTAACTATAAACTTTTGCCTAATAAAACCTTTGCCACTCCTCAAGAAAAGTCTGCTTCGGGCTTTAAAGTAAATAAAGAAAGGATCACTGTTGCACTATGCTCAAACGCAACTGGGACACACAAGATGCCGCTATTTGTGATTGGAAAGTCGGCCAAACCCAGAGTATTCAAAAACTGAAACATGTCTTCCCTTCCAGTGTATTACAGGTCACAAAAGTCTGCCTGGATGGATTCTTATTTGTTTAAGGAGTGGTTCGTGGCTCAATTTGTTCCGTCTGTAAAAGAACATTTGACATCCTTGAAATTGCCAGTAAAAGCAGTTCTTGTGCTTGATAATGCCCCTACGCATCCAGAGGAAGGTCTCGAATGTGATAGTTACAGTGACATCAAGCTTTTATATATGCCTCCAAATGTAACAAGTATCGCACAGCCCATGGACCAGGGTATAATCGAATGCTTTAAGAGAAAATACCGGAGGAAGCTTCTTTAAGAAATTTTGGATAAGATGGATGGTAATGACAATGCAGGTCTCATCCAGACGCTCAAGACAATTAACATTAAGGACGTCATTTATATCGCTGCTAAATCGTATGATGAAATCCCATCATCTACGTTTACCAAATCCTGGAGAAAATTGTGGCCAGATGTTGAAACTCTCGTTGAGAAGAGACGAGAAGACAACCCAAATACAATAGGGTTAAATATTCATGCAACTGAACCTGATGACAACCACTCAATTTTAAAGGATTTACAACGGCTGCCTGATTCTGCTAGTATTAATGAGAATGACGTTGTGGAATGGATTTCGCTAGCTGATGATGAACTGGCTAATGAAATCCTGAATGATGACGAAATCGTCGATGTAGTCCTTCGTCAAGAGGAAGAAAAAGAAGACGACGACGACGAAGGTGATAGTGAAGCGGGAAATGGAGTGGGAATTTTGACTCATGCAGAGGGTAGGGCAGCACTGGAACTGGCAACTACCTACGTCGAACAACAGCCTGGCGCATCAGCTGTGGATGTTATGTTTCTAAGGAAGTGGCGTGATTATGCCTTCAAGAAAACAGTTGAAGTAAAGAAGCAGAAGAAAATAACAGATTTCTTTTAATATTGCAAAGCCAAGTTTTTCATTAGTTTTAGGTTTAAGTTTATTCGTTTGGGACAATTTTATGAACCTAAAATTGTGTTCCGTACACTTGAAAATTGTCTTAAAATGTGATTTATAAATATAGATACGCTATTACAGGTTGTAATTTACATAAGTAAAAAACCGCCGGATGGTCCGGAAATTTTTTAATCCGGACAGGGATCCGGTCCCGAGGTGTCCGGATTAGAGGGAGTCGACTGTACATTTGATTCGTAATTTTTATAATTACAACATATCCAAATCTGAACTCCCTAGCTCAGTTACTATGGAAGTTATTTAAATAAAATGAATTATCTCATTAACTCTTTAATTATATTTATTGAAATTTGCACACCCCATTGTTAATATTTTGGCTATTTTGGATTTTGCCTATATTTATTCGTTTCTGAAATATTAATGTTTTAAAGTTAGGGCGTGTCCCTAATTTATAACAGCGCGTGTGCGATTACATAACACCGCCAGAACATATCCGCTGGGCGTTTTACAATTGTTTCTAATGCTCGCTACAGCGCGAGATATGGTTCTATGGATTTAAATTTATTTTATATTTGATTTTTTAAAACGTTCTACATATAACCCCAAATCTATGGGATTTGGTACGTTATAATATATATATATATATATTGTAACGTTGCGGGTTAGAGTGTGTCTCTCTGATCCTTAAATAGTACTTTACTTAATGGAAACGTTGTTTTATTTGCCCCACGTTGTTAGCGTCAATTTGTAACGTGGCGGTTATTTAGCGGTGTTAGCGAAACGTCCATCTTAGTCAAGCCCCACTGTTGGGTTCGCCAATTTGTAACATTGCGGGTTTTTAGGTACCAACGAAACGTCCGTCTTTTTTACAGTTTCTACTTGGTCAGAACACCTCTTAGCAGTCGCCACTTACGAATTATAATGACTGAAGTTTAAATAAAGTTGTTGGTAATGTTACTCAAACAAAGCAGAAATCGAGTGTGTGTGATTTGGGTCAAGTAGAGAAGTTGTTTAGCCTTATTTTGAAGAGAGAGCAAGTACCTTTTGTGTACCCTCGGTTAGGACGATTTCTAATTTTTTTCAAATATTCGCCGTGAACTGAATCAGCTGATTTAGACACTAGTCTCCAAATATAGGGTAACCAGACGACACTGTGGCAGAATACGACCCGGTGGACTGTCCTCTTCTTATTTATTCTGAAACCTACTACAACTACCCACTACAAGAAAGGAAACACATTTTTATTATTATTCAATATCATTTTTTCAATAATATTTATTGTTTATATTATTGGTTTTTTCCCTTCCGCCAAAATACAAATATTACAATCGATATATTTTCATTAACTAGTACATGATATCGACTTCATTGAGTAACAAGGAATTGTCATAAAAAATATACAGTTTTGAGCGATTTTTTACAATTTTATCTTTTTTTTAAACATCAATCAACATATAATTCTTTTGAGTTATTTTCCCCAGGGTTAAAGGTAAGTTCTTTTTGTTATGAGATGGTCAGAAATGGATAATTATACTACGCTTTACAAATATAGAAAAAATATTCAAAAATTTATTTCGCTTAGTACGTAGTTCCGGAAATGTCCGTAAGAGAGCAGAGTGCGTTTGTTTTTATTAAAACATGTGGTTACACTTTAATCGTTTCTGTACTACACGACCATTCGGTTTGAGTTTTCTTCGTTAAATATTAAAAGAAATGTTTATATTACCTCTCTTCTTGAAGTTCTTACTTGGGTGAAGCCGTTTCTCAGGTGGTGTTCGTATTTGGTTGTAATTTCGTAACCGTTTGTCACATACAAACTCGTCAAAACTCGGCTAGGCAATGCCTAATCGTCCAAAAAATGTTTTTTTTCACTTTTATTATGGAGTATAGCAAGTTAACTTGAATAATTAAGGTAGTAGTACATAATGTTTATACTGTTGTTTAATTTTGTAACAATTTTGTGCTTTTCAAAGATTTCTAAAGGATATTTTAATAAAATTTTTGTCTCATCATTTTGTCAACCGGACAGGTTTAAATTTCAAATTCGATTAAACAATACTTGTTATTTTCGTTACTCTTAGTAACCCATAATTTTTATATATCTTTTTATTGGTTCTGCTATTTACTTTTTAGTATATAGGCAGTTTGTAATTATTATAAATTTATTTTTTATTTACAGAAAAATAATTCTTTTTAATCTTGGTTTCTTTCCCAACTTGATTTACATAATACTGTTCTGTTTATTTTCTTATAACTTTGTATCTAAGTCTTTAATATTATTATTAACTTTAAATGAATTTATATATTATTTATTAATCTCTTATAGTATTCCTACACTGCACTACTTCCTTCTGCCATTTCCCTCATACAGTATTATTTTAATTTTTATTATCATCTGATACTTAAATCTTTTATTTTTTTTTTTTAAAACAAAACCCTGGGTTATCTTATACTATAACACAATTATTTAAAAAAATATAAAATTAACCTAGGTATTAAATTTTGTTGTCTACACAATATAAATACTACAATAACTTAACAAAATACATAATTAGTTAGTAGCATCATAGTCTACTATCACAGTTTATAATTCTCATATCTACAGCACAATTCTGTAAGAAGTTCCCTTCACCTTCACTTATTACCTCATTGGGTACACTATAACTCACTTGTCACTGTATATCACTTTAATCGTTTATAATGTTTAGTGATACAATTTAATTTTGAGCTCGTTATAGTTTACCCATTTCTGACCTTTATGGTATTACAAGAGTTATCACTTATTGGGACCGGGTTATGTACCGTTACAATATATATATATATATATATTACAATGATACATAACATAAATTCGATATACTGTAATTTATGCAGGTTGTATAACGATACCAGGTGTAACTATAATAAGAGTAGTAAATTTATGAGTAGTTAAGATTTCATGTTTATTGTTTTTAACAAGCATTATCAATAATAAACATTGTTAATAATCTTCGATCAAGATATCACTCTTTATTAAGTGTTTATCTCTTAAGCTATACGGTGTTGCACACATTTAAAACACTCTTACATCTAGACATGTTAATAATCTTGATCTAGACATTTATTCAATGTGATCTACTAAAACAAAATAAAATTTAAATGTAATTTTCATTGAATTCATTTACTCAGATCTGACCTCAGTTTGCTCAGTCTATACCAATGTTTTTTAAAAATTATATTATTTACTCTTAGACTGGCATTTGTTTCATATTAAAAATTTAAATTATTCTCTTCTACAAAATGCAAATATCAAATCATTTCAATTATTTTACTTTGATAAAAAATATATACTATCTCAAAATTAAACTCTCTTTTTTTTCTATATTTCTCTATACGCGATCGCTCATTCTTATGACTAAAACATTTACCTACGACTCTTATTACATTATTTCTAATTATAAACCTTTTTTGTTTTAATTCATTGTCTCTTTATATAGTCTTTATGAGCTCTTTTAAAAGAATTATTTAAAAATGCATTATGCATGTCACCTCGAGTTTTGGTGACCTTATGACTTATTGACGGGGTCCAGCGTTGTCCAGAGTTGGGTTTCCATTACTCCTGGCTTGGCGTGGTCCTGGATATGTCCAGAGTCCAGTTTCGTTCTCCAGTAGTGTGTGGTCCATCCCAGAGAATTACTATCTGCTGCAAGGTGGATCTCGTACGGCTGTTAGGCGTTTCAAAAGCATCTCCTAACATCTAGCATCTCGTGTCGTTCTTGTAGCTTCTCTGTTGATACTCTTGCTGACTTAAATGGTCCCGGTACTCTACGTTTCCTGTAATGTTGTAAACATAATTACTGAACGTCTTTATTCGTTCATATATGAGACTTATAATAAAATAAACTGTTCTGCCGACGGACAGCGTGTCTGACTGCAATTGTGTTTTGAAAAGAAGAGGGGTTTCCAGTCGAACCCTTAATTTATACCCTCTCAAGATTCCGCACCTGTTGGTTCCAAAATTGTCCTGTCGAGACCTGCAGATCACATGCTAGCCCCCACAACCGAACCTTTTCATATACAGTAAACCCTCGATTTAACGGACTAATTGGGACTGAGGGGTGTCCGTAAAATCGAAAGTCCGTTAAATCGCAAATTTTGTTTTTTGAGGATATATTTAAATCAAATAGGCCTATAACACTTGAAATTTTAATACTATTAATATCATGCAAATACCATATTGTTCCGAATACAAGCCACACTTTTTCTCCTAAAAACATGGTCGCTAACTTGGCATGCAGCTTGCATTTGCGCGCTAACAATATTCGAAGTTATACCTGACTTCTGGCGGGACAAACGCTTTTGGTATCTATGGGTTGTTTACTGCCTAAGCAACAGCAGTTTGCCTGGCTGTAGTTAACTCTAGAGTTATGATTTATGATTACAACTGAATGTTTTAACAGCAAACTGAAGAAAGAATAGGAAGATAAAGTGTGAGTGCGCACGCGCGCGTGTTCGCACCCTTCTGTAGGCAGCAAGACAAAGGATGAGTAGAGGGGTGTGAGTAACATGTTTCTAAATAATGGGCAAACTACCAGTATGGTTTTCTATTGTAACAGCGTCAACATCGCTTATCTGTACTTTGTTTTCATTCGGCGTTTTTGTAGTGCGTTTGCGGTATGAGTGATATTGTGGAGACTAAAGGCACGCAGTCAAATCAAATTAAACGTAACCAGTACGATCCGAATTATAAATTAATTGTGATACAAAATGTAGAAAAAACATACAATCCTGAAGCTGCAAGGAAATTCGATATTGATGAATCCTGTATTTGACGATGGAGAAAACAAGGAATGACTTTTAAATGCAAATACTGCGCGACGAGCATTCGCGGGACCTCAAGTTGGGCGTTTTGTTGCAGTAGAGTCCAGCGTCTGTGAATACATACGGCTTTTAAGAAGGCAAGGACTCCCTGTCTTTAAAATTAAAGGCTTTAGAAATCACAGAAGAATTAAAAGTTTCCGGTTTCAAAGCCAGCTTTGGGTGTAAAAGACGAATGATGCGGCAAAATGGATTTGCGCTTAAATGATGTACATCACTCGCGCTAAAACTACCGAGTGACTACGAAGAAAAACTCCTACAGTATCAGCGGTTTGTCATTCATATACGCAAGAAGCATAATTATTCACTTGAACACATGGTAAATGCCGATGAAACGCCCGTATTTTTTATTTTTTATTTACGTATATTTACTGTGGACCAAAAGGGAACCAAATCTGTAACAGTAAAGATTACAGGAAATGAAAAGTTACGTGCCACTGTAATGCTTGCTGTATTAGCCGATGGACGAATATTTCACAGTGAAATAAGATGCATATCAGTGTATATTGTTCAGTGTTAGTCGTCGTGATGTCTTCCACTGAACGTGTGCGACGGCTGCGTCAACGACAACGCAAAGATAGGGATCATGAAGAATTAAATGAATTCTTGATGACTACTCTGTTCTCATCAAATACAATTGAAGATGAGAAAATTTCGTGTTTCAAAACAAGAAACAAGAAGAAATGAAACGAAAGAATGCTCCGATAGCCCAGCAATATCGCCTGAACAGGAGAGTCTGCAGTTTATGCACATTATACGTTTCAAAAGCCTAAAAACATTATCATGCTTTTTTTTGCACCGTTGTGTCTGTCAAATTCTGTCCGTTAAATCCGAAGTCCATTAAACCGAGGTACGTTAAATCGAGGGTTTACTGTATTTGCAATTTTTTGCAAATGGCAATGTTTTGTATGGAATCGAGATAGCACAAATCATAGCTAATTTGATTAAGCACTCACTGTATTAATTTGAGCGTCTTAGTGTAATTTGCGTATTTTTGGCACATTTATTTCACACTGACTTCGCGTAGTGTGTCCTATTAACGTCATTTTCTTACTGTGGATAGCTATAAAATTTACACACACTTTGGTGCCTTTTGTTTGTTTATACACTAATTAGTTTTCACACAGTGAATTAAAATAATTATTTGGGGAGGGTAGCTGAGATTCTTGTCTGTACATGCATCACTAACACACACAAGATACACGCGTAACACACATACAATCGAGCAGGTGTTCTTTGCCTGTTGGAACAGGTTAATTTCTCCCCTAGTATAACAATGAAACATTTTTACAATCCCAGACCTGTCCATTTACCCCAAACTTATAATAATTTTCAAATTTTATATTTATTTAAATCAATGCTTAATACAGCATATGGCTGTATCGTTGCAATATATATATATATATATATAACCAATTTAAACAAATCAACTAAACGCTATGTAACTCACCGTCTGTGGCTTAAGTAAATGTCTTTATACAATTGACATGTTTCGGGACACTTGTCCCATCATCAGAATATTTAAAAAAGTCTCTTCATACCATCATATGATGGCACAGTCGTCAATATATTAAAAATATTAAAATCCACATAACACAAAACACAATTACACTACACAAAGTACGCACACAACAATTTTCGGTGTACACCACACGGTAACCGACAGCACACTCAGTGTTACTACGACAGGACACTTGAGTGCGCTGTCGGTTACCGTGTGGTGTACACCGAAAATTGTTGTGTGCGTACTTTGTGTAGTGTAATTGTGTTTTGTGTTATGTGGATTTTAATATTTTTAATATATTGACGACTGTGCCATCGTATGATGGTATGAAGAGACTTTTTTAAATATTCTGATGATGGGACAAGTGTCCCGAAACATGTCAATTGTATAAAGACATTTACTTAAGCCACAGACGGTGAGTTACATAGTGTTTAGTTGATTATAAAATACGTGGCTTGGACTATAAGCGGATTTATTCCATTAACAATACAATTTAAACAGTTGTAGTAAATATGTATAGTTTTTTAAAACAGCTCTAAAGGCAGTATTCCATTGGGAAATTAATAATTTCTTTGAGGGTATATATTTTATTGTTAACAGAAGCACAGGTATAGTTCATATGTACATATGAATGCTACACTTTGCCTTACTTATATCAAAACAAAAACTGATGTAACTTATTGTTGGTAAGTAATATTTATTTTGTTACAGTATTATTTGCAAGACATCACTACAGTTGTAAAGGATGAAATTGTTTTAGAAGAAGCGGAAAAAGAGGAGAATACACAAGAGGTGAAGTTTTTTTAAAATATATAATCAATCTTCTATCTATAAGTAGGTGAACAAGTGAGATTCATGATAGATAAGTGTTCCATTGAAGGCTGTCAATTAACAAAGTATTTTTGAAGTTGATCATTTGTAGTTGAAAATTAGATTTAGTTTTAAAACATGGAGACATCTGAGATGTCTTGCATTGGTGGTGTCACACAACAAATTGAGTGCTAGTCGATTGGGGTTGATGATTCAGTTTCAGTTATTAGTTTATACAATAACATTGAATTTCCTATAACAATGAAATACTTGGATGTTGTCTTCTACATCATTGTTCCTTGTGAGCAATGGGTAGCTTGATGATTGTTATCAACACTTAATTTGAATACATTGTAATATTACACTAATAATTGAATGAACGGTTCGAGTTTTGATTTTACTCGTCCTGTTTTTTGTCATTTGTCTTTCTGTCTGATAGGGTATGTCTCACAATTACTTTTCAACACATCAACTGATTTTCGTAAACCTTAGGCTGTGTGTCTGTATCTCTTCCCTAAAGAACCCTATTATTTTTGACACTGATCTCACAAAGTGTAGGTGGCAGATGGCAAAAATGTGTGAGGGTCAACGTTTCGAAAAAAAAAATTACAAAAGTTCATATGAAATATCAAATTAAAGAGAACTATAAACATTATGAATTTATCTTCATTTTTAAAAATCTTAAAATTTTGGAATCCCGAGGGTCAAAAACTGTGGAAATTCTCATAAAATTCTAAAAATTCAAAGGGATTATTGGACATGTGGCATACCAAGAGGAATATTAACTAAAATCAGAATGTAGTGGTGAGCTTTATAAATTTTAATATTTTGGAATGCAAATTTTTTAACACAGGGCCCTAGAATGGAATCAACAATATTATAAAAATCCAGTTGGGGCAATACTAAAGAATATTTTAACACAAATTAGATGGTTTTGAATTTGTAGCCTGTATTGTATGCTTACTATACATTTGTTACTTTTCTGAACAAAAAATAACAGGGTAATTGGGAGTTCCTGATAATTGAAAATGATCTCATAGAAAAGCTCATTCGCGAGTAGAAAACTAGCGCTTTGCACATGACATCACTGTCGAAGCAAACACACTGAAGCGCCTACATCAACACACAGCTGCTACATAAAATGTTCCCGATTTTTGCAAATAATTTCCTCAGCTCACTCGTTAACTTGTAGTAATACACTGTTATTTTATTAAGTAAACTTTATAGTTTCATATTGACTTTGGGTAACATGTAAGAAGGTATACGTAATATTTGTGAACCAACAAAACTAACCATTTAGGTGTACTCACAATGGAAAAGGTATGAAAATTATCATAACCTTTGTTTACATATTTTCAAGAGGAAATATATTTTAAAACTAAGTGAACATTATGTAAATTACGAGGGGTATCCAAAAAATAAGTTTCCCTAATTTTTATATCCAAGTATGAGCGACTCAGGCAGTTCCCGTGCACAGGGAAGTTTAGTTTTGGTGTAGTGGCAGCGCTCGCAGCTGGACTGGTGGCCGTGAACTGCTCAAGCATCAGTAGCAAGCCGAGCACCATGGAGACTGCACTTTGTTTTGCCGCCAGTTGTAAAATACCTGGTTTTATTCGATTTTTGACTACAAAAAATGAATTGGCCGTGGAAATTTATCGTCAGTTATACAGTGTTTATGGTGAAGACATCAAGTCTGTACAGATGGTTCGTCGTTGGCGAACAATGTTTATTGAAAGCAGAGAAAATGTTCATGATGATGAGCGCAGTGATCGACCAGCAACTTTGCGCCAAGCCGACATCATTGCTGCTGTGCGTGACATCGACTCCGACAAACGGCTCATGCTCGACGAAATCATGACTCTGCTGCCACCAAATATTGAAATTAGCCGACCCTCTCTTCACAACATATTAGTTGAAGACTTTCAACTTTCAAAAGTGTGTGCAAGATGGGTGCCGCGCTTATTGTCTGACGCCCATAAGCAACATCGCCTAACAGCTGCACAATCTTTCTTGCAGTTGTTTAAAGATAAGGGTGAAGCCCTGTTTATAAGAATAGTCACTGGTGATGAACAAGGATTCACCATTCAACTCCGAAAGCAAGCGCCAGAGTATGGTGTGGCAAAAAAAAGGAGAGAAAGCTCCCCAAAAAGCCAATGTGATTGAGTCGGCAGGAAAGGTGATGGCCACAGTTTTTTGGGACTGCTATGGAGTATTGCTAATTGATTATCTGCCACGTGGAACGACAATAAATGCAGCACGGTACTGTGATGTGCTGATCAGACTTCGTCGTGCTATTCAAAACATATGGCAGGGGCTTTTGTCACGCAAAGTTTTGCTCCTTCACGACAACACTTGATCACTTGCTGCTCGTGCAACAGGCGAGCTTCTCGCCAACTTCCGATGGGAGATTTTCGAGCATCCTCCGTACTCTCCAGACCTTGCTCCACGTGACTTCCATCTGTTTCCGGAACTCAAACATCATCTAGGCGGTCGGCGCTTCGCCAATGACGACGAAGTGATAAAGGAGGTGGATAACTGGTTTCAGAATTTGGCGGCAGATTGGTATGAAGCTGGAATAAAAAAATTGTTACCTAGGTACCAGAAATGCTTGGAAAGGGATGGAAATTATATAGAAAAATAAGTACTTGTGTACAAAGGTAAATAAATATTTTTTGCACTTTTTAAATTATTTTTTAATTTTTCCTTGATAAGGAAAACTTACTTTTTGGATACCTCTCGTATTAACAGATACCTGAATGTATTGACGTTGCTGTACTAATGGTGAACTTTTGCATCTTTTTGGACCGTTTTCTTTGATTTCATTCCTCTCTTGTATAAACAGATTTGTTTAGATGCCACAGTCTGATATATGTGTCTGCGTCATCAAGAATGTTAAGTCCTTGAAGCTTATCATTAGCGATGGATTTTACTTTTTGTATCACACCACTCTCCCGGCACTTGTCAGTCTAGTCTGCCCATGAAACGTTATAAAACTTTTTCAGTTATTTGTGCACAGTGGAATTATTGGTAACTGAGAACTCGAATGCCTCCTTTTGACATGGAGGCATTGGACATTTTAAAATGTCCTTATTGTTTTCACAAACAGTGCTGCTTCTTTTACTTAGATTGGGAAATTTTTCTTGCAATTTAAATACCACGTAACCAGCCAAATAAGACCTTCGCACTTTCTGACATCTGCGCCATTACATAGAAATCAAAATTTTCATCGGATATATATGTTCTTTTGATAACTTGAAAGCTAACTTACTGTCGGATTTTTTATTATGGATACTCGAGTTTAAGCGTTAATTACAAGTGAACCTGTAGGTCTACTTATAAACTAGTTACATCAAATTTTTGCGCATTTAATTTTGCGTTGATCTGTGTAAGAAACATATTTTTTGAATGTTGATTTAAATTTTTTTTCGCGGTTAGAGTAAAAAAGTCCATGTTTTTTGTGTTTTTCAAGAAACCGCTCTCTTTGAAATTATATAAATTAAAAACCCTTGGTCCAATCATCACTAAATTTTTACACAGTATGGGAACAAGTGTTTTCAATACATTACTTAAGTTACAAAATTGTTTTGTGATCAAAAAAAAGTTATCAGTTTTGTGAAACAACTTTTTCTCGGTACAGGATAGTCATACAAAGGCAGACTTGGTCTTGTTTTGAAGCTCTTGATCGTGGTTATCAAAATCCACAACTGCTGCAAACATACATTGAGATGCCAATTTTATACAGAGTGATATTCATGCAAGGGTGTGTGTGCGCTGGACCGTGTGTAAGCGGGCCTTCCGGCGTCGAAAGCGGGTGCCGTGTTGCCACGTTCAATCACCCCGGCCGCTTCACTGCAGTTGAACAGTTGCTGTTTGGATAATTTTAACACCTTATTAATGTTATAACATTATGTTTTCTATTATCCAATGTAAAATATTTCTTGATGTAATCCAAGATATTATTTCTGCTTTCAGCCATGACTAATTTGGGTTTTTAGTTGCAGGATCAACCATTGTATAATACGGTGCTTGGTCAATAACGACAGCCGACATTTCAGGTAAAAGACTGAGGATTTTCTTAAACCATTCTTCATAGTGAGCTGAATTTATTTCATTGTGGTAATCGCCTGTGCCTTTCTTCCCAATAAAGCACAGATCTGCTCCTTCAAGAAATCCGTCTTCACTTCCGATGTGTAATATAATAATAACTTACGTTTTCCATCTCCAGACGGTGTCTTGAAAAATCTTGTTTATGTAAAAATCATGTATGCTCCTCCGTATTGTGCCCAAAGTGAAGTCATCAAGTTGGATTTTCGGACGTCCTCGCCTGACACACTGCTTCTTTCTTGATCCAGGTGACGTATTTTCTTCGTTCTCGTTGGTAGAGGCACTCACTCTCTTCACAGACGCTAAGGATACTCCAAGACACTGTGATACTTTCTGGTATACAGGAAACCTCTTGTCGCCAACCTTTTCTCCTTCACTCTTAAAAAAACATATAGCACTTAAAATCATCGCAACTTCACTCTCTGAGAGCGGAGGTCTCGGAGGCATCTCGACGTGATATAAACACAACGACCAACACAGCCAGAATGACAAGTGGCATGCGGACGAAGCAGATTTAAAGAACTGATGACTCAGACTGACCAATGTTCAAATGAATCATTTTTAACGAGCAAATCATACGTGTCTGGGGGTAGGCCACAAAAGCCAGAGCAAAGTCTGGGTCTGGGGTGAATCATCGCGGAAACACCGCACCAGCCTTCACTGCCGTATGGACCGCTTACCACACGGGCCTCATGAGAAAAGGTGATGGGAAATGGATAATAGAAAACAATGTTATAACATTAATAAGGTGTTAAAATTATCCAAACAGCAACTGTTCAACTGCAGTGAAGCGGCCGGGGTGATTGAACGTGGCAACACGGCACCCGCTTTCGATGCCGGAAGGCCCGCTTACACACGGTCCAGCGCACACACACCCTTGCATGAATATCACTCTGTATAAAATCGGCATCTCAATGTATGTTTGCAGCAGTTGTGGATTTTGATAACCACGATCAAGAGCTTCAAAACAAGACCAAGTCTGCCTTTGTACGACTATCCTGTACCGAGAAAAAGTTGTTTCACAAAACTGATAACTTTTTTTTGGATCACAAAACAATTTTGTAACTTATGTAATGTATTAAAAACACTTGTGCCCATACTGTATAAAAATTTAGTTATGATTGGAACAAGGGTTTTTAATTTATATAATTTCAAAGAGAGCGGTTTCTTGAAAAACACAAAAAAACATGGACTTTTTTTACTCTAACCGCGAAAAAAAATTTAAATCAACCTTCAAAAAATATGTTTCTTACACAGATCAACGCAAAATTAAATGCGCAAAAATTTGATGTAACTAGTTTATAAGTAGACCTACAGGTTCACTTGTAATTAACGCTTAAACTCGAGTATCCATAATAAAAAATCCGACAGTAACGTTTTAATTTTGTTTATTTAATAGGT
Source organism: Magicicada septendecula (assembly GCA_034769895.1). NCBI lineage: Eukaryota > Metazoa > Arthropoda > Insecta > Hemiptera > Cicadidae > Magicicada > Magicicada septendecula. The sequence continues at coordinate 430,011,083 of CM068372.1, forward strand.
CTTTTAAACACGCAATACTTATGTGTTCGTGACTACATAAACAAATCCTTTGCTAACAAAATCATTCCTGGCAAGCTATAACATACGTGGTACATCTGCTAAAACAAAAGGATTTTGAGAAACATCATATGGATTTGAAAAACAGTTTTTGTGGGATAAATATTAAGTTTCTTCCACAGTGCTCTGTTTTCACCTCCCAAATCCGATGTGATAGACACAATTTTAACACTCTAGTGACCATGGCGAGCATGTACGCCTGCTCCTCATTTCTGCATAGGGACCGCTGCAGGTGTATATGACCTCTCAAACATTATACAGAAAAATTTACTCTGTAGCCCAGATGACCATTTGTCAGCTGATTTTTCTTTATGACGCAACCACTATAATCACTGGGACCACAAAAACATATTTGGAATCACATTTTCGATCTTTATAAAATTCTTATTCTAGATGTTTGTTAGTAACAGGTTGTATTAATATTTTAATAAATTAATATTTACTTGAAGTACAAATAATTATTATTTACAACACAGCACTCATTTTAAATTAATTAGAAAAATTATTTTTAATGAAACTTAAAATTGCATACTACTTATTTTACTTTGTTACATTTATGTATTGATTTTACTTCATTAGCTCACACTTCAGTTCTTTGAAAGTTGTTTCTTTGTTTTGATGAAAATAATTGTTCATTTGTCACCACTGTGTGTGTGTGTGTGTGTGTGTGTGTGTGTGTGTGTGTGTGTGTGTCCTGGATATGGGACAATGACACTGATGGTGGTGGTGGTGATGATGTGCTGCTCCTTTGTCAATCATCTAATATTTGGTTTATTACTCGATGATTATGAAATTGCTGATACCAAGGCCGATATCCCGTGAATAAGCTATTTGAGTCATCCGATGGCATTATCTGAATTGCAAAATGTGTATTGTAAACTTCAAATTTTATTAACCCTGTGATCAGTAGTCACGTGTATATACATTTTTGTTTTAGAGGGACCAAATTCACTAAATCACTGTAGCAGTCACAGGACCGCTACGTAATATTTAAGACTAGGTTAATGAACCTAGAGGAAGTGAAAAGTGTGCTGGAGCTTAACAGAGTGACAGGATTTGCAATCAGCATTTTTTAACAAATAATAAGATTTATTAGATTTCATGTGGGTGACACAATGTTCCAGTTTCATATCGTTCTTTACATGTAGGCATTAATTTATAGTATGTAGTAAATGGACATAAACATATATATATATATATATATATATATAACGTTATTTTTAGACACTTTTATACATATGGTCTTACTCATTTGTGCGCACTTACCCACGTCTCGGAGGTATACTCTTCTTCTGCAGTATTTACCTTGTTGTTCCCCGGCTGGGTCGCAAGCTTTGGTCGTTGATTGAGTGTGGATAAGCACGTGAATAACGTTATAAGTTTTAATACAAGTAAAGAGTACAGAGGATTTAGTACTGGTTGTGAAATTAGTACGACTGTTTTAATAAAATCATATTCATTTGATTTATTCTTTAAAAATTCAAATTATCATGTTATTAATTGTTTAGTGTGGGTTAATTATTATTTGAACCCTTATATTCAATCTGAATATAATGCACTTATAACGTGTTTAAATCTTATTTCTTATATTTCTAAGCCATAGTATACACATACATAAATCATATATGACCTGAAATATTACACAGACATATAATATATAACACACATAATTATTATAAAATGTGATTAATACGTATATAATTTAATATTCATCTTGTCTATGCAAGTGTGGTTTATAATATATACCACTTAATAAAACTTTTAATTACTTAAATATTTATTAAAATATTAATAGAGAACATTTATTACGTTAATTGATTCTATTATTTAATGTCTCAATTAATTAACAATCTTCTAATTACGTAACTCTCATATTTAAAATTACTCATCTAATCAATTACAAAATATAATAAAAATATGGTTTTTCCTTGACCATTTATTTATGAGATTACTACAGTTATATTCTCTATTTTCAATTATATTTTGAACAATTATTTATTGATTATGCAAATTTAAAAATGTATTAATGTTCTTGTAAACTTGTATATGGAAACTAGAGCTTTTTTCGATAGACCTCAGGGTCATTTTATAATATTAAATAAATGGCTGACTTCACCTGCATTTTTCTGCAACCATTTAACTTTGTCGTTACCGTCATCTGGACTCTCGAGTTTGTTGATCCTCTTCGGTATCACCTTCTCTGTCTCTGCGTCGTTGAAATTCCTCGCTCCGTCTCCTGGATGCTGAGTTCTGACGTGGACCTCTAGTCGTGATGATGTACGGCTGGATGTAGCTGCATGTGCTGCCCCTGCATCCTCTCGTCTTCTTGTTCTAGTTCCTCTCCTCTTCTTTTCTTGTCCCTCGTAGATGTCTAGAAGTTCTATGTAGACTTCTCGAATTTCATCGTAGTTACAACTCTCGTAGATTCATTAGTATAGTCTTTTTTAAAATCACTCGTGTTCATTAATAATTGCACCGACGTAATGCGGGTTCCATCGCACTTCACGTTATTGAATACTGTTTAAAACATTACTAAAACTTTGTAAAATTTACGGTATCGAGATGCGTGGATGTCGCGTACTATCTGAGCTTGATCTGAAAAAAAGTGAGAAAGAGTGTGTCGCTCGCTGGGGTTTTATACTGCTGCCGTCATTGAAATTCCTATTGGAAACTGTTTTGACAACATTGAACAGGTCAGCGCGTCGGTTTAATCGTTACTTTCAACCTACGCGTCTTTCTATGAAGCATACACTTTTTTATAAATATTATTTCACCAATCGTTCGGTATAATATTAAACTTTGTTTATGCAAATTATGAATGTTAAGGTGTGCAAATTATCGCAGTTATGGCAAAATTTCACACGGTGTCTGAACGGTTCCCACTATTAATGACCACTTAACGCCAAACTGAAGCGCCAGGCGTCAGCTATGTTTTTACATATGTCGCTGATTTGTGTGACTTCTGGTTCACGTTCAGTACTTAAAAAACTGTGTAAAATCTTCCACCCTCGTTTGCATAATTCAACTGTCTGTCGTTTACACATGTACACATACACACACACGCAGACTGATACACAGGTGGCCGCATGTCGTTCTGACGTCACCTCTGCCGGTCAGCGCATGTCATTTACTCCCCTTCGTTACGATTAAAAACCAACTAAGCTATGTGCTTCCATATGCATGCTTACTTACAATATTTGATTTTTTTTAAATTAAATACTACGTTTATTTCTTACATTATTTCTTATACCTAACGTATATTTATTACATTATTTTTATTATGTACATCTTATATATTTCATACATGCTTTCGTATGTTATCTTACCTCAGTCAGGGGTTGATACATATACTTATGCTAAACGTATCGTTGCAATATATATATATATATATATCTATATATATATCTCGTTAAATATATATATTATATATAAATATATGTAATATATTATAAATATATATGTAATATATAAATATATATATTACAATGATACATAACATAAATTCGATATACTGTAATTTATGCAGGTTGTATAACGATACCAGGTGTAACTATAATAAGAGTAGTAAATTTATGGGTAGTTAAAATTTCATGTTTATTGTTTTTAACAAGCATTATCAATAATAAACATTGTGAAGCTGTACACATGAATTAAATGTTAAATATTGAAAATTTGTATTACCTACCTTTATCGGTAATTGACCAAGGTGTCGTCTGGTGTAGTTAGCAGAGAAAAACAGGGACTGCAATTGACAAACATATTTATATGTTCACTTAACACATTTTTTATTTCATTTTACTTAGTCATCAGATACTACCACAAGTCTCACATCAACAATTTCATCTTTCTTTTACGTTGCATTGAAAATAGATTCTGAAATATTCTTTCAACTTTAATTTATTTATTATTCATTTACTTAAAAAAAAACTACTATTTATCTCAATTACTTTGTTTTATAAATTATCAAAATATTTAGACTATCGTTACATAACAAATATTTTCATAGTTAGCTTCACACTCTTATGCGAAGAAAAAATATCAACTTAACTAACTACTCCAAGACAGCCCAGCTTGCTCACTCTCTCTCTCTCTCATACAGGATTTAAATTATTCCCCAAAAAAGAAACTAGCGCCCTTTATGTTAAAATTTTGTTATGCAGTAACGTTACGTGATCCTCGGCGTCTCCTCCAGCTCATGCCGCACTTGTTGTCGTTTTTATATGTTCACCACATTACTCACTGTGCTTTCCGAATTTTTATTTTTATTTGTGTAGTGCTGATGTTGCACTTTAAAATCACTTTGACAGATACTGTTTCAACACATTTTTGAGGTCTAAAAAGATTTTTTGACTCACAAGTCTTGATGTATGCCTGGCCAGACGTATGTTGTTTTGTCGACTGAAGGACACTAAAAGTTTTCTCAAGAAGACTAGCCGCTTCATCCCGCAGCTACTTGGTATTTGATTGGAGCACAGCGGCACCACGTGACATAGCAAATATTCAATGCTGCATATAGTCTACTCACTGTAACTGCTTAACCAGCCGAGTATGTGCCAAATTAACTGTAAGCACGCACATCCGCGCAATAGTGCACATTCCGTGGCACCTTAAAACCGTACTTGTTGACAACTTTTCGAGACCAACATGCAGATGGGCGTCACCTATGGGAGTTTCTATTGTTATACATCATTATTAGATTATACACAACTTCCATATCTAAAATTCATAAAATATTATATATTTTCAATTCTGTTCCTTTTCTCAAAAAAATTACGTTATGGTTTCAAATCAACATAAATCAAACAAATCAAATTAAATAATTTAAATTTTGTTCACCTAGAGAAATTAATCTAAGTCCAATCTCAAAGATTCATATTACCATTAATTTGATCATCTCTCCCCCTTTACTCTCAAAATTCCAAAATCTTTTACAAAAAGTTTACAACTCTTCTTAACTAGCTGCTAACAATCATAATAAACAAAATAAAACGAACACCTTATTTTATCAGAAATTCCCTTATCACTACATTTGTGTACAACACATAATATGAACCATATAAATCATTTAATACATTAGCCATAGACATAATCAACAATATACCCTGAACATCAAACACAATCTGTACTTCAAGCAAAAAATGAATACCTTTTTTTTCCAAAAAGAATTATTTGGTTAATAAAATTTATTGTATTTCATCTCATTATATTGATTAAAAATCTGTAAATCAATTGTAAAGAACCTACTACATTTCTAACACCAGTCATCAGCTGATGTCTCACGGTCAGGTGAATGACCTTACCCTAGATACACTTCAAAATCATACAGGCAGTCCCCGTTATACGCGGTCCCGCTTTATGCGATTTCGCTTTTACGCGGTTTAAACAAAAAAAAAATTTCTTTGAAGGGTTTTGTATTTGAGTTGAGTTGCGCCAAAACGGTGATTGTTTGAAGTGTACAGTTAGTAATGGAGGGGCGGTGACGCGCTGTTCTCTCTCCTCAAGGTCAGTGGTCTCATACCGCTTGCCTCTCCCCACCCCTACTTGCTCTGTCATTGTCTGTGTTTGTCTATTTTTACAACATAGTCAGTCACCTCTCGCTATCATTCGCTGTCAGTAGCACTGCGCTGTGTACCTCGTCTAGCAATTATTTCCTGTTCACGTTTCATTGAGTGGTGAGTGTGACATTTCGTTCAGTGTTGTCGAGTTATTGAAAATGTCACAAAAACGCAAGGAACATTCAAGTGCGAGTACTAAAAACCGTGCGAGAAATTCTCTTTCATTGGAGATTAAACTGGAAGTTTTAAAGCGTATTGATAAAGGCGAACGTGTTGTCGATATTCAGTGAGTAATGGGTCTTCCAGAGTCGTCTATAAGGACGATCCGATCGAACGCAGACGCAATTCGTAAAAGTGTTGAATCTTGTACGAATTTAAGTGTCGTAAGAGTAGCTACATTGAGATCAGATGCAATGGAAAAAATGGAAAAGCTTTTGTCTACCTGGATTGAACACCACAACCAGCGGAATGCGCCTATTTTTATGGCAATCATTCAAGAAAAAGCTAAAAGTCTTTATGCAGAATTAACACAAGACAATGAAAATCCACCAACATTTAACGCTAGTAGAGGTTGGTTCAACCGTTTTAAGGCTCGCAACGCTTTTCACAGATTAAAAGTTACGGGCGAGGTTGCTTCTGCTGATAATGAAGGAGCTGATGAATTCAGAGAAACTGCATTTAAAAATATTATTGCAGAAGGTGGTTATATGGCAAAGCAAGTTTTCAATTTAGACGAGACTGGCCTATATTGGAAAAGAATGCCAAGCAGAACTTTTATTTCTATTGAAGAAAAAACTGCACCTGGTTTCAAAGCTGCTAAAGACCGTTGCACATTGCTTTTTGGGGGCAACGCCTTTGGCAATTGCAAATTAAAACCATTGATGATTTATCAATCAGAAACCCCCAGAGCACTTAAAGGTTACGATAAAAGTAAACTGCCTGTGGTTTGGAAATCTAGTAAGAAAGGTTGGATGACAGGAAAAATATTTTATGATTATGTTTCACAAGAGCTTCAAGAGGAACTAAAACGCTATTGTGAAAAGGAAAACATTGAGTTTAAGGTTTTGATTCCTTTGGATAATGTGTCGAGCCATCCCTCAGAAATATGTGAGGTGAATGAAAGCATCAAGGTTTTGTTTCTTCCCCCTAACACTACTTCCATATTGCAGCCTATGGACCAAGGCGTAATTTCAGCGTTCAAAGCCAACTACCTTAAGGAGACACTCACAACTCATAAACTCGTGATGCTAATGACCAGCTTTCAATTAAAGAATTCTGGAAACAGTTCAATATTAAGATGGCTGTTGAAATCATAGATAAATGTTGGAAAGGACTGACACTTCACTGTATGAACAGGGTGTGGAAAAAACTATGGCCTCAGGTTTAATCCTACCATAATGATTCACACACCCTTAATACGGCACTATCACCACCTTCGATGATAGCCGCTGTTCCATAGTTATGTAGATTCCCCTGATTTACCCCCTGGTTAATTTCTAAGTTCACCAATTTAGAATATATTTACATTATAAATCCACGGTCAGGGTTCGGTGAAACCGTGACCACCCGAAATGTAGGGGAAACTACTAAAAGACATACAAGGTTTACACTAACACTGCTACTACAGTTCACAGATGGCAAACCATTATATGTTTGGTTGTATTATCATTTAATTTTCCTCTGAGACTCATTTACCATTTATTATTCACCCATTTAAACATTTTATTTTATTTAACTTGCTATAACTTCATATTTGCGTATGGTCAATTATTCACTTCAAGTAAAAATATGGCTACTGACATAGATTCAAACTTATAAACATTCTGAATTATATTTTGATAATTATTTACATTTGGAGGCTAATTATTTTCCTTATCTCTAATAAATCAGTAATCGCCCGAAAAGGTGGGGATTTGTTGGCGCGAGGCAGGGGTCGGGCAGACAAACTACGTGAATTCACGTTCCCCTTCTATGAACACTAGATGACAATTCCTTAACGTTAATTTCTATACAAGACTTATTCCCTTTTACTCTCCCATTTATCCAAACCCGCTGGCTGCTCGTCCCCTCCACCGCTCCAGCAAACCCCATCTTTTTTAAATACGCTGAACTTCAGTCATTTGCTAAATTTTATTTTCACAAATGGCACTAGGTAATTAGTTGAAAACATTGCCTCACTAAATTAATTAAATACACTCTTAGGCAATGTTGGTACGTGGTGTTGTGCACCCTTTTTATGCACCTTGAGTGAAAAAATATTATTACCACGTACTTTAGGGGTCCCCCTCCCCGTTCAATAATATAGTTAAATTTCTAATCGATACCAATTTTGTGGAGCCGGACCATCGTCGTTTCACCACCCGAAGGAAGTTCCGCCAACCATGGTCCGCCTCAACATGCCAAAACCCACTGTCAGGATTGGTAAGGTCGTGACCCCGCGAAAATGGGGGAGGATCCCCTCTCTTTTAAATATACCATAATCTGTGTTTATGTATCAAAATTTTAATAATAAAAAAAATGTCTAACATCACTCAGCTAGATAATACTTCTTTAATTGGGTCACATTATACGTTCCTTTTATTTCTCGGGTTTGCAAATCTACTAAAACATAAGCTTTCTCCATTTTCACTTCGCTAAATTCATAGGGACCGTCGTACAATAGGAAGAATTTTTTAATCTCTTTGTCCAAAGCCGATGATTGATCGTGGTTTTTTTATTAATACTAGTTGTCCTACCTCGTATTGTATGGGTGTTAAATTCCTGTCATGTCTTCGTTTACGCTGTTCAGCTTTACTTAGCAGCCGGTCGTTTGCAATCACCAGTTTCCTACCGTGTGTTATATCCGTCCGGGTTGGAAATTTTATCAGTTCTTCTAATATGCGTGATGGCCTTCTCTGAAACATTAACTCATGCGGGCTGTAGCTAGTGGATTCATGCAAACTACTATTAATATATCCTTCTATCTTGCACACAAATGTAGCCCACAATGAATGTTTTTTCCTCCTAACGTTTCCCTCCAGGTGTTGCTGGTAAACTGAGAACCATGATCTGATAATATTATTTTGGGTTTACCTACTTCAGTAATGTACTCATTTACTATCTTCCTAGCTAATACCAAGGAGGTAGCTTTTTTAATCGGGTACAATTTTAGAAATTTGGTAAAAACATCTAGCACAACAAATAAATAATTCACCCCTCCTCGACCTTTGGGTAGAGGGCCATATAAATCGACGGCAACTATTGCTAAAGGACTGTCTGGTATTACATGTTGCATTAAACCCTCCTGTTTACGATTATTTACTTTGGCTTTCTGACAAATTTCGCATGTTTTTAATATTTTACGCACTGTTCTTTCCATATTATTAAATTTACATGATTCTTTCAATATGTCACTGCATTTCTTGGGACCTATATGACCATACCTCAAATGACAATCTCTCACTACTTCAGGATGCATATTTTCCAATCATCACTTTGTTCATTTGTACGGTGAAATAAATGTTTATTATACAAACTAAAATGCTTTTCCCATCTGTGAGGTATGTTGGGTATCTGGTTTAAAGCTATCATTATTCTACCAAGTTCGGTATCTCTTTCTTGGTCTGTTGCTAGGTTATTTGTTAATTTTTTCATATCCATTTCCCCCGCTTCTTTTATTATAAATATCTTATAAGTATTTGCTATGTCTACTTCAGTACTATTGTCAAAATCGGTTCTGGATAGGACATCAGCTACTACATTTTCTTTACCCCTACAATACTACAATACTCGATGGTTAAGTCATATTCTTGTAATATTATCATCCAGTGCACTAACCTACCATGCGTTAGTTTACAGTTTTTTTTAAAATGTTAACGCTTGATGATCTGATCTTATTATTACTTTATTTCCTAATAGGTTAGGTATGTTCTGAATTTTCTACAGGCGAAAACTATTGATAACGCCTCCTTTTCTGTTGTATAGTTCTTCTCAGTAGTTAATAAAGACCTACTAGCAAAAGCTACTACTTTATGGTTACCATTCCCATCTAACTGAAACAATTCTACCCCCAAAGCGATGTCCGATGCGTCTGTGTGTATATAAAATGGTTCGAGAAAATTACGATGAGCTAATATAACTGTGTTTAAAAATTTATTTTTTATTAGCTCAAATACAGTTTGCTCTTTTAAATTCCACTGCCATCGATTACCTTTATTTAACAAATGCCCCAATTGTACTGTTAAATAGGAATATTTGTCTACAAATTGCCTATAATAATTACACAAGCCTAAGAAACTTTGCAACTGTTTAACATTTTTTGGTACTGGAAAATTCTGTATTATTTCTACTTTCTTAGGGTCTGTACTGATACCCTTGGCTGAAATTATATGGCCTAAAAAGTTAACTTGTTCTTTCAAAAATTCTGACTTCTTAAACTTAACCGTCATGCCATATTCATGCAGCCTACGTAACACTCTGTCTAACCTTTCGCAATGTGTATCAATGTCTGGTGACGTAATAACTATATCGTCCACATAAACGGTTGTGAATTCTAAAATCTCTCTCCCTAATACGTAGTCTAAACATTTAATGAAAATTGAAACACTTACGGTTAGTCCAAAAGGTAACCTACGAAATTGATAGTTCCTGCCGTTGTATAAGAAAGCCACATACTGATGAGATTCTTCCTCCAGCTCTATCTGCCAGTACCCGGCTGTTAAGTCCAATGTTGTAATGTATTTGGTTCCACTGAAACGTTGAAGAATTTCACTCACTGGTTCAGGCGATTCTCTGTCTGGAACAATTATTCTGTTTACCTGTCTCGCGTCTAAACACAGTCTTATCGATAAATCTTTCTTGGTAACCACTACTAAAGGGTTGGAATATGGTGAGGTGGATTTTTCTATTATACCTTCTCTCAACATCTTATTTATTTCCTCTTGTACTAACCCCCTCTTTGAGTATGGTACCGGGTAGGTTTTAGGTGCAAAAGGTGTTTTTTCTTTAACGATTAGTTTACCCTTAAAATTTTTTACTAAACCTGGTTCGTCTGAAAAAACTAATTTTTTTATTATTTATTACTTGTACTACTTTTTCCCTATCTTGATAACTAAATTCCCCATCTTGATATAAGATCTTATTCAATTTTTTCACCCCAACTATCTTAGTTTCAAATAATTCATGGTTATTTACCCTCAGGTTACAATAATTAATCATCAAGGGCCTACATTCGTTTACGTCATTATCAGAAATTAAAATTCCCTTACTAATTATTTTTAATGCTTTCATTTCTACAGTTTTCTTTCGTATAAATGGTATTTCAATTATATTATTATCATTGTTTAATTTCATAGTCTGTGTATAATAGTTTAACTCCACTTTGAAATTATTTAAAAAATCATTACCCATTATAGCTCCCATATTTAACCCTGAAATGACCAAAAAAGGTACATTTATTGTGTTTTTATTTACCTTTAGTTGTAGCATTATTTGTTTAGTTACATTTTTTACTGCGTGTTACTCCTACAACACTAATTCCCAGTGCTGGTAGTTGTGGAATTGTCTCTGTAGTTTTTTTTTTTTTTTTCAAAACTTTTATCATCTATACAGTTCACTCCCTGAATCTACTAGAAAAATGTATTTGGAATTAAACACTTCGGCTTCAACTTCTGCCATACCAAAGTTATTGCTACTCTCCCCCACTTCTTCATCGGATAAATCATTATGTATGTTGGTAATAAGTGACCCTATTGTCATGTGATTTCTAGACGGCTGGGGGCTTTCCTTTTCAACCGCCCTGATTAGTTTAACTGTACTGGAGGTGGTGGTTCGCTGTAAACCCCCCTATGACCCCTCTATTGTTTTGGTTATTAGAAAGTGCTTCAACACCCCTAGTGTCATTTGGGTTACCAACATATCCCCCTCTACCTCTGTGGTTAAAATTTCCCGGCATTCCCCGATTACTGGTGAAGCCTCCCCCACTATGACTCCCTCTAAACTCACTAAGATCGAAACCTCTATAATTCTCCACTCTCCCTTGAGCACTACCCCTCGGACCCTGACACCTATAACATTGATTTTGCGAACTATTATAGTTACTAGCTCTACAACTAGGGTTTGGACATAACCATGCCCCCTCCTCCGGTCTACTCATATTATTAACAAAACGGTCTGGTTGTCTTACTTCACTATCTCTAAACTGATATTTATTATCTTCTTCCTCTTTCATACTCTGGTATGCTTCTAGTATTTTTTCTAACTCGGCTATATTAACAAACTCCCAGGTTCTGATTGTGGACTGTATGTCCTTAGGTAAATGCTTACTAATGTATCTTATAAAAGATGAAAGAGGCATTGGTGGTTCTAAATATTTAACCTGGCTATATAGTCGTGTCACATACGACGTAATACTCATATGTTTTATATTAAAATTACCCCATCCCATTATTGTACTGTGCAAACCCTCTTGTTTCTCCTCTGACCAGTATTTATTTTTAAATGCTTGTTCAAACTCATTAAAATTTGCCCAGCTATCATTATGAGCATCCGCCCATGTTTTAACCCCTTTAAAATATTTTAACATTCTTGCTAACTTAATTTCCCAACTTTCTTGGTTATATTTATTGAAACTTTTTACTGAGTTTAAAAATTGTATGGGGTTCACCCCCCTACTTTCATTACTGAAATAACCTAATTCAACTTCCATGTTCACTCTCTTACTTACATTAGTTAATTTTTGGTTAATTGCTACACTTAAATCTTCTCTGACTTTAATTATTTCTTGTTCGTGTTCTGTTTGTTTACTTTTCAAACTAGTTACATTAGTTTTAATTGTCTCAATTTGCTCAAAGTTACTTCTGAATTCATCATTTATATTCTCTTGTATTTTATTTGCTTTTTTAATTTGCTCACACTCATCAATTACACCTTGAACATTACTGTCAATTTTGTCATTTTGTTTTTTAATTTTATTGTTAAATTTATTTAACGCGTCAAATTTTTTGTTTGTCTCTATTAGTTTCTCGTTTTGTTTTTCATTAATTGTTTTTATATCATTTTCCATTTCGGTTTGTATTTTGTTTATATCTATAGTCAGTTCATCTTTCACTCCAACAATAGTCTCATTCATACTTTCCAATCGGCTATTCATATTTACATCACTCATTTTTAGTTCACTTCTTATGTTCGCAAACTCGTTATTTATTTCTAGTAACCGTTCGTCTTGTTTGTTAAGTTTAATATTTACAGCATTTATCGCGGATTTGATTTCAGATTTAAATTCATTTAAACTCGTGTTTTGCTGGTCAGACTTTTCATTTAAACTCGTGTTTTCATTTATTCTTATCAAATTTATTATTCATTTCTTTCATTTCTATGCTATTTGCGTTTATCTCTGATTTGATTCCTGACATCATTCCCATTATCATTGGTAATTGATTAAATATATTTACCCCGTTGCCTCTACTACCCCCCGCTACTACAGTTTCATTTACATCTATTTCAACATTTTCACTAACAATTTCATTAGTTGTTACCATACGGTCTTGCGTAACATTTAAAATTGACTCCTCATCTACACTTTCACACAAATTTGCACTCTTGTTTTTCTCTGCCATTTTGACCTGGTTGTAAATTAATTCAATTTGATTTTAATTTACAACGTCTACTGTTACGGGCGCCAACTGAAGCTGTACACATGAATTAAATGTTAAATATTGAAAATATTTTTATTACCTACCTTTATCGGTAATTGACCCTGTAATGGGTCGAATTAGAAGGTTTTTTTTTATTGATTTTGGTCTCAGTTTTATAAAGATTTTAAATTCACTTCATATATGTGAGCTACCCCAGTTTAATTTTATATTAATATAAACCACCCATTCAATCACTTTCAAATTGCCAGACTTCACCTGTAGGGAGCCTCAGTACAGCAATGCACAGTGTTAGCCAAAACAATTGCCAGACGTATTGCGTAACCGCCCAGCAGCAGCCTTGTGACACAGTCTACAGTCTGCAGATTGTCACCACTGAATGAACATCAACATCAGACAGTAAAGTTGGTTAATTTAAAACAGTGGCCTCGGGAGTGTAAGATAGGCCATAATAATTAGTCGGCCTATCTATTCTATTTTATAAAACGTACAAACAGTATAACGTGCGGCCAGATCATCTCACCTACAGACCGCGTGCGGTCCGTATAAAAGTATCGGCCGACCTAGCCGGTAAAAACCCGGAACATTATTCAAAAGTGAACTAACTGAATCAGAATGAAGTGAGTGTGTCGAAAGAAAAGACGGTAAACGATGAACGCATAACTGTTGGACATTCAACGAAAACTTGGTGCGGGCCACACGACAAGGCTGGAGGAGACGCCGTTGTGCAAGTAAAAGTAGTCATATCAAAATTTTAATGATGCCATTGAAACTGATCAAATAAATTTGGGGTTTTGTAAAATTGGTATGCGAGTTGTGTGTGGGCATTGCTGGGCCGCCTTAATAGATCAAAATAATATTGTAGGATAACTTAGTTAAAACGTTTATTTTTGTTATTGTGTAAGGGTAGGTTTTAACAGGAGAAAATAACGCTAAAATTATCTCAGTTTGTCATGATTAGAATAAACAAAAATTAACAGCCATGTAACTTCATTAAAATGTTTTAAAGGAATAATTTGCAGTAAAGAGTTGTTTTGGGAATTTAAAACTGAATGAGAACGTAACTAAAAATGAAATTTAATAAAATGAATTAGTAGCGTATCAATGTTTTAAGTTAATTATTACGCCACATTACCAGCACCTATCCAGTATGAAAGATTTCGTCTAACGAACCTGGCAGAAAGTGTAATTAGGTTTCGATTTTGAACCATAAAAAATCGTGGCGACCAAAACAGTTGGGGATCTTCTGAGTGTAGTAAGTCAGGGTGGCGTGTGTTAAAGGTAAGTAAAAAGAATAGACAATAACAACCCAGGTGTCGTCTGGTGTAGTTAGCAGAGAAAAACTGGGGGAATGCAATTGACAAACATATTTATATGTTCACTTAACACATTTTTTATTTCATTTTACTTAGTCATCAGATACTACCACAAGTCTCACATCAACAATTTCATCTTTCTTTTACGTTGCATTGAAAATAGATTCTGAAATATTCTTTCAACTTTAATTTATTTATTATTCATTTTCTTCAAAAAAAAAAACTATTTATCTCAATTACTTTGTTTCATAAATTATTAAAATATTTAGACTATCGTTACATAACAAATATTTTCATAGTTAGCTTCACACTCAAATGTGAAGAAAAAATATCAACTTAACTAACTACTCTATAAAAGACAGCCCAGCTTGCTCACTCACTCTCTCTCAAACAGGATTTAAATTATTCCCCAAAAAAGAAACTAGCGCCCTTTATGTTAAAATTTTGTTAGGCAGTAACGTTACGTGATCCTCGGCGTCTCCTCCACCTCATGTCGCACTTGTCGTCGTTTTTATATGTTCACCACATTACTCACTGTGCTTTCCGAATTTTTATTTGTTTATTAATGTAGTGCTGATGTTGCACTTTAAAATCACTTTGACAGATACTGTTTCAACACATTTTTGAGGTCTAAAAAGATTTTTTGACTCGCGAGTCTTGATGTACGCCTGGCCAGACGTATGTTGTTTTGTCGACTGAGGGACACTAAAAGTTTTGTCAAGAAGACTAGCCGCTTCATCCCGCGGCTACTTGGTATTTGATTGGAGCACAGCGGCACCACGTGACATAGCAAATATTCAACACCACATATAGTCTACTCACTGTAACTGCTTAACCAGCCTAGTACGTGCCAAATTAACTGTAAGCACGCGCAATAGCGCACATTCCATAGCACCTTAAAACCGTACTTGTTGACAACTTTTCGAGACCAACATGCAGATGGGCGTCACCTATGGGAGTTTCTATTGTTATACATTGAGGACTCGCGTGGGTAACTACTGCGTTGTATTCACAATTAAAATGGTATTCACAAATAAAAATCTATCGCATAATTCTGTCCCATTACAATTGTTAATAATCTTCGATCAAGATATCACTCATTATTAAGTGTTTATCTCTTAAGCTATACGGTGTTACACACATTTGAAACACTCTTACATCTAGACATGTTAATAATCTTAATCTAGACATTTATTCAATGTGATCTACTTAAAGATTACTAAAACAAAATAAAATTTAAATGTAATTTTAATTGAATTCATTTACTCAGATCTGACCTCAGTTTGCTCAGTCTATACCAATGTTTTTTAAAAATTATATTCAAAATTATATTATTTACTCTTAGACTGGCATTTGTATCATATTAAAAATTTTAAATTATTCTCTTCTACAAAATGCAAATATCAAATCATTTCAATTATTTTACTTTGATAAAAAAAATATACTATCTCAAAATTAAACTCTTTTCTATATTTCTCTATATGCGATCGCTCATTCTTATGACTAAAACATTTACCTAAGACTATTACATTATTTCTAATTATAAACCCGCTCATTCTTATGACTAAAACATTTACCTAAGACTATTACATTATTTCTAATTATAAACCTTTTTTGTTTTAATTCATTGTCTCTTTATATAGTCTTTATGAGCTCTTTTAAAAGAATCATTTAAAAATGCATTATGCATGTCACCTCGAGTTCTGATGACCTTATGACTTATTGACGGGGTCCAGCGTTGTCCAGAGTTGGGTTTCCATTACTCCTGGCGTGGCATGGTCCTGGATATGTCCAGAGTCCAGCGTCGTTCTCCAGTAGTGTGTGGTCCATCCCAGAGAATTACTATCTGCTGCAAGGTGGATCTCGTACTGCTGTTAGGCGTTTCAAAAGCATCTAACGTCTAGCATCTCGTGTCGCTCTTGTAGCTTCTCTGTTGATACTCTTGCTGACTTAAACAGTCCCGGTACTCTACGTTTCCTGTAATATTGTAAACATAATTACTGAACGTCTTTATTCGTTCATAGATGAGACTTATAACAAAATAAACTGTTCTGCCGACGGACAGCGTGTCCGACTACAATTGTGTTTTGAAAAGAAGAGAAGGGTTTTCAGTCGAACCCTTAATTTATACCCTCTCGAGATTCCGCACCTGTTGGTTCCAAAATTGTCCTGTCGAGACCTGCAGATCACATGCTAGCCCCCACTCCCGAACCTTTTCATATATTTGCAATTTTTTGCAAATGGCAATGTTTTGTATGGAATCGAGATAGCACAAATCATAGCTAATTTGATTAAGCACTCACTGTATTAATTTGAGCGTCTTAGTGTAATTTGCGTATTTTTGGCACATTTATTTCGCACTGACTTCGCGTAGTGTGTCCTATTAACGTCATTTTCTTACTGTGGATAGCTATAAAATTTACACACACTTTGGTGCCTTTCGTTTGTTTATAGACTAATTAGTTTTCACACAGTGAATTAAAATAATTATTTTAGTAATTATTTGGGGAGGGTAGCTGAGATTCCTGTCTGTACATGCATCACTAACACACACAAGATACATGCGTAACACACATACAATCGAGCAGGTGTTCTTTGCCTGTTGGAACAGGTTAATTTCTCCCCTAGTATAACAATGAAACGTTTTTACAATCCCAGACCTGTCCATTTACCCCAAACTTATAATAATTTACAAATTTTATATTTTTTTAAATCCATGCTTAATACAGCATATGGCTGTATCGTTGCAATATATATACAGGGTGATTCACGAAGAAATGGAAATACTTCGGGAGATGAATCTACATCAAAAAATAAGAAAAAATGTTCATATAAACATAGGTCCGGAAATGCTTCGTTAGCGAGTTACAGCTAGCGAAAGATTTCGCCCGGGTTTCGGTTCCCCCGGGTAAATGAAGACTTTCTGAAATTCTGGGAAGGGGCGAATTCTGCTGTTTCTTATGGTTTTTGACCTGAAAAATCGAATAAAACGGGTTGCAGAACTGTATCTCCCATAAGTTTCATGATATCCGACGTAAAACAGAAAAATCTTTGCCTAAAAACAAATTTTGGAAAATTGGAAACAATTGGAATTTTTTGTTGATTTTTATTGACTTTATTTACACAATTTTTCTCAGAATTAAATTCTTTACAAGTTTTGTTTTTAACTTTTATGCATTTATTAGTCATTTAACAAAGTTATTGTACTTCTAACCTAACCTTATATATATATGTAACCAATTTAAACAGTTGTAGTAAATGTGTATAGTTTTTTAAAAGAGCTCTAAAGGCAGTATTCCATTGGGAAAATTAATAATTTCCTTTGAGGGTATATATTTTATTGCTAACAGAAGCACAGGTATAGTTCATATGTACATATAAATGTTACACTTTGCCTTATTTAAATCAATAGAAAAACTGATGCAACTAATTGTCGGTAAGTAATATTTATTTTGTTACAGTATTATTTGGAAGACATCACTACAGTTATAAAGGATGAAATTGTTTTAGAAGAAGCGGAAAAAGAAGAGAATACACAAGAGGTGAAGTTTTTTTAAAATATATAATCAATCTTCTATCTATAAGTAGGTGAACAAGTGAGATTCATGATAGATAAGTGTTCCATTGAAGGCTGTCAATTAACAAAGTACAGTAAACCCTCGATTTAACGGACTAATTGGTGCTGAGGGGTGTCCGTTAAATCGAAAGTCCGTTAATTCGCAAATTTTGTTTTTTGAGGATATATTTAAGTCAAATAGGCCTATAACGCTTGAAATTTTAATACTATTAATATCATGCAAATACCGTATTGTTCCGAATACAAGCCGCACTTTTTCTTGTAAAAACATGGTCGCTAATTTGGCCTGCATCTCGCATTTGCGTGCTAACGAAATTCGAAGTTATACCTGACTTTTGGCGGGACGAACGCCTTTGGTATCTATGAGTTGTTTACTGTGTAAGCAACAGCAGATTGCCTGGCTGTTGTTAACTCTGGCATTATGATTTATGACTGCAACCGTACGTTTTAACAGCAAACTGAACAAAGAATAGGAAGAAAAAGTGTAAGTGCATGCGCACGCGCGCATGCTTGCACCCTTCTGTAGGCAGCAAGACAAAGGATGAGTAGAGGGGGTGTAAGTAACATGTTTCTAAATAACGGGTAAACTGCCAGTGTGGTTTTCTATTGTAACAGCGACAACATCGCTTATCTGTATTTTAATACGTACTATTAATATCATGCAAATACAATTTTATGTACACACCTTTATTTATTCTGGATAAAAGCATCAAGAGTCAGTTGTTTTCCACTAGAATCTTGCTTCTTTATTATTAAAGATCTAAACTGTCTAAAATGGTCCTAATAAGCACACACTTCCGGATCTGAAGACTCCCCAATGTACGCGATAATTTCGTCCATGCTGTTTCTTATCGCTGATAATTTAGGGCCTCCTGTAACAGATGTTTCTTCATCGTCATCATCTCCATCTTCCCGATCGTCGTGTAGAACAGATTCCGCGATCTCTTCCTGACTCAGGATTTGGTAGCCTGGATCACCCTCGTCCAAATTTAGCCACTGTTCTATGTCATTCTCGTTTACTTCTTCACCAGCCTTCTTTACGGTTTCACAGAAATCGGATGTTTCAAATCCTCTGAAATCGTACTCTGGTTCAGTCCCATTCAGTAACTGTGTCCACCCATTAGCCAATGTTGTTTCCTTCATCTCCTTCCATGCGGCAGCAAAATTAAAGATGGCGGACTTGATGTTGTATGCACGCAGATTTTGCAGCGTTCTAGCTCCTCTCGTGTCGTTTTCATGGTCTTGTTCGTCCTCCAAGACAACCATCACCTCTTCAAGAACTTCTTCTTGTACAGCCTTTTGCAGGCAACAATGACTCCTTGGTCCATTGGCTGTAAAATTGAAGTGGTGTTCGGAGGGGGGAAGACGCATTTTATTTTTCCGTCGTTGCTGACTAACTTCTCGGAGTTGCGATGGGCCGGTGCATTGCCAGTAGTAAGACAGCTTTCATTGCATGCGATGGAATTTTCATAGTCTCTTCTTGAAAACATCGCACTTCTGGCACAAAATGATTAAAAAACCAGTCTGAAAAAATACTGAAGGTAAACCAAGCATTTTTTGAACTTTCATAAATGACTGGCAACTGGTTCATTATGTTCTTTATCGCACGAGGTTTCTTTGCGTTTCTGACTACGACTGGAGTAAGTCGATGCAAACCATCAGCATTCGCACACAGTAGGGCAGAAAGCCGCTCCTTGTTGAGTTTACGGCCTGGTGTGCTAGTTTCATGTTTGTGTGCCAGAGTATTTTCAGGCACAGCACGAAAGTAGAGACCAGTCTCATCAGCATTGTAGACCTGAGACAAAATGAGACCCTCAGATTCGATCGTTTCCTTTATATGTTGACGAAAAGGTTCAACTCGTTCAGTGTCTGCACTCAGCGCTTCACCACATGTTGATCTATTTGTGATGCCATGCTGTTTACGAAAACGCCAAAGCCACCCATCACTCGCCTGAAATTGGATACCAATATGTTTCACCAGTTTATCAGCAGCAGCCCACAACTCCACACTACGAACAACGACGCCACTAGAACGTTGTTGAATAAATCACTTGTACACAGCATCCTCTAATTGTTTGTGTTTGGCTAATTTAATGTGTTTTCTTTCTCCCTCATTCTTCGAACTATCAACACTACTTTAGCGAAAACTGAATAAGTTTATCTTTATTCTTTCGAATGTCTGAAACGGTTTGTTTCTTTACACCGTACACTTCACAAACATGTGCAACAGACGCGCCACCTTCAGGTTTACTTATTAAATATCACTATAATATTGACGACTCAGAACACTAAGTTTTTTATAAGTAAAAACGTAAAGTTTTACCTTACAGCCTAAACCGGCTTTCACCTGTATAAGGCTTCATTAGAGGCAGTCGTTAGTAGCGCTGCTCGTCTTGTTGTTGGCGACGAGATAGTGTTTCGAAAGATTGAAGCTGTGTGTGTGTGGTGAGATGTGTTCGAATAATGCGTGCGATTTGAATTGTGTCTGTTCGTTTAGGATGTCGTTTTTATTTGTTTTTGTGTGTTTGTATATTTCTAATTGTTCTAGAGTGTCTAGTTTTCGGCCTTTTGTGTGTACGTGTAGTATGTTCATGTTATTGTCGATGTTTTTATATGTGTGGTTTGCTTCAATGAGGTGGTTTGCGAAGGTAGATTCTGTAGTGGTGTGGAGTGCTTTTGTGTGTTCAATGTATCTCTGAAGCTACGTCCTGTCTGGCCTATGTAGAATTTACTGCAATTTGAACAATTTAGTTTATATACACCGGGTAGATCGAATTTGTTTTGTGCTTTGGGCATGCGTTTTGATAGTGTGTGTTCTGTTTTGTTAGTAGTTTTGTAAGCGATTCTGTATCCTGCTTTTTTGAATTTGTGGGCAATTTTTTCTGTTTGTTTGGTGATGTATGTTAGTGTTATGAATTTGTTGTTTTCTGTCTTTGTCTGTTGTTTGTTTTGTGTTTTGTGTAGGAGTTTACTGACTATTGTTCTGTCATAACCGTTAGATTCTGCTAGATATTTTATCGTGTTTAGTTCGTCTTTGTAGTCTATTTCATCTAAGGGGATGTTGTTAAGTCTATGTATCATGGTTCTAAAAGCAGCTAGTTTGTGTTGTATTGGGTGATTGGAGGTGTTGTGTATTAGTGTGTCAGTTGTAGTTGGTTTTCTGTATATACTGAATTTGTGCCTGTGTTCTAGTTTTGTGATGGAGAGGTCTAAGAAGTTTATGGTATTGTTGTGTTCGTATTCGGCAGTGAAGGTTATGTTTTTATGTATTTTGTTTATGTGCGTTAGTAACTGTTCACATTGTCTTTTGTTTCCCCTGTATAGTATTAGAATGTCATCAACGTATCTGTGCCAATATAGTATTTTATGTGAGTGTCTGTCATTGTTTGTGAGTATTTTTGTTTTTTCTAAGTGTTGGAGGAAGACTTCTGCTAGAATGCTGGATATGGGGGAGCCCATGGGTAGGCCATCGTTCTGTGTGTAGTATTTATTGTTATAAGTAAAGTAGTTTTGTTTTGTGATAATGTTCAGAGTTTCTGTTATTTCATTGATAAGTTCGTCTGGTGTGTTGTTCTGTTTGAGTTTGTTTTGTAGGATGGTGATTGTTTCAGAGATGGGGATGTTTGTGTACAGGGTTTAATGTCAAAGGAGGCTAATGTGGCGTTATGGGGGATGTGTATGTCTTTTATTTTTGTTACTAGGTCGGTGTTGTTTTTTACTGCAATGTTGTTGTCTATTTGTGTGTGTTGTCTAATAATTTTGTCTAGATATTTTGCCAGTTTGTGTGCAGGGGCATTACGGTAGTTGATAATGGGGCGGATCGGAATGTCTTCTTTATGGATTTTGGGAAGCGCTTGGAGTGTAGGTGCTGATGGTCGGATTTGTTTCATGTAGGGCTTTTGTTTATGTGTCATAATGTGTTTGGCTTTGTTGACTATTTGTTTTACTGAGTTTTGGTATCTGTCGGTGGGGTCGTGTTTTAGTTCTGTGATGTTGTTCTGTTCTATGAAGTCTTGTACTTTTTTGTGTAGGTTGTCTGTGGGGATAATTACAGTCGTGTTGCCTTTGTCAGCTTTTACAAATGTGATGTTGTGTTTGTGTGCCTTTTCCCTCAGTTTGATGGCTGTGTGTATTTCTGAGTTGTGGTTGTTGTTGTCTGGTGTCTTATGTACTCCTATTGTGTTGTTTATATTATGTCTTAATGTGTCTTGATGTTCTGGTGCTGTGTTTTGTATATTTGTTTCTGTGTCAATTATGAGCTTTGGTAGTGTTTGGTTGTTATGTTTGTAATGTATGTTATGTTTTAGGCCTTTATCAAGGAGTGTTTGTTCGTTTTTTGTGAGTGTGACGTTCGTGAGGTTTACTGTACGTGGGTAGAATTTGTGCGAGGGAATTATATCTGTTTTGATTGGTGTCAGGTTTTTTATTTTTCTGTCGTGTTTTGTCTGTATGTTATGTATTTGTTTTTTTGTCCATTCATTTGTGTGATGTATTAGTTCAGTCATGTAATTGTGTCCGTATGTGTTGGCGATATGTAGGTGTAGTGTTAATGCTTTGCGATTAAGGGCGTCTTTTTTCTTATATAGTTGTTTAATTGATTCTTTTATGTATGTTCTTTGTGCGATGTTTTGTGTTATTTGGGCGGCCTGGTTGTTATGTTTAATTTTGATTTGGGCATATTTAGGTGTTAGTGAATTGTTTATGCATGTTTTGTTGAAATTTATGTGAGCTACAATCTTTCTAACCTTCAAAGTTGTGAACTTGTACGCTTGGACGTTGGCTCGTCTTGCTGAGTTAAATTCTTGGATTTCGTTGTCCATGACGTGTCCGTTACTTAACTAAATATCACTATAATATTGACGACTCGGAACACTAAGTTTTTTATAAGTAAAAACGTAAAGTTTTACCTTACAGCCTAAACCGGCTTTCACCTATAGAAGGCTTCATCAGAGGCTGTCGTTAGTAGCGCTGCTCGTCTTGTTGTTGGCGACGAGATATTGTTTCGAAAGATTGAAGCTGTGTGTGTGTGGTGAGATGTGTTCGAATAATGCGTGCGATTTGAATTGTGTCTGTTCGTTTAGGATGTCGTTTTTATTTGTTTTTGTGTGTTTGTATATTTCTAATTGTTCTAGAGTGTCTAGTTTTCGGCCTTTTGTGTGTACGTGTAGTATGTTCATGTTATTGTCGATGTTTTTATATGTGTGGTTTGCTTCAATGAGGTGGTTTGCGAAGGTAGATTCTGTAGTGGTGTGGAGTGCTTTTGTGTGTTCAATGTATCTCTGTTTGAAGCTACGTCCTGTCTGGCCTATGTAGAATTTACTGCAATTTGAACAATTTAGTTTATATACACTGGGTAGATCGAATTTGTTTTGTGCTTTGGGCATGCGTTTTGATAGTGTGTGTTCTGTTTTGTTAGTAGTTTTGTAAGCGATTCTGTATCCTGCTTTTTTGAATTTGTGGGCAATTTTTTCTGTTTGTTTGTTGATGTATGTTTGTGTTATGAATTTGTTGTTTTCTGTCTTTGTCTGTTGTTTGTTTTGTGTTTTGTGTAGGAGTTTACTGACTATTGTTCTGTCATAACCGTTAGATTCTGCTAGATATTTTATCGTGTTTAGTTCGTCTTTGTAGTCTATTTCATCTAAGTTGATGTTGTTAAGTCTATGTATCATGGTTCTAAAAGCAGCTAGTTTGTGTTGTATTGGGTGATTGGAGGTGTTGTGTATTAGTGTGTCAGTTGTAGTTGGTTTTCTGTATATACTGAACTCCTACACAAAACACAAAACAAACAACAGACAAAGACAGAAAACAACAAATTCATAACACTAACATACATCAACAAACAAACAGAAAAAATTGCCCACAAATTCAAAAAAGAAGGATACAGAATCGCTTACAAAACTACTAACAAAACAGAACACACACTATCAAAACGCATGCCCAAAGCACAAAACAAATTCGATCTACCCGGTGTATATAAACTAAATTGTTCAAATTGCAGTAAATTCTACATAGGCCAGACAGGACGTAGCTTCAGAGATACATTGAACACACAAAAGCACTCCACACCACTACAGAATCTACCTTCGCAAACCACCTCATTGAAGCAAACCACACATATAAAAACATCGACAATAACATGAACATACTACACGTACACACAAAAGGCCGAAAACTAGACACTCTAGAACAATTAGAAATATACAAACACACAAAAACAAATAAAAACGACATCCTAAACGAACAGACACAATTCAAATCGCATGCATTATTCGAACACATCTCACCACACACACACAGCTTCAATCTTTCGAAACACTATCTCGTCGCCAACAACAAGACGAGCAGCGCTACTAACGACAGCCTCTGATGAAGCCTTCTATAGGTGAAAGCCGGTTTAGGCTGTAAGGTAAAACTTTACGTTTTTACTTATAAAAAACTTAGTGTTCCGAGTCGTCAATATTATAGTGTAATTTAGTTAAGTAACGGACACGTCATGGACAACGAAATCCAAGAATTTAACTCAGCAAGACGAGCCAACGTCCAAGCATACAAGTTCACAACTTTGAAGGTTAGAAAGATTGTAGCTCACATAAATTTCAACAAAACATGCATAAACAATTCACTAACACCTAAATATGCCCAAATCAAAATTAAACATAACAACCAGGCCGCCCGAATAACACAAAACATCGCACAAAGAACATACATAAAAGGATCAATTACACAACTATATAAGAAAAAAGACGCCCTTAATCGCAAAGCATTAACACTACACCTACATATCGCCAACACATACGGACACAATTACATGACTGAACTAATACATCACACAAATGAATGGACAAAAAAACAAATACGTAACATACAGACAATACACGACAGAAAAATAAAAAACCTGACACCAATCAAAACAGATATAATTCCCTCGCACAAATTCTACCCACGTACAGTAAACCTCACGAACGTCACACTCACAAAAAACGAACAAACACTCCTTGATAAAGGCCTAAAACATAACATACATTACAAACATAACAACCAAACACTAACAAAGCTCATAATTGACACAGAAACAAATATACAAAACACAGCACCAGAACATCATGACACATTAAGACATAATATAAACAACACAATAGGAGTACATAAGACACCAGACAACAACAACCACAACTCAGAAATACACACAGCCATCAAACTGAGGGAAAAGGCACACAAACACAACATCACATTTGTAAAAGCTGACAAAGGCAACACGACTGTAATTATCCCCACAGACAACCTACACAAAAAAGTACAAGACTTCATAGAACAGAACAACATCACAGAACTAAAACACGATCCCACCGACAGATACCAAAACTCAGTAAAACAAATAGTCAACAAATCCAAACACATTATGACACATAAACAAAAGCCCTACATGAAACAAATCCGACCATCAGCACCTACACTACAAGCGCTTCCCAAAATCCATAAAGAAGACATTCCGATCCACCCCATTATCAACTACCGTAATGCCCCTGCACACAAACTGGCAAAATATCTAGACAAAATTATTAGACAACACACACAAATAGACAACAACATTGCAGTAAAAAACAACACGGACCTAGTAACAAAAATAAAGGACATACACATCCCCCATAACGCCACATTAGCCTCCTTTGACATTAAACCCTGTACACAAACATCCCCATCTCTGAAACAATCACCATCCTACAAAACAAACTCAAACAGAACAACACACCAGACGAACTTATCAATGAAATAACAGAAACTCTGAACATTATCACAAAACAAAACTACTTTACTTATAACAATAAATACTACACACAGAACGATGGCCTACCCATGGGCTCCCCCATATCCAGCATTCTAGCAGAAGTCTTCCTCCAACACTTAGAAAAAACAAAAATACTCACAAACAATGACAGACACTCACATAAAATACTATATTGGCACAGATACGTTGATGACATTCTAATACTATACAGGGGAAACAAAAGACAATGTGAACAGTTACTAACGCATATAAACAAAATACATAAAAACATAACCCTCACTGCTGAATACGAACACAACAATACCATAAACTTCTTAGACCTCTCCATCACAAAACTAGAACACAGGCACAAATTCAGTATATACAGAAAACCAACTACAACTGACACACTAATACACAACACCTCCAATCACCCAATACAACACAAACTAGCTGCTTTTAGAACCATGATACATAGACTTAACAACATCCCCTTAGATGAAATAGACTACAAAGACGAACTAAACACGATAAAATATCTAGCAGAATCTAACGGTTATGACAGAACAATAGTCAGTAAACTCCTACACAAAACACAAAACAAACAACAGACAAAGACAGAAAAAAACAAATTCATAACACTAACATACATCAACAAACAAACAGAAAAAATTGCCCACAAATTCAAAAAAGCAGGATACAGAATCGCTTACAAAACTACTAACAAAACAGAACACACACTATCAAAACGCATGCCCAAAGCACAAAACAAATTCGATCTACCCGGTGTATATAAACTAAATTGTTCAAATTGCAGTAAATTCTACATAGGCCAGACAGGACGTAGCTTCAGAGATACATTGAACACACAAAAGCACTCCACACCACTACAGAATCTACCTTCGCAAACCACCTCATTGAAGCAAACCACACATATAAAAACATCGACAATAACATGAACATACTACACGTACACACAAAAGGCCGAAAACTAGACACTCTAGAACAATTAGAAATATACAAACACACAAAAACAAATAAAAACGACATCCTAAACGAACAGACACAATTCAAATCGCACGCATTATTCGAACACATCTCACCACACACACACAGCTTCAATCTTTCGAAACACTATCTCGTCGCCAACAACAAGACGAGCAGCGCTACTAACGACAGCCTCTGATGAAGCCTTCTATAGGTGAAAGCCGGTTTAGACTTTAAGGTAAAACTTTACGTTTTTACTTATAAAAAACTTAGTGTTCCGAGTCGTCAATATTATAGTGATATTTAGTTAAGTAACGGACACGTCATGGACAACGAAATCCAAGAATTTTACTTATTAGTTCAAGCTTTTGCTTTATACTCAAGTTCACACGTTTTTTCGTAACGCCAGACATACTTATGCTGTAATTCACTAATAAAGTAATGGACCCTGTTGTAACAACGCAAGTATAAACTCTTTAAAACTCTCTATTTAACACGTGCAAGGTTCGTACTATAGAAACGCATGTAGTGTACACGCTATGTTCTCTGAATATAGTGATGC
Source organism: Magicicada septendecula (assembly GCA_034769895.1). Lineage (NCBI taxonomy): Eukaryota > Metazoa > Arthropoda > Insecta > Hemiptera > Cicadidae > Magicicada > Magicicada septendecula. The sequence goes on from CM068372.1 coordinate 430,038,533, forward strand.
GACGCTGTACGAATGTGAACTGCGCGTGCATACGAATTATCACGAAGATAGCCGAATATTCAAGAGTGAAAATGCGTTGCTATGGTTATGAACTACCACCAAATTTAAATCACAACCATGGACTTCAAAAACTTAATCGTGATTTTTTTCGTCTCAACATTTTTTTTTAACGTGATAATGTTTTTAGGCTGGGGTCATTCCACAAAATGCGTGATGCAAAATGTGTAACGTCATCGAAAAATGTAACGCTCCAGGTGATGTTAGTAATAAATAAATTTGGTCACAGTGAAATAAGATGCATATCAGTGTATATTGTTCAGTGTTGGTCGTCGTGATGTCTTCCACTGAACGTGTGCGACGCCTGCGTCAACGACAACGCAAAGAGGGGATCGTGAAGAATTAAATGAGTTCTTATCTCCGGTCTCATCAAATACAATTGGAGATGAGAAAATTTGCGTTTCAATACAAGAAACGAAAGAATGCTGCGATAGCTAAGCAATATCGCCAGAACAGGAGAGTCTGCAGTTTATGCACATTATACATTTCAAAAGCCTAAAAACATTATCGTGCTTTTTTTTCCGTTAAATCGAGGGTTTACTGGTTTTGAAGTTGATCATTTGTAGTTGAAAATTAAGATTTAGTTTTAAAACATGGAGACATCTGAGATGTCTTGCATTGGTGGTGTCACCCAACAAATTGAGTGCTAGTCGATTGGGGTTGATGATTCAGTTTCAGTTATTAGTTTATACAATAACATTGAATTTCCTATAACAATGAAATACTTGGATGTTGTCTTCTACATCATTGTTCCTTGTGAGCAATGGGTAGCTTGATGATTGTTATCAACACTTAATTTGAATACATTGTAATATTACACTAATAATTGAATGAACGGTTCGAGTTTTGATTTTACTCGTCCTGTTTTTTGTCATTTGTCTTTCTGTCTGATAGGGTATGTCTCACAATTACTTTTCAACACATCAACTGATTTTCGTAAACCTTAGGCTGTGTGTCTGTATCTCTTCCCTAAAGAACCCTATTATTTTTGACACTGATCTCACAAAGTGTAGGTGGCAGATGGCAAAAATGTGTGAGGGTCAACGTTTCGAAAAAAAAAATTACAAAAGTTCATATGAAATATCAAATTAAAGAGAACTATAAACATTATGAATTTATCTTCATTTTTAAAAATCTTAAAATTTTGGAATCCCGAGGGTCAAAAACTGTGGAAATTCTCATAAAATTCTAAAAATTCAAAGGGATTATTGGACATGTGGCATACCAAGAGGAATATTAACTAAAATCAGAATGTAGTGGTGAGCTTTATAAATTTTAATATTTTGGAATGCAAATTTTTTAACACAGGGCCCTAGAATGGAATCAACAAAATTATAAAAATCCAGTTGGGGCAATACTAAAGAATATTTTAACACAAATTAGATGGTTTTGAATTTGTAGCCTGCATTGTATGCTTACTATACATTTGTTACTTTTCTGTACAAAAAATAACAGGGTAATTGGGAGTTCCTGATAATCGAAAATTATCTAATATAAAAGCTCATTCGCGAGTTGAAAACTGTAGCACTTTGCACATGACATCACTGTCGAAGCAAACACACTCAAGCACCTACATCAACACAGCTGCTACATAAAATGTTCCCGATTTTTACAATAATTTCCTCAGCTCACTCGTTAACTTGTAGTAATACACTGTTATTTTATTAAGTACACTTTATAGTTTCGTATTGACTTTGGGTAACATGTAAGAAGGCATACGTAATATTTGTGAACCAACAAAACTAACCATTTAGGTGTACTCACAATGGAAAAGGTATGAAAATTATCATAACCTTCTGTTTACATATTTTCAAGAGGAAATATATTTTAAAACTAAGTGAACATTATGTAAATTACAAGGGGTATCCAAAAAATAAGTTTCCCTAATTTTTATATCCAAGTATGAGCGACTCAGGCAGTTCCCGTGCACAGGGAAGTTTAGTTTCGGTGTAGTGGCAGCGCTCGCAGCTGGACTGGTGGCCGTGAACTGCTCAAGCGTCAGTAGCAAGCCGAGCGCCATGGAGACTGCACTTTGTTTTGCCGCTAGTTGTGAAATACGTGGTTTTATTCGATTTTTGACTGCAAAAAATGAATCTGCCGTGGAAATTCATCGTCAGTTATGCAGTGTTTATGGTGAAGACATCAAGTCTGTACAGATGGTTCGACGTTGGCGAACAATGTTTATTGAAAGCAGAGAAAATGTTCATGATGATGAGCGCAGCGGCCGACCAGCAACTTTGCGCCAAGCCGACACCATTGCTGCTGTGCGTGACATCGACTCCGACAAACGGCTCATGCTCGACGAATTCATGACTCTACTGCCACCAAATATTGAAATTAGCTGACCCTCTCTTCACAACATATTAGTTGAAGACCTTCAACTTTCAAAAGTGTGTGCAAGATGGGTGCCGCGCTTATTGTCTGACGCCCATAAGCAACATCGCCTAATAGCTGCACAATCTTTCTTGCAGTTGTTTAAAGGTAAGGGTGAAGCCCTGTTTATAAGGATAGTCACTGGTGATGAAACATGGATTCACCATTCAACTCCCGAAAGCAAGTGCCAGAGTATGGTGTGGCAAAAAAAAGGAGAGAAAGCTCCCCAAAAAGCCAATGTGATTGAGTCGGCAGGAAAGGTGATGGCCACAGTTTTTTGGGACTGCTATGGAGTATTGCTAATTGATTATCTGCCACCTGGAACGACAATAAATGCAGCACGGTACTGTGACGTGCTGATCAGACTTCGTCGTGCTATTCAAAACAAACGGTGGGGGCTTTTGTCACGCAAAGTTTTGCTCCTTTACGACAACACCTGACCACTTGCTGCTCGTGCAACAGGCGAGCTTCTCGCCAACTTCCGATGGGAGATTTTCGAGCATCCTCCGTACTCTCCAGACCTTGCTCCACGTGACTTCATCTATTTCCGGAACTCAAACATCATCTAGGCGGTCGGCGCTTCGCCAATGAAGACGAAGTGATAAAGGAGGTGGATAACTGGTTTCAGAATTTGGCGGCAGATTGGTATGAAGCTGGAATAAAAAAACTTACCTAGGTACAAGAAATGCTTGGAAAGGGATGGAAATTATATAGAAAAATAAGTACTTGTGTACAAAGGTAAATAAATATTTTTTGCACTTTTTAAATTATTTTTTAATTTTTCCTTGATAAGGAAATCTTACTTTTTGGATACCCCTCGTATTAACAGATACCTGAATGTATTGACGTTGCTGTACTAATGGTGAACTTTGCATCTTTTTGGACGGTTTTCTTTGATTTTGTTCCTCTCTTGTATAAACAGATTTGTTTAGATGCCACAGTCTGATATATGTGTCTGCGTCATCAAGAATGTTAAGTCCTTGAAGCTTATCATTAGCAATGGATTTTACTTTTTGTATCACACCACTCTCCCGGCACTTGTCAGTCTGCCCATGAAACTTTATAAAACTTTCTTCAAAATTATTTGTGCACAGTGGAATTATTGGTAACTAAGAACTCGAATGCCTCCTTTTGACATGGTTTATATCCATGAAATGTCCTTATTGTTTTCACAAACAGCGCTGCTTTTTTTTACCTAGATTGGGAAATTTTTCTTGCAATTTAAATACCTCGTAACCAGCCAAATAACGAAGACCTTCGCACTTCCTGATATCTGCGCCATTACATAGAAATCAAAATTTTCATCGGATATATGTGTTCTTTTGATAACTTGAAAGCTAACTTAACGTTTTAATTTTGTTTATTTAATAGGTCTTTTAAACACACAATACTTATGTGTTCGTGACTACATACAACAAATCCTTTGCTAACAAAATCATTCCTGGCAAGCTATAACATGTGTGGCACATCTGCTAAAACAAAAGGATTTTGAGAAACATCATATGGATTTGAAAAACAGTTTTTGTGCGATAAATATTAAGTTTCTTCCGCAGTGCTCTGTTTTCACCTCCCAAATCCGATGTGATAGACACAACTTTAACACTTTAGTGACCATGGCGAGCGTATACGCCTGCTCCTCATTTCTGCATAGGGACCGCTGCAGGTGTATAAATGACCTCTCAAACATTGTACAGAAAAATTTACTCTGTAGCCCAGATGACCATTTGTCAGCTGATTTTTCTTTATGACGCAACCACTATAATCACTGGGACCACAAAAACATATTTGGAATCACATTTTCAATCTTTATAAAATTCTTATTCTAGATGTTTGTTAGTAACAGGTTGTATTAATATTTTTATAAATTAATATTTACTTGAAGTAAAAATAATTACTATTTACAACACAGCACTCATTTTAAATTAATTAGAAAAATTATTTTTATTGAAACATAAAATTGCATACTACTTATTTTACTTTTTTACATTTATATATTGATTTTACTTCATATTGATTTTACTTCATTAGCTCACACTTCAGTTCTTTGAAAGTTGTTTCTTTGTTTTGAAGAAAAAAATTGTTCATTTGTCACCTCTGTGTGTGTTGGGGGGGGTGGGTGTGGTGTGTGTGTGTGTGTGTGTGTGTGTGTGTGTGTGTGTGTGTGTGTAGCTCCTGGATATGGGACAGTGACACTGATGGTGGTGGTGGTGGTGGTGATGATGTGCTGCTGCTCCTTTGTCAATGATTGAATATTTGGTTTATTACTCGATGATTATGTAGTTGCTGATACCAAGGCCGATATCCCGTGAATAAGCTATTTGAGTCATCTGATGGCATTATCTGAATTGCAAAATGTATATCGTGAACTTCAAATTTTATTAACCCTGTGATCAGTAATCACGTGTATATACATTTTTGTTTTAGAGGGACCAAATTCACTAATCACTGTAGCAGTCACAGGACCGCTACGTAATATTTAAGACTAGGTTAATGAACCTAGAGGAAGCGAAAAGTGTGCTGGAGCTTAACAGAGTGACAGGATTTGCAATCAACATTTTTTAACAAATAATAAGATTTATTAGATTTCATGTGGGTAACACAATGTTCCAGTTTCATATCGTTCTTTACATGTAGGCATTAATTTATAGTACGTAGTAAATGGACATAAACATATATATCTTTATAAAGATATATATATATATATAATATCACATTAAGCATCATAACCTGAACACGCTACTTTTAACAGTAGTTCATCTTTTTGGGACCCCATATATAAAAGTTATGAGTAAGCTTAGACATTTTATTCTTACATATTCGTAATTAGCATAAAAAACCCTAAAAATATATATCCGTTTCAAGATTGTTTGTTGAAAAAAATTGAATAATAATTACCCCGTTAAGTTAGTCCTTACAACCCAATCACACCTTTATCAAAATCCATTACAAATTTGTCACGGAATTCGTTTAGCTTCTAGTGATAATAAATATGCACACAGTTGCCACAAAATGTATATTATGTCACCAAGGTCACAACGTTGCCAAGTCTACTGAATGTAAAGATTGCAATATTACAAAAGCAGCTGGTGTGTCAAGGTTCCAGTCGCCTACGTTTAATTCCTGTATATGATCTTAGCTATTTTTAATTTCAGTACCATAGTAAAAATAATCTTTGAAAGATGTAATCAACTATTTTTTGACGCCGTTATTAAAAAGTGGGTTAATCATTCAATGACAGAAAACATATAAGGCATAAAATGTTGTGATCACTTTTTTCACACGTTCTTTTCTTGACGCGTAAATAACTATATACTAAATAAAGATATAATAAGTATATCTTCATTGTACATTAGTATAATATGTAGTTAAAAAGTACTGGTAAAAGGAGGAATACAGATAGACGTTTATTACAAATATTTTCTGCTACGGTTTTCGATAAATAGTAACTATTCTCAGTAAAATAAAATAAAAGATTAAATACAAATATCTAATATTTTCTGAATAAAATATATGTATATTTTTTCTTAGATTTATTATTTGTAATTACCTTATGTGCCATCTTTTTCAGGTACATTTACGAAATGACATTGTAAACGAATCACTATTTTCAGTAACATGTAGCCTTCAAATTATTATTATCTGAACAAATAATAATTATGTAACTCTGAAAAAATTTAAGACAAATCTTCATCAACTCTTTAAAACTCTTGTAGGGAATTCGTTTTACACACTTAGGTCTATATGTATTGAACATAATTATTATAAAACCATTTATTATTAAAAGGCATGTGTACATATTGTAACATATCTTTTTCACCGGCGTTACTATTTTTCATAATTTACACATGATTTCTTAAAACTAATTTAACAATCTTATACTACTATTTACAAAAGATATGACCAGACCATGCACTTGCATTTACATTACTGATTATTTTAAGTCCTTACAAGGCACGTCTGTGTGTTATTTTAACGAATTACAGTTTTTCGTTTTTATTTTTACTTATTAACAATATGCATTTATTTGTCATTATTCGGTTTGTATATGCTGTACATTGATCATCTTTAACCTTAGATGTACTTGTATTACAATTATAATTGTTATTTTTGTCTTAATACAATGATTTGTCAGTTTTAGGTTTAAGCTCTTATGGCCTGTGTTTGGGATTGTTTTAATTACATGTTTATTCCTACCATTCGCCCACTCTGATTATTTCTTTTGTTAAATAAATCTTATGACATGTCTTTTATATGTTTTGTACACCTCAGATTTTGTGTACACTATATATTTCTTATTTTGAATGTTTTTAGCTAAGTTGGTCATTGGCCTAGATATACCCCGGTCCTTCTCAAAATTGGCATATAATTAATTTAGTTTTGTTTTAATGCCTCATACTTGATATTGATCGTTATTGGATAAGACTGATTGTTGTTTTATGTTGGAATTTTCATTGGATCGTTTTACCTTGATTGAAGTGTTTTTACTTCTTACAGTTAGTGTGATCAGACACTTGCATGAATTTATGTTTATTCTGACTTGCTTGTCATTTTATATCATTAGTATTACCCAGTAATAGTAGTAACAGGAGTTATTTGATCTTTCTATACAATAGGTTTTTCCTGGATAATTAAATTAAATTGGTTTTGTGTGTGTACACTTTTGCTGTCTCTGTCAGTCCCATGTATTTACACTTTATATGGACTAATAACACTCTTAATCTAAATACATTTAGTATTGGGATTACCTCTGTAATGTCTTTTCTCATTATGGTAATTTACTTACTAAACTTCAGGCTTTTACTGCCACTTATTAGTATTTGCACATGGTTCTGTACCATATGTAAGGTTAGTTGGAACCCCTGTATGTTGACAACAATGCATTCATGCAAATTTACTGTTATTTATATATTTTGCTATAGTTATCAAGTTTCACCCACATTAGTCTTATCTGATCATTATTTATTATCTCATTCTTATCTTGTTTATTTATAGAATAATCAGCTATTAATGCTGGTCTACTTAGCATGTCATTTGGGGTATTATGCATTGAGTTTATTTTGACTCTATTATCCTACTATTAGTTAGGTTTTATACAATCATTATGTCTTTCTCTTCTTTCATTATTATTGAGCATCTTTTTATATTTACAGGTCAGTGTCAAGTCACTAGTCATAGTTTGTGTTTCACTATATTTTAAGGTACTCCTTTGTAAACACTTTTCTTGACTTATATACACTTTTCTGGCACTACTGGTTCTTCTTTCTTCATTTTCTTCTGTCCTCTTCTTCTGTCTTCTTAGTCCATGTGGGATCATAATAATTGGTATTCTTGGGTCCTTGTTGGGATTATAGTATTTGGTGTTTGTATCCTCTCACCATCTATTGGGTCATTGGAGTTAAATCGTATTGTACTGTGATTTTATAAGTTTTGCTCTCTAGGTCTCTTGTTCTACTTTCAACTGTTGCTTTTATTATTACTTTTCTTTAGTTGACTGGATAATCATATTAAAATACACTTTTCTTTATACCATTTTCATCCTTTCTTCTCTTCAGTGTTAGTTCTTTATTTTAAATACATCTTATGTGGGTATTTACCTGTATGGTGATTATATGTAGCTTTACAATATTATAAAAAGCAGGCCTAAACGTTTTTGTTTTTAATTTTTATTTTTGAGAACTAAACAATAAAGTTAATTTAAAATTTTTTTTAAGCCTAATTCATTGTCAAATCATTGGCACCATTTGGTAAGCTGTGAGTTAACTATTAAAGAAATACGTATTGTTTTTGTATGAAGTGTAAAGTGTATCAGTGTACTACCGTATGAGGCAAATTGACGCACTGAGCAGGGCTGGTTGATACATTATTAATTTAATTACAAAAGGGAAATTAAAAGTCGAATTGATAATCACAGAGTAAGACCTATTGTAGACTACAGACAATACTGGGAAACAGATGAAACGTAAAATGAATTCAAAAAATGTATGAAACAAACAGCATAATTAAATGTAAATCATAGGTTTGAGGCACCCCACACATCTTCAGATCCAGCCCATGACAGAGAACAGGTTTGACCTGTTGCTTATTTTGACCACAAACATAGAGGCTGCCATTGGAGGGTGGCCTTCCCACTTGCAACCAGTAGCCTTCCAGTTGCGAACACCGTAAATTCATTCCACTTGCGATCACCCGTAACAACATGGTTATCTTAACAAAATTCAGTATTTTGAATACCAGTTGCGAACACTGTAAAAGCATAACAGTAGTCCAAATCATTAAGCCAGATCTGCACAGTTTTTGTTTCACAAAACGCTTAACAAACTTTGTATTCAATTTGTGACTATAGTATCATTTTCACTCCAGCTGTATTTAATGATAAGTACTACTTACATAAAAACTGTTATACCTAGATTTCTGAATATGTTAGAAGTGCCGTCAATTTGTTTGGTCACCGTCACGACTTAGCATGTGATCTGGGTACCCAGGAAATGACTTTATGGTTTAATAGTATCTAATTCAGGGAGAGAGAGAGAGAGAGAGAGAGAGAGATGGGGTGGCTGTTTGTATGCGCCCGCGTGTGGTAAAAACACACACGCACAACAGGCACGCGCATAGCCAAATCTCTTTCCCTTTTAACTAAAAGGTAATTTGAAATCATCAATAGTATACCGAGATAGAAACCGAACAAAGTAAGTGCAGGAAGAACTTGTGTTCAGACAATGTTGTTCTTCGAGACGAACTTCACAAATGTCCGACGAGAGTAGTTTCTGTCCGGGCGAAGACGTTGTGCAAGCTAAGTTCCCGATTTTTGGTTAAATCAATAGAAAAGAGAGTTTGAAAGATTAAAAGTAATTTTTCATGAATGGAAAATTCAAAAGCTGCAGTAGTCACTTTGCACGAGTATACACATTCAAATGACTTAGGGAGCACAAAAATCCTAATGTGTGCTATACTTGCTTTCCTTCGAAAAGATGTAGAATGTGGCTGGCAGTATATCCATGGTAAAGTTCCAGAGGAAGAGAAACTCGATCAGTTCTTTAATTATTTCGTAGAACAATAGCTAGACAATGATTAGTGCCACAGGAGTTACGGAACTGCTACTTCCGACGTCATAGAATGAATAATACAGTACAAGCACCCATCAGACACTAAACAGCCACGTTGGAAGACCACATCCAAGAATAAAAAACATTATCAAATGTTTATAATCTGAGGCAGATAAATCTATTCAGAACACGATGTAACGATGGAGTGAAATCTTTAAGCTATGAAAAGGACGAAAAAGTATAGTGAATTGGATAAACTAAAAGATATGAAAAAGATTCTGATGTTGGGATGTTTCTCAAGATCACGTCGTCTGTTCTACAAGTTGACTAACAAAAATAAATAAAAAATAACCTTCCTTTTTAATTTAGAGTAAGAGAGAGAGAGAGAGAGAGAGAGAGAGAGAGAGGGGCTATGCAAGTTGTGTGTGTGTGTGTGTGCGTGTGCGCACGCGCTTTGTAAACATTGTAACTTGGTAAACGTAGTTGGTAACAAAAAATGCATTTAACGAATTATAAAAACAAAATTGAATCATTAAAAAATAATTGAAATCATAAAAATAATTAATAAAAGTTAAATTAAATTAAATTTTAAAATAATAAAAAAACAAAAGAATTTCGAAGTTAGAAGACAATATAGATGCTTTACGTCAGCTGTTATGACAGGTGATATCAGTTTTTAAATTGGTTTTTTTGTACTTGTACAGGAGACAATGTAAATTGTACTGTTTTCATCTTTCGTTTAAGAAGCGCAACTTCAAAAATTTCACAACTTCACGAATAAACAGATAATCCCCCTTCATGTACAGGGTGGATGTACATACATCGTTGTTTGTGTGTTCGCAAGTGGGACCACTCACGTATCAAAAATTAATTACGTGTCTTATCTACTTGAGTGTCCGCAAGTGAAACGAGTTGCAAGTGCCACTGTTCGTAAGTGGGAGCACACCATCGTCGACCGGATACGAAAAGCAGATTAATTTACCTGGTTTCTTCGAGACAAAAGCATCAACATGAATCAAAAAATTTAACTTGCAACCATTATTTTAGTAAAACGTAGATGATTGTGGGTACCATAGCTTAGGCTTTTAGAGCATAGGCTTGTACATTTATCTAGGATTTACACGCAAGTGGATTTACATTATGATATGATACAAGTTCAAATGCGAGTTCCTGGTCCCTAAAAACATGGGTATCTCAGCTGGGAGAGTGAACTCAAGACAAAATACTGATCCTTCAAATGTGTGTGTGTCGGGTAGGTATAGGCCTACTCTGGGCTCCTTAAAAAAGCTACTGCTAAAATAACATTGATTTGTTCTAATTTTGTTTGATACATAATAAGGTGACACCGTATAACGTTAATATTTGGGTTTGGCAAAGATTATCAGAATTGGCACATTCAACAATTAAAAGTTTTGTACGAATGAGCAGAAAATAATGGTATTTAAAAGGAACTATAAAGACATATCTTACGGTCATAAACAAACCACAGAAGAAATTACTATTGTAATCAGTATAGTCATATTTGAACAGGTGTAGAAAAATATGGAGAAGCCTGTACAGGTGTGTCGGTGCTGATGGGAACACACATAAAAACGTTTGTATGAGATTAAACGTATGTATCCAAGAGAAATTCCGTTTTATGTACAACAGGTGGCTTCGAAATATGAATTTGGGGATCTCCCTTTTATTTAGGGGGAATTGTTATAAGGTAAATAAATTTAAGTTTCTTCTTTCACACAAGTGACCCAATAATTTTTCTGGTTTAGGCACATCGATTAAACTATTACAAAATGTGTCTAGTTTCGATCTAATTTGACGTATAGGTTAGGATTTGATGGAGAAGTTAAAGTGCGAGGGGGCAGGAAAAGGACAGTGAGGGATTGTGTGTAACTGAAATTGTGACAAGAAAAGGAAGAAACTATGAGTTGGCGATCGCGTGCATGTGTGTGTGTGTGTGTGTGCGCGCGAGAGAGAGAGAGAGAGAGAGAGAGACTGACAGAGAGAAACAAGGGCAGAGATAAAGAAATCAGTCTCATTAATCAAATTCACTCCAACAACATTCTTAATGTCGTAATGAGACAACAGTCTATATGTTTACAAAAAGTACTACTGTTTTGGCTGACACATAAATATACAGATATCTAATGTCTGTTGGCAGGCTGACGTGTTCGTACTACTAATTCATTCGAAGGCTGTATTCACTCCTGTCTGTATTAAAATAATACAAATGTTGTTTTATAGTAATAATATAATAATAACTATCACGATTTGTAGGCTTAAGCATTCATAACAAACAGTTTTCTAACGTTCCCTCCTCTCAAGACTTCTACGAACTTTTTTTAACCTATTGATTTTACTCCATTTTTAATAATTCCATAATTATCTGTATACATAATTTTTATAATTAAATAATTTCTTTTTACAAAAAAGTCAACCCTTCCCACCCTTTTTGTTTTTCATTATATAATCTAAATATTAACTTGATTTCACTGTACACAAGCTAGATACACTTGTACTTTTCACTCCAGTCCGTTAAAAATGCAATTTAAAAAACGGCCTGTCCACACCCATACTAAAAAAAGAAACTAAATGATAAAACATACAAAAAGATGGACATAACAGATAATACTGGTCAACAGTGATATTGTTACATGTACAATTTTTAGTAAGTCTTGTGTATTTTTGAGTGATGATTCCGAATATGAAGTCAGAATTTCTCTACCAGCCTCACTTTTTGGTAACTGAAAATTACCAAGCAGTTTTTGGTAACTTAGGTTTTTTATAGACTCACCAGGGCCGTATTTAGGATCTGTAGACAATTGGTTTGCGCCTACACTTCATACTAATGAATCTACTTATAATATCTTCATAAATTAGTTGTCTTAAAATCTCACTTTCAATGCTGAGCAAAGCCAAAACGTTGAGCCTGTCTTCTAACATGGAGGTTCGGAGCCTGTTTTTGATCAACTTCAATTTTGAAAATGACCTTTCTCCACTGCAGTTAGTGACCATAAGTGACAGGTGCATTCTTAGAGCGACCTCGATATTAGGAAAACAATCTTTGACGTTTCTTTCTAGGAGGAGTTTATACATCCACCTCAACTGACTAATGACTTTTTCATTTTTCTCATCTTTTTGAAACTCATGGTAAAAAGCCTTGAACTGAATCAGTTCATTTCCCAATTGATCGTCTAAGTTATTGTTATATATTTCTACTAAGTTTTGAGCTGCTGCAATTATCTCTTCATTAGTAAGTGTATCCAACTTGTTGAGAAACCCAAAACGGGTATCAACTAGTTTGTATGCCTCAAGCTCTGCCGCAATGAAGATTCAAATTGATCTATGACAGGAAGGAAACTGGGTTCGAAATTTTTCTGATGGGGTCAGCTTAACCTTCTGGTGCTTGGACTGGGACACAGTCAAGAGGTGTCAAACACACGTTTGTTTTGTGGTTGCACCCCGTTTCACTCTCATACTCAGTGCAGTCAGTTAACTCAGCAGCTTTCACGTCATATTCTTCAAAGCTATCCCGTTTTGTTCCTATGAAGCTTGTTAGCGATGTCAGTGCTGAGGTGGCTGTGTTCATGTCCAATCTAGGGTTCTGCAGAGTTTCACTAGTTTTGTTTACTTGTCCCAAGATATCATCCCAAAATACTGTGTACAGATTTACAGTCAAATAGATCACCGTCACAATTTTGAAGTGCTGTGGCGCCCATTTTTATGCAGTAATCTATATTACCTTGTGTCATAAACTCCGGCCACAATCCAATGTCATTTTCCAAGCAAACATTTTTACTTAAAGCAGGTCCAAGAGAAACCCCCTCCAGTTCCCATGTGACGCCAAGCGATCGAGTTTCCTGAATGCTGACTCATATCAGTTGACCACTGAAGAGTTCAGCCGAATTAGTCCACACGAAATAACTGCGTCGACGTCTTTTATGATTATAAGAGGGCCCGCACCACGGTATTAAAACAAAGACATTTTTTATTTTAGTCTATTCAAAATTAAAATTTTTGAACAGTTTTTTTTTGTGGTGCGGCTGCAGCCTAGATAGCCTGCGCGTAAATGCAGCCCTGACTCAAGCAGGTTAATTTGGAAGCAGTACTACTTCACACTGAAAATAAATAGTCACCAATCCCTTCAGTTTATACTGCTTACATGTCGGAGTCATGTGATAATATGAAACTTTTATTGAGCAGAATTCAGTATGAGGATATGCGTGGCATACCTATGGAGATGTGAAAGTAACGTAGTTTTACTTCGATTGCAGCTTGGATTCACTAAATTCTGTTGCTTGGATTCACTAAATTCTGTAGGAGATCAGACCGTTGTAGGTCAAGTACTAGTAAAACCTGGAAAAGCTTATCGTCCACTACTACATATTAAGTAGGTTTAATGAAAATTATGTAAATGGAACGGATGTAATTTTGAAACTGTTAATTTCCTTTAAGTGTGTACTAAAGTAACGAATGTTACAATTTGTAAGTTGGTAATTACACCAGGTAGGCTTAAACAGGTAATACTAACAACCAGTAGCCTACTGATTCGAATGTGTGTGTGAAGAGGACTTTTGAGTCGATAATAATGCTATTACCTACTTGACACACAGAAATTCGCGTATGTCACCTGCAATTTGTATTATGCAAACGTTTGGAGGATGTAAATTTTTCAACAACATTGTTGGAGTGCTAACCTTCAGAATGAACTGTTGTGGCGGAATGCAAGATTGATTAAAAGAATTCAAAAATTCTTGGAGATAGTACACTATATTTTCAATATATTATATACGGTGTTAATAGATTCTTTGTACTTTTTATTATCCCCAGAAAATTTTTCCTAACTTGTATCATTATTTTCCTTCACAGATTCGATTCTTTGGGAATAACCACTTGTAATTTTTATCAAGTAAACACTTGATGTTTTGCACAGATTTTAGCAATTAGTACTATTTACTATGTCCCAGTTTTTCGTCAATTTCTGTGAAGCTATCGTCATTAGGAACACTGCCGTCACCGAGGTGCATAAGTTTGTAGAAAAATCATCTCCTCCTTAATGGGCTCTCTGAAATAACAAAAGTTACGCTATCCACTAATTTGTTACAATTTCTCAAGTCTTGGAGAGTTTGATTGACCGTTTCTATATAGTCCACATCGTTCATGATTAGTTTCCGCTTTGATTGCTCTTTCTTTTGTCATGCCTCCTCTTCAATACGAATTGCTTTTTTAACAGGAGTCAGTGAGAATACTTGACTTTTTTTTCTTAGCGCATTTTTTTTTTTTTTTTTTTTGCAGTTGCTTTCGGATAAGGGTGAATTTATTCTGGTGTCAATTGTGCTAAGGTATTAGCAGATGTCTCGTTTATTCCCGACGTGGGAGGTCCGGCTTCTGTGGTCTCTTGACAATCTTTTGTTGGTGTTAATGTTTCTTCATAATTACTTTTGTCTCCTATCTCTCTGTCAGTTACAGGTGAACACAGAAACTCTTCGATACTGAATATATATTAATTTAATGGCCAAATTCCAGTTGAACTAAAACCTGCTGTCAGTTAGATGGTGTAGCTGCCTTTGAAAGAGTATCTTTTGCTAGCCCAGGTATGTCATATATTGTCATGGTTTTACCTGGGTTTATTGTCATCCAGCTCTCAGCGGCTGCACCGAAACAGGGCATATAAACACTCTTGTCTAATGGCTGAAGTCAGATTGTAACGGGTATGAAGTATAAACTGTTTCATAAATAGTAAAAAAAGAGAGGCTGTAATTTATCTTGATGGATGTGCTACTCCAATACAACCTGCTGGTCCATAAATAATCAAAGTGATCTCTACATAACACTCTGGGGATAACGATAAGTGGTGGTTTCAGCTGCCATCTATGAAAATACCACTGGTTTCACCCTTTTCCAAAGGCATAACCCTACTGACTTATTTCCCTTCAAACTGACAACTTTGTTGGGACAGTGCACTGTTGTTACGCTGCCTGGTTTCCTTCACATTCCAAATATTGTGACAATAAAGATGAAGGCGACTTATCACAGAATTCGAATATTGAAGAAAGTTTTGTTATGTTTATTAAAACTAAATGTTATTGCAAAACTTGTTGCTTCAGCCTCTCTAAAAGACAACCTTGAATGTCGCTGCATGAAGCCAGTAAAACAATCTTTTACTGGCCCAGTTCACCAGAAAATCGACATTATTTGCAAACACGTATTCGGAGGCTAACATACGAATATTCTTAGGGTACAAACCATAATAACTAACAGAATAGTGCAGATCATAACACAGAAATCTGATTTTTCTTTTTGTTCTTTCCTAAATACAAGTTGTGGAAAACGCCGAGTCTGTGTAGGGTTTGTGAGCTACATTGCCCCAGAAAGTTTTTCACTTGTACGTTTGAACCAAATATGAAAAAAAGAAAACAGAACAAAATGTTTTACTTACATTGTACCAACATACCCCTTTCCTTCTGGTGAAATTGAAGGTACACCTTTAATTTTAAAATTAGTGGCTGAAGTGTAGTGCTGCTGGCCACTCTACCTTTAGTGTGTGTGTGTGTCGAACACTCACTTAGGCAACCTATTCTGTCTCATAAATTTCCTAGGCGGCATAAAAAGGAGCCATTATTACTATTATCATTTTAAAAATTTTAGTTTTTTAGGATTTAATAAACATGTAATCTTCATTATAGGATCACAAGTAACTGCACATAATTAATTCTGAGATCTGTTAGGTTATGAATTAGTTTTCTTTTAAGAGTTATAGAGAAACATAACTTGCCCTCATGCTGCCACATTGCTTTTGTATTAGTATGATTCAATTGTAGACTTACCATGGATCCAACAAAGTACATAGCTGTAAACACCCATAGCAAATTAGTGACAAAAAGGTTGCTTTACACGTTCTAAAATACAAAAGGGAACAAAGACTCATTTTACTGTACACTGTTATAATCAGACTGGAGGAGCACATACTACAAGCTATAACAAAAACTGTTGCAGAGGTGCTGCGACTAAGGGACACTTGAAGAAGTACAAAGTATCAACTTATGTCTCTCTGCTCTCCCCTATATGGTAATACTGTCTTATAATGACTGTTAAACAAATCAAATGTATTGTATACCTTTATATGTGTATTTATACACAATATATCATAAAAGTTTGTTGTGACAAAAATATCTCAAATTTTTGTGTTCATACACTTTTTAAGAGAAAATTACTTAAAACTTCGAATCTAACAAGAAAAATATTGTGTCGAGTATTCATAATACAAACCCTTAGATATCAAATATGAAATGAAAATATAAGAACCAAGTTAAATGTATATTCTATAGCCGGCAGAATAAGGGAAGGACAAATAAAATAGAGGCAGGATATCAAGAGAATGAAAAACATGAGACTACCTAAACAAGTAATAAGATACAGACCTCAGGGAAGACGAGATATAGGTAGGGCAAGGAAAAGAGATGCCTTCAGTGAAAGCAGAACAGGCTGTAATCCTATACCTTGACATGGAGAAGAAGATTCATAATACTTAATAGCACACTTAAGAACAAATATTGGTATGGAGAATCATACACGACTTCCATGTTCTAAGATTTATATTTAAAATTATTTTCGAAATGAAATATTTCCATTGAAACTACTTCTTTCTACTTACTGCTTCAGCCACTTACTGTGGTCACTAACGTATACCACCTCACGTTATCGCACTTGTTTTTCACTGATGATGGAAGTCGATGGCACTGCCGAAACGTCTGGTTTTGCAGAAAACATTGGTCTACGGCCAAACAGGCCGGGAAGGAATTTTAAAAACAAACTGCTTCTTTGTTGCCAATAACGTAGTACGTATGTAAAAAAAATTATCAGGTAAACTATTACGTTACAACAAAAAATGTTTCAGGTAAACTACCCTTTCCCTGTAACCGATCTTCACCAAAATCAATAGGCCTTGAGTCTTCTATAACTCAGGCACATATGTAAAAAAATATCTGATTCTGTTTGAATTTATGGCAGTTATCGTTCATCATGAAAAAATTTCTCTTGTTACAACATAAAATATTGCATGTAAACTACCCCTTTGTCCTAACCGATCTTCACAAAAAACAATAGGTCTTGAATACTCTACAATTCAGGGCTGTATGCAAAAAATTATTTGATTCTGTTTGAATTTGCGGCTCTTATTGTGTGCCATAAAAAAATCTACAGACAGACACAGACACTTTTCGAAAAATTACTTTTTTTCATGTTTTGAGGGTAGTACAATCAGAATCTGCAAAAATCTCTAACACGATTTTTTTTTGCCATCACCATACTTCCATTTCCTTATACATGAAAGTAAAATCAAAGTAAAATTCTGGTGGCAACAAAAATCAAATATTCTATCAAAAATTGGGGATATACGTTTTTGGTAGCCCTACTTGCATTGCACAAGGAATGTGTTATGGTCACTAGGTTAGTGATAAAAAATGACTTACAAGTACATTGATTTTTATTACAAAATTTGTAGAAAACAGTTTCAATTTTATGGTATCAATAATTCATAAATATTAAGGATAATGAACAATTTATTTCTTCAGAGAAGATACATAAAAACATTGCAAAAATGATACATATCAGACAAATATTATTACAACAAAAATACTACACAGACATTTGGGCTTTGTTACTTTATCAGTAACTATAAGATTACATTAATAAAGTACATAGAATACTGTTAATGATTTCGAGGTTCGGTCTTTAATTATGAAAACTCAGTTTTGCGACGTTTCGAGATTTATTCTTCTCATAATCATGCCTACAACATTAAAATATAGTCTTACTACAATTATATTATTTGTAAGTGTGTATAGGTGTGTGTAAAGTCATACATTACTATAACTATTTACTTACATTAACTGTGAGATGAGCTACAGCAACCACATTACACTAAACACTTATCACTGTTCCATACTTGTACACATATAACACATTACATTTGTATAGTGTTAGCATTATGTAGTTATCTGACAGACTGCCAGCGATATAAAATTTTAATAGTACCTAACTAGAAAGTTGTTCAGTATTCCTATACCTGTAAACTATTGTCCATTTTAAAAAGAGTGAATAAGATTAGAATAACACTTGCTAAGACTTTGTACGTCCGTTTTCTTGTTAACTGAAAGGTGTTTATTCTTCTCTATTGTTAGCATTTCTAAGAATTGCCATTTAAATTGATTACTTTCTGCATGAATTACTTTAGCTTTGTGAAACTGAAACGAGTGACCGTGTGTACGGGCGTGTTGTGTTAGGGCCGTGGGATCAGGTCTGTTAGTATTTACTTTCTGGCAGCTATATTTATGTTGATAAATACGTCTTTTAAAATACTGTTCAGAACAACCGTAATATTTTTTCCACAGTTTTCTTCACACGGTATTTCATATATTATGTTAGATCTTAGTTCTATTTCATCCCTGTCTTTAGTATGCGTAAAACATTATTATTGATAGTGTTAACGTTTTTGAAAGCTATTTTTATATTGTGATTAGCATTAGTGAGGATCATGGAAAGTCTTTCTGATAATGATTTGACATATGGAAGGGAAAAATATTTTTTAGTTGTAGTAGTGTTATCTTGATTACTGGATGTTGTATTCTGTCCTACAGGTGTATTACCATTTATTTGGTTATTAGTCACGTCTAAGTTATTTATTTGGGTTTTAGTGTTATCTACCATATTATGATTATGTCTGTAACTTTCTCGCAATATTTTGCAAATTATCTTGTGGGGGTACCCATTTGTTAGCAATAAGTCTACTAGTCTATTATCAATTTCTTTTTTGTAGATGTCTGTTGTAAGTCTGTGTGCACGATTTATCAGATTTTTAGCAACATTAATTTTGTAGTGGTATGGACAATGACTCGTGTAATGAATGTATCGTCCTGAGGTTTGTGGTTTTTGCCACCATTTTGTGTCAAGTTTACCATTGGCTTGGTGGAGTAATAAAACATCTAAAAATGAGATTGTGTTGTCCGATTTTTCTAATTCTACAGTGAAAACTATACGTGGATGAAAGTCATTGAATGTATGTATTATTATATTCTGCATATTAATCGGTATTGCTGTAATAATATCATCAACAAATTTGTAAAGGAATGGTATATCAAATGGTACAGTGGGAAGTTTTTTATCAAGAATATACTCAAGATATATATCAGCCAAGATAGGGGCTATTGGTGAGCCCATTGGGCATCCAAATAACTGTAAATAAAACTCATTGTTGAATTGAAAATATCCCCTCTCTAGGCATAACTTAAGTGCTTCTAAGAATTGTTTTTTAGGAATATTTGTGTGAGGTCTGAGTTTATCAAACCTGTCAGAAATAATTTTGGTTACTATTGGTACTGATATATTGGTAAAAAGGGATGATACATCCAGTGAAATAAGTTGATACCCAGGGGGTAATTGAACATTGGATATCTTATCGTGGAAGTCAAATGAATCCTTCACGTTATACTTGTAGGTGGAGAGACGCGTTAGAATAGTGGCAAGATGTCTAGCTAATCCATATGTTGGGGAATTTAAAAACGAAACTATGGGTCTGACTGGGTTCCCATCCTTATGGTTTTTTACTAGAGAGTACAATTTAGGGGAAGTTGGTGCGTTATTCACAAGTTTTCTGCAAGTATGTTCATCTATGTATTTGTTTTTTTGTAAGAACCGTACGTACTTGTTTGTATCACTCATCAGGCTGTGTGTGGGGTTATGTGAAACTTTTTTGTACGTATTATGGTCATTTAATAATTGTTGAGTTTTTTTATATATTCATCTTTATCAATTGCTACCGTTTGATTTGTTTTGTCAGTTTTAGTTATGTATATGTCTGGGTTGGAGCGTAGGAATTGTTTTGTTTTTTTTAATATCAGTACATGCCTATGTTTTATACCATTTTTATTCTTATTTCGATTTTGATAATTTGTAATCACATTAACACATTGACCTCTGACTACTTCCCTGTTTTCTTCAATTACACTGTGTTGGATGAAGTATTCTACATCACTAATTAAATTTTCTATCGGAATTTTGTTATTTATAAATGGAATGGAATATTTGGGTCCTAGTGATAAGAATTGTTTTATATCTACGGGGATGTCTTTTTTAGTCAAGTTCACAAACCATTTCTCATTACCTATGATATTACATGTTTCTTTGTGTAATTTATTGAATTTATTTATTTGACGGGTTTTAATTATTTCATGTTTTTGGTCATGCAGTATTTTTTGTTTTTCTTCAAATTCTACCATTACTGTGGGCGGTAAAATTGTTTTGCAGTAATCTCTACATTCCACTATGGTTCTTTCTGTTCCAATGATCTTATAATTAGAGCTCTTAATTTCTAAATTTAACAACGTTTTCTTAAATCTATTAATAGCATTCTCAAAGTCTTTATAATATTTATGGTGAATATGACAAGTGCGATGTAATTTCTTAAAATAGTTATTAATGTGTGAAGGTGTGACGTCTTCTGCCCGGCACCGAAGTAGGAAGATTTTCTTAGCATGTGTCAATTTCTTGTATGATTTCGAAAGTAATTTCAATGTTGAGACTGATGAAGTACCATGTATGTCCTTTATATCCTTGTAAAAACCCATATTTCATGTTGTAGTAGATATCATAGCTCTCAGCAATATTATAGGAATGTTAATTATCGACCGTATTATTATACTGTTAATGATTTCGAGGTTCGGTCATTAATTATGAAAACTCAGTTTTGCGACGTTTCGAGATTTATTCTTCTCATAATCATGCCTACAACATTAAAATATAGTCTTACTACAATTATATTATTTGTAAGTGTGTATAGGTGTGTGTAAAGTCATACATTACTATAACTATTTACTTACATTAAGTACATAGAATACTTACATCTTGTACATAGAATATTTATTTACAAGAACATAATTACAAAAAGTAAAACACCTTTGATGAAATAAACATTTTATTTATTACATCAAACATAACTAAACTCAGATGACAATATAAATGAACTAAATATAGGTTTTTCTGCGAGGGAGTGCAGGATTGATTAGGGGTTCAATTAGTTCAAATTATAAAAAAAAAATAGCATACACTATAAATAGAAAAACTAGACTGGTATGTTTACAACAAAATGAAATCTTCAAGTTACATTTAAACTACACCTTTTTAATATGGTGAATTAATATTTCACCTCTCTCTCTCTCTCTCTCTCTCTCTCTCTCTCTCTCTCTCTCTCTCTCTCTCTCTCTCTCTCTCTCTCTCTCTCTCTCTCTCTCTCTGTCTCTCTCTGTGTGCGTGCGTGCGAGAGAGAGAGAGAGAGAGAGAGAGAGTGTTAACTATATAAGAATACAGCAGTTCTGTAAGGAGAAATTTACCTCCAAACTTATAAATTTTGCACAACCATCTGGCGATATAAGAGGTTCTACAACAATGGACTCTGTAACAAAGAAAGAATTTTAGCTAACAGAGAAAAATAATTATCATTGCCAGTATCAACAAAAGTGCAAATTACTAAATGAAATAATTGCAATTTTATGGGAAATAACGTTATTAAACTAATTATATACTTTATTAAGAATTTTTGTTTTGCCAGCAGCTTCCAAAACTCTTTATATAAAAAATAATATAAACAAACTTATTTAGATCTTCAAACAATACTTATATTAAAATTATCATATGATTATACTTTCCAAAGGAAGCCCCTGATTTGAAAGCATTGACACCCTATAATACTACTAATTAAAAATGATTCCAACTATTATGTTACTACATTTTCTCATTTAAAATATAAATGGTACTGTTAGTAACTTTATATTGTTGTCATTAACAAGACAAAACACAATCATTAATGGCTATTTTATCACAAACTTCAAAATCTCCTATAAAGCTTGCTCAATGAAATAGGACATTCCTGATGCAGAAAATTAACTTTGCCATAACACAAATTAAATAGGCTAACGCCCAAACAAAAAAATGCTTTGAAAACAAAACATTAATGAAATATGGTATGAATTCATTGTGCTACATTCAAAGCTGATTTTCTTAATTGATTTAAAGTATACAAGTATAGTTTGTAAAGTAAAGATAATTTAGGTAAACCTAACACTACTTATGAAACAAACAAATCAAATATGCTAATGTTACAAAATTCACAAATGGAAAAAAATAAAATTTGAAATTATTTATAGGCTAAATTGCTTTGATTATATTACCTTCTCCACTTGATATGTTTTCCACATCAATATCATCTGATGTCGATACTACTGATGGTGCAATAATAGTCATTTTTTCCAAGTCAATTCTGGAAAGTTCAGGAGAAACCTGAAAGATCATTACAAAACTCATACATAATTTTTCACTAACTTAATAATTAAGAATATTAAGCTAATAATTAAGAGAATAATTTATTTTCTTAACCTAGCACAGTATTTGTAGGTTAGCACTATGAATTTACAAAAAGTTAATGGAGTTTGTGTAAATTTCTAAAAAAAATTAAATTTACAGCATAATCTAGTAGTTATTTTATAGTAATTTATTTTAATTTAAATGAACTCAATTCTAAAAGTTAAAAACAAACTTACATACTGCAGATCCTCTGTTGTTCAGTTAGTACTATTGGTTGGTTACATCCCTGCACTGAAGATTCCTGAAAAAGATTTCTAATATAATCATACAAACTCGAAAAACAAAAATCTGTTCAAATGATCAACATCGAATAATATAATCCTGATTATAACTAGCAAATACATTACGGATAATTCATCCACACTCTATCATTTAAATCTACTATTAAGTATAACGCACCCCATACAATTTTTTAGAATATTAAGATATTAATTTTTTTTAATTTCATGTGATATATTAGTTGAGTATCATTTAGGAGGTTAAACAATATAAATACAATTCTACACATTAAGTTAACAGATTACAAATACAGATAATAAGACATTAAATAAAAATAACACTATAGGCCTACATCAATTATCGGGTTTAAGAACCTGCTGTAAGCAGTGATAATTTTAGTCTAGTGAGCTTTAATCAGACTTGCATGCAATAATAAATTTTACATAAGATAAAAGAACAATGCTTTCTTTAGTCACCAGCAAAACCTTTTCTGTCTGCAAGTTAATATAAAATTTAAAAACCACAATTTTATTAAAAAATTTAATCGAGATTAAAATGCATGTTTAAGTCACAAATTAAAGAAGTCACAGTTCAAATTCTCTTTTCACTTTTTCTTTTACCTGACAAATGTTAGCCCTTAATTTTTAAAGCAGAGCTGTGTTAAAACAAAATTTTTATGACAAATATATTACAATTTAATGGACTCAATGGTATGAAAGTAACCATGTGTACAAAAAATTACAACAGTTTGCTTCAGTGAGGATACAGTAGCCATAGGGCTATATTATAAATTTTGTTATATTAGGTCTTAAAATTAACCTCAACTTACTAAGTCATATCTTGTTAAGTAATTACGTTTCTCTGAAAAATCCTGAATTTGAAAGTATATTTAGAGTAATATAGCTGGACTGAAGAATTAAATAAAATATGTAACTAGTTAAATACGAGCAGAGTTCAAATTAAATATATTATGGTAAGGCCTACCCTACCATCTTGTGTTAGGTAGGACCACATTTTACGAATAAAGTGACTTACAAATTGGATGCATTACACAAATATAGGTAGGCCTATTTCCTTTTTACAATTGAAAACATACACAGTCTACCTAATATTTCTATAGGCTAATGGGTGTACTGAGTAGGAACTCAAGGCTTAGTTCTTGTCTTCAGACATTTTATACTTCATATCAAAGCCACAGATTAAATTACTGGCAAAAAATTGAGGCGGAATTTACAAACAAAATTTAGCATAAATTTCAGGCCTAATCTACCACTCAAACTTACCAACTCTTGATCAGTCACATCAGAAACTTGTGTGTGTGGTAAATCAAGTTCTGTGTAATATGTGCAATCATTTGAAAATCGATCACGTAAATTTTCACAAAACAGAAGCCCCTCTTACATCTGTAAGAAAAATAAAATTATGTAATGTTCATACATGAATCACCATAAAAGTAATAAATGGAATTTTTTTTGAGTACACAAAATAATTGTCAGACTTACAGAAGTATCTATAATAAAGAAAAATTATTTAATTAAATTGCAGTCAGTGCCCTCACAGGGACTTTTTTTAAAAATGAGTTAATTACCCCTTAGGGTAATTATGAAAATTCTCATCAATGCTGATATTGCGATATATTTTTTTTCGATTCTTCTGTTATATAAACACGAGAAAAATAATTTTAAACGGCAGTCGAACCTGTTTACGGAGACAAAAAATTAAATTTTTACTCCCATAAGAACGCATGCAATGGTGAATGAGCGCCATATTGACTGTGTAGATGGTGAGAAATGACATAGGTCCAGCTGTTGTGTTATGTTGTTATGCATTGTTTATGTTTATTGTTTATGCATGTTGGTTAAAAGAGGTTCCCCAAAGGTTGAACACTGGATGGATTAAAACTTTTTACAATTATTAAAATATCTGTTCCCCTGATTTGTCCTGTCACACAGATAAGACATTAAATACAAATAACTATAGGCCTACATCAATTATCGGGTTTAAGAACCTGCTGTAAGCAGTGATAATTTTAGTTTAGTAAGCTTTAATAAGACTAGCATGCAATAATAAATTTTACGTAAGTAAAAGAACAATGCTTTCTTTAATCACCAGCAAAACCTTTTCTGTATTAATTAAATTAGAATGCTAATTTGCTCCATTATTAAATTTTGGACAGAAGACGGTGATATTAGGTATAGTTGGGTCTATAACAGGTACGTGTTCGACAAAGTAATCTAGACATGCAAACATAACCTCCTAACACCTAATTTGCTACAAACAACGGACAACATACACTAAATAAATGATCATCTTACCTTTCATTATTATTCCTAGCGCCTCCAACATCTTTTTACTTCGACTTGCCATTGTAAACACTACAATACGAACAACAAAATTCTGTCCCACACACCTCAACAAACGGAAGCAAATTACCGCGAACACACTAAAAGCAGCGCGAACTAAAACTAATGGTGCCTTTTTTTCGTTGCACCAACTAAACAGACAGAGTAAAAACATGGTAAAAACACACTACCCTGTAGTGTCTGTCTTTTGTACGCATGTTAAAAATTTAATAGAAGAATTTATTAGAAATGCCAATATGGCCGACTAGCTACCCATATTTCATTATATACATGTGTATATTTCGATCAGGTTGTGATGCTTCAGCGTACAGCAAAAATACGATGTATAAAGTTTTGTACAAGTTTTTCGCACACTAACACCCCATAACTTCGTCACCGTAACTTCATCTCCTAAAGATGTACATATATAAGTTCATCAAATTTGTTGAACATACCATGGGTAAAATCAAGCCTGAGTTGAAGAAACTAGGGAGCGCTAAGTGTGTGATGCTGGACTCTGGACATATCCAGGACCACGCCAAGCCAGGAGTAACGGAAACCCAACTCTGGACAACGCTGGACCCCGTCAATAAGTCGTAAAGTCATCAAAACTTGAGGTGACATGCATAATCCATTTTTAAATGATTCTTTTAAAAGAGCTCATAAAGACTATATAAAGAGACAATGAATGAAAGAAAAAAGGTTTATAATTAGAAATAATGTAAGAGTCTTGGGTAAATGTTTTAGTCATAAGAATGAGCGATCGCATATAGAGAAATATAGAAAAAAAAGATATAGAAATATAGAAATTTACAGTTTTTTAAAAAAAGCTAGAAACTTTTGATTGCATTTTGCAGTTAATACACTGAGTTGTAGTAAATTCTTCAAGTTTATTAAGTGCTTGGAAAATAGCATCACATTATGCTGTCCTTCAACAAACCGTCTCAAGTCTTGAATGTAATTTGATGGCTGTGAAGCCGTTGGAATCGGTATCTCTGGAAGTTCTAGCCGGTCCCCTTCTTCATCTGAAGATGCACCATCATTTCTTTTGTTCATAACATCAGCCACGATCTTCGTAACGAATGCCTGCGTCATGTCCAACATCTTCCCAGTTATCCGCAGTGGGTACGATTTCTCTAGCAGCTTTATTCTCCTCTTCACCTTGAATGTGGCAGAAACCACCTTTACGAAAGCAATTAGCAATTTTTTTTTGCGTAACTTGGTCCCAAGCACTGTTGCACATGCGGGCAGCTTGAATGATGTTAATCTTGATATTTTCGTGCTCATCTAAATAAGCACGTGACGATGTTTTGGCCCACAGGCTGTCTGTAAAAATGCTTTAAATTTTTTATTGCACCTTGGTCCATAGGTTGAACTACTGAAGTCATGTTTGGGGGGGAAAACACAACCTTTACATTTTCCATCACAGGAATAGTGTTGTGCGCTGTACAGTTGTCAAGACGATTCTTCTGTTTTGATTCCAAAATTTCCTGTTGATTTTCAAAAACCATCTTTCGAAAATTTCACTTGTCATCCAAGCTTTATTGTTTGATTCATATTCAACTGGTTTTGTTTTTACATTTTTGAAACTATGTGGGTTGGCTGACTTCCCTATCATTAGCAAAGGCAGTTTTTCCGAGCCATCCATGTTTGCTCCGACTAAAAGTGTTATGCGCTCCTTGCTGTGTTTGCTGCCACTACAACTTTCTCCTTTAAAAGCAAGGGTTTTGTCGGGGGTGCATTTGAAGAATAAGCCCGTCTCGTCTACGTTAAAAATGTCTTTAGCGTCTATCAGAAATCATTTGCAACAAATTGTCTTTCCATGAATTTGCAGCTTCAATGTCAACAGATCCACTTTCCCCACAAACAGTTTTGAAAAACATGCCATTCCTTTCTTTAAAACCATCGAGCCAACCAGTGGTGGCCTTAAAAATATTTTTCCGTAAGCTAGATGCAAATTCCTCAGTTTTGGCTCTGACGAGGGGCCCACTGACTGTAATTTTTTGTCCCTTGCTTGCTTAAACCACTTCACTACACATTCATCCACATCAGGATTTTCTGGTCCTCGCGCTCTTATCCTATCTTTGTTGGTGGCTTTACACACACTATTCAAAATCTTCTCTTTATTTTTTAGATATGTTGACAGTGTATTTGGCGGTATCCAGAATTCCTTAGCAATTTCAGATTTATTTTTTTGTCCCTTTTCCACTTCCCGAATAACGGCAACTTTTTCGGCAAATGTCAATGATTTGTATAATAAAACTGCACAATAAGCATCACTAAAACACCAGTCTGTATATACAGTAGGAACCTACTGTATGAAGAAAGGAACGGTCTCTCACAACAGGACACAGCTTGCACAGTAGAAACTCAAAAAGACAACCTTCCACGAGTGCAGGCAGACTGAACTGAAAACAACAGTAAGGGTGGCTGACTGACGAGGCGTGGAACAAGGGACAATGGTGGACGGTACCGTTACACGAGCCAGTCACGTGTCATCGCGAGATACTGGCGCCAATTCCACGAATTTGACACAAAGGACAAGTGTCTGTTCACAAAGGGAGATGCTTGCTTGTCTGTTTCCAGTCGTGTCTCTATTGTTACGTGGTCTAGCCCATACTGCAGACGATTTTTTGTAGTTTGAGCAAAATTTTTATTTCGAATTAACCAAAAAAAGTTCGAATTACAGACGATGTTTTTGCCACGGTTTTACATAGGATGTTCAAAAGGGACCACGGTAAAAGTTCGAATTATTCACGAATTCGAATTAGCCAAGTTCTACTGTAATACATTTTACAAAATTTTAAAAAATTGCACTATCAAAGACAACATAGTAACCGACTTGTCACTGATAAAAGGGTTAAATAACCATGTTTAATTATTGTCAAAAATTCATGTCTGGACAGGAGTTCTCCAACCAAGCAAAATACATGCGTACGCAGGAATCTCCCCTATTTCAGCATAATACCTGTTTCTGGTGGTGCACACACACACACACACACACAACACCACAGCTTAAAATCTACAGGCATTCACTTTTGAAAGGCTAGAGCTTGTAATCTTTGCAAGTACATAAATGTAAACACACAACCACAGCTTAAAATCTACAGGCATTCACTTTTGAAAGGCTAGAGCTTGTAATCTTTGCAAGTACATAAATGTAACACTACTTAAAACTATTGATAACTTCTCTTTATTAATTATTTACAAAAATACTACTTAAATATTCAAGTGTATGTGTGTATGTATATTGCACCAGTACGTCTGCGTACGTTACTGTGCATTGTCGCAGTTAGTTAAAAAATACTACTAAATTAGAATAAATAATTAATATCATCCATATTTTAAAAAATGCGTATTGAAAGCTGTAAGTAACCAGCGAAGGGGAACACCGTATGTGCAGGACGGTACTGGCATATCATGCCCACACTCAAGCTAAGACTGTACAATGAAGTGTGTGTGTGTGTGTGTGTGTGTGTGTGTGTGTGTGTCCCAGTAGAAACCGGCATAGCGTCACCCCTGAATATATGTGAATTAAGTAATTTATTTAAATTTTAGTAAGTGCGTGTAAGATATGACAAAAATTACGCCACGTTATTAATAATATAAAGGCGCGCACATGTGCAAAGTCTAGTGCGAAACAAATAATACATATTAATGCAGTGTAAATAAAAGTGAATAGAACCAAGAACAAATCAAGTATAGAAAAAGTAACATACAATTACACACAAAAATTACCGATCATATAAACATCGAGTAATAAAAACAAAAGCCTTAGCATGTTCCGAATAAAATTAAAATAAGTATGAAAAATAAACGAATCTGTAAAGGGACGCTCGACAAACTATAGCAATATAAATCGTGCACAGAATGGTTGAAACATGATTTTCGCGCCAGACAGTCCACCAGCCTCGACCTTCATTCACTGGAACACATCTGCAACCGAAGACTATGCCCAATAGTGGAGCATCCAAGGTCGATATCCCAGCAGATAGCACGGAGCATGGCATGGAGATAGCACCTTATGAGTCATCTGAATACTGAGTGGACCAGGAGGACCCGGACGATGGACTCCCAGAGGATCAGACGACAACAGAGGATCGACACAGGACAGAACTCAAGGTCATGATGAATCACCGAGTATCACGGCACAGCAATAAGGTGACATGAAACAATTTTCACCCGTCAACCGAGTCATAAAAGACATTAAAAAGAAAAGAGTAAAGAGACAATGATAAACTTTAATACTGAAATTGATTGATATTTCATTATACGATATTCATATATAGGCACACAAAGCAAAATAGTAATAATATAAAAAATATGGAATTTAAAAAGAAATACAATCTGAGCAAGTCGAGAGCACATTATATATTATAAAAATGTCTATTTATACATGTCAATTTATATCTTGTGTATTATATTTATGAATATTTGTGTAATGTTATTTGTATAGTGACAATAATTGTGTGTATGATGAGCACACACAAAAGAAAAATGTTATGCGAATAATAATGACAAAATTTTAATTAGTAATTTTTGAAAATTTTATTTAATAAAATTTAGAATGATTTTTACAAAGTTGATATGATATAAGGAGTGTTATTATTATTATTTTAAAAACACCATACACCTTTTCTCGTTATAATTATATGAGGGGGGGACCCAAAAATAACGAGAATTTTTCTCTGGTAGTTGGTAGAACGCTAGTTCCGACTTCTCCCGCTAGGTGCCTTCACTAGACACCATTTTGTATCTGTTGCCGTAGCGGCATTGTTATGGAAACATTAGCGTGGTCAGTGTGACTATTTTTTTGTAAGCGCTGTTTCACGTTTTCGGCGATTTGTCAATGGCAGACATGAAATACCAACGTGCTAACATCAGGTTCTGTTTCATGTTAGGGAAATCAGCAGCAGAAACTGTCGCATTGCTTCGGACGGCTTATGGGGAGGAAGCTTTCAGCCAGGCAAGGATTTACGAGTGGTTTTCTTGTTTTAAAAGTGGTCAAATGTCAATTGAAGACGAACCACGACCGGGACATCCCTCGACTTCCAAAACGGACAAAAACATTGAAAAAATCCGTGTTGTGATCATGTTTGATCGTCGTAGAACAATCGATGAATTGGAGGAAATGACTGGAATATCCTGGAGTTCATGCCAACGAATTTCGACTGAAGATCTGAAGATGAAACGTGTTGCAGCAAAATTCGTTCCGCGTGTTCTTTCTTGTCGGCTCAAAATCCTCGCCATAAGCCGTCCGAAGCATTGCGACAGTTTCTGCTGCTGATTTCCCTAACAGGTATAGAGGTATTGATAATAGTCTATGTATGAAACAATTAAATACCGCCATTTTCTGTGAAAACGGATGATGAGATTTCGCGTGTATAACCGAATCGGTGGTGGTTGGTTTCCTATAAATTTGAAATTTAATTTATCTATATGTTTGGTAATTGTGAGATCCAAAAAATATACAGGTAGATCTCGTTATACGCGGGATATACGTTTTTGAAAACCGGCGCGTATACCGAATTCGCGTAAATTGGGACGTATATTTTACATGGGCAAGTACACTAGGGCATGAATGAAAAAATTAAGTAACTTATTTAAAATGCTTTTTAATACATTTAAATGATCGAAATAACACAGTACAGCACAGAAAAGTATTCAAAAATTAAAAATGTTAGTCGCTCTTCACTTACATAATATCTTCAGGGTTGTCAACATCAGAAGAATCTGTTGAAGTTGTGGCCAGTCTTCCTCCTTTTGCAATTAAGGTAGAACTGGTAGAATTCCCAGGTGACACTGTCATAGCAGAAGGTGGGTTCTTACTGGATGCAGGACTGTCATTGGAAACACCATGATGTTTGGTAAAAAACATTTTAATAGATGGCTGTGTCCTCTTCTTTATCTTTTGGCTGTATAGGTCTTTGTAACATTTCATCACGTGTTCAACTTCCCTCTTCACTTGAGAACTTCTCATTGTGTCGGGATCGTGCTCTTCAAAAATAGACATGGCTGAGTTGATCATCTGGAAAGCCTGAGCCATGATTTTAGTTGTGAGCTTCTTTTCAGGTTGAACTTCGTCTATTTCCTTGTCTCCCTGTTCTTTTACAATTCTCTCTTCAATAATCATTAAGTTAGATCGTCTACATGTGAGTTCAATACCTCGCGCACATTTTCTTCATCAACGTCAGTAAAACCAATGTGTTGTGCCATGTCTGCTATCTCTCGTCGCACCACCGATGTCATTTCCCACTCCATCTTCTGAAACAACTTCAACAGCTTCAGGCCACAGTTTCTTCCACCCACCATTCATACATTGTGGTGTGATTTCATTCCATGAGTCTCGAATCATTCCAATCGCCATATGAATGTTAAATTGACGCCAGAAAGCCTTGATGGTGAGTTTGTCATCGGCGTCACACTGCCCGATAAGCTTTGAAAATGTTCGACACAGATCGTAGGCCTTAAATGTGGCAATAACGCCCTGGTCCATAGGTTGGAGGATGGAAGTGGTGTTTGGAGGAAGAAATACAACTTGAATGTTTTTGCTTAATTCAGCAATAAAAGGAGGGTGACTTGAAACATTGTCAAGAAGGATGAGAATCTTGAAAGGAATGTGTTCTTTCTCACAGTTGGCTTTCATCTCATCATTTAGTTCTCTTGTAAATAGTCGGAGAAAATTGCAGAAGCCATCCATCCCTTTTTATTACACTTCCAATGAACTGGCAGTCGCGACTTATCACAGCCTTTTAGTGCTCTCGGATTTTGTGAATGGTAGATCATAAGAGGTTTTAAATTGCAATCCCCAGAAGTGTTTCCTCCAAAAAGAAGAGTGCATCGGTCCTTGGCCGCCTTGAAACCAGGCGCTGTTTTTTCTTCAATGGAAATGAATGTGCAGCTCGGCATTCGCTTCCAAAATAGACCAGTTTCGTCAAGATTAAAAACTTGTTTAGGTGTGTAGCCTCCATCAGGGATGAATTTCTTAAATAGAGTTCGTGAAAATTCCTCCTCTGCAATATGATCGGCGGCTGCTACCTCTCCCGTTAATTTTATATTGTGAAAACCAAAACGCTGCTTGAAGCGATCGAACCAACCAGAACTGGTTGAGAATGACGGCGCATCTTCTGTATCTTTCGTCAGGTCCATATACAGGCTTCTTGCTTTCGTTTGAATTGTAGTTCCGACAAGAGGCATGTGCTGCAGGTTATGGTGTTCAATCCAGTGGCTTAACATACTCTCTGTTTTTTCCATTGCCTCTGATCGAGATTAGTCACTCTAGTAACACTCAGGTTTGTCGATGATTGATCACGTCTACAAATTGATTGTGCATTGTTGCGAATAGTTCTTATTGTAGATTCACTGAGTCCCATTGCACGCTGAATGTCAATGTTACGTTCCCCTTTATCACATCGGTCTAGAACTTCCAACTTCATTTCTAATGAGTTGGATTTTCTCGAACGTTTCTTCACTTCATTACTCGCACTTCATCTACATTTATCTGATATTTTACTTGTTATAACACAACCAACCTTACTGCAACAAGCTTACAAGCAATACTGGCGTCCTCCTAGAATCGGAACTACAGTGGCAAGGTCACAGTACAGGAAGATGCGCGTGATAGTTGCGCACTCACAACGGAGCTGTACGCACACTGTACAACCTGCATATGGGTTTGCAGCAGTTCTGGATAAAGGAGCGCTCAATATTCTTACATTACAGCCAATATTTTGACGCTTCGAAACTTCACAAATAAACCGCGTTATCTGAAAATGCGGATACCGAAAGCGCGTATAACGGGATCTACCTGTATTAGCCAATTTCATTTGTCAAAATGTTCCCTGACCCTTATGGCTACAATCTAGATAACATTCTACTTGTAAGAAACTTTCTGTTAACAATGTAAAATGTGCAAATAAAACCAATATCATTTTATTGCTTCTCTCTTGGGTCATAAAACCATTTTAATGAAAATACTTGTATATTTTGTTCTTTGTATTATGAACGTATATTACTACCAGATAGAGCTTTATTTTATGCACATTATGGTATAAATCTTTTGTCGGACATTTGATTTACATAAAAATTATTTAATTTTTAATTAGTTTTTATTGTTATTTTGTAACACTGTTACCCGCCACACTCGGCATATGTCTATGCATATTTTTATGCCATTACAGAATGTTTTACACGTTTCTCGGCTATCCCAGCAGAACCAGCTGTAATATTGTGTGTATGTGATTCTTAACATGTGTTAACAGGACTGTTCCAGACTCACCGGTATACACACACTGTGTTCAAGGCTGCAAGCAATTATGCTCTAGTGTTTTCCAATAGTGCTGACGTGTATTATGGATTATTCTGGAATCTCAGCGGGGTATAAGTACAAGTATTCAGCAATGCTTAGTTTTAGTTTAAGTGGTGATTCATTCAAGTGAGGTTCGAGTTATTGTCAGGCAATTTAAACAGTTCGTTTCCAAGTGGTGTATTAGTGAAAGTGATATAGTACGGAATTCTTTATAGTTGACATTATTTGTGTGGACAGATTAACTTGAATTATTTGTGCGAGTATAATCTTGTTGAATAACATGTTGACTACAAACTGTTAATTATGATAATTAAAGCTGGTTTTTAGTGACTTCATTGGTGTCTTTTATTTTGTTTTCCACTGTTTTCATATGACAATCAGTGAGCCCATCGTAACAATATGTTTACACTACTCACAACACTCGTTATTTTTTGTACCGTCAAAAATCAATTTAATCAAACAATTCTGAGACGACGATTCTTACTATTTTACACTATTGCAACATGCAACCTTTATTTCAACCAATTCTCATTGTAACATGCCATCATATGTCAAGAATGAAATTATTATTTTATACGCAAATCTCACCAATTGGAATGTGTGTGTGTGTGTGTGTGCTCACACCAGTATATTATATACAAATTTGTTTTTATAAAAATCTATTCCTATGATATGCAATACTGTAATCATGTATAGGGTAAGGTTAATTTTTGCAAGCTAAAAGGTACTTCACGGATAGTCCATGGTTTCTAGCACTAGTGGTGTCTAATGCTCCAGTGTTCTTATTTATTATTACAGTTTCATATTCATTTGTTCCAGGGTTACTTATTTATACCAGTGAATAATGTCCCTGCAGAAGTGGATCACATATACAGCAGAAAGTCAATTCAGAATCGATCTGTTAGCAAAAAGAAGAAACACAAGTTAATACACTCTAGCATCAAGAAATACCAGTGCGATGTTTGTTCGAAATCATTTAATGTGTCAAGCCGTTTGTCAAGACACAAGTTAACACATTCTGGCATTAAGAAGTATCAGTGCGATGTTTGTTCAAAATCATTTACTCATTCATTCCATTTGTCAGACCACAAGTTGATACATTCTGGTATTAAGAATTACCAGTGCGATGTTTGTTCAAAATCATTTACTCGTTCTTTCAATTTGTCAAAACACAAGTTAATACATTCTGGTATTAAGAAATACCAGTGCGATGTTTGTTCAAAATCATTTACTCAGTCAGCCACTTTGTCAAAACACAAGTTAATACATTCTGGTATTAAGAAATACCAGTGCGATGTTTGTTCAGAATCATTTATTCAGTCAGGTACTTTGTCAAGACACAAGTTAAAACATTCTGGTATTAAGAAATACCAGTGCAATGTTTGTTCAAAATCATTTACTCGTTCATTAAATTTGTCAAACCACAAATTAATACATTCTGGCATCAAGAAGTTCCAGTGTGATGTTTGTTCAAAATCATTTACTGAGTCAAGTAGTTTGTCAACACACAAGTCAATACATTCTGGCATTAATAAGTACAATTGCGATGTGAGTTCAAAATCATTTACTCTGCCAGATAGTTTGTCAAACCACAAGTTAATACATTCTGGTATTAAGAAGTACCAGTATCAGTGCGATGTCTGTTCAAAATCATTTACTCGGTCATGCAATTTGTCAATACACAAGTTAATACATTCTGGCATTAAGAAGGACTAGTGTGATGTTTGCACAGAATCATTTACTGAGTTAAGTAGTTTGTCAAGACGCAAGTTAATACATTCTGACAAGAAGTACAAGTGCGATGGAATTAATACATTCTGGCATTAAGTATTAGTGTGATGTTTGTACAGAATCATTTACTGCATAGGCAGTTTGTCAAAACACAAGTCAAAACATTATGGTAGTAAAACATGCGAGTATTAAGAAGTACTAGTGCGATTTTTGCACATAAAAATTTGTCTATCCTATTTGTCATGACAAAGTAATACATTGTCATTAAGAAGTAACAGTGAAATGTGTGTACTAAAATATTAAATGTGGTAGAAAGTTGTGTCATGTATAATAAAAAAGAACAGTGATATGTGTAACAAATTTTTTGTATGAGTATTTTATCCGAGCATAAATTACTATATAATTAATCCATTGTATTATTAAGTACCATAACTGTCTAGTATTTAAGAATAATTTGTATCACTCTTTAAGTTTTAGTATAGTAATGAAACATACTGTATTGTTTATAAACAAAAACCTCAGAAACAAGCATAATTAACAAATAAATTAATTCATACTGCAATAAGTTTGTGATATTTGGCACTGAAAAATAAGAATGTGAAAATTTTAACAAAATTTTACCCTATGAATTGAAATAATTAAATAACACATTGTGATATAGTGTGAAATCATTGATACACGTCTATCTTGTAATTCAATTTATCACTGCATGAATTACATTAACATTTGTTGTTATAGTGAAAATAATGTCTTTTTGCCATATGTAGATATACTTTCCATGTATCACACAAGATTTTTGTCTGCCTGCTACAACTTTCAAGAGGAGAGAGTCTTGTTGGGGCCTTAACACATTTGAGTTATTACTTGACAAAATGATGGGGGCAGATACATCCCCAAGTATACGCAGCTTGGCATTTCTCTGAGTTTTTGTGTTGTATTTACACCACGTAGGTTATTACTGCCAGCATATTTTTAATTGCTGCATATATGCTGTTTCTTTAAAATTCAACATTAGCTGAATTACTAATAGTACTGGACAGTTTTTACTGTCTATGATGTCCAAACTACTAATTTCCAATGGTTTGTGTCAGTGCTTGTGATGGCTCCTTGTTGTGAACTACATGTTTGGTATAGTGTTGGCTTGTGCAGTTTGAATTTTTAAAGTGCAATTTTCTTGTAACTCTACATTACAAAATGAGTGATAAGTTCTTGACTGAAGATAAAATATTACGGTAATTACAATTAACTAAGTATTAACTAATTAATTCTTGCCAACAACGTTGACGGTGCCAAATACTATCTATGCAATGATACAAATGAAAACTGCATAGATAGGTTACATTGAGATTATTAGAACAGAGTCTATATCTGGAGGTAGGAAAATTTTTATTCATTAACACATTAAAATTTACTATTGTCTTATGGCTGTATAATATAAAATTGTTTATTAAATAATTGTGTTTCAATAAATGAGTCTGTTGGCTTGGGTTTTACATATATGTTAATTTTACTATCACAGGACAAAAGGCTTGCCGTATGACAAATGGCGCCAATCGTACGCTAGTGTTTTTGGTGGCCCTAAAAAGGACTGGGTGGTGAGAAAGCTGATGTTGGTCGTGCCGCGCTGAGATGTTCGGCGGCTGCGCCTGCTGTTCGTGGCATACTGCAGTCCTCTTCTTTCAGCATCGGTTGTAGAGTCGGTTGCCGGCCCAGTGAAATCCATCGCTGGCGCGGAACTGGAGGGCAAAGACGCAAGAACGCCGGTTCTATTCTTCGGCTGTTCCTTCCGGCTGACTCTGCGCCGATGTCCAAGAGAGGAGAGGAGATGAAGTGCATCTGATGGCGTGGCAATGAAGAGTGCGCCAAAATTTTCTGCCGGCCCGGGTTATATGCACTAACCGGGATCGCTGATTGGCTCGCTCCGAGCATGTTGGCTGGTCACGTCTCTGCTACTGATCCCTGATTGGCTCGCTGTGTCGCCGCTGGTACCAGAGTGCAGATGTTCACATACCGCTGCCATCACAACTCCCCCGGGTCTTGAATGCTCTCCAGTAGCCAGCCTACTGCTCTTCTCCAGATATTATAGAGGTGTCTGTTGGGCGCCATGTTGGTTGGTGTGCCGGCTGGTAGCTCGATGGCGTGGCTGAATCTTGCATCCGCAAGATGATCGTTGCCCCATGTTGGGTGCCACTTGTCACAGGACAAAAGGCTTGCCGCATGACAAATGGCGCCAATCATACATTCTAGTGGTTTTGGTGGCCCTAAAAAGTACCAGGTGGCGAGAAAGCTGATGTTGGTCGTGCCGCGCTGAGATGTTCAGCAGCTGCGCCCGCTGTTTGTGGCGTACTGCAGTCCTCTTCTTTCGGCATTGGTTGTAGAGTCGGTTGCCGGCCCAGTGAAATCCATCGCTGGTGCGGAACTGGAGGGTGAAGATGCAAGAACGCAGGTTCTATTCTTCGGCCGTTCCTTCCAGCTCACTCCGTGCTGATGTCGTCCGGCAGAGGAGAGGAGATGAAGTGCGTCCGGCCCGGGTTTTGTGCACTAAGCGGGATCACTGATTGGCTCGCTCTGACCATGTTAGCTGGTCATGTCACGGCTGCTGGTCCCTGATTGGCTCACTGTGTCTGCCGCTGGTATTGGAGAGCAGATGTTCGCATACCGCTGCCGTCAGTACGTAGAATTCCAACTATTTGCATAGACATCAGGCGCTCCCCACACTGCTCGTCTCCACCGCTGCGACTCTGCATGTTGCTCGATGACTACTACGCTGGCAATTCACGTCTTTGCACACACGCACACTACGATATAAAACTGTTATTGTTTATAACTTGAATAATCTTAATTTCAGGGATCAAAACTGGGCAAAAATAGATCGTGTATTGAGCTTACACACATCCGGCTTCTTGAAGTGTTCTCGCGTTAACTCTCAGACTATCTCTGTAGATCAGTGGTTCCCAACCGGTGGTCTGCGAGAGCCTCGGGAGTGGTCCTTGGGAGGGTCCGACAGCACATATAAAAAAGTTGCCAATAAATGGGGATTTTGAAAGTGATCTGCGTTAAACGAGATGGGGTGAATATATCCGTGCAGATGATTATCAGCTGTTGAATTAAAATATCTTTAAAATTATTATTAGAATATGATACAAAATAATTTTCATAACTTATGTTTAAATGTGGCAAATGAACTCTCACCAACATTAAACAATCAGAAAGGCACATCTGAGCTCTATCATGTGAACACTTCGTGGTTATGTCTGCCTGTCTGTGCGCGCCGCGCAGTCACGTGCTCACTGGCGGCTGTCAGTGCTGGGTGAGTACTGTGTAGTCATGTAGTGATGAGATGGCAGTTGGCAACTCAATTGCTCAGTCTGTATCAGTGAGTCTTGAAGAGCAGTGCGATTCATTTCGGTAGCTTTTGCTGTGTTTACTGATATTGCGCGATATTATTGTGCGTGTTTGTACTTGTTCTGTTGAAAATGGCTCCAAAGAGGAAATATGACTGATTATATCAAGTTCGGATTTACAGCAATTGAAGTACATAAGGAGATTAGACCCAAGTGCGTGATTTGTGCTGCTGTCCTCAGCAATGAAGCCTTAAAACCTGCAAAACTAGAACGTCATTTAAAGACGGTTCATTCTAACTTGAGTGACCGGCCACCTGAATTCTTCGCTGGAAAATTAGAAAACTTGAAGGAAATGAAATTAGGGAAAACTGGTACAGCATATGAATTGTCTGAAAAAGCCCTCTCAGCTTCATTTGAGGTTTCACAGTTAATCGCCAAGGCAAAGAAACCGCATACTATTGGTGAAACCCTAGTGAAGCCATGTTTGATCAAAGCAGTCGAACACGTTTTAGGGGTTGAAGCTTCTAAGAAAATTCAAGATATTCCCCTATTGAACAATACTGTGAAGGCACGGATCGATACAGTGTCCAATGACATTGAAGAGCAGCTGGTTTGTGAAATTAAAAAGCCTCCATATTTCAGTTTGCAGTGTGATGAAAGTACCGACGTTGCTCAATGCTGCCAGTTGTTAGTTTTTGTTCGGCATTTAGGAGACAACACAATCAAGGAAGAACTTTTTAATATCCCAAGAGTTGAAAACAACATCGACAGGAAAAGATATCATGAAAATCATTTGTGATTACTTTGAGAGGCATGGCATTGAGTGGAAGAGGCTGGCTGGATTTTGTACCGTTGGAGCCCCTGCTATGCTAGGATCATGTTCAGGCTTAGCAACGTTGGTGAGAGAGAAGAACCCCTCCACAGTGACGGTGCACTGCATAATTCATGAATTTGGTTATTGGGATGGTGCTGAGGAAGGGTTACAACTGATAGGGGGTGGGGATGGTCCGTACATGATTCAATTTCAGGCTGAGTAGTCCGCAGACTTCTATGGGTTGGGAACCACTGCTGTAGATAATCTGCCCCTAGCAGAAAATCTTCCACTTTATGCGAAAAAGCACTAGAAATTGTCTATTTAAAATTATTTATTTAAAATTATCTGAGTTCTATAATGGCAATGGTTACGAAGAACTCGAACTGTGAACCAACTTCTAAGTCTTAAGGAAATAGACTTGTTTTGTCAGAAAAATCTCGTGACAGCGAAGTACGTCTCTATGCCAAAACTTCGGAAGAAACTCCCCATCCATATGATGTAAGTGTCCAACTCAATGTTTAGACGTTCTGATTGGTGGAAAACCCTAGCAACTTCATAGATGTTCTTAATGACGGCCAGAAATCAGGCTGAAACTGTCTGATTCACAAATGCCTGTCTGTCTATATTTAATCTACAAATTTTATTATTTTCTTGGAGATAGCAAAAATAAAATGAGACTGATTTCATTTTAAAAACCATATAAAAATTATAGATGTGGAGAATTGAGTATATAGAAAATATAGCTTATAACCATGAGAATGATACCCTGTCCAAGTTTCAGAACGAAACGTTAATTTTCAACAGTCATTAAATAAAATGTGGCACCCACGCACCTACAGTTATTTCACATGACACAAAAGAGTATAAAATTGTGAACATTTTGACATAACATACTTTTTAAACATAGCTTGGTTCAAAACTTACGACTACTTAACAAGGAAAATAAAATCAATTGAAAACATGTCTACGGCCATCAGAAAATGTGTTATACCATTAGTATTCCACTTAAATGACCTTACATGATAGTAATATCCTGTAGAACTATCCTGTATTCTGTTGCAGGATTATCCCCTCCACGTATAAAAAAATTTGTTTATATGTTTACACAATTTTTCAACAAAACAAATAATACATCCCTTCCAAAAAATATAAACACTAAACAAAACCAAATAAATAAATACTCTTCCCAAAGTATTCTGTTGCAGGATTATCCCCTCCATGTATAAAAAAATTTGTTTACATGTTTATACAATTTTTAAAAAAAAATCACATCACTTCCAAAAAATATAAACACTGAACAAAACCAAATAAATACTCTTCCCAAAATTAAATTCTTTCAACTCTGTTTGACAGTTCCACTTTTTGACAGAACAAAAATATAAGCATTTCCATGTGGTCAGATTCTGAATATGTCCACAAGATAAGCCATAATAACATTTGATGATGTCATATCTCCTTATCTTAGACAGATTCCAAACATTTCTTCACATACTCCGACATCGCACCTCACATACTTAAATACATTTATTTTTTTTATACAATTTGTTGCAATACAGTCGTATATCATATACCCCTGATATACATGAACAGTTTATTCTTTAACATAATATTTGCACAAAGATGATGCATGGAATTTACCAATAGTACGGTTAGTTGTAGGATTAGTAACAATGGAAGTATTTTTACCAATTTGCTCGGATAATATGAAAGGTCCATTATATAACAAAGAATTAAGCAGCTGTATTATCTTCACTACGACCAAGTTTAACGACTTTAGAAGAACCATCTCACTTACTTTGAATGTTAAAAGTTTATGTTCCGGATTAAACTTTTCTGAGCACTCCTCTGGACTCGTTAATATGTCTCCTAGCGTCTAAAACGCTTAACTTCATTTGGAACAGGTAAGTTTTGTATGGCAACTCACTTTACATATTCATCTCATACACGTTTAGGCATTGCTCCACAGTGTAGCTCCTTAGGTGTGAATCCAGTCGTATCGTAATTCCCATTGATGGCTTGCTCGAAAAACTCGAGATATTCAGGGTATTTACTCTGATTGGTATTACAGTACATCCTGAATAGTTTTCCTAATTCTCTCTTCGCAAGATTACCTTGAGGTCACCGGATCGCCGTCAATACTGCCTGTATGTGATACTTCTCAAGCTCAGATTGCCATTTCTTATTCTGAAATTGCTAAC
This sequence comes from Magicicada septendecula, assembly GCA_034769895.1. NCBI lineage: Eukaryota > Metazoa > Arthropoda > Insecta > Hemiptera > Cicadidae > Magicicada > Magicicada septendecula. The sequence goes on from CM068372.1 coordinate 430,080,375, forward strand.
CTTGATCCAATAATATCTTTTTAACATGCCCATATTTTGGAACATATTTCTGAAGAATTACCTTAAGAACTGCCTTAGTTGTTGGTCGGCCAGTAGCATATAAACTCACATGCTTGGACTGAACAGACTACAAGATTCCTCATTCCCCTGGCTGCATGTGGTAGTGATCTTAGAAAATCAATACATAGCAATTCATTTTTATCACATGTTACAATATTACCCATTTCAACGTAGGTATGCTGGTTGGGATACTTTGATGTTTGACAAGTATGGCAGGTTCGTAGTATAGATTTTAATATCCTAGACATGTTCATCCACATGAAGTCTCTCTAAGGGTTAAGTAGCACTTATATTGTAAAATAATTTGTAGATCAGTGTTCTTTTTGTATTTCGGTTGCGATGACAATTTAAAATTATTTAAATTATCTCAGTTGGCGCTGCAAGTGTTGCCAACTACGGTGATCTGTTCACCTAACCTGTAATCGTCTAGTCTAATAAAACAATTTGGTTAACTCTGTTATAGGATAAAATTATAGTTTATTGCTCAATAATATTCATGAACTTATGTTAAATCACCATTATATTGATGACCGTTCATATTACAATACTGATTGACTATAAAATTCTGTTTCTCAGGGTTTGTTATTCTAATTCCAGTAATCATAACTTGGAACGTTATTTGTTGGTTAAATTGTTTTATCTCAAATGTAGGTTCTTTTAGACTGCAAGATGCACAAACTTGAAGAATTATACTACTATAATTATTGAGTAGTAGGAGAGTGATTACAATAACAAATAAATCTTAACTACTAACATGAAGTTCAAAATATGACTCGTCAACATTTTAGGTTAAGGCTAGCGTATTTGAATAGTAACCAGTTGCCTTTAAATTAATAATAATTCTTTAACAACATACAAAATATAAGTAGGATAAGATTATAAGTTCATTTAGTGTTCATAAAATAATCGTCTGATTCGTTATTGGGTAAAATTAAATCAGGTAAATTGGTAACTCTTGTAAGCATGGCTAGCTGTTATTAAATATTTTTTGACAAGAAACAAATGAATTAATCTTAGTAAGGTTCAGTGCTTTCTTAAAGTTCATAATAAATTATCTTATGGATCATATCAGGTCAATTGACGACTGACAATTATAATCGCCTATTAAAATTATTCAATTTTAAATAAATTGACTATGTTCATGTGCACTTAGTGTTCATATTACAACATCTCCTTCATTATATTTGATGCAGTTTATCAAATAAGTTAACGATTGTTATAAGTAAGGTTAACTGTGTTTAAATTTCTTAATAATGAACAAAATTATTCATTTAATAAGGTACAAAGCCCTTTTTGTGTTCAATTGAAATCATCTTATTACTTATACTCTATAAAATTTTTATCGTAAAAAGTCATAATTGCTCTAAGTATCTGTTAATTGTCACTATACTTGGTTGTATTGTCCTTTTCCTTAATTGCACTTTTAAATTTTTATTAATATTTAATTCACCACCTATGCGCACATACTCCGTAAAGGTTCACTGAAATAATGTTAACTCGACTTTTGTTTACTACCGGCGTAACCTAAATTTCACTTTTGAGGTTATTGCTTCTCATCAGCTGGTCGAGGTTAATTCTTAAAATTGGCCTCAGGAGAAGCATGGCTTTCCCATCGGAATACTGTGGACTGTGTTCTCACCTCTGTCCAAAATTGGCTTCGAATGCTAGGTTCTGATGTTGATTGGTTAATTTCCATAATTGTCCGGTATATCTTGGCAAAATAGACGCTTTCAAAGCGTCCTTTTGCGGGGTTCTACATTATGATAAATTGGTTTACATTATTATGCCCAAGGGATTGTAAACTATTAAATCTTTGTAATTAGTATTGTTCCCTTATCTTTGTTCTAATATATAATTCATTATTACCATTGCTCAGGATTTTCTGAGATGAGCAATTTGGTTCCCCATACAATATGGGTTTGATCATTATTAACAAAATTAAAATTGCTAACATTTCTTATTGGCTATTTACACAATGTAAATTATGTATTTAATATGTACATAATTTAAATAATGTTTGTTTTATTTATTTATATAATTAAATTTGAATAAACATTGATGATTACTCCCTAATAATCGAGTATGAACTCTTTACAATAAGTTATAAAGTTGTATTTTGATAAAAATCGTGTTTGGCTGATTAGGCCTAACTCAATATTAGTTGCTACATCTTAATTCCCCTTTTTTATTAATATTACTTCCTTTTACTGTAATATTATTATTCACAATTGTCTACAACTTCTTATCACTATTACCATATTACACATGACCGAAATAAATACTTATTTCTAATAAACATTATAAAAAACTTGGCTAGGCATATTGGCCCATGACACTACCAACTAGTTTCACTTATTGTATTTTAATAGTGGTTTCTGAACCATTTCTATTGTGACACAATTACTCTGAGACAACCATTACAACTTCTGATCACCTCAGTTTTAGTTATTACGTTGTTATTTTATTGTATTTATTCTTTATAACAGCTCTGTACTATTGGGTGTCACATTATTTGTATTCGTTATATATTATAAAGTTGTTTTTTGAGTCATTATTTCTTACATAAATGATCATTACAATGACTATAAAGTTTTACAGTGTTTTTTTGGTTTGCACCAGGATATTCCCATTTGCTGTTAATTCCTTAATACTTCTTGCATCTAGTGCTTCATGACAAGTATTGCTTTACATTATATTAGTTGTATTACACATCATTGATTCTACTGATATCAACCTCTTTCTCTTTTATTAGTATTTCTAAAGGTTATTTAGATTGGTTTTTGTGTAAATCCTATTCTGTCCATTTCAGTATGTTAATTGACACTAATCACAAATACAAATCTCTCCTTGGTAATCAGTCTTGGTGCTGGTATGATCCTTATAACATCTAGTTTTAAGTACAGTATAATAAAATATGGTTTAATAACATTTTTGTTATTAATTCTTGTCATTATAAGTGCAAAATGCTTGTTGAGCTAGGTTATGTGTGTCCTATTCTGTTTTACAACAATGGGTTCCTCTGATAGTTGGTTTCTATATATTTTACTTAATTATTTAAATGTACTAATACTGTTATTTACTATTTATTGTTTTGTATTTCTTTTCCAGTTTCTTTTATATTATATTTACAACATTATTGGTGATTATCAGTTTTTCTATCAGTGTGTCTATATCATTTACACAAATAGTAGATAAGATACAATCTTGTTGTTATCTTTTATACATTATTAACTCATACTAATACAAGTTTTAATCTCACTCTCCTGATCATTTTCTCTTATATTATTATTTTAAATTCGGGTGATGGTCACAGTCAAGTCACCTAGAATAGTCTGTTAATGGTTTGATGTCATTGTTAAGTCATTGCATAGGGTTTGCATATTGTTTTAAACTAATTATTTTTCTCAATCATGAGCACTATTTTCTATTCTCTTTATTAGTTATATTCTTTTCATTATGTATTTATTCTCTTGGTTGAGTTAATTCAATGTTTCCCTATTTAACTTATTCCCTTAATATCATTTGATTAATATCCTTGTGTGGATGTTTCAGTCTTCTTCTCACCGTCTGATCTATTGGGTACATTGGGTCAACGTTGGTCTTGTCGCTTGGCCGTTGTCTTCACTTCTTTCATAGTCCATTATTTATTAATGCTAATCTTTTTATTCTTCTCTGTTAGTTTATTATTTAGTCTTCTTCCTCCTTTAAAGTTCAAGTTTGGTTGTTCCGATGGTCTTTGACCGATTATGATTGTTTCTTGTTGATGTTTGTATTTTGGGTAATGATATGTACTGTTACATATTGCCTCCCTACTAAAACTGATTATATCTGAATATGCCTTTATGGTGTTTGTGGGGTTCTTTTTGATTTGCAGTGGACTGTATATTGTCAAAATAAATAGTTAAAAAGGCTTTATTCCCATGTAATCAGCAATGCATAAAAATTAAGCGTTTACTGACCTTGTCCTTGTGCGTTGTAAATGTCCTGTTGTAAGCAACACTGGTGATTTTCTAGGCAGTCCTAAACTTAACAATAATATCCCAACAAACGTTAAACACATGAAAAAAAGCACAAAGTAAAATAACAAGAGCGTTGAATAGTCTTTCTATTCTTGCGGTATGCGGGTATAAACGAAAAGAACTGAACTGCACGATATACCGTACACTACCGGAAAGAAAAACGCTCTAACTATGACTGCTGATTACAATGTGAACTGAACTTTGAAACACGTAATGGGAGTGCATTCTATTAGAGATAATGAAATATAGATAGGGTGAGTTTAACTATTGTTATAAAAACAAAATATCTGACATACCGGCCCCTTTGAACCAACTGGTTCAACAAGAAACATTAAAAGAACATAAGAACAAATTTGATCCTTTGGAAGAGTATAATAAAACTAAATTATAAGGGGCAGTAGCCAATTGACTGGTCGAGGATTTTAGTAAATGGGAAGACGGGATACCTTAACAGAAGGACGGGTCAAGGTTCCACCGGCAGTCTTCATGTTGACGACACGTACCACTCCATCATTCCCTGGAGATACGGAGATGACTCTCCCGAGCTTCCACTTGAGGGGTGGCAGGTTTGTTTCATGAATAACGACTAAATCTCCTATTTTGAGATTTTCTTGAGGTCTGATCCATTTGGACCGTTCTTGAAGTGTGTGGAGGTACTCCATTTGCCATCTTTTCCAGAGATGTTGTGTGAAGGCTTGAACCAATTTCCAGCGTTTTATGTGATTAAGTGGTGCATTGGTTAGTTGAGGTTCGATCAGGGCATTAAGAGGTCCTCCAGTTAGAAAATGTCCTGGTGTAAGAGGTTGAAGATCTGAAGGGTCATTCGAGAGAGGAGCTATCGGCCTCGAATTAAGGATAGCTTCAACACGCACAACTAAGGTGGTAAATTCTTCGTACGTTAAAATGTGTTCACCTATGACTCTGGTGAGATGATATTTTGCACCTTTAATGGCACGTTCCCAAAGTCCACCTTGGTGAGGTGCACGCAGAGGAATGAAATGGAATGTGATACTGTTGGTCGTAGCAAAATCTTGCATCTCTGGTTGCTTCATGAGATCTTGAAAACATCTTTTGAGCGAAGAAGCAGCTCCTATGAAATTAGTCCCACAATCAGAGTACAGGTCTGATACAAGACCTCTCCTAGAGATGAATCTCGTAAGGGCTGCAATGAAGGCGTCTGTAGTTAAATCAGTAACCACTTCCAAGTGTACAGCTTTTGTTGCAAAACAGATGAACAGACAGAGGTACACCTTTATAGGCTGTATCCTGCGAAGTGTAAAAAACTTGACCGTGTAAGGACCAGCATAATCAACTCCAGAAGCGTTGAAACAACGAGTAGGGGTAACACGACCGGCTGGTAGATCACCCATGAGCAGAGACGTGTTTGTTGATTTTGTATGAAAACATCGTACGCATTTAAATATTCTTGAGCGTATAACACTGGGGGCGGAGAGGATCCAAAAGCGTTGAGATAGTGTTGCTTGGAGGAACTGGGGACCAGCGTGCAGGTACATGCCATGATAGTAATCAATGAGTAAATGAATAGCGACATGATTTTTTGGCAGAAGAATAGGATGTTTGGCATTGTAAGTAAGCGCAGAGTTCTTCAGTCGACCTCCGACACGGACTATTCCTGCATCATCAATAAAGGGTGCTAGACGTTGGATGCGGTTTGAGCATGTCCTTTTCTTGGAGAGTAGATCTATGTCTTCTGCAAAGTGAAGTCTCTGAATGAGCCAGCAAATGCGGTTACAGGCGTTATTTAATTCAGTTACTGTAAATGATCCACTTATGGTGGTTTTAAATTTCAAACGGGTTATAAAGCGAAGGACATAAGCCATTACATGAAGAAGAGTCTTCCAAGAAGAAAACTTTGTAAGAAATCCAAATGTTGGGACTTCTTTTGTGGTCATCATAAGATTAAGCGCATTTGGTTTCATTTCAGGAATAGACTCCTCCAAAATTGGATGAAGGATAGATTGTGGCCAGGTCTGCGTTGATTTAGCGAGCCATGGTGGTCCTAGCCACCACTGACTATGTTTCATCAGAACCGTGGGTGTCAAGCCTCGAGAAGCACAATCAGCAGGATTGTCAACAGTTGAAACATATTTCCAGACGTGCGGTGAAACTAAGTCTTGTATTTGTGCCACACGATTAGCAACATACACCTTGAGACGAAAAGATAGAGTGCGTATCCAAGATAGAACTACTGTAGAGTCGCACCATGCTGAAATGTTGCCAATCTTGTGATGTTGCGAGAGCTGTTCTGTACAGTAATGTAGCAATTTGGCTAACATGTGCGCACCACAAAGTTCCAAGCGGGGAATAGTCACACGCTTCAGTGGAGCTACTCTTGATTTTGTGATCAGCAGTCGTATGTTGACATCTCCTTCTGCGTCTTCTGTGCGCAGGAAGACACAAGCTGCATATCCAGATTCACTTCCATCTGAAAATCCATGAAGCTGGATATTGACTGCAGTTGCTAAGGATATGAAACGTGGTATCCTTAGCTTTTCTATTTCTGGAAGTTCTTTCACGAATCGTGACCACTTCTCGGAAATATGATCAGGTAATGGAGAATCCCAATCTAAGCCTAAGGTCCATACATGCTGCATTAAGACTTTAGACCAAAAAACTATTGGGGATATCCAACCACAAGGGTCATAAATCTGAGCAATTGATGAAAGTAAAGTTCTTTTGTGTAATTACTTGAAGGTGTGTGCATCACATATGAAAAGACATCAATATCTGGGATCCATTTTAGCCCTAATACACTTGAAAATGGCTGTTCCGATGTGCGTAACATGAGGGGTGTCTCAGGATTATCTTGCATGACATTTTCTAAGAGTTTAGGATGGTTTGAAGACCACTTGCTCAGTTCGAATCCACCCTTTTTCAAAAGTAAAACAACATCCTCTTGAAGGTGGAGAGCTTCTTCCAGAGAATTGCTCCCTAATAGAGCATCATCAACATATATTTGCTGTTGGAGTGCTTCAGCAGCAAGTGGATGATTTTTTCCTTCGTCCATAATGAGCTGTTGTACTACTCTATTAGCAAGGTAAGGCGAGGACGTCATACCATAAGTGACAGTAGTCAATTGGTAGACCTTTAGCGGGACTGAAGTGTCTTCTCTCCAGTATATTAACTGAAAGATCTGATCATCTTCATGGATGGATATCTGCCTAAACATTTGTTTGATATCACAAGAGAAAACAAATTTATGTTGACGAAAGCGAAGAATTATATCAGTAATGTCATTGTGCAACTTTGGACCCTGATGTAGAATGTGGTTCAGTGAGACACCTGAAGAAGATGGTGCTGATGCATTGAAAACAACACGGATTTTCCTATCTTTAAAAACGCCATGATGTGGCAAAAAGTAATGCGGCTTGTTCAGAGATGGCACAGATGTGCACAGTTTCATGTGCCCACATGCTAAGTAGTCATTCATAAAATTGACATACTGCTGTTTAAACTCAGGTTGAGATTCAAATTTGCGTTCCAGTGTATTAAACAGGCGTTTTGCCAAAGTTGTAGAGTCACCTAGTTGAGCAGGGTTTCCGCTGAAAGGCAAGTGACAAACATATCTGCCGGAGGCATCTCTCTTATGAGTAGAGACGAAGTGAGCTTCACATTTTTCATCTTGTGGAGCGAGTTTTGTAGTGTGAGGTGGTTCCTTTGACCAAAAATGTTGCAATGTTGCGTGCAGATCACGATCATTCGTCGATAAAAGAGTCACTAAGCCTGAGTAAGGATTAGACTTAAGTGAAACAGGTGTCGGACCAAGCACAACATAGCCAAAGATTGTATTGACAGCGTATGGCATATTCTTGCCGAGATTGATAAAGGTACCATTAAGAGTCAATGCAAATAAATCTGCTCCAATCAGAAGGTCAACTGGACCCGGAACATCAAAAGTTGGATCCGCTAGCATATAACCTTTGAGTCGCTCTTTAATTTCTGGTGGGAGCTGAACACGAGGCAGATTGCATGATATTTTATTAAGAATCATGACTGGGTGAGATTTTGCTAAAATATTCCCACTGAGCGAAGACAATGTCACAAAGGTAAGTCCCTTCGTTTTCACTGGGGCTGTAGAGATGCCACTAAGTTCTGGAACATCTGTTTGAGAGCGGTACAAACACAACATCTTTGCACAACTTTCTGAAATAATTGTTGTTTGGGATGCACTATCAAGCACAGCTCGTACAACTGCTGCATTTCCATTGGCAGATGTGATATGCACCAAAGCGGTTGCGAGTAACACAGTGTTATTCTGGTTGCAAGAAACACCTATCAAGGTAGTATCCTGGTGACACTCTGCAGAGTGGTTTTGCTTATTCATCGTCGTTTCAACAGAAGGGCACAAGGTAGGTTTATTTGACTGAGTCAATTTTTGTTGCGGTTGTGCGGAGCGGTTCTCAACAAAAAAATGTAGTAGGCTATGGTGACGCCTATGACATACATTGCATGTGTGGACGGACTTACAGGTGACTAACTTATGTGTTCCAAAACAATTTTGACACAAGTTCTTATTTTGAACAAAAGCTTGTCTCTCTTGTACAGTAAGTGCGGAAAAATCTGCACATCTATATATGTTGTGTGAATTTGATGAACAGAAGATACAATGCTGAGTGTGAGTAGTGACCATCGCTATTTTGTGCGGTTTAAACTGGTTTGTATTCATTTTAAAGCCACTGATTTTTTGAGAGGTTTGAAGAGAAGGTTCATTTTTTGAGATGATATTAGTTAAACCCGCTGCCTCTTTGCAAGAACATTCATTTTCTAAGAATGTAATTACTTCTGTAATGGTAGGAACATTTTGTAAATTATCTCGAGAACGTTCAAGTTTGGTCCTGAATTCCGTGTCAAATCTACGCAAAATATATGAGGTCAACAACAAACTTTCACTAGCAATATCATGTCCTAGTGCTTTGAGCGCTTGATAATTTTCATTGTAGGTCGACAGAAAATTCCTCATTTGTTTAACTGAAGGATTGTGCAATTGTGGTAACTCAAATATATTGTTTACGTGAAGTGTTATCAACAATCTAGAATTTTGATATCTTTTTAGCAAAGTTTGCCAGGCTATGGCATAATTTGCATTAGTAACAGGCAACGATTTAATTAAATTTAGCGGCTCATCAGTCAAACAAGAAAGCAAGTATGTAAATTTCTCCACATTAGAAATGGTTTCATTTTTGTGCACTGCATTTTCAAACAGACTGTGAAAGGCTACCCATTTCTCAGGCTGTCCAGAAAATGTTCCCAAGTTTAAGCGAGGTAAATTTACGGTGGGAGTGGGTGCAACTAGTTGTGGTGCACCAGTGTGAGACTGATCCAAGGTTTCCTGCGGTTGCGATGGTAGAAGAGGAGCACACAAACTTTGTATAGATATATTTAAGTCTGATATAGAATCTTGTAGTCTTGAAATCTGTTCATTATCCAGATCTTCTGGTAAAGGTGTTGTACTAAATAGTTTATTTATAAGCCTTTCAAATTCAGCATATTTATTTTCTGCGGTGGAACTAAGCAAACTAACTTTTTGTGTTTGCTGTTCAGTTAAATTACCTATACCAATAACCTCAAGAGCAACAATTTGCTTGTTAATATTATGAAGCCTACTCTCAATCAGTTCACATTGCTTCACAAAAGAAGAAAATCTCATTTTGGTAATTTATTAATACACTCGGTTTAAAAAACAGATTCAGATGTAAATGACAAAAGAGTTCTGAGTAAAAGTTGTAATTCACAATGTTCTTCCACTATTCAGTAATTTCCAGTCCAAATAATTTTAATTTATTTATTTTTTATCACTCTAATACCAATAGCGTAGATGACAATAATAATGGTAATATGGTATTAAAGGAATATGGCTACTGTATTTTAGAAACTAATACAGAGGTCGGTTTTGAAGAAACACACTACACTTCAGAACTATGCTTGCTAGATAAAACATGAAATAACACACGCTGCACAATGAATCAATAAAACTATGCTTGCATGAAAAAACAAGAGAAAATCATAACAAAATGAAAAGAGCACTGAGTATTGGCAATACTTGCCAGTAGTAAATAATTGTTTTTTTTTTTTATTTAAGCGTTACAATAATTCAATAAACATAATAATAAAGAGCGTAATAATTAATAAAAATCTTGCTTTCCAACGTGCTGGATTCTGAATGAAAGATGCTATCCGGGCTGGACGGACCAAAAATGTGGGGTTCTTTTTGATTTGCAGTGGACTGTATATTGTCAAAATAAATAGTTAAAAGGCTTTATTCCCATGTAATCAGCAATGCATAAAAATTAAGCGTTTACTGACCTTGTCCTTGTGCGTTGTAAATGTCCTGTTGTAAGCAACACTGGTGATTTTCTAGGCAGTCCTAAACTTAACAATAATATCCCAACAAACGTTAAACACATAAATAAACACATGAAAAAAAGCACAAAGTAAAATAACAAGAGCGTTGAATAGTCTTTCTATTCTTGCGGTATGCGGGTATAAACGAAAAGAACTGAACTGCACGATATACCGTACACTACCGGAAAGAAAAACGCTCTAACTATGACTGCTGATTACAATGTGAATTGAACTTTGAAACAGGTAATGGGAGTGCATTCTATTAGAGATAATGAAATATAGATAGGGTGAGTTTAACTATTGTTATAAAAACAAAATATCTGACAGTGTTGAAGAAATTATCATTTGGATTATTTTCATGTTTAGTTACCATAATACTCTCATATTTCTATCTACTCCTATACCTGTTCTTACTTAATTGAGCTTCTGTCTGCTACATTTCTTCTATTTTCTTCTTTCATAAGTCGTGATATCTTTTCGACTGGTGTGTTATCCCTGGAATATTTAATTTCCCTAACTATTGTCGCTACCATGTGAGTTGGTACGGATCGGGTGGGCACTTTCAGCTCCATTACTCCGCCATCCATTCTACACCTTCTGAGTTCAGAGGGACGTACCGTCTGCTCAGGTAAATGATTGCTGGAACATCTCTACAAACAATCATTATATAAAAACCTTACAAAGTAGTCGATTTGTGACTGATAAAAAACACTCTTGGGATTATTCACACTGTTGCTGCTTAGATCTGATTATATATTTTTTTTTCTTCTTGATTCATTCTTATTTTCTGTAGCTCTTTATGAGATAATTTTGTTGACAGGTATCATTTGTAGAACCCTGTTGTTTTCCTTCTTATGACAGATGTTTTTCTTATCTCTTTTTTCTTGACCAATCTTCTTTCTAATAAACTTCAAATAGTAGTTTGTTGACGGTTATTATTATTATGATTCTTCATACTATGATTATAATAATTGTTAAAGTAATCATTATAGTCATTATTTTTTAATGTCTTGTCTTAGCAATTACCCAATAGTGGTTTGTCTTATTTCAACATTATTTTAATATATTTATTATTTCCTCTTCTTAATTGATTTGCTTTTGTCTATATCCGAACAATCAGTCCCTTTTTCTCGATGTGTCAGAACTTAGTTTAACCGTGGTCAATTACTTCCTTTGTAATGGTTGTTCGGATTATTATTGTGTCCATAATGATTTCTGTTCTTGAGACACCGCTCTCTATTATCCTGTACTGCAAGTTTTCTGCTATAAAATTTTCACTGGTATCAAAGTTTAGATCAATCACTTTATCATCTAGTTTATTAAACAGAAATGTCGATAGTATATCAATTGTGGATGATATCACTAACCTTTTATTATGTATTTCGTTTTTTGGTATATTTAAATTAAATAGATTATTGGTTATGTTTTTTCTATAACTTTTAACTCAATTATTTCTCTATGATTAGCGCTTGGGAGAGTAAGTACATTAACTAGCCCACTCCTAATCATATCTAATTCTTCCCGTGTATTTTTTAGTTTGTTATGACGTATTATTCCTATTTACTTCGTCTTCTTGTTTACTTGGTTCTTTACACCATTTTTTCCCATTTTCTCATTTAACGATTCTATATTTTTATTGGTATTTTCTTTTATTGTTTCTATTGACTGTTTCCTATTATTTTTTAATTCTTCCCTCCAACATTTGTTATCTTCTAGAATTTCTTTAAAACTATCATCTATACTCTTATGGATATTATCCCATTTCTTATTTATTTGTTTTAAGACTTCCATTGTGTCATTCAGGGTCACATTCTTTGTTTGTTCTGACATTTTCGTTGCGTATTGAAGCTGCTGCTAGACGTTTGGGTGTTTTTTCTATTGAATGCTTTATTAGGCTCTCACTTCATGCTTGCAGGTTGGGCGCCATTGTGTAACACAATTTGTAGATCTGTGTAGAACACAATTTGTGTTCTTTTTGTATTTGAGTTGCGATGACAATTTAAAATTATTTAAATTATCTCAATTGCCGCTGTAAGTGTTGCCAACTATGGTGATCGGTTCACCTAACCTGTGAATTTCTTTCATGAAATTATGTTAAATCACCATTATATATTGATGACCATTCATTTTACAATACTGATTGACTCTATAAAATTCTCTTTCTCAGGGTTTATTCGGATTCCAGTAATCATAACATGAAACGTTATTTGTTGGTTAAATTGTTTTATCTCAAATGTAGGTTCTTTTAGACTGCAAGATACACAAACTTGAAGAATTATACTACCATAATTATTGAGTAGTAGGAGAGTGATTACAATAACAAATAAAATCTTAACTACCAACATGAAGTTCAAAATATGACTCGTCAACATTTTAGGTTAAGGCTAGCGTATTTGAATAGTAACCAGTTGCGTTTAAATTAATAATAATATTTTAACAACATACAAAATACAAGTAGGATAAGATTATAAGTTCATTTAGTGTTCATAAAATCGTCTGATTCGTTATTGGGTAAAATTAAATCAGGTAAATTGGTAACTCTTGTAAGCACGGCTAGCTGTTATTAATATTTTTTAACAAGAAACAAATGAATTAACCTAGTAAGGTTCAACGCTTTCTTAAAGTTCATAATAATTTATCTTATGCATCATATCTGGTAATCGATGACTGACAATTACTGGTATTTATCAGATCAATTGACGACTCTGACAATTATAATCACCTATTAAAATTATTTAATTTTAAATAAATTAACTGCTATGTTCATATGCACTTAGTGTTCATATTACAACATCTCCTTCATTATATTTGATGCAGTTTATCAAATAAGTTAACGATTGTTATAAGTAAGGTTAACTGTGTTTAAATTTCTTAATAATAAACAAAATTATTCATTTAATAAGGTACAAAGCCCTTTTTGTGTTCAATTGAAATCATCTTATTACTTATACTCGATAAAATGTTATCGTAAAAAGTCATAATTGCTCTAAGTATCTGTTAATTGTCACTATACTTGCTTGTATTGTCCTTTCCCTTAATTGCACTTTTAAATTTTTATTAATATTTAATGCACCACCTATGCGCACATACTCCGTAAAGATTCACTGAAATAATGTTAACTCGACTTTTGTTTACTACCGATGTAACCTAAATTTCACTTTTGAGGTTATTGCTTGTCATCAGCTGGTCGAGGTTAATTCTTAAAATTGGCCTCAGGAGCGGCATGGCTTTCCCATCGGAATACTGTGATGGACTGTGTTCTCACCTCTGTCCAAAATTGGCTTCGAATGCTAGGTTCTGATTGTTGATTGGTTAATTTCCATAATTGTCCGGTATATCTTGGCAAAATAGACGCTTTCAAAGCGTCCTTTTGCGGGGTTCTACATTATGATAAATTGGTTTACATTATTATGCCCAAGGGATTGTAAACTATTAAATCTTTGTAATTAGTATTATTCCCTTATCTTTGTTCTAATATACAATTCATTATTACCATTGCTCAGGATTTTCTGAGATGAGCAATTTGGTTCCCCATACAATATGGGTTTGATCATTATTAACAAAATTAAAATTACTAACATTTCTTATTGGCTATTTACATATAATAATGTTTGTTTTATTTATTTATATAATTAAATTTCAATAAACATTGATGATTACTCCCTAATAATCGAGTATGAACTCTTTACAATAAGTTATAAAGTTGTATTTTGATAAAAATCGTCTTTGGCTGATTAGGCCTAACTCAATATTAGTTGCTACATCTTAATTCCCCTTTTTTATTAATATTACTTCCTTTTACTGTAATATTATTATTCACAATTGTTGTCTACAACTTCTTGTCACTATTACCATATTACACATGACCTAAATAAATACTTATTTCTAATAAACATTATAAAAAACTTGGCTAGGCATATTGGCCCATGACACTACCAACTAGTTTCACTTATTGTATTTTAATAGTGTTTTCTGAACCATTTCTATTGTGACGCAATTACTCTGAGGCAACCATTACAACTTCTGATCACCTCAGTTTTAGTTATTACATTGTTATTTTATTGTATTTATTCTTTATAACAGCTCTGTACTATTCGGTGTCACATTATTTGTATTTGTTATATATTATAAAGTTGTTTTTTGAGTCATTATTTCTTACATAAATGATCATTACAATGACTATAAAGTTTTACAATGTTTTTTGGTTTGCACCAGGATATTCCCATTTGCTGTTAATTCCTTAATACTTCTTGCATCTAGTGCTACATGACAAGTATTTTTAATTTTCATTATTATGATTCAATTTCATGATAATAATTATTGCTTTACATTATATTAGTTGTATTACACATCATTGATTCTACTGATATCAACCTCTTTCTCTTTTATTAGCATTTCTAAAGGTTATTTAGATTGGTTTTTGTGAAAATCCTATTCTGTCCATTTCAGTATGTTAATTTACACTAATCACAAATACAAATCTCTCCTTAGTAATGAGTCTTGGTGCTGGTATGATCCTTATAACATCTAGTTTAAGTACAGTATAATATAATATGGTTTAATAACATTTTTGTTATTAATTCTTGTCATTATAAGTGCAAAATGCTTGTTGAGCTAGGTTATGTGTGTCCCTGTTCTGTTTTACAACAATGGGTTCCTCTGATAGTTCGTTTCTATACATTTTACTTAATTATTTTAATGTACTAATACTATTATTTACTATTTATTGTTTTGTATTTCTTTTCCAGTTTTTTTTATATTATATTTACAACATTATTGGTGATTATCAGTTTTTCTATCAGTGTGTCTATATCATTTACATAAATAGTAGATAAGATACAATCTTGTTATCTTTTATACGTTATTAACTCATACTAATACAAGTTTTAATCTCACTCTCCTGATCATTTTTTCTTATATTATTATTTTAAATTCGGGTGATGGTCACAGTCAAGTCACCTAGAATAGTCTGTTAATGGTTTGATGTCATTGTTAAGTCATTGCATAGGGTTTGCCCATTGTTTTAAACTAATTATTTTTCTCAATCATGACCACTATTTTCTATTCTCTTTATTTGTTATATTCTTTTCATTATGTATTTATTCTCTTGGTTGAGTTAATTCAATGTTTCCCTATTTAACTTATTCCCTTAAATATCATTTGATTAATATTCTTATGTGGATGTTTCAGTCTTCTTCTCACCGTCTGATCTATTGGGTACATTGGGTCAACATTGGTCTTGTCGCTTGTCCGTTGTCTTCACTTCTTTCATAGTCCATTATTTATTAATGCTAATCTTTTTATTCTTCTCTGTTAGTTTATTATTTAGTCTTCTTCCTCCTTTAAAATTCAAGTTTGGTTGTTCCGATGGTCTTTGACCGATTATGATTGTTTCTTGTTGATATTTGTATTTTGGTAATAGTATGTACTGTTACAATATGCACCCGCATGTGCAAGAAGCTCATAACATGCCCAAGTCAAGTCCTCAACGATGTTATCTGGAACCATGATCGTCCACTGCCCATCAATAAGTTTATACAATGTATTATTTACAATTTGGTATTTAGGATTCTCCCCATCTTTAATTTCTTGACTAATTTTTTTTAACTTTACAACTCATCGTTGTTCTATACTAATGTTTTTAAGTTGAGTTTTTAAATTATCAGGTAAAACAGGTACTTAATTGCTAAAATTTGTATTTCATTTTCTGTTGTAGAATAGTTTTCTTGCTCGACGTTATCACTGTTATTATTGTTATTGTTTACATTAGATATGATAGTATGAGGTTTGTTTATTTTTAAATCATTTTCAACAGATTCATTTTTGATGTCCATATGTCCTAACTTTACATTATAATGTTTATTATTTACTTTGCATATATTATTATTAAAATCAATTACTGCATTTATTTTGCTTAACGTTTCAGTACCCAGTATAACATCATATACAAGGTCTTTAATTACTAGTACTGGCACGTCAATCTTGACTCCGTGTTGTGATAGAAACCAATGCTTGTCAGTTAATTATTTGATTATCATTAGTTGCTGTTTTAATAATTGTGTTGTTTACAGGTAATATTGGTACCTTCTTAAACTGAGGCTTATGTTACACTTATTAACTATCTTATCACTATTGTCATTTTCCATAAACCTATTATTATCTACTAGATTGTCTCGTATATCATTCGGGTATATGCCTGACGCACAAAATATTCGCTTATCACTACTATTGTCAACACTAGACTGGTGACACTGACTTTTAGTAATATGTTTTTCTGTGCACGGACTCACGTTTTTTTGTTGTTCCAAAACTGGTTTATTTTCAGTTAGCGACGCGACTTTGTGCTGATTATATTTTGGAATGTTTAGTTTGTGTCTATGTTGTTGTTGTTTGTGCGTTGACTGAATCGATGTGCGTGTTTGGTTGTTATCACTGTTAGGGCTATCAACATTCTCCCATTTGGTCAATAGTAATAACAACTTTTATGCCTTGTGTGATCATGGCTATTTGAATCCCATGGCTAAAGTGATGTGCAAGTTTATTTACCATTTCTGCCTCTGACGTCGGTGGTTGAAGACACTTTGCTTTAGGTACCAGTTGTATCAGGTATTTCTCCTTGGACCCTTTGGCTGGCGTATATTTACCGAATTCTAACTGTACACAGATTTTATGCTGTACCTCTTCATTCCAATACCGTGCTTGGAAATGGTCTACAAGGTCTTTGTATACTGTAATCTTATCCTGAACAATCGTGAACCATTCTGCCACCGTACATTTAAGCTGCCGCATAACCCAATGAATTTTGTCCGCCTCGCTTAAACTGTTGTTAACTACTTCCATATTTCGTTTGCATGCCCAAAGAAATTAAAGGATTGTCTGCCTCGTGGCCAAAGAATTTTGGTTGTGAGTTAGGTTCATCAATGTTTTTATACACGTATGTAGTATGGCTCGCAGGCATAGAGGTACGTTGTAACCTATTAATCTGTTGTCCAAGTTCTTTGAACTGATGTTCTTGTTCGGAGACAAATTCACTGATGTTGGTCGCCTGCCCTTGAACTCATTCCTCGATTGAACCAACCCTAGGCTTGCATTCACTTATACGCGAACTATTAACCTCTAATGCAAGCTCAACATTACCGCATATAGATTCTACTTTATCAGAGATCTTCTCCGTCGCTTCTAACAATGCTTTGTTTTGCTTGCTTTGATCGTGGACTGCGGCAAATATTTTTTTGTTTTCATTATGCAAAGCTTCGTTTTGTTTAATCGCGTCCTCCCTGATAGATTGTACACTGGTTTTATTTTCATCGCATATAGTTTGCATGTTATCACTCAATCCTCACATATTAGCTAAAATAGATAGCGGCCAGTGTCAATTGCATATCAGCTGATTGAGTATGAGACCCAGCCATTTGTTTACAATTTTAAACTTATCACCAAAACAAAGTTTATTGTCGTGATTTAAATGGGTATGGTTCAACTATTTTACTTCAAATTATTAAAATGTAACTGTATACTTGTATGTTGTGATCAATGTTTGTCAGTATCTTGAATCGAATGTCTACAATCTTAACTTGACCTATTTACAACTAACACACAAATATACTTCAAACCTCCAAATATTATTAAAAACTAAATTAATATCGTTCAAAATAATTTGTTTCACAGAGAATATGCAAAAGTTTATGGGTCATTCTAAAAAAAACTTGACTTTTTCAAGTGATTATAAAAAAAAAAATTTAATTATTAATTTTGTCCAAAAATATTTCATATTATGAATTACCAACACATATCCAATACAGATATTGCTATGGTTCTTCAGTTAACTTCATGTATATTATTTTAAACAGCGTAATAAAAAAATGTGTGAACGGAGGATACAGCATAAGTAACGGAGGATACATTAATTGTAGTTTGAAGGAGAAACAAAGAACAAACAATTACTTACTTATAAGCTTGTATTTTTTGTACCAAACTCATAACTGCAAGAACACATTAAACAATTAAGATATAAATAAATAATTAAACATAATCTTTAGCCAAGATTTGTGTATTTTAATAAATCAATATTGAAAATATACTGTCCACCTCTCTTGGAGTTTGAAGGAGGTGGTAATACACTAACAATCTCATCACAGTTACTAGGGATCTGTCTTCACTTTCTGGAAATACAAACTTATTTTCAGAAACCTTTCTCAAAAATTTAACTAAATATTCAAATCCCCTGTCACAAAATTCGACTTTTCCTAGGTAATGTTTGACAGTTTTCTTTGTGCAAAATTTTACTACTACGTAGTCATTTTCCTTAATGCTTTTAAAAAGACTTATCTCTTGATCGTATCCATCTGTCTCTTCATTACCAGTACCCTCTGAAACGTCATTATTGTCTGAATCTGAATATACATCTATATAATGAAGCCGTCCAGATGTATCTTTCAAATCTGGTTATCAAGTTAAAGAAATAAAACATTTATCCATAAAGGTTAATTATTGAATGATTCGTAATATTAAGGTAGGATTAATGTAACAAAGAACTACATAATAGTAAATCGGTGAAAGAGTAGAAATAAAGTAGTGTTAATGGAACAAAGAACAATAAAATGAATAGTGCCAGGATATTCATAAAAGTTATTGAAAAGAACTTATGAACTGAAATAAAATGTACAAATCTCTTTTGTTTGCTGCTACTGTATGATGTCAAGGGTTTACTTGATTTGTTAGATATGTTAAATAGGAAGGCAATAAAAAATTGTATGAACATTTACATTCTAAATTTATCAAAAACAAAGAATATGATACAATTATATAAGTAACAAAGTAGACAAAGGATACTGTTAGTTTTAATTTTTAGACATCCAAGATCATGATTACACTGCCGTTCTGGAAGACAGTCGAGGCAACTGAGACGGTGTATCTGCATCTGCAATGGGAATTGCTTGCTCCAGGATACTTGATGACACTTCATTGTAACTTTATATGATCTCAAGGAGGCTGGAAGATATTTTTCAATAGTATTTATGTCATTGAGTTCTACTGGAATGATATTTACACTTGAGCATTGTTTCTCCAGAAGTATTACAAAAGATTCAAAATCTGGAATATCAGTTCCCATGGCAATTATTCGGTCAGCTGTTCTTTTAACAAAACCTCCTACTCCATCAGGGGCTCCTTTTCCATGCCCTGTCTCGGAGTAGTGCCAAAATAACGTGTTAGGAGACAAAACTTCAGTTAAATAATCACAAATAAGATGAAACGTTTTTATGTTCCTATATTGTGTTGTTGGTCTATCACTAAGAAAGTGTGCTGTTTCTATTTCTGGTAAAATAGTTTTAATTTCTTTTAAAACAGGAAGTAAGTGAGCACATATTGCTTAAGTTTTCTGATACTGTGCAATACGTTAATTTTTCAAAGTTTTCTTTTTCAGGACATTTTATAGATGCTATTACTGTGTGAAGAGATAACTGCTGTTTAGAACTTCCAAAATGGACAGCCTGCATTTTATTTGAGTACTTACAAAGATAATTTTCGGAAAAATCAATGTGGATTAATATATCTTTTAAGCCCAAGCTTGATTTAATGTTCTTAATGATTTTATATTGATGCTGAATATTTGCACAGTGTTGCATAAATTTTCCAACCGATCTATGAAATTCAGTTACTAAATCTTTTTTATAACATACCTTTTTTCCTTCAATGTTCTGTTAACAGATTTTGCTGTTCCTTTCACAACAATAGTCACCTTCTTAAGTATCCATTTTTCAAAAGATGTACTGTCATTTTCAAAATATCCATTAAAAATTATTTCTTTTTGTTTACACTTCGGACATTTCCTTTCTAAGCAACTTTCTTGAACTTGGCAGCATAATGAAGCAAGAATTTCCTGTGGGGAGTTTTCTTTAATTATCTTTAACACCTTTAATTTTTTTATCAGTAACCTAAAATTTGCATGATTCACACATAAACAAGAATCTCTATTTTTAATATTTGGGGTAACAATCCAAAAAGGTCGGAACTTGCAAAACAAAGCATATGACATTCTCATGTCAGGTTGCAATGCATTAAACTTCTTGTGAAGTTCAAGTAATATATTATTTAAATACCGTTTTTGCTTCTTTTCCTTTTTAAAAGTTATTATTTCTTTTTTACCAGGAGCCACTTTACTGTTTTCGTCCTGTTCAAGAAAACTCTTAACAGCAAGTTTCTTTTTAAAAATTGTCTTCTCATGGCCCTGAATAAATCTATACGTGTGTATTATTCTAGCAGATGTTAATAATTTTATTTTATTTATATGTCTGTATTTTTAAATGATATCACTATTAAGTTTATCAACAAAATCATTCGCTTAGCAAAATTTTTTTCCTTTTTGTAACCTTCTTTTATCTGATCTGTCATAACCTCAGCAAACAATAATTTCTTTCTTACAACAGGAGTAACGCTTTGTTCTTTTAGAACTTTTTTAACTTTCATCCTAGGAGTCGCCTTATTGTCTGAAGAATTTGCACATTGACTTCTGTGAAGCCTTTGTCTACCATATATATTTTGCAACTTTTCTTGTTATTAATTCGTTTTTCTTCTAATTTTATAATTCTATCTTTTAATTCTTTTCTATTTTTTCTCCTTTTATTTTGATCACTTATTTTATGCCTGCTTTCATTTTGTACATTATCAGTGTTACTACCACAAGGAATTGGATTCTCAGGAGGGGCAATCAGGGCCTGGACTACATTAGTTTTATTTTTGAATGACTCCCTATATTTGCTAGTTTTTTCTTTCCAACTCTTTCTCAAGCATCTTCTCTCACATTCACTCATTTTACTTTTTGCAGTTTTTATTTTACCACTCTCAACTCGCTTTTTATAGCGTTCTATTTCCATTTGTTTCATTAATTCATACCTTTCTGGATCATTTTTTATATTTTCCCTATACTCTCATTCTCTTTTTTGCTTTATTGCATGCATCACGATCATTTTTTCTTTTAACCATTATTTCAGCCTTTCCTGAAAATACAAAACTACATAATAATATCACCACCAATACCTGTTAGGATTCATCTGTATATATTCAATATCATTATACTTAATTCAGCAACCTGTTACACAGACTGTATCCTTCATTACAAGACTATCCTCTGTTACAAGTACAGTGTAACGGAGGATACATATTTCTGTTCATTCATTCTTAGTACTGGAAAAATTGAGGTTAGAATTTGCACATGGCAGTAGCCAAATGATATAAATTACAACATTAAATATTATACTATTAAAATAATTTCTGTATTAATACTTACTTTTATGTGTTGAGAACGGAGGATACAGCAGTCCAAGAACATCCAGCAATTTCAGTTGATGAAACTTTTATAGACAACAATCTAAATATCATATGTACACTTTCACAATAAACATCAACAAAGATGGCTTCCTTGCTTCCTACTTAGACCACACAAGCATCAAAGCTGCACTCCGATGGCTAATAAATGAACTTACATTTGTAATAACGGAGGATACACATATTACTGTGACAAAGTTTGTTCATTGAAAATAAAAATAATAAAATACTTATTTAGAAAAAACATTAATAAAATTGTAATTTAATTGTTAATTAATATGGAAAAATATCCAAACTAATTTTAATATTTAATTTAAAAGAATATTATTTATTGTTACCATTACAAAACAGCTTTGTGACACATAACGGAGGTATACATGTATACCTCCGTTCACACATTTTTTCTTTTTAATATTTATAAATTTGATTTCATATTGCCATGATTGATTGGGAATTCAAACATAATTATGCATGGGAAAAAATAAAATTTTGTTCAGCCCAAAACTTTGCTAACTGGATCAGAGACCAAAAAAGTTGCGTTTTTTTTAGAATGACCCTTATATACACTCCCTGCGACACAATATTAAAATATATAACAGTTCAAATAAAATTTAGTCTATACACAATAATTAAAGTTCTTAACCTAAATCGTACTAATTATTTAACTCATGCCAACCAGTTTGATGGCGCCAAATACAATCTTTGCAATGATACAAATTAAAACCACATAGATAGGTTACATTGAAATTATTACAACAGAGTCTATATCTGGAGGTAGGAAAATTTTTATTCATTATCGCATTAAAATTTACTATTTCTTATGGCTTTATAATATAAAATTGTTTATTAAATAATTGTGTTTCAATAAATGAGTCTATTGGCTTGTTTTACATATATGTTACTTGTATGTAGAATTCCAACTGTTTACATAGACATCAGGCGCTCCCCACGCTGCTCGTCTGCACTGCTGTGACACCACGTTGCTCGATGACTACTACACTGACAATTCACGTCTTCGCACACACACACAGCGATATGAAACTGTTATTGTTTATAACTTGAATAATCTTAATCTCAGGGATCAAAACTGGGCAAAAATAGATCGTGTATTAAGCTTACACAAAACACTTCTTGAAGTGTTCTCGCGTTAACTCTCAGTCTATCTCAGTAGATAATCAGCCCCTAACAGAAAATCTTCCACTTTACATGAAAAAGCACTTGAAAATATCTATTTAAAATTATCTGAGTTCTATAATGGCAGTGGTTATGAAGAACTCGAACCGTGAACCATCTTCTAAGTCTTAAGGAAATAGACTTGTCTTGTCATGAGAATCTCTTGACAGCAAGTATTTCTATGGCAAGACTTCGGAAGAAACTCCCCATCTGTATGCTGTAAGCGTCTGACTCAAATAATTTTTAGACCTTCTGATTAGTGGAAAACCTAGCAATGTCGTAGAATTGAAATTTTGGATTCAAAAATGTTTGTTGTACACTTTTCACTTTATGGCTGAGACAGGTTCTAGGTACATTTACGATGGTTGCAAGGGTGTGTGGAACTTTATGAGTGGCTGATGTGAAACCACAGCTTTATACTACACATACACACACACACATGTAAAGCAGTAGTGGATGTTAGTTGATGTAGTGTGTATGTAGCTTTAGTGCACATACATACTAATAAGAATTCTGTTGTTATTAATATTGAATAAGCAGCATTAGATATACAGCACTTATAATGCAGTACGGTGTTTAACATATTGAAATAAATTCATTTCGCATTAGGAAGGAAACAAATGGGAAAAGTGAGTCAGCATATATAGGAGTGGACACATGTTGGATGTATTTGCATTACAAAAGTTCTACAGTGTTCAACTTCCTCGAACACTCGTTAAGTTTGGGCAGATCCAGGACCTGGCTGGATCTACTGTGTGTTGGATGTGTATCCATGTCATCCTGCTTAAGAAATTAGTAACTGTTCATGAGCGTTCCGTCGTAACAATATTTTATTTTGCTGCACCTGCAAACTAACATGGATTTCATGGCTATCTAATGTAGGCCTAATATTGTGTTATTTTACATTGTACATAAGCTATGCCTGCATAATATTCTATGTATATTGGGATATTACATAAACTATAATATTATCTAATATAAAATACGGAGCAATCTGTAGCCCTAACCGAGTCGCTTAAGTTGTCCACAGGAGTCCCGAGAACCATCTATGTGCCTGGGTTGTATTCCAATGTTTGCCAGACTTCATCCCACTGCTGCCTCTCAGTGGTTAGACAGGTGAAGATCATCTCATGGAATGCCAATGTCAGTTCCCCTGTCGATCCGAGCTGGTGACTTTCATAGCAGAAAAAGATGCAAATGATATGCTCCATTCCGAAACTTATTTGGTCCCTCATCTGCTTACAGTTGTATAATCGTAAAAAGACATGAACTGTGTCCTAGTCCTTATGATGGAACCAGCAATATTGGAGATACAAGCGAATATCCCATAACAGTTTCCATTAATAAAGATATCGATTATGGTATGCAGCCCTGGAGAAGCACCCCCGACCCAGAAGGAAGATGATCTCTGACCAGTAAAACCAGTGGCCTTAACACCTGGCTTGGAACAAACATCTGTTTTGGAACAGCAGAATTGCCAACGCCTATGAAATGCGTAACCAGATATGCACCATCATCCTACTCACTTCCAGAACACAGCGAACTAAGATCAGATGTTTTTGACAATGTCATTTCAAGAACATGGTCAAATATATCCAGCTCTCCCCTGTGTCAATGCCAACTGGTGGTGTCAAGAAGAGCGGGTTTCATGAACGTGTGATGACTGTCACTTTTATAATCCTCATTATATTAACATAGTTATGAGCATAAAACTCGGATATGGTTAAGACATAATATTTTTAGCATATACAATTTTTATAAACATATCAAAATGTATTGGTTAAAAAATTTTGTACTGAAAGTGTTGTAGGCCTACCTAATTTTATCTGAGTAGTTTTTCTTGTTGAGATTGTAAGCTAAAAGGTTTTCAACAAACTATCCACTGAATTCATTTTAAAATGTAATAAATTATCACTTATAAACTAAACACAATATCAGACCCTTAGTTTAATCACACATGCTTCGAAAATATTGATCTCAACATTATATACAATAGAATCAAAAGTAGAATTGAAACCAGTTTAATGGAAGACCAGTTTCGGCTCAGAAAAGGAAAAGGAACAAGAGAGGCAATTTTAGCCCTTAGGCTGATAGTAGAGAAAAGAATTGCTAAAGAGATATGCATTACTTTTATGGACATTGAAAAAGCCTTTAAGAAGTTGCGGATCGGGTACTGTAACTATAAACTTATATGGGAACTATACAAAGATGAGAGAACAATAGTGAGATTCAAAACAGTAAAAGACAAGCATGAATTAAAAAAGGCATTAGGCAAGGATGCATCCTCAGCAGCAGTGTTTAATGCATTATATACAGGATGGGCTCAAGGTAGTCAATGAAGATTGCAAAGAGGCAATAATAATCCACGGAGAAAGAATAAACATGCTGTGTTTTCCCGATGATATTGCTGCAGTGAGTAGGATCTGAGTAAACTTTTACACAGTATGGATAAAATATTGACTGAAGGATACAATATGAAAGTAAATAGGGCTAAAACCAAAGTTATGATTTGTAGAAGAAAAGAAAATTTGAAACTATACTACTTCCAGTCCCGGAAGGCGGCTAGAGGATTAGGGGACCCTTGGCTCACGCACGCACACTGGCAGGCCGCCTAACAATAGACAGGGGCCGGCACTTGAGCTGCGCTGCTGTCTTTTTAAATACAGTTTACTATAATAAATTAAATTTTGTTATTCTGCTTAATCTTATAGTTTTGGTAGTTCCATTTAATTCAGACTGTGATTTCATTGAAAATAAGTCCAAACACAAAGTTTATACGACGATTTTCAAATGTTTTACTCTTATTTGTTTATTTTGAAATATTGTGATTGCTAAACTTCTGAGAATTATTTACGCGACTGTTATTAAAAAAATGTTATTATTAAAAACTAAGATTCTGATCATTTAATTTACTTTTCAACTATTTTTCTGAGACACTCCCTTTGGATGCCAGAAGCCGATTAAATGGCCCTATGGTTGATTGTTGGAACTGCTAGCAGCCGATTAAATCGGCCCGTCAAATGACACTGAGAACTGCCAGCGGTCGATCTCGCTGGCTTTTTGTATATTCATCGTAGCGGATGCATTACTTGTAGTATCTTTTCATACTACACGTCAAATTAATGCTAAATAGTTAGGCTACTTTACTTTTTTTATACAAGGCTTTAAACCCGAGCTCAAAATTCAACTAAGTATATACTCGGAATTTTAAAATTAACTTTCTCTCTGCGTTCAAAGCTCTGATGCTTATTTTGCAGGCTTGAGACCGCCGATGGCCGCATTAAAAGTTATATACAAGTTTTTTAATATTTACAAATTTACAACAATTAAAAATCAAAATTCTAATAAAATATTTACAAAATGTAGCAATTTTGTTGTTTTGCTAAATGTAGCTTGGGTTGAGTGCAACTTTACACTATAGGTGCACAACCAAAATCGTCTTGATCAATGGTGTCATCATATTCATCCTAATCGGAGTCATCAGGTGCTAAGTTTACAATCAGTTCCTGAACACTTGCTTCATTTAACCCCTCGTTCCTCCAGTCTTCATCAATCAACTTCTCTACATGGTCGACGTATTTAGTTCACATGTCGGAAGTAAAGTTGACAACAGATTCTCTAAATAGGTTTTCAATATCTGCCAGTTTAAAGGTTGTATTCCTAACCTTTATGTAATTTTTTAGACTCGCCCAAACCATTTCAATAGGGTTGTAATGACAGTGATAGGGCGGTAGATGAATTACTTTGAAACCCAACTCAGATGCTTTTTTATCGATCACATAGGTAGGCGTTGGTGGCTTATGTAACCGAACTAACGCATATAGTTCCACCTTAAGAAGGTTATCTGGGAAAGGGACGCCTCGAGCTTTCATCCAGCTGATCATTTCCGCTTTTGTTGATGACGATGTCGGTGGTTTGTTTAGAATCCTGGAATGATACGGTGCATTGTCCATAACAATAGTTGCTCATTGAGGAATGGATGGCAGTAATGTATCGAAGAACCATGATTCAAAAACAGTTGCATTCATGTCTTCATGGTAATCTCCTGTCTTCTTAGATTGGAACACAAAAGGCGGAGCTAATCCATCCGTGGGAGCCACCAGCATGACACATGATCAATCGTTTGCCTTTACCCAGAGGGCCGCCGAGAGTTCCTTGGATAGTGCCATCAGTCCAACCAGTGTCCTTTCTCGTGTTTTCATTTATCCAGGTCTCGTCCAAAAATATAGTGTTTTTAATATTTACTTCACGCATCTTTCTTAAGAAACGACACCTTAGCAGTGTCACTGACGGCTTTTCCATGACGATTTTTCTGCTGCTAAATTTCTTGTACTGAAATCCTATGTCTGATAATAGCGAGCTCAGTGAAGATTTTCCTCCCATATACAGTCCAGCTTCTTGAAGTGACACACAAAGTTGTCTGAGGGTAGCCGCTTCTTTTCGAGCATAGTAGCTCAATATGTGAAGTCGAATAGCTCCTTCGTCGAAGTCATCCATGTCTGTTACTGGCCGCTTTCTCTTCAAACTTTTCTTCTGAGGGTATGAATAATAATATTTTCCCTCTTGGTGCTGTTTAAGGTTTTATCTTGTTGATCGTCCTCAGCTGTGATTAAATCAAAATCTTCAACTACACAGGGATCTCCTTGATTTTCCAAACTTTTTTTAATCTCTGCGTTGATGCGTTGTATTGTTCTCAACGAAATGCCACAAGCATCTGCTGTTCTCTGCATTACTTTCTTAGTATCAAGTAAAGGACCTCCGTTATTCTTCTTTTTCTCAAAATAGAACAGAACAGAAGCAATCATTGTTCTGCATTGAGTACGTAAAACTTGGCGTTTTTTACAAGAACTCATAATCACAAATCAACTATACACTAACCACAAATGAACTGATTCACTCACAATACACGCGACAGATCTGCTCTCTGACAAGGCTGGCTGGTCTCACTACCCCGTGCAAGCTATTTAACGACTAATCAGCGGGTAATCAGTGACTCACTCGGGGTACCCGGTACACGAGCCATGACCTCTGCTGTTTGTTGGTTTGAGGGTGAATCACCCTCTCTATCTGGAAAAATGTCTATAGTGACCAAGTGTAAACCAAGTAAGGAAGGGACGTCTCTCTTGCATGTTACTGAAATCTGTAATACCGGTAATTATTTTCCAAATTACGTGATACAATAATACACATTTAATTCCTGACGCGCTACCTCGTCCTCTCAAGTTATAGTTAAAGTTTAATAACATGGACAGTAAATTTTTAATATATTTACATAGATACATATCACATTCCATTTTGTGTGTGTCTGTAAAACAATAATATATAATATTTTTATAATAAATAACATTTTTAAAAGTTTGTGCTAGTAAAAAGACAAACAATTATTTCGATTACGTATAACAACTATTATTTCATATATTGCTTATTTGAAATAAAAATATGAGGTTTGAAAATAATCTTTATATCTATATATTAAAATCTGTTACATAAGTTGATTAAATTTTTCAGTATTATAACAATAAAGAGGTGGGTCGTCAATCTGCTCTTTATCGAGTATCACAATCGGTGAATCTGAACACTTAAAAAAAAAAAAAAAAAAATGGCCAAGGCCGACACCAGGAATTTTAAGATTCTCGTAATTTTGAGGGCAAGTTGTAAAAGCAAAAATCAATTTGTAAAAATATGTAATATGTAATTAAAGGGAGTGTCACAGAAAAATAGTTGAAAAATAAATAAGATGATCAGTAACTAAGTTTTTAATAATCATCATTTTTAATAATAATCGCTTAGATGGTGTTCTAAAGTTTAACAATAACAATAGTTCAAATTAAACAAATAAATGTAAAACATTTGAATATTGCCATAAAAACTTCGTGTTTGGACTTATTTTAAATGAAATTACAGTCTGAATTCAATGGAACAATCAAAATTAAAAGTTTAAGCACGACAATAAAATTTAATTTATTGTAGTGGACTGTAACTAAAAAGACAGCAGCGCAGGTCAAAGGCCTGTCCCTGTCTATTGTTAGGCGGCCTGTCAGTGTGAGTGTGTGAGTGAGGGTCTCCTAATCCTCTAACCGCCTTCCGGGACTGGACATAGTGTAAACGTTTACATGCTTGGAGAGTAAAATTACAAAGGATGGCTGAAGTGAAAGTATTATTAGCAGGATCAACCAGGCTAAGATTGCTTTTAACAAAAAATGGAGAATACTAACAACAAGTATCTCCCTTAAAACAAGGAAATGTTTCCTAATGAGTTTTATATGAAGCATTGTCATGTATGATTGCGAATCGTGGACAATAGGTATGAAGGAAACTTGACAAGGCTTTGAGATGTGGTGTTATCGGAAGCTGCTAAAAATAAAATGGTCTGACAAAACTACAAATGAAGAGGTGCTGAACAAAATAGGCAATGAGAGATGTTTGTTGAAAAGCATAATTAGAAGAAGGATAGAACTTATTTGACATACATTGCGACATGAAGGAGTACTAAAATTGGTGATGGAAGGAATAATAGAAGGTAAAGGAAGGATATAAGGGAAGACCAAGGCTGCAGTATATAAAGCAAATTATGGAGGATGTAATTTGTGAAACTTATGAGGAAATGAAGAGGAAAGCACAAGATCGATCACAATCGAAGACGGCTGCAAACCAATCTTATAATTGAAGACATAAGAAGAAACTAAACGCAAAATGTAAAATCATTTGTCCAATGTTAACACTAAAGTCTCACAGAATTTTCACTTGTACAAAGAACTCTAGCTTTACTCATTCATAAACAATAACGTGGGCGTAAATAGACAGATGATAAGAATTCAGACATGCTGAATGTGTCACTGGTGATCGATCATATACAGTTCACCTGCCAGAATGTTGCACAACTACTGCAAACCGAGCAAAGATTTTCGTTGCATGTCAATTGTCTTACATGGTGACAGTCAAAAGCACACGTCTGTTTGTCAGTGTAAAAGCTCCATAAGTGAAGTCATGAACGCCGGTTTGCTTGGATCTTGTAAATCTCACTAGCAGTGCATAGCTTAACGGTGAACAAATGGGTTGGTTACAATTTACCACGCAAAAATGTTTTATAAAACCTGTAGGCCTATAATTTTTTTTCTTAAATACAGAAGTTTGAAAAGTTTTAAACAGTAACCAACTGGCACCACTGGCCTGTTTTGAACCTCTTGTCCGATAACAATGTCCTATTTATAACGGGAGACGTCGGCTTCACTCCCGACTCTGATCGTCTTGTTAGGAGAGTTAACTGGCGCTCCTACCATGACAAAAATCCGAACGATTTCCATATCTTCAAACCATTCATCTCTTTAGTAGTTGCCGATATCTCGAGTTAAAATGGTGCTTTCAAACCCCAGTCCTCTTCACGTTCGACACCTATGGTGAATGTAACTCTCATCGATGGTACTCGTATCTCGAGTCCCTTGCAACGAGTAGACTAACTTGTAAGACAAATATTCCCAACTCGTGAAAACTGTGAACATCGTTGTGTACTTGACGGAAGGCTAGACCCCAGTCGATCGGAGATCTTTGCCGATTCCATGGAAACACAGTTGACCTTCATAGAGGCATCTCTAAACCTGGGCCATGAGTTTCTTTCTTTACGTTATCCACATTATTCCATATTTGGTTGGAATGACCTCGCATGTTTCATCTGCTGACCTGATATACCAAGCCCTTGTCCAAGAAGGAAGACCTGTTGTCTGGAAAGAAGATGTGAAATAAGCATATCTAAATGTTTGGTTAAACCATCCTGGCTCCCACGTCTATGAATCCAAAACATTCAACAAACCACGCCAAGTCGGACCAAAAGAAAACTGTTTAATGTTGTCATGTACTTATACACAAGTAAAACGCACCGCTCTTTATTTTGTGACTTTCTTATTAAAATTAAATACCTGTTTTGCCAGTCTTTAATATTTCTTCTGCAACGTGAAGACGATTTTCTTACAAAATGAAAATAAACACTGCATGTTTCAAATCTAATGACTTCCAGGGACCACATAGTGATATCGAACTGTGACACTGAAAATAATTTAGTCGTCTAATCACATTACTTGTAGTAGACAGTGTCTGACTTTATTGTCTATTGAATGGTGTAGACCAGTGGTTCCCAAACTTTTCAGTCCGTGGACCCCCTAAAAAATTAAAAATTTCAGGGACCCCTTCTGAGTTCTGAAATAAAACAAACAGTAAATATGATACAAACCAGTGGCGGCTCGTGGCTTCGAGGATTGGTGAAGCAGAATCGGTGGCAGGTCCCCCCCCTTAATTATGTGAATATGTTTCTTTCTTCCTGTTTTGGAATCATGAATAACATATGGATAAAAGAAAAGTATGTTAATAAAATTTACAAATAAAGTAGTTAAAATAGTAAGTACTTACAGGCTTGAATTTTGTTTCTTGAACACAAGGTCAATTCTCCTCTCTTTCAAATATGCAAACTTGTCGATAATGTCGTCATAAAATGGTTGTACATTAATTAATTCGTTTAACAGTTCCTTTCCTATGGAAATTTTTGATAAGTTAGTAAGTCTGTCCTCTGTTATTGTATTGCGCAGGTACGATTTTATTCTTTTTAAACAAGAAATACTTCATTCTACGGAAACGCTAGTGGATGGAATAGTTACTATTAAACAAAACAGTTTGTAAACTTCTTTAAAGATGTTCCTGTTGTCAGCTAAAAGTTCCATAAAATTTAGTAGTTCCATATGTCTATATTGCTTATCCTCATAAATAAGCTGTCATTCGTTTTTCAGTCTTTGGAAATCGGTAAGCAGATTCACACCTTTAAGTTACTTAATGCATCCGTGGGAAAGTTTTCAGAATATGTTACAAACTTTGAAGTATCCATTAATGTAACAAACTGAAGCTTTTCCATATCATTAAAACATGTGGCTATTTGTACTGAAAGGTTATCTAAAATTTCATAATACAGAATTTTGTATTTTTCAAAAAGTTGATCTCGTGTGAGTGTAATTCTTTTCTGCAACTCATGGTATTCAGTTGGAACTATTGTTTTTGAAGTAGCTAAATCGAAAATTTTCATAAATGCATCATCAGTTCTTTTGCTATTTATGAGTGTTTGAGTATTTTTAACTTGCGAGATACAGAAATTAATGTCAAATGACTTCTTTTGACTTCTTTTGTAACACATCGAAGAGAACATCCGTGGCTCCAAAAATATCGTTAAAAACGACAACCAAAAGCGTAAATCCAAAATAATTAAATTTATTTAAGAAGCCATCACTCTGCCTAATTGATGTTTGATCATAATTTGAATCGTTGACAATTTTAGTGAATACTTCTTTTAATGAATCCCATTCGTTATATATAGTATTCACAATTTTGGAATTAGACTTCCATCGCGTAATAACGGAAGTAGGGATTCGTCTTCCAACGACTGTGTCTACTGCGTAAGTTTGCTTAGCAGAACTGTGGAAAAAAGAGTGTAAACCGTTGACAGTCGCAAAAAATACCCGACATTTCGAAATGCTGTTGCAGCTTTGTTGTAGCACTAAATTCAAACGATGCGCCATGCAGTGAACAAAAACCGCTTGTGGCACTAATTCTTTGATTTTTGCCTGAAGACCATTTAATTCGCCTGACATAACGCTTGCACCATCAAAACACTGGGCAGTAAGTTTTGATTTATAATCAAATTTTTCGAGGAACCTTGACACAACGTGAAACAGTGTATCAGCAGTCCGACTGGAACTAACATCATAAAATCCCAAAAATCTTTGCACCAGCTTTCCTCCGGGAATAACGTATCTAATTATGATGCTACATTGAGATTTGTGGGCAATGTCTGTGGATTCAGCCACTTTAATTTAAAAAATGCACTATCTTCTATTTCCTTTGCGACGTGCTCATCAATATCTTGTGAAATGCAGTCATTTATTTCATTCTGAATATTCTTAGAATTGCCGGCAAAGACGGGTGAGATTTTGTTATAGTGTTCTTGAATATCTACAGGGCTTATCGATACGAAGGTTTCTAGCAGTTCTTTAAAATTTCCGCGATTAATAGATGATAACTCTTCGTGGTGACCGCGAAATGCTAATTCTTGTTTACCTAAGTAAAGAACTGCATGAATAGGAAGAAGCATGAAACGTCTGTTAAGCCGAACGTTGTCATTGAAGTGTTTAATATACAACCTAGAATTTTCCTTCAAAGCATCCTCTATAGTACTTAAATTTTTCGTTAGTTTTGAAAAACTCAATGCACAACGCATGTGCTCAGAAGAACCTTCATGTTTGGAAAGGAGTAACGTTACCGAAATCATCAAAGCCGTTCTTACTCCACGCACTGATTTAGGCTAACACTAATAATTAAGCAGGGCATACAAAAAAGTTTATTTACGTAAATAATAACTGCCACACAACCACTCGAACGTTGAATACCAATTTTGTTTAAAGTTGCGATTGTACACCGTGTCCTTTATTTTTGCAACTTTATTTACTTTCAATATAGGTATAAGGTTTTCACAGCTTAAAAAGTTTTTCTTATCATTATTCCATCTTGAAAATGGTGTTTCTAATAAAACACATACCGGATCATATGAAGGAAACATTCTGTAAAAACTTCACACACGATCAAACACGACGAACAACGAACAAAACAAACGCGCTGGATAGGTAAAGCACTGAAACAGCACAGCAACACTGCTTCACGTGTGTGGGGGGGGACGCTGAATACCATACGTTGTCATGGCAACCGTCATAAACCGAGCGTTTTAGTGACGTATTAACTGATGCAGCCTTCGAGGTACAGAAAGTTGCTTCTATGATCTCAGCGCTTTCCACCACCAGTTGGCTTGTATGTGATCGCAGCGAAGTCCAGCTTCTGTAACCTATTTCCATCGCTTGTAAATGTTATTTTAATTATTATACAGACGAAATTTAATTTAAAAAATATTTTTAAACATAAAATTGACAAAAAATTGAAAATATTTTTGTGTAAAAAGAAACACATTGAACTAGTTATTTTAGGTGAAGCAGCGCTTTACCTGCGTCACCTGACAAGCCGCCACTGATACAAACTGTTATATTTTAATTAAAATCAAAATTCTCGTAACTTGCAAAATTATAATATTAATGATATCAAACGCAGTTTAATATGAATAATGAAGCTACTTTTGAACAATTAGCTCTGCAATATTGCGTTTACGACAGCAAGTTCATTTCTTAACTTAGATTTCAAGTACCTGTACGTGAGCTGGGAGAATGCGGTTACACACAAATAAGTAGAGGGAAACACTTTGCAAGTTCAGGATAGTCAGTCATTACATGTAACCAGAAGTCAGCTAGCTGTAATTGCGAAAACTCTAATTTTAATGAACTGTCAGTTGAATTTCTGCCAATGAATCTTCTCCTTGTAGAATAAGAGAGAGGTTAGTTGACAGCCTATCAGCAAATGGATTCCTTATCCACATATCACTGTCATCCGTCACTGGAAAATATTCCCTTAACTGCAAATGCAGTTGCTCCAAATGAGACTTAATAATGTTGAGGATCCCTTTGGAACATTTTCTCCTGACATCTGGATGAAATCTGCCATGGAAGGGAATTATTCGAAGATTTCAGTCTAATTTTTTTATAATCCCCACAGCTATATAAATATTTTTATAAACTTTCCACAGCTTCAATTTTTTTATAATCCCCTTGATCATATCTCGAACCTGCAAATGGACTTACAAACAAGATACAGTGCTTATACATGGACTAAAACAGTGTGATCAGTTCTGTGTTGATGCGACGCTCTAGTCAATTCGGCTGACAAACAGATCTGCTACATGACATGATTTAAGGACATTAAAGCCATTAGTTTGAAATTACTTTTACAATTACAATTAGTTTGAAAAAGAATACTAGAATCTTCTACTAATTGTTTTAAGATTCCAAAATTTAGATTTCAGAGCATAAAAAATAGGAGCAAATTACAGTATATTCTATGATTCTTAAAAGTGTGTGAAGTTACAAATCAACTTACAAAATAATAACAGTACGTACAGAACGGGGCCGAGGACTGATCCTTGTGGGACGCCGGCGGCGACAGAGCGAACCCGAGAGAACGCCCCATCTACGCTGATCCTGAAGGTGCGATCCGTCAGATAGGATCGGAGCAAGTGGACGATAGATGCCGGGAGTGGCGAATGCGCCAGTTTGTAGAGCAGGCCTTCATGCCAGACTTTATCGAAGGCTTTGCTCACATCCAACAGGACGGCGCCTGTTGCCTAATGATTGTTGGCGGTGTCTGCTAGACAGGTGACAACCCGTATTAGCTGAAGAGTAGTTGAGTGCCTCGGCCTAAACCCAAACTGCTCCTCGCGGATGAAACCATCCACCAGGGGCCGAATACGGGTCAGGAGAAGGCGCTCGAATACCTTCGAGATTACTGGCAATATTGATATCGGGCGGTAGCTTCCAGGTAGCGTGGGCGGCTTTTTGGATTTCTTGATCATGATGACATAGCTGTTTTCCACAGGCGGGGGAAGTACCTCAGCCGGAGACAGGAGTTGAACAGCTCAAGAAAACGTCAACTGCCGAAGGCGGGATATTCTGCAACGCAGCGGCGCCCAGGGGCCTTTTTCTTCTTCAGTCGGCTAAGGACAGACGCAAGGTCTTCCTCGTCGACCGAATTAGGAGGGTCATTGGGGGGAGCAGAGATGTATCCAGGAAGGAAATCCCTGGCGACAGCCCTAACCCAGACATTTGATGAACTCCAAAAGGAAGAAATGTTACCTGAAATACAGCGGCTACGGCGTCACGTTCAAGCTGCAGACATCAAAAAAGAAGTGGCAAAACAATGGTCATCATTGAAAATATTGGATTTTATTATCGAAATGGACTTACAAGAATCAGTTCCCAACCTTTGTGTAGCACTTAGGATATTTTTAACGATATGTGTATCCAGTGCTTCTTGTAAAAGAAGTTTTTCAAAGTTAAATCTAATAAAAAGTTATCTTCACTGAACAATGAGTCAATCAAGACTGAATAGTTTAGCCATACTTTCTATGGAAAGTAAAGTAGCAAAAACAATAAATTTTGACGAATGTATCAAAATATTTGCAGAAGCAAAAGGTCGTAAAAAGCAGTTTCTATAAATGATTGAGAGTATTTTATTTTGGGTAAGTTTTTGCTGTTTTATAATACATATTTTGTAGCACATAATTATCAGTACAACACTTTCATTTACAACTAACAATGGTTGAAAATGTTTTTCAGCAAATAATGCTCACAATATTATCGTACATTCAGTACTGAAGTTAATTAAATATTTTGCCCAGTTTTATAATACATCAGAACATGTACGTAGTAAGGATTTAAAGTTGAAAAATTAAGCATTTTTCTACATTTTGTCATTAATTTTAATTGAAATAAAAACTACATATTTGGAAAAGTAATAAAAAAATGCAAAATCTGTGTTTTTATTTTAGTTTTCTTTTAAGTTCTATTAATACTTACATAGTTAGTTCTTTCCACATATTTTTTTTCCAATAGTTTTTATGGATATAAGATTATGACTCAGTTTTGTGGTGCCGATAGTAGAGGCACAATATGGGGGGTGCTTAATAATGGGGGGGCCACGGCCAGGAACTCCCGCCCTGGGCCCCCACAGGCGTTGGTACGCCACTGGATTTACATACATTATTTCTGAAAATAATAATCCTGAAATGTAATCAGTACTTATATCAAGTTAAGTGCAATAATTAAATATATTCTTCAACTTGCACGTTAAATAGATCCCTTCTCCTTCACTTACCAGGCACATAAGGGAAGCTCTAAACCATGAACTGTCCCAGTAGTGAATGCTACAATGAGATCTTTAGAGTCTGTATCACTTTCTTTTGAACTTCTAAATACAGGATTTCTTGG
Source organism: Magicicada septendecula (assembly GCA_034769895.1). Classification (NCBI taxonomy): domain Eukaryota; kingdom Metazoa; phylum Arthropoda; class Insecta; order Hemiptera; family Cicadidae; genus Magicicada; species Magicicada septendecula. The sequence goes on from CM068372.1 coordinate 430,117,210, forward strand.
AACTGTGTAGAGTGGGATCAGTGGAGTAACTTGTGGAGGGGGGTTATCAGGGGATCAATTCCCCTCCAGAACTATTCAAAATTTCAGCAGAATTCCATAATTTCCTAAGTAGACCCATTCCTAAGCCAGTTTTGTTTGTACAAGTAATACTTATAAATAATTATAGAAATAAAAGTAATTACAATATTGTAACGTTATGTTTTCCCCTTACATAAAATAGGCCCCAACTTAAACCATTTCATGACCATGATACATGAAGAACAAAATACTAAGTCATTAACTAAATTGTATACTATAAATATTGTCTGAGATAATAAAAAGAGATAAGAATAATGGGGTAATGAAACTGATAAGAACATTATCAATAAGAAGATTTTACTCCAGTAAACTGCATTAAAAATTGTTAAAAAAGATAAAACCTATACTCCATACTGCAGTAATAAACTGGATACTCAATAAAGAAAATTATTAATTCAATAATTAGTTTGCCTTTACTAGTACCTGTTCATTAGACAACAAATAATAACTATAATTTCCATTAATTTTGTTAATGTTCTTTGCCATTCATTATTTAGTTATTTTTTTACTGTCAGGAAAAGTTCTGATGTAATTTCTGTACGTGTTATTTTTGGTCTCTCTCTCTCTCTCTCTCTCTCTCTCTCCCCCTCTCATTGTTATTTATTGAAAAAACATAAAAAAAACTGACACTCCTCTGTATGTGTCCACGTCGCATACAATTAAAAAAATTAAAAACATACTTGAAACATACTTGTGATCTTGCAAAAGAGGATCAGTCCTCTGTGTGTTTTAATGATAATTAGTTAATCAATGAACATGTCATGGACAACAAGATGCAAAAATTTACAAATGAATAATGAAAACACAAAGATTAAAAACTAATAAGAAATCATTATAGACATAAAGAAACAAATTAGTAAGATTTATTAATGAATCAAAGGAATTCAGAAATTCAACTGATAATCCCACATTAGTACATAGTGTTACTAATTTCACAATTCCACAAAATTTGTAATTTTTGGATAGTGAACATTGGATTTCAATATAGTAAGCGTACACATATTAATTTTAAGCACGTTTTACAAATAGTGAATGGAAAAGAAAATAAATACACTATTTCAACTTTCTTAAACTGAAAACAAGAAATTCTTTTGAGTTAGTGTAATGTGTTGTGTTACTGTAAGACAGAGCACTGCTGTTAGTGTACTAATTAAGATGCATTAAATGTATAAATAAAGCTAATGAGTTATTCTTAGATGACATCATTAATCTTATTGGTAATGGTGTAAAAGCCTTCCCACAGCGGTTGCAGGTTTGGGCTGATTTCTTTCTTCCTTATCATGTTATATAACTAAGCCTGGCAGCAGGTGTGAGCCCTGAAGAAATTGCAACCAGTCTTCATCTTTGTATTTGCCAAAATAAAGTTGTTCTGAGCCAGGTCATGTAAATTCAGGTTAGGCCAAGTTGCTCATTAGACTTTGTCTAAATTTTAAAGATATAAAGTTTTGATAAAGATTTTAGGACCGTACATTAAAAACATTGTTTGCACATATGAGTAGGAAGCAGATGTATTAATATAATATGTTACACAACAAGATAGAGGAACAATTATGTATATTTAATTAAGTAGTTAGTGGACTTAAAACCTGCAGTAGAAACTCCAGTTTTTATAAAACAAATAGGGAGAGAATTGAAGATTTTATGTTTGTAAATGTTATATCTATTTTCTTCACAAGTAACTAATGGCTGGTTATTTGTAATCACGTTTTCTCATAATGTATGTTGTTAATGACCTTTTTTTAAGGGTATGAAAAACAACAACAGATATTGGTATTTGAAAAAAGGTGAATTTTATTGGTACATACTAAAGTATAGAGTCAAATTTGTTTCTATTCATTAACAAAGGTCCGTACTGTAATCATTTTGTGTGTAATGTACAAGCATTCTTTAATATGTTTACGAGATTCTCCCAATTTTATTTGCATTAATTCAGACCGTAGTAACATTAAATTCCACTGTAACCCATTATTAATACTTAATCATTTTCATGTTAACAGAAACTGCACATTGCTTTTTATTGCATTATGTTGAAAAAAGGATTTTAATGTACTTGTTTGGTTATACATTAGTTATACTGTATATTGTACTAGGTTCTAAATTGGAAGTGTGCCTACGTTTTAATTCCGGTACTTTGAATAAATACAGCCTTTGAATGTACACTAACTAAGGAAATGTCTGTTAAGTCTAATTAATTTTAAAAATCTAAAAGGTTAAGTTAAATAATTAAACGTAGCCACAACCTCCCAAAATCGTCTCTGTACCGTAATTATGTGCGATAAATGTAAACTAATTTCTGTACTTCCAATAAATACACCCTTTTAATGTACACGAACAAAGTAAATTTTATTTAAGTTATATTGTCATACATAACCTCCATAAGCTGGCATTACATACTTCGAATAAATACAGCCGTTAATGTTATATACAGCCTTTTATCCATACAATAAATACAGCCTTTGAATGTACACTAACTAAGGAAACGTTTGTTAAGTCTAATTAATTTTAAAAATGTAAAAGGTTAAGTTATATTGTTAAACGTAGCCACAACCTCCCAAAATCGTCTCTGTACCGTAATTATGTGCGATAAATGTAAAATAATTTCTGTACTTCCAATAAATACACTACCACCCTTTTAATGTACACTAATAAAGTAAATTTTATTTAAGTTACATTGTCGTACATAACCTCCATAAGCTGGCATTAGTTACTCATGAAGAAAACAGTTGGTGTACACATCGGACACCGAAATATAGGCCTAGTACACGCGCGGCGACGGAAGTTTATTTTGCCGCTGACTATTCCCTAAGACCCCAAAAAAAGAACATCACAAATTACCTAACATTACAAATGAAAACAACATGCCACAACATGTATGTTCGCTTTACATTAAGAAATAAAACTATATTTATAATTAGTATACTTCTTCTTCTTCAATCGTAGTGTGTTATATTGATACAATCGCACTTCCTACACGTCGAAAATGTAATGCGGGTACGCATTTTCGATATTGTAGTACCTGCATTAATTTTCGATATTTCGGTTACGCGGTAGTCGGTATCGATATATAGTGAAAAAGTATGCAATTTTAGTAGAAAATTGAAAGCATAAAAGCATCATACTTTGGTAATAAAGTTGTTGGTTTCTGGGGTTGTAATAATTTTTCATTGTCATATTTTTTTAATGTGAGGCGTTATAACAATATTATAGTTTAAATTTACACCTGCAGTAGCAAACGTCGGTGTTATTTCCTGAACAGGCAACCTAAAAGGACTCAGGAAAACAAAATACACCTTTAAAATAATAATCATTTTTCGTGTGAATCACTAAAAAAAACCCAACTTAAAGTAAGACGTAGTGGCCCAAGAGCACATTTCCGGGTTACTACACATGCCCCCTTTTTATGTCAGAACTCGCTTTCCGCTTTGAATAGTAGGCCTAATTTTCGCACTGTATTTTTTTTTTGTCGCCGAAATCTATTTGTGGTTGTCTTTTTCCCTGGTCCGATACTACATTTTCCGTGTTTTCATAATGTCTATGTATACCGTGTGTATATGGTTACAGTCCAATGCCATCCAAGTTAATCGCAACGCGTTTGCAAAAACGTAGGCCTAATCTCTTCTTCCGCAAAGTTAGGTTCGTTGTGTTGGTTTGAATATAATTCTATAGTAATAAAGTACATCCATTATAAACATTAAGTGTAAGTTCAGCATGTTTATGAATGAAGAAGAACAAAACGCTTGAATGTCACAGCAATGTTTAGTTCAATTTGCTTTTAGGTGCATGCTGAAATTGTGAGCAAATGTCAATCTGTTACAATCATTCTATATTTCTTTATTAAACGTTACATTTTGCTGTCAATGAGTTTTCTTGAAAACTTAAATGAAACTGAAACATTTTTACCTAATCTCACACATTAACAAACTACGTATTTTCCATTACCTTCAGCAATTTACATTTACAATCTGTACATTTGTTCTTCTTCACTGCAAGATGTATCGATACTGTTACTACATTATAGAACAATCTACGTGTTTCTCGAATGTTCCAGAGGAATCCTGCTGTAATGTTGTGTGCGTACGTGATTTCAACATGCGCTCGCGAGACTTTTCTAGATGTCACCAGCCGCGCGCACTGTGTCAAGGCCGCAATTAATTACGTCCTAGTGTGGAGCTGATGCGTAGTATGTGGAATGTTGTGGTGTCTGAGCAGGGTATAAATACAAGGCTTCAGTAGCGATTAGTTTTCAGTTTTAGTGGCGATATAACTTATTCCAGTGCGGTTCGTAGTATTGTGGCGAAGTGTTGTGTTATAATCGTGGGGACAATTGCAATACAATTACAAGTGTAAGATAGAATAAGAGTGATAATCATGTAACCCAAGCAAAGGATCAATTCTTACGAAAATATTGCATATGTAGTAAAGTTTGTAAAAAAGATTTAAATGATTCAAAACAAAATTAAAATGTTAATTCTCTTCATAAAAAATGTGTTGGGTAAATCATTCACACAACCTTAAAAATTACGCCTGTATCCTAACGTTCGTATGACGCAACCCTGGATCCGAGGATACCGATTGACGGTAAGTGGAAGTTCCTTCAATTTTATTTTGTATTTTATTATGTAATTAATTAGTAACAGCTCAGCGGGCGTCACGTGATATCTCATACTTTTGCTCCAGACTCGCGCCCGCCGACAAGCGAAAACGAACGTGATCTTCACCATGTCCGCGCGGGCATAAGCGCAATCTTACACATTCCAAAGCACCTGGATTTGTCGTATGTGGCCTATCTGGCAGAGCCACCGTGCAACTGGGTGTTTCGAAAGTTACTGTTATATGTGTGAATAAATGTACAGTTACAAGGTTATTAAATATAATAAGAAGATTTATTATACAGCTACAATAGTGAATACATCGTGAGCGTGTTGCTCTTATGGCGATCGCCCTGTGACTCACTCACATGCCCCGCTATACATATGTCATGGCGTATCCCCAGTCTTATAACTTATGGTACTACTCACAACATCTGCCCTTTTCTAGTTTTTCAAAATTAATTTACAATATTATTACATAACATTTATTAAACATACATAACCTTTTAGGTACTCTAGTTTCTTTATCGTACGACCTGATCTAGTCGTAATTACCGGAGCATCATTCGCAGTCACATTAACAATAGGATTATTATTACAGATATTATTTGCATTATTCACGTTATTATTTACAGTATTTGTATTGTTCGAAACTCTTCTTTGCGTGGGCTCTTCAAATGGTATATCTAAACTATATTGGATTTCATTAAATTGTGTACCTTTGGATAGATCTTTTCGATTACGTGTTACAATAGTATTTTGCTCTGTTTTTACTTTATAAGATCTAGGATTTTGATGTTTTTCAATAATAATACCGCTGCCGGACCCCACTTTGGTAACCACTGGTGTAGGCTAAAATTTTCATGCTTAGACGAAACAGTTTATGAAAACTTTAACAGCATCCGAAAATGCCTCTCCAATTTAACTACCACATGAAAGTGTACAATTAATGTGAAAGAAAACAATTGAATTCCGTTAGAATAAAAGTAAATATTACAAAACTATATCCAACTAACCCTTTCTCGAATTTAATTTAAAGAGTCCTGCAAATAAGGTATTTTGTTTTACGAACATCACAGTTTGACCAAGCCAACCAAACCTAAATATTGCATTGGAAGAACGGTACTTATATCCTATAGGCCTTATCGTAATCTAATCTAATTAGATAGATTGTTTTAACTTGTACTGGTGGTGTAAGCGTGTATATTTTAATACACTACGTGTAACGATTTTTGGAAAATATAAACATAAGACTTCAAAACATAATAGTCTTTTAACATAATTTTTTTTAGACTGAGGTGTTATCATGAAAGCTACACAACCGACGCTAGTTCGAAATTATTTTGGGTACTTTCCCAATAGCTGAACGTGCACTACAGTTATGCAGGTTCGAGTACGTGGTAGTATTGTTACGACAAACAGTTTGTAATCAACAAGGTAGTCTCTTACAACAGATCAAATAAAATTGTTCACACGCAAATAAATGTCAATTAATATAAAACACAATAATTGTATTGCAATTGTCCCCACGATTATAACACAACACTTCGCCACAATACTACGAACCGCACTGGAATAAGTTATATCGCCACTAAAACTGAAAACTAATCGCTACTGAAGCCTTGTATTTATACCCTGCTCAGACACCACAACATTCCACATACTACGCATCAGCTCCACACTAGGACGTAATTAATTGCGGCCTTGACACAGTGCGCGCGGCTGGTGACATCTAGAAAAGTCTCGCGAGCGCATGTTGAAATCACGTACGCACACAACATTACAGCAGGATTCCTCTGGAACATTCGAGAAACACGTAGATTGTTCTATAATGTAGTAACAGTATCGATACATCTTGCAGTGAAGAAGAACAAATGTACAGATTGTAAATGTAAATTGCTGAAGGTAATGGAAAATACGTAGTTTGTTAATGTGTGAGATTAGGTAAAAATGTTTCAGTTTCATTTAAGTTTTCAAGAAAACTCATTGACAGCAAAATGTAACGTTTAATAAAGAAATATAGAATGATTGTAACAGATTGACATTTGCTCACAATTTCAGCATGCACCTAAAAGCAAATTGAACTAAACATTGCTGTGACATTCAAGCGTTTTGTTCTTCTTCATTCATAAACATGCTGAACTTACACTTAATGTTTACAATGGATGTACTTTATTACTATAGAATTATATTCAAACCAACACAACGAACCTAACTTTGCGGAAGAAGAGATTAGGCCTACGTTTTTGCAAACGCGTTGCGATTAACTTGGATGGCATTGGACTGTAACCATATACACACGGTATACATAGACATTATGAAAACACGGAAAATGTAGTATCGGACCAGGGAAAAAGACAACCACAAATAGATTTCGGCGACAAAAAAAAAATACAGTGCGAAAATTAGGCCTACTATTCAAAGCGGAAAGCGAGTTCTGACATAAAAAGGGGGCATGTGTAGTAACCCGGAAATGTGCTCTTGGGCCACTACGTCTTACTTTAAGTTGGGTTTTTTTTAGTGATTCACACGAAAAATGATTATTATTTTAAAGGTGTATTTTGTTTTCCTGAGTCCTTTTAGGTTGCCTGTTCAGGAAATAACACCGACGTTTGCTACTGCAGGTGTAAATTTAAACTATAATATTGTTATAACGCCTCACATTAAAAAAATATGACAATGAAAAATTATTACAACCCCAGAAACCAACAACTTTATTACCAAAGTATGATGCTTTTATGCTTTCAATTTTCTACTAAAATTGCATACTTTTTCACTATATATCGATACCGACTACCGCGTAACCGAAATATCGAAAATTAATGCAGGTACTACAATATCGAAAATGCGTACCCGCATTACATTTTCGACGTGTAGGAAGTGCGATTGTATCAATATAACACACTACGATTGAAGAAGAAGAAGTATACTAATTATAAATATAGTTTTATTTCTTAATGTAAAGCGAACATACATGTTGTGGCATGTTGTTTTCATTTGTAATGTTAGGTAATTTGTGATGTTCTTTTTTTGGGGTCTTAGGGAATAGTCAGCGGCAAAATAAACTTCCGTCGCCGCGCGTGTACTAGGCCCATATTTCGGTGTCCGATGTGTACACCAACTGTTTTCTTCATGAGTAACTAATGCCAGCTTATGGAGGTTATGTACGACAATGTAACTTAAATAAAATTTACTTTATTAGTGTACATTAAAAGGGTGGTAGTGTATTTATTGGAAGTACAGAAATTATTTTACATTTATCGCACATAATTACGGTACAGAGACGATTTTGGGAGGTTGTGGCTACGTTTAACAATATAACTTAACCTTTTACATTTTTAAAATTAATTAGACTTAACAAACGTTTCCTTAGTTAGTGTACATTCAAAGGCTGTATTTATTGTATGGATAAAAGGCTGTATATAACATTAACGGCTGTATTTATTCGAAGTATGTAATGCCAGCTTATGGAGGTTATGTATGACAATATAACTTAAATAAAATTTACTTTGTTCGTGTACATTAAAAGGGTGTATTTATTGGAAGTACAGAAATTAGTTTACATTTATCGCACATAATTACGGTACAGAGACGATTTTGGGAGGTTGTGGCTACGTTTAATTATTTAACTTAACCTTTTAGATTTTTAAAATTAATTAGACTTAACAGACATTTCCTTAGTTAGTGTACATTCAAAGGCTGTATTTATTCAAAGTACCGGAATTAAAACGTAGGCACACTTCCAATTTAGAACCTAGTACAATATACAGTATAACTAATGTATAACCAAACAAGTACATTAAAATCCTTTTTTCAACATAATGCAATAAAAAGCAATGTGCAGTTTCTGTTAACATGAAAATGATTAAGTATTAATAATGGGTTACAGTGGAATTTAATGTTACTACGGTCTGAATTAATGCAAATAAAATTGGGAGAATCTCGTAAACATATTAAAGAATGCTTGTACATTACACACAAAATGATTACAGTACGGACCTTTGTTAATGAATAGAAACAAATTTGACTCTATACTTTAGTATGTACCAATAAAATTCACCTTTTTTCAAATACCAATATCTGTTGTTGTTTTTCATACCCTTAAAAAAAGGTCATTAACAACATACATTATGAGAAAACGTGATTACAAATAACCAGCCATTAGTTACTTGTGAAGAAAATAGATATAACATTTACAAACATAAAATCTTCAATTCTCTCCCTATTTGTTTTATAAAAACTGGAGTTTCTACTGCAGGTTTTAAGTCCACTAACTACTTAATTAAATATACATAATTGTTCCTCTATCTTGTTGTGTAACATATTATATTAATACATCTGCTTCCTACTCATATGTGCAAACAATGTTTTTAATGTACGGTCCTAAAATCTTTATCAAAACTTTATATCTTTAAAATTTAGACAAAGTCTAATGAGCAACTTGGCCTAACCTGAATTTACATGACCTGGCTCAGAACAACTTTATTTTGGCAAATACAAAGATGAAGACTGGTTGCAATTTCTTCAGGGCTCACACCTGCTGCCAGGCTTAGTTATATAACATGATAAGGAAGAAAGAAATCAGCCCAAACCTGCAACCGCTGTGGGAAGGCTTTTACACCATTACCAATAAGATTAATGATGTCATCTAAGAATAACTCATTAGCTTTATTTATACATTTAATGCATCTTAATTAGTACACTAACAGCAGTGCTCTGTCTTACAGTAACACAACACATTACACTGACTCAAAAGAATTTCTTGTTTTCAGTTTAAGAAAGTTGAAATAGTGTATTTATTTTCTTTTCCATTCACTATTTGTAAAACGTGCTTAAAATTAATATGTGTACGCTTACTATATTGAAATCCAATGTTCACTATCCAAAAATTACAAATTTTGTGGAATTGTGAAATTAGTAACACTATGTACTAATGTGGGATTATCAGTTGAATTTCTGAATTCCTTTGATTCATTAATAAATCTTACTAATTTGTTTCTTTATGTCTATAATGATTTCTTATTAGTTTTTAATCTTTGTGTTTTCATTATTCATTTGTAAATTTTTGCATCTTGTTGTCCATGACATGTTCATTGATTAACTAATTATCATTAAAACACACAGAGGACTGATCCTCTTTTGCAAGATCACAAGTATGTTTCAAGTATGTTTTTAATTTTTTTAATTGTATGCGACGTGGACACATACAGAGGAGTGTCAGTTTTTTTTATGTGTTTTCAATAAATAACAATGAGAGGGGGAGAGAGAGAGAGAGAGAGAGAGAGACCAAAAATAACACGTACAGAAATTACATCAGAACTTTTCCTGACAGTAAAAAAATAACTAAATAATGAATGGCAAAGAACATTAACAAAATTAATGGAAATTATAGTTATTATTTGTTGTCTAATGAACAGGTACTAGTAAAGGCAAACTAATTATTGAATTAATAATTTTCTTTATTGAGTATCCAGTTTATTACTGCAGTATGGAGTATAGGTTTTATCTTTTTTAACAATTTTTAATGCAGTTTACTGGAGTAAAATCTTCTTATTGATAATGTTCTTATCAGTTTCATTACCCCATTATTCTTATCTCTTTTTATTATCTCAGACAATATTTATAGTATACAATTTAGTTAATGACTTAGTATTTTGTTCTTCATGTATCATGGTCATGAAATGGTTTAAGTTGGGGCCTATTTTATGTAAGGGGAAAACATAACGTTACAATATTGTAATTACTTTTATTTCTATAATTATTTATAAGTATTACTTGTACAAACAAAACTGGCTTAGGAATGGGTCTACTTAGGAAATTATGGAATTCTGCTGAAATTTTGAATAGTTCTGGAGGGGAATTGATCCCCTGATCCCCCCTCCACAAGTTACTCCACTGATCCCACTCTACACAGTTCCAAGAAATCCTGTATTTAGAAGTTCAAAAGAAAGTGATACAGACTCTAAAGATCTCATTGTAGCATTCACTACTGGGACAGTTCATGGTTTAGAGCTTCCCTTATGTGCCTGGTAAGTGAAGGAGAAGGGATCTATTTAACGTGCAAGTTGAAGAATATATTTAATTATTGCACTTAACTTGATATAAGTACTGATTACATTTCAGGATTATTATTTTCAGAAATAATGTATGTAAATCCAGTGGCGTACCAACGCCTGTGGGGGCCCAGGGCGGGAGTTCCTGGCCGTGGCCCCCCCCATTATTAAGCACCCCCCATATTGTGCCTCTACTATCGGCACCACAAAACTGAGTCATAATCTTATATCCATAAAAACTATTGGAAAAAAAATATGTGGAAAGAACTAACTATGTAAGTATTAATAGAACTTAAAAGAAAACTAAAATAAAAACACAGATTTTGCATTTTTTTATTACTTTTCCAAATATGTAGTTTTTATTTCAATTAAAATTAATGACAAAATGTAGAAAAATGCTTAATTTTTCAACTTTAAATCCTTACTACGTACATGTTCTGATGTATTATAAAACTGGGCAAAATATTTAATTAACTTCAGTACTGAATGTACGATAATATTGTGAGCATTATTTGCTGAAAAACATTTTCAACCATTGTTAGTTGTAAATGAAAGTGTTGTACTGATAATTATGTGCTACAAAATATGTATTATAAAACAGCAAAAACTTACCCAAAATAAAATACTCTCAATCATTTATAGAAACTGCTTTTTACGACCTTTTGCTTCTGCAAATATTTTGATACATTCGTCAAAATTTATTGTTTTAGCTACTTTACTTTCTATAGAAAGTATGGCTAAACTATTCAGTCTTGATTGACTCATTGTTCAGTGAAGATAACTTTTTATTAGATTTAACTTTGAAAAACTTCTTTTACAAGAAGCACTGGATACACATGTCGTTAAAAATATCCTAAGTGCTACACAAAGGTTGGGAACTGATTCTTGTAAGTCCATTTCGATAATAAAATCCAATATTTTCAATGATGACCATTGTTTTGCCACTTCTTTTTTGATGTCTGCAGCTTGAACGTGACGCCGTAGCCGCTGTATTTCAGGTAACATTTCTTCCTTTTGGAGTTCATCAAATGTCTGGGTTAGGGCTGTCGCCAGGGATTTCCTTTCTGGATACATCTCTGCTCCCCCCAATGACCCTCCTAATTCGGTCGACGAGGAAGACCTTGCGTCTGTCCTTAGCCGACTGAAGAAGAAAAAGGCCCCTGGGCGCCGCTGCGTTGCAGAATATCCCGCCTTCGGCAGTTGACGTTTTCTTGAGCTGTTCAACTCCTGTCTCCGGCTGAGGTACTTCCCCCGCCTGTGGAAAACAGCTAATGTCATCATGATCAAGAAATCCAAAAAGCCGCCCACGCTACCTGGAAGCTACCGCCCGATATCAATATTGCCAGTAATCTCGAAGGTATTCGAGCGCCTTCTCCTGACCCGTATTCGGCCCCTGGTGGATGGTTTCATCCGCGAGGAGCAGTTTGGGTTTAGGCCGAGGCACTCAACTACTCTTCAGCTAATACGGGTTGTCACCTGTCTAGCAGACACCGCCAACAATCATTAGGCAACAGGCGCCGTCCTGTTGGATGTGAGCAAAGCCTTCGATAAAGTCTGGCACGAAGGCCTGCTCTACAAACTGGCGCATTCGCCACTCCCGGCATCTATCGTCCACTTGCTCCGATCCTATCTGACGGATCGCACCTTCAGGATCAGCGTAGATGGGGCGTTCTCTCGGGTTCGCCCTGTCGCCGCCGGCGTCCCACAAGGATCAGTCCTCGGCCCCGTTCTGTACGTACTGTACACGAACGATCTGCCTGTTTATCCCGGGGTCACGTTATCTCTATTTGCCGACGACGCGTTGTTTCATTTTAGCTCGCTTTCGCATTGGCGAACGAGCGTAATGTTACAACGCCATTTGGCTATGCTTCCGGACTGGCTAAGGAAGTGGCGGGTAGCGATCAATACGGAGAAATCCGAGGCGATCTGCTTTACTCATAAGTCCATTTCCCGATGCCAATCCCTGTCCTTAGAGGGGAGACCCATCAACTGGATTGCGACGGTGAAGTACCTAGGTGTTCGGCTTGATCGGCACCTAAACTTCAACGCCCTCGTGACCGCAACCCTCAACAAGGCTCGTGGCGTCAGAGCCAAGCTATCACCTATGCTTTCGCGGAACAGCTGCCTGGCTGTCCGTACAAAACTTACATTGTATCTACTGTTCCTCCGAAAAGTACTCACTTATGCGGCGCCCGCTTGGTGGCCTCTCCTGTCGGCCACCAGCAGGCATAGGCTGACTACATTCCAGAACTGGACCCTACGCTCCCTCACGGGGTCCCCGTGGTATGTGCGAAATTCCGCCATTCACCGGGGCCTGCGTGTTCCCACCTTAGAGGTCTTCGTCTGGTCCTTGGCAACGAATTTGTTCGCCAAGGCAGGCGAGTCCCCTTATCCGCACCTCCAAAGGCTGAATAGGGTGGAGAATACACCGGCCCCCTCGCCGCGTCAGTCGCCCTAGGGCGCTGTTAGACGACCCCCCGTAAGTTCATCACATGAACCCCCCAACCTTCTGGAGACTGAACTGATCACCATCATTCACTACCTGCGCCTGCCGAAACTGTAGTCAATCATGCTGCGGCAGATTGGATTGGATTGATTTATTGCCAGCGTCGGCTTTGCCGATTCGGCAGGGCTTTGATCCGGGACACGGGCTCCCGCGAGGTTGTGCAAATGCCTTCCTTGCGAGAGCCGACTCTCTCGCCCCGGTGACGAGTCCCTTCGACTCGGCCGCCTCCTTCAGGCGGTCGAGCCTCTTGTTTTCGCCAGCGTGCCTCTAAGTTTCCGTGGGCTATGTCCTCGGAGACCGAGGAGCCGCGACCAGGTGTTGCAATTGGCTGAAGCCATGACCACTAAGATCCCCGTCAGCACCTGCTTTGCTGATTCGGCAGGGTAATGACCTGAGACACGGGCTCCCGCGAGGTTGTGCAAGTGCCTTCCTTGCGGAAGCTGGCTGTCTCGGAGTCATTCCTTACCGTTTCGGCTGACGCCCTATGGCGCCCGAGCCTCTTGTCCTCGCCAGTGCATCACTACGTTCCCAAAGGCTAGCCTGAGGGGACCATGGTGTCGCGCCTCGGCGGGACAATTGGCTGAAGCAAAAGCTTAAGCTTGCCTCCGTGGTGGCCATGTAATTTATCATGGACCCGCGGACTGCACCATAACTCCCTTGTGCAGAGCAAACGACCGCGCTGACCTGTTGGCACCTGGCGTTCATCAGGCCTAGGCCTGGACAACGCACACAAATTAGGGCGCAAGACGCCCGTGCATCATCCATCCATCCATCCTGGGTTAGGTTTGAAATGAGCTGAGGGAGTTCTTCAACATCTGTCTCCATATGATGAGCAGATGTACAGCAGCGAATCGTTCATTCATAGTTTCCATTGAAGCCGATCTCATTGTCAGTTCTTGATAAAATTTATCTATACATTCAAACATGCATCTTCTTAAATCTTGTTGTAGAGAGAGGCCTTCGTCTCTTGCGTTTTCTCCCGGCATCATTTTCTTGAATCTTCTATGTCCACTTTTTTACTTCCATATTCCTTAAGGAATGGAAGTATGGTGATGGCAAAAAAAATCGTGTTCGAGATTATTGCAGATTCTGATTCTACTACACTCAAAACATGAAAAAAGTCGTTTTCCGAAAAGTGTCTGTGTGTGTGTCTGTCTGTCTATCTGTCTTAGATTTTTTTCTATGGCAAACGATAACTGCCGCAAATTCAAACAGAATCAAATAATTTTTTCCATGCAGCCCTGATTTGCAGAGTACTCGCGATCTATTGTTTTTGGTGAAGATCGGTTAAGGGAAAGGGGTAGTTTACCTGCAACGGTTTTTTTTTAGCAAGGGTAATTTTGTTTGTTTGGCAAACGATAACAGCCGCAAATTCAAACAGAATCAAATAATGTTTCGCATACGGCCCTGAATTGTAGAGTTCTCAAGATCTGTTGATTTTGGTGAAGATCGGTTAAGGGAAAGGGGTAGTTTACCTGTAACGTTTTATGTTTTAACAAGGGTATTTCCTATGGCAAACGATAACAGCCGCAAATTCAAACAGAATCAAAAGATTATTTGCATACAGCCCTAAATTGTAGAGTTCTCAAGACCTATTGTTTTTGGTGAAGTTCGGTTGAGGGAAAGGGGTAGTTTACCTGCAACGTTTTTTTAACAAGGGTATTTTCTATGGCAAACGATAACAGCCGCAAATTCAAACAGAATCAAATAATGTTTTGCATACAGCCCTGATTTGTAGAGTACTCAAGACCTATTGTTTTTGGTGAAGATCGGTTAAGGGAAACGGGTAGTTTACCTGTAACGTTTTATGTTTTAACAAGGGTATTTCCTATGGCAAACGATAACAGCCGCAAATTCAAACAGAATCAAAAGATTATTTGCATACAGCCCTAAATTGTAGAGTTCTCAAGACCTATTGTTTTTGGTGAAGATCGGTTGAGGCAAAGGGGTAGTTTACCTGCAACGTTTTTTTAACAAGGGTATTTTCTATGGCAAACGATAACAGCCGCAAATTCAAACAGAATCAAATAATATTTTGCATACAGCCCTGATTTGTAGAGTACTCAAGACCTGTTGTTTTTGGTGAAGATCGGTTAAGGGGAAGGGGTAGTTTACCTGCAACGTTTTTTTATCAAGCGTATTTTCTATGGCAAACGATAACAGCCGCAAATTCAAACAGAATCAAATAATTTTTTGCATACGTCCCTGAATTGTAGAGGTCTCAATGACTTTCGATTTTGGTGAAGATCGGTTAAGGGGAAGGGGTAGTTTACCTGCAACCTTTTACGTTTTAACAAGAGTAAAGTACTTGAAAATTTATTTAAACTTTTTGAAACAATGGTAATTGTTAAAAATAAAATAATTTTGTTGCCAGGCAATAAAATTATAAATTTTTCATTTTAATGTAATATAATATTTTTCATTTAATACAGCAATAAAAAGGCAGGTAAGACACAGCCTGGCTGTTTGGCTGAAAATGATTTTAAAAATAAATCTTAGAATATGGAAGTCATGTATGGTTCTCCATACCGATATTTTAACTGGTATGTCCAAGTCTTTACAAGTGTTTGTTGCAAAATCAACCAATCCATGCGTAATTTTTTTATGTTGTCTTTTATTTCAACGAAACATAAGAGTCCACGGTGGCTTAGTGGATAGAACGATAGGTCTTCTCATTCGGAGGACCGAGGTTCGAATCCCAGCCCGGCACCTCTGGCTTTTTTCGAAAGAAACAATGCTATGTGCTGTATGACAATAACCGCTGTACTCAAGTGGTTCGGATTCCACTAGAAGCAGTAGGACCCGTCATTATGGGGAGTTATGACCCATAATGACGAGTAGGATTAGGGTTTTAATTGTAAATGGGTATATCCCGTAAAAATGTTAAATAAATAAACAAAAAAAGAAAATAATAATAATATTCCTTATAGTTAGAAACGTAAACTAGGTTATATGATTTATTTCTTATGTCATAAAAATATATATATTCGAAGGCCTCTTAGAATTTAGAATTACCCGCAATAATCTATGAATAGAATGGGTTGTAAAAAATGTGATTCAAGTTTTTTATGAGACACATTTTAAATTTTAAATACAAATTCGTCTCGTCGTGGGGCCCCTCCCAGGCGGGGGCCTGGGGCGGTACGCCCCCCGCCCCCCTTGGTACGCTACTGTGTAAATCAGTTTTCCCCATATAAAGTTAATTAAAATTCTTTAATGCATATCATTCCAGGCATTTACAGTAGTAGATTTGTATTACTAAATTTGAATTTACACAAATAATTCTCTTTGATTAACCAGAGTTACACACACAAACTAAATGCTGAGTGTCCTCCTAGTGTATAAATTCAGCTAAAACAGTATTCCAAAAACTTACCTTGTTACTAGAATATGTGACATGATGAACTTTTCATCATGTGTTCAACTTTGTGTTGGGAGTTAAGCATTTTAATAAATTTTATTTATGCAGGCGTATAGCAAAATCTGATCATCATGGAAAAGGAATAAGGCATTTTGTAATAGCAATTAACTGATTAGTTCCTGCTGTATTACTGAATCATATTACAAGACCAATTTTTGTTTAATTTAAAAGATATATTTTAACTGTTTCTTTTGGTGCAATCTGAAAATTCCATGACACACGTCCATAAAGGTTTGAAAATATGCTTACTCCAGTTTGATAGGAATAAATTCTCAAAAAACTAATACAAATTTATTATGTCTGATTACACCAGCTATCCTGTCTATTGGCAATGAGACTTTTATCCAAATTTATCATATAGTATTGTGCCAAGATATTACACTACATTTGTATACTGTAATACAGTAGTGGTAGAATATTATCATTCCACTAATATTACCCTAACATAATAAATGAAAATACATTATATACACATCTTTTGGCATAATCATCCTTTCACTTATCACTTTTTGCCTATCAATTTATTTGATGAATATATATTTAACAATTTATGTAAAATACAACAGGTGTTTAACGGACACGCACTATGTGTAGACCTCTTATTTCCCTCCTCGGCAGGTCGAAGCTCAAGTGGCACTAGATTTGGGTATGAAATTATACTATGCTCATAGTGTGTGTGTTAGCGGCTAGTGGCATCTTTTGACATTCACTCACGTCAAATTACAGAGTCGGTAAAGGATGTTCAGAATTTGAATGTAAACAAATTAATGTTAAATAATTAATATAATGGAAGTATCACATATATAATGTATATAAATGTAATTGTGAAAAAACGATGTAGGGCCTACTTCATATACAGATTAGAAGTAAATGATGAACTATTCTCTTTATGTAATAAGCCTTGTTACTAAACAATATATATTTTTAAAAGCTTCTTATCATATTGAGATGGAATGAAGCGGCATTTGAAACATCTCTTAGGTATAAAAACAACATAACGACCTTTACAAAATTTGCTGCCAGTTCCCTACTTTGCCTATGCATAAATCTGCCTCTGGAGTACATACTGCACCTGAACAGTAGTAAGAATGACTTAGTATCATTTTGAGTTATTCACTGTCCTTTTGAAATAACATGTGTCGTTAATTTTAGTAGACTTTAAATTTAATACAGAGAGTCTTTAAATTTGTTTTAAAAGTTACCCGTTTTTTCCTAAAGCTCTTGAATTTTGCTTAGAATAGCCAAAGGCCAAATGCCATTTGTACAGCACGTGGTAAAATTGTGTTGTTAATGATGGCGTTAACCGAAAAGGTTATGCTTGTTCACCGAATTTGTTACATTTTAAATCAGTGTTGTGTTGGGAGTTTCACATTAATTATGATTAGCTACGATGAACTGTCAAGTGTTATTGGTACAGAAGACGATGCACTTTCTTTTCTTCGAGAAAAAGGTTTGGTTCACAATCCTCGTCAGTGTGGTAATGGACGTGATATGATTTTAGCGCTTGGGCAGCAACAGCGTTGGTGTTGCAATAAGAAGACTTGCCGTGAGTATAGCCAGTTCGCAAGGACACATTTTTAGAGTGGTCCAGATTACCCCTGAGAACAATAATAAAATTTATTTATGATTGGTGTGAAGGGCGTAGTAGTGTGAAAAACAGTAAAAATCAACTGAAAATCGACGCCAAAACACACGCACATTGGACGGCTTACTTAAGACATATCTGTGCCGTAGACATCATGAGCAACCCACAGAAAATTGGAGGACCAAATTTAACAGTTGAAATTGACGAGAGTCTCTTTGCCAAGAGAAAAAATAATGTTGGCCGGGTGTAAAATTGAAAATGAAAAATTGATTACCGTATGTATTCCAGCACTATATTCAGGTTTGTAATTTACACAGTGAAACCAGTCAAAACAAAATATTAAAATTCTTTGAGAATATTATTAAAAGCAGGCACATTACATGGTAAGAGATGTGATGAAATAAGTGATACACACTATCATCATTGTATGGTGTTCTGTTGTGTGACAGGTCCCAGATATTACCAATCATCTCCATTCATATGTATTTGGCTTGAACTTTTGAGCTTTCGTCTCTACATAAGATACTCCACTTTGCATTTCGTACACAAGCTCATCTTCTCTCCTTTCATGGTTCTTTCAAAAACTGGTGTTAATTGTTCATTTTCTTTCAGGATTAAATATACTTATACTTAATATTCAATACTTAAAAGTTGGTTAGGTTACATTATTTAATCTAAACAGCTTCACAGCATCTGTAACAAAGTTATTTATAAAATAATTATCTGCTGTATTTTTTCCTTTACAAGTGGATATTAAACAAAAAACCGATATCATATTCTTATACCATAAGAAATAATATAATCACGTTACGTTCATGATGAGTTCTATTTCTTGTGTATAGTGTGATTTTCAGTGTTTGCATTAAACAAAACATTTTTATATCAGTGTTGAACCTTTGCCAAGTAGTGTGCATGATATTTTCCAACAAATTCGTATACTGTATGAGAGTAGACTATTGATGTATACTACTTTACATGTCAGAAGTATAACGATATATTTACAAATTACTTCATTCTATATTCTTATGTTATTATTATTATTCAATAAAAAATAAAATACTTTTTAACAAAAATATACTTTTATTTTAATTATTGTATTGTATTTAATATTACTTCAGAAACATAAATATAATTAAAGTAAAAATAAATAGTTGTAATAATTTAATTAAAAAGTATATTTTTGTTAAAAGGAATGTCTTAATTATTCAACAATGATATATAACTCTCTCTCTTCCCCCTCCCTCTCTCTGTGGGGGGGGGGAATATATGAGTGATAGTTTAATCTTGTTTTCAACAAATTCCAGTTACATTGCCAACAAATTCCAGTTACATTGCAATCTGATAGGTTAGAGTCTGTACTTAAAATGGACAAATTTTTGGTTAAGTGACCAAAATACCAGGTAAAGTGGTAAGTAAACAGCCATTCCATTCTCCTCAGCCTACACATAGATATTGTTACATTATTACATTACATTTAATGCAAACAGTCTTCTTCACAATTGAATTAAAGGTACACAATTTAACTATAACGTTAGGTGAGACTGACAAATACAAAAACAATACCAATACATCTATTACAATATAGAATACTACAAGGTAACTACAAGATACTACAGATTTAAAGGTAAGAAAAAGGGATAAATGTTACAATATATATTATTGCCTGTCTTCTTTATTTACAGTGTGGAACAGTAGATCCTGGTACAGTATACTGGATTTAGTACTGGGTTGAAGCACAGATACTTCCTAAATAATACATCTACTCTACATGAGTGTTGTGGTTGGTTAGGTAATGATAGTACATTGTTGTGTGTAATGATAGTACATTGTTGTGTGTAATAATAGTACATTGGGTTTGATGTTTCTTTACAAACCCAATTGACTCTGTAGTGCTCAATTCTACGTCTTTTGACCTCACTGTAACTGTTTATTCTCCGTTTCTTCCAGCAATTGTTCATGTAACCTGTCTTGTATGTTACTGTACTAATTTTTAAAATAAACACTTACGGTATGTATCTTGTAGCATAAGCTATTAACCGTAGTGCATAATCCTTCTTTATCTAAAAAGTGGTAGATATTGTTAAGCCCCTTACCTTTTACTTCCATGTCCTTAACGAAATGGAAGTATGGTGATGGCAAAAAAAATCGTGTTCGATTTTGCAGATTCTGATTGTACTACCCTCAAAACATAAAAAGTCATTTTTCAAAAAGTGTGTGTGTGTTTGTGTGTAGATTTTTTTCTATGGCAAACGATAACAGCCACAAATTCAAACAGAATTGAATACTTGGATTTCGTTGTCCATGACGTGTCCGTTAATTAACTAAATATAATTATTACACTACGACTCGGAACACAATAGTAGTGTAATAATTATATTTAGAATCAAATAATTTTTTACATACAGCCTGATTTGTATAGTACTCAAGACCAATTGGTTTTGGTGAAGATCGGTTAACGGAAAGGGGTAGTTTACCTGCAATGTTTTAACAAGGGTATTTTCTGTGGCAAACGATAAGAGCCACAAATTCAAACTGAATAAAATAATTTTCTGCGTACAGCGCTGATTTGTAGAGTACTCAAGACGTATTGTTGTTTGTGAAGATCGGTTAAGGGAAAGGAGTAGTTTATAGTGGTTTGATTATCTGAAATTAATGCATCTATTACCTTCCAACACTAATATTACCTTAAAACAGGAATTATAGACATGCTACTTTAGAGTTGTGCCTTTATGGCTGGGATTACATTGATTGATGGGATTATTACTTATTACAAACTGGTTTACATTCCATAGTAGTAATTTTTTCCTTAGTTTGCCAAATTTTGTTGACTGATTAATTCTATTTAGTGTGTCTGAGCCTAATTTAGGTATCTATGGTATTTTATACATAACAGTGTGTCTATTTTCTTACAAACCTTTTTCTTCGTTGACAATTCATAATAGCCATAATAGCATAATATTCTTAATAGCAGTATTACTAACATTATTACACACAAAACATATTTAAACATTACTAACTCTTAATACAATTAATTAAACAAATTGAACCTTCTAATTGTAGTCTTTTCCCTTGAAACAAATACGGGACTTGGCTTTAAATCCTAATTAATACAATGTTGCTGAACATTCAGAATAATATAAATCATGTCTCCCTTAATCTTACTTATAGTCTATGTTTCTTTTGTTTCATACATTTGGGGTGAATCATTAATTTTAACAGTCTTTTCTGTTATTACTGATCACTCATTATATTACACTTTTTCTTCCTTCACTTGGCACTTTTTCCACAGTGTTCAGCTTATAATTATTTACAATATTGTTACAGGTAGTCGTGAGTGGTAAGGAGGTGACTATACATGCTTCTACGTTAATACAGCGAGTTAAGTGTCTGTGAATCCCCAGATTGTTCCAGTAACTACACAATTATTGTCGATGCATCACCTGGAAAGATATTCTGGACCTCTGCGGACCTCCACATGAACTCGAACAAATCCTGGTTTACATTTCTTGTTCGCCACATGAACTCACTTAAATAGGAATCTAAGCATTCCCTTCTCGTACCACATTCAATCACGTTTCGGCATTTACAGGACCGCTACATGCTTTCTACGCCTTGTGTATGCGCTCCCGTTTGAGGATCCACAAAGTTATAAGTATGGTTTACAGTCAAATGAGTGTACTGTTGTGGCAAATTAACAATTTGACGGTATGAACGCCACTCATCTGACATTATAATGGACCCTGGTTCAATATTTGCCACTACGAGATGTAGGAGGGTAGCTGCAGACCGATCTTCGACATGACACAAGAAACATTCCTTTGTTTCTCGACAGAATCCTCCGAAAACCCACTGTTGTGGATACACCCGGCCAATATTATTTTTTCTCTTGGCAAAGAGACTCTCGTCAATTTCAACTGTTAAATTCGGTCCTCCAATTTTCTGTGGGTTGCTCATGATGTCTACGGCACAGATATGTCTTAAGTAAGCCGTCCAATGTGCGTGTGTTTTGGCGTCGATTTTCAGTTGATTTTTACTGTTTTCCACACTACTACGCCCTTCACACCAGTCAAAAATAAATTTTATTATTGTTCTCAGTGGTAATTTGGACCCCTTTAAAAATGTGTCCTTGCGAACCCACCTTATACTCACGGCAAGTCTTCTTATTGCAACACCAACGCTGTTGCTGCCCAAGCGCTAAAATCATATCATCTCCATTACCACATTGACAAGGATTGTGAACCAAATCTTTTTCTTTAAGAAAAAAACTGCAGCATCCTCGTCTGTACTAATAACACTACCATCATAGCTAATCACAACACAACACTGATTTAAATGTAACAAAAGAAGTGAACAAGCATTTAACAACACCAAAGAAATATATAATAAATGTAATTTGCAAATTCATAAGTGTGTTTTATTTTGGTTTCCACTGTACTATGTGACGATCGGTGAGACCGTCATAACAATTTAACAAAACATCCCAATTAATTCAATATTATACTTTGAGGATTATAATTTTACATAACCCCCTTCCACCTCCACACTCCCCCACACAACCTACCAACTAGACAAGTTCCGGACATTCTGTATCATACCTCGCTGAGGAAGGCGAACACCACGCTGAAACGCTGTATGAGGAAAATAAGCAATGTAAGTTTCACATGTGAAAGTGTAGTAATTAATATTCATAAAACATTATTAGTATCTGATTTCAAGCTTGCAGAAATCAATCCAAATAAATTATGTTTGAATATATGTACACACATAAAAGGCAAAATACAAGTGTCCTGTCTTGTCTGCTGTCATAGAAAATATATTCTATATTTCTTTACAGTTGCAACTTCATTCATGTGAGTGAAAATTAATTTATATAAATTTCAAAATCATCACTTGGAATCTACACTGATGACTGTTGTAACATTGCATAACCAGTGCTCAGTACTGTTAAAAAATAAAGAAGTATTTGTGAATTAATAATTATAAAAAGTCAGTAGTTACCCATTCCAAAAGTCAGAAATGAGGGATTAAGTATCATGCTATGAAACATTTGTACCATAAAACACTTTAGCAATTAATAAACAATGTACTAAGTGGTACCATAAAAGTGCGGTGTTTACAAAGTGCAACATAGTATGATATATATACATCTTAAAAACTGAAAAGGACATCAATCACAAATTGTGAAGATGCAGTACTATAGTAATAAACTATAAATTTAATAATAAGTTGTTGTAGTTTTGTGTTGTTAGGCCACAAAGGCAATATTAATGTAATTAAAATATTAATTTTGTTTATGTTTAAAGGATCCAGGGTTATATAAGAAATTAATAATTGCTAATTAAAATAAAGTAAAGAGATGGGAGGAAAATAAAATAGTGCCTAGAGTAATAATACATTAACAGAAATATAAGTCAGAAATAAACCAAGTTAAAAATCATTAAATTATAAACTACAAGTAGCTAAGCTTATGTAAAGATGTGAAGAAAAACCTTATATAAATTAAATTTAATTATAGTTAAAAATTATAAAGGAGTATTTTTCCTAAAAGAAGGGAAGAAATAATAATAATTAGGGATGGGTCGATACCAGTTTTTCTCGATACTCGATACTGGATACATGATTTTTTTCTCGATACTCGATACCGTCAACATTTCTAGGTTCAATAAATAGATTAAAAATTAAAAATAAAAAGTTGAGAGAACTGTATACTATCAATTAAATTAATTAAGTGTACATATTTAATGAGACAAAATGTAAAATCATCAGTATAATTATTTAAATTATTTTTAAGCTTTACATTAAAATTAAAATGAGTTTTTGAAACAGTCCACTTTTACAAGATTTTGTTCAAAAATACTAGCATTCTCACTCTTTCGGGGTCAAGTCTAGTTCTTTTTCTGTCACATATGAGACCTGCTGTGCTAAATAGTCTTTCAGAGAAAACTGTTGCTGGTGGTATACACAAATATTTTATAGCTAATTATTTTAGTTTTGAAAATTTTGAATTTGTTTTCCAGTAATCTAATGCACTAGAAAGAGGAGGTGACAAATCGTCTTTGAGATATGCAGTGATTTCTTCCTGGGAACTGTTAACTGGCAGTGAATTTGACACATCATTATATTCTTGCATAATGTTACTGTACAGATACCACATTCCTGGCAATTTATCGGGCTTTGAAGTATGTGACATCTAAAATAAAAGAAAAAGTTCGTGAATGATCGATTTTTACGAGTATGTCAGTATTACATGACTATTCCCACATATCTGAAAATCTGGAATAAAAAATTAAAAATCTTACATCATTCTTGGATGCAGGACATTCCTGTTGGTTAGCAAGGTCCACCAATCGGTCTTTAGCAGAATTGAGAGCACTGGGACTGCAGAAACTCGTCCTTTTAAGCGGGGGTCCAACAGCGTTGCAATGGAACATATTTCATTGTCTTCAATGGATTTATACCTCACGTTCATTTCATCCAGCAACGATTGTCGAACAATCGCAATTCCCGATCCACTTTCTGACGGCTTTTCCAGTTCAGAAATAACACTGTTCACAATGGGGATTATTTCGGACACTGACACTGAGGATGAACTTACGGCGACTGTTGCTTGATCGAAAATATTTAATGTGTCAATCAGTAAATTAATAAGATCCCATTGCGATACTGTAAGATTCACTGGTAAGGAGAGATCAGAGGATGCAAAAACTATGGCCCTCTTTTGCTGTTGAAGTCTTTGTAGCATATGTAGAGTTGAATTCCATTGCGTAGGTTCATCCTGAATCAAGCGATATTGTGGTAGAGGAAGATGCTTCTGTGCAGCTTTGAGAATCTTGGCGGATTTTGAGGAGTGTTTGAAACTCCCAACTAGTTTCCTGCACGACGAAACGAGACTTTGAATACTTTTTGAAGTGAAAAGTCCATGCTTCAAAACAAGTTGGAATGTATGAGCTAGACATGACAGGTGGGGAAAGTTTCCTAACGTCATAGCATTTACAACATTGCGACCGTTATCATGAATCACGGCCATTAATTTATCAATTAAACCCCAAGCTTCTAAAATTTTCTTTAAAAAATTTGCAATATTTTCACCAGTGTGGCTCACTTCTTCAAATGGTATCACTTCAATGCAAATATGTTTAAGATTATAGTCCAGGTCCACAAAATGAACGGTGACACTTAAATAATCGTCGCAGGCTGTTGATGTCCACATATCCGTCGTAACAGCTACGCTATTCACATTTTGTAGCTCATTTTTTACTCTTCTTTCTACTTCTTCGTACAGTTCTGGAATGATTTGATTAGATATGTGCTTACGAGTAGGCATAGTATATCTAGGTTCAAGTACTTAATCAACTCCTTAAATCCTTCATCCTCAACAATACTGAATGGTTGGTTATCTTTGCATACCATTGTTGCAATTTTCTGGTAATTGTCTTCGACCGACTATTACCTGGTTTAAATGCAGATTTATTGTCCATAAATGATTGAAGTGTAGGTTGAGTGAATGATGATGATGATGATGATGATGATATCGATGCCGTCGATAATGAGGATGACTGTGAAAGAAGAGTCGCAGGCTCATCTACTGTTACTTCTTCAGGAGTTAAATTTCCACTTCCGCAGAATTTTTTATTAAGAGGTTCTGAAAAAGCAATTTTATGCGCTGATGTGACATGTTTTTTTAGGTTACTAGTGTTGTGAGATTTTCCATCACGCGAAAAACTCTTTTTACAAATCTAGCAAATGGCGTGATTATCACAATGAGGGTCTATTTGAAAATAGTTCCACACTTCACTCATATTGAATGAAAAAAAATATATAAATTATAAATATAATATGGTGCCACAAAACACAAAGTCTTCTGTCACGTGGAGGTAGCAACTGACTGCCGGCATGCAAACCTATTTTAAAAACATATCAAAATAGATTGCTTATGATTGAAAGCTCTAATTTGATTTGTCAAAAATTTCTTGTTGGCGGAGTTTCATTTTTCCCACAACTCAACATGCAATTAGTCACATACTATTGGACTAGTACGTAGGGATGGCAACATTGATTGGTATATCGATATATCGGTCTTCCGATATATCGTAACAGCTATATCGATATATCCGATATATTGCTTGAAACATATCGATATATTACGATATATCGGTAAATTTAGAACACCTCTTGGATCTTATGACTTTCAATGCTCCATTGTTTATTTGTGTACCTTTTCGTAACTTCATGTTCATCATTCTTTTATGGAGACGTTTATGTGAAGAGTATGAGATTCATTTTAGGTAAACTGGTTAAATGAACCCTAAAATCATGATTTCTAAATAAACGGTTTGCAGTTTCGTAAGAATGTATGGCTTGTGAACTTTATACATACGTAGTACTGTAACTAATGTTTAGTCTTGTTTTGTAGACTAAACATGAACACAACACTTGCCATTGTTTTGTAATTTTGTAACCAGTGACTTATCGAGTTGTATCTGTTGCAATGTTTCTCCAAAGTCGAGCCTAGACATCAACAATCGTATATTTTGGAATGTCTACACTTTGTGTACATGTTACGATTCACAAAAAGCATAGTAGTATGGCTTGCAGTGAGGTAATTAGATGCTCGGGTGTACGGTGAATAAGCAGGAATTGAAAGAAGGTTCTTCCTGACCATATCTCCGTCTTTATTTCTACTGTTTACGATTCGATCACATATAGGGCAATACAGTGAAACCTCGTTAACACGTTCCTCATTAGTACGTTTTATCGCTTATCACGTCGTAATTTTCAAGGCCAACGGGCGGGCGAGGGTTGCGACATAACAAGTAGCGCAACTTCGCTCGTCAAGCTGGTAAATACTATACTGCATTTTTCAGTAGTACGTTTTCCCGCTTTTGACGTCCAAAATTTTCAGTCCCTTCAAAAACGTACTAACGAGGTTCCACTAGTCAACATCTTTCTATAAGCAAACTGCTACTGATATTGCAGATTTTTTGTATGAAATTTCTCAAAAATGTCTAATTACAATTTATGTAGAAACATAAATAGAAACATAAGTATCGAAAAAGTATCGAGCGAGTTTTCTGAAGTATCGCTCGATGTCGATACCATGCAAGTATCGAGAGTATCGAGGTATCGAGGACCCATCCCTAATAATAATTAATACTAGCCTATTTACTAAAACTGTACCTAGGTTAGCCAATAAAAACTCATCAATTTCTTAGTTACTAAAAGTAACTAATCAACAAGAATTGTTAAATGGTATTCCAAGCGAGTAGATGACCAAAAAATAATGTCCAGCAAATTTTAAAAATTAAGTAACTGCAGTTCGGAAAAACCACCTTCTAAAGTAATGAAACGATTCAGCACAAGCAACTACATTTGAGACATCCGTAGAACCACAATATTTAATTCCAGAAAATCGAAGAACATAGAAAATAGACCTATCTATCTGATAGTCTGGAAATTTTGAACTGTAACTTCTTGGGTGAGGATGCCTACCTTAATAAACTATACACATCACCAACAAGTAACGAACACTAGAAACAGTACCACATCTTTCAATTTATAAGAAAACTTAGTGTGAACATTATAAACTTTATTTTATTTAACCAAAAATAGTCAAAACGTGGGTACATTGTAAATCTACAGCAGCCATCTTACTTACATAGCCTTCAGTGTGAATACGTAGTCTGCGCTCTGGCGTTTAAAAAATGAACTTGTTGAATCAGATTTTAAGAAAACAAATATTAATTAATGTAAAGCATGATTCTATTAACTAAGGTTATTTTATTTAACCAAAAATAGTCAAAACGTGGGTACATTGTAAATCTACAGCAGCCATCTTACTTTCATAGCCTTCAGTGTGAATACGTAGTCTGCGCTCTGGCGTTTAAAAAATGAACTTGTTGAATCAGATTTTAAGAAAACAAATATTAATTAATGTAAAGCATGATTCTATTAACTAAGCATTTCTGACTTTCTTATAGTTCAAAGAATCCTCAAAATAACCCTGAGATAAATAATTTATCTCAGATGTTATTGAATACATCTGTTGTGTTATATGAAAAAACTAATATTGAAAAATGTTGTGATTTCAAAAATAATCGATTATAAACTCATGATTTGGAGGTAATAATTTACAGAAAAATTAAACAACATTCAATCAATAAATACCTTTACGTAATTGACTGTGTATTATTTCTTGTAGATAGCAGCTTTGTTACAGGAAAAAGGTTAATAGCAGAGAAGAGGAAGAAAATTAACTCCAACATCAGAACGTACGAAATACGCTGGACAACATAACCTTTCAATTGGTTAGAGAGTGGAAAACAGCTGATGCCACGTGCGAAAAAATCAAACGATTAAATTGTATTCAAAGAGAGGAATTCTCTCTCTCTCTCCCTATCTCTCTCTCTCTCTCTCTCTCTCTCTCTCTCTCTCTCTCTCTCTCTCTCTCTCTCTCTCTCTCTCTCTCCTACCCATTGACAAACAACTGAACAGATATAATACCTAATAAAGAATACTGTGGTTTATTGGTCAATACTAAAGAATCACACACTCCCAATTAAAAATAAATAACACTATCAGAATACAAACATTGTAACTATAAAAGGCGATCGTAGAGAACTCGCGGCACGTTACACTGTAAACAAATATAATAAATTCCTTTTGTGATCACTTTGGGCCAATTTGAATGTAATAGCACTAGCCGAATAATAACAATAACTGATAACAAGATTATGCAAGATTTGCCATTACTTTCCCATACCTGTGATTACAGGCATATTGATATACCTGTTACTATGTATAGAGGTTTTACTATATATATTGTATGTTAAAACTGTTAGGTGTATTTTATAATCTGGAACATTTTACACCAAATGATTTAATCACAAAAGATTATGTAAAACACAAAATTACAACAAACACACCAAAAGTATCCATAGAAATTACAACAGTCATAATGAACAAACAAGAAATAAACAATAAAACTGAAAAATTCTTCTCCAAAAACAATATAACACAAATAACCAAAGATCCCACAATAAAATACCAAAAACAAATTCATAAATAATGCAAAATACATAATCCAAACAGAAAACATAAAATACCTAAAACAAATTAAACCTAACCCCCCAAAACTAAATGCATTACCGAAAATACATAAACCCAATATACCCATTTGACCTTTGATAAATAACACACAAGCACCCTCCCACAAAATCGCCAGACACCTAGATAAACTAATCAGAAAACATATAAATCTAACCAACAACACTTCTGTTAAAAACAACATAGAACTTGTCAAAAAACTAGAACACATCCATATACCACACAACTCAACATTAGCATCATTTGACATAACGAATTTATACACCAATGTACCCGTCGAAGACACCATAGTAACAAGGTAAGTGTTTGGAATACTGTTTTAGCTGAATTTATACACTAGGAGTGTAACGTTCTGGGCTACGTTACAAAACCAGGGAACCCATGATAATTGACGCTAGCCAATTATACAGACTGCCTACGTTGTAACAAACTGAAATTAAACTCAACGCATAGAACAATAATATTTACTCTAATTATTAGGACACAAGGGAAAGGTATTTCACTGATTTATGCACTCACTTCAATCTGTAATAAGATGACATCTCTTTATTGACAAATTATATAAATAGATCCCATAACATAAAAATTTATACTGAAATATTTAAAAAGGGTTTTCTGTCAAACAAGGGATCATTTTGATCATGTAATTTACCTCGGATCCGAGTCTCTTTAAATCTAGTAAAGACGTCTGAATTATACTTTGCTAATCAAGGAGCTTGCATGATTATATGAACCATTTGAAGAATGGTATTATTTAATTACGGGATTACAACTTACATTTCCAGATTAATGTTACAACGTATGATTTTTGATATTACAGTTTACATTTCTTTTGTTTTATTTATTGCTTAAAGAAAATTATAGTCTTTTGAAAGGTCTCTGCCATGTATGAAAAGTTATGTTTTAAATGTACTTAATTCTCGGTAGGCAAGCTACCGAGTCACCTCTCAAATAAGCTTTTGCTGTCCTCGTCCTGGGGCGTGTCTCTTCGGAACTCTGGTAGTCGGGGTAGTCATCTGAGTCGTGTCTCTGGTGAATATCTTCTAGCTGTATTAGTGAGGAGATTGATGTAATGCTGCATGAAGTCGGGTTGATCCTCGCCGGTCCTGGTCAGTGTTGTCTGGGTTGTAGACGTCCGTATATGCAGTTGGGCACGTCACATATTCACTGGTAGAGTTGTACTGGAGTTTGCATCTTAACTTTAGACGTCACCTTTTTTACGAGTTCTTAATTTTTTTTTTATATATTACCACATTTCTTTAACAAAGCTTTTACTACATCTTATACATATAATTAGCACTAGCTCCCCACGTTTTTAGTGGTAGCTAACCATTATGTGAAAGTTTAAATAAAACATTTTTGAAGAGCCCTCGCTTGGAGGTGTGTACTGTCTGAACGCCGCATCGTAACTTTTTCATTGATACGACAGGTACATTACAACGAAGCGGAGCGAGTACTCCGCCATAATATAGTTCCAACTTTTTATTTAAATAGACATTCTTATAGCAAGACGAAACAAATTATTTAGACTTATTTAGTTTACAGGAATTATTTTAACTACTACTTGTGCCTTCAAATTATTAATTACTTATATTATGATTTTCAGATATTTCTAAGTTACGGACGGTTCGCTATGCACGTTGTGTCTGGAATTAAACAGGTCAATGCATGATGATTTACTAAAGGGTTAACTGTATTATTCTTAACTTTTTACCTTACTTTTTTTTTATTACTTGTTAAGTTAGATTTCTTAGTTTAAATCTCATACTTATTCTGAGTTAGTACAGGGGTATTTGGTTTACTTGTGCGATTTAAAAATACTTATTTGTTTTCTCATTTTTTTTTTATTATTAAATTTTTATTACCAATTAAATCGTCACATACTCCGCCGCTTAAAATCGACATTGGGAATTTTAGTAAGGAAAATTCAAAAGTGGGGTACTGGGAGTATGCTTGGCGTTAATGTGTGGAATTTCTCTCTCCCTTTTTCTTTTTCTTTTACCTTGTTATTGGCATGTGTTATACACATTTATTTCTTCTCTATAATAAAACAATATACATATATATTTTCTTACAACCTACCTTTTTCATTACATAAAAATCACACTTAAGGTCTACATTTTAAAACACAAAACTTCTTCTTATTTCTACTACTTAAATCTACTACCAGTTTTTTCTTTGGGTTTTAGTTACTCCCTTCATAGAGTAATTTTCTAAATATTTTGTTATTTAGAGGTCATTTTAGTGGTCATTTAGTACTCATTTTGCTTATCTTTCGCTGAACAGGATCTAAGGTTGATCAGGCCTCATTTCCGAATTCTACGATTAACACTTAGCATGGTTACTGAGGTATAAGATAACTTGTCTACCTAGTATTACCTTTTCTATTTTTGGGCGATGCTATTTCCTCTTTTCCTCTTATACAATTTTATCTGCGAAATATGTGTTCTTCGTACATATTCTCGAGTCGCAGGTACGTACAGGGCTACGGTAACTGGGGTTAAGTACTTCTGGATTTGGTAAGGACCACACCATCGGTATGATAGTTTAGAGGTGGTCTTATCAATTGCACTACTAGTCGGGTGTGTCTTGTACATTACTAAGTCACCGACTTGGTACCTAACTAAATTGTTATTGTTATGAATATTTCTCTCGTGGTATTTTCTGGATTTCTCCAAGTTCGCTCTTAAATTAGCGCGAGCTTTATTCCATATTTGTTTAATCTGCTTATCCTTTATTTGCGGAGGTAGCAAGTCATGTATTTTCCATTTTGTGGACAAGGGGTGGTTTGGTTTGTATTTATACAGTAACTGAAACGGGGTCGACTTATGTCCTTCGTGATAAGCCGAGTTAAAGGCGTATTGGATCCAGGATAGGTTCTGGTCCCAAGACGTATGATCGTTCGCATGGTAGGTGATTAATGCAGATTTGAGGTTTTGTAGATACCTTTCAGCAATATTGCCTTGCGGTCGATACTCCGTCGTGGTAATATGGTCTATTCCTAACTTGAAACACATATTCTTAAATTCTTTCGCCTTAAATTGTGGTCCGTTATCTGACACTATACGTACAGGTGTACCATAATCTTTAAATAATCTCTCCTGTAATATTTTTACAGTCGTCGACACTAACGCTCACCGCATGGGATAGAGAAAGTTTAGAGAAAGGGGTAGTAGGGATTTCTGAAATTAATTGGCTTACCTGACTGTTTCTTGCTGGTTTACTGAGAGCGCATAAATTACACGTTTTTACAAAACTAGCTATTTCGCTGTTCATATTGTTCCAATGATATTCCTTTTGAATGCAATGTATGGTTTTACTGATTCCCATATGGGCTCCAATGGTAGATGAATGGAAGTACTCCATCAGCATGGGCTTAATCATATCAGGGGCGATTATTCTCAATTCCTGTCCATTTCTTATTTTGTGGCATAGTATTCTTTTACTTAATACATATTTCTCGGATTTAATTCCTTGCTCAAGTTGTTCTATAATCGGTTTCAGAAGAGGGTCTTGTTGTTGATATAGAGCAATGCTGGTAAAAGCAAGGGGGAATTCAGTAATTACGGTGTTAACAATGGGTGTTTCCGGACTCTCCTTGTTTTCGTGAGTATTAGTGGGCGACTGGAACATACGGGACAGGGTATCAGCGACTACGTTTTGTGTACCTTTAATATGCTGCACTTTGAAGTTTAACCTCAATACCCATCTTCCAATACGTCCTAACTGTTTAGGGTGATTCAGTAACCAAGATAATGCTTGATTATCAGTTTCCAAAAGGAATTCTTTATACGATATTAATTGATGACTCGTTGGGCACTTGGTGAAACATATTAATACAAAGGTTTTGTAAAATATATAAAAACACTTGGTAAGTTTCACAAATTTTTTAATTAACTCTGACAGCTGTTTCGACTAACTTAAGCCATTGTCAAAGAGCGAGTGAATGAAATTACTGAACACAGGATGTTAGAGTAGTGTAGGTGGTAAACATCTGTTTAGGGCGTATCTGGAACATCTGTGTTGTGATGGCGAGGGGTGGGGAGTGTGTGCATGAGACAAGGGAAGGTCTGGTGTCTTTAAAAACTAAATACAATCATGAATGCAAAATATAAAATTAACTGAACTAAATATAAACTGAATGCAAAATTTAAAATAATGATGAACATTCAAAACAATATAAAATAAACTAAACTAAATAACAGATTTTAATAAAGGGGATACACAAAATTCAGTCTGTTCATTGGTTAAATTTTTGTTATTTTTTATTGCTTAAATAACAAAAATTTAACCAATGAACAGACTGAATTTTGTGTATCCCCTTTATTAAAATCTGTTATTTAGTTTAGTTTATTTTATATTGTTTTGAATGTTCATCATTATTTTAAATTTTGCATTCAGTTTATATTTAGTTCAGTTAATTTTATATTTTTCATTCATGATTGTATTTAGTTTTTAAAGACACCAGACCTTCCCTTGTCTCATGCACACACTCCCCACCCCTCGCCATCACAACACAGATGTTCCAGATACGCCCTAAACAGATGTTTACCACCTACACTACTCTAACATCCTGTGTTCAGTAATTTCATTCACTCGCTCTTTGACAATGGCTTAAGTTAGTCGAAACAGCTGTCAGAGTTAATTAAAAAAAAAAAAAAAAAAATTTGTGAAACTTACCAAGTGTTTTTATATATTTTACAAAACCTTTGGAATTCTTTATGTTCTAAAAAGGGTTTAAACTTCTCAAACACAAAAACAATGGCTAAACATTCCAATTCATATGCGGAATATTTCCTTTCTTGGTCGCTCAAGGTTCGTGATGCATAACTAATAGGTAGTCTACTGTTTTCTATTTCCTGATAGATGACTGCACCTAAAGCTACACTTGAACTGTCGGTCTGAACTACGAAAGGTTTCGTGAAATCTGCTAGTTGCAATACTAGGGGAGATATGATGCTTTCTTTGAGTTGTTCAAACGCATTTTGGTGTTGTGCAGTCCATTCAAACTTCGCTCCCTTCTTTCTTAAGGAATTCAGCGGTGCTGCTATTTCGGCAAGATGGGGAATATACTTGTGGAAATAATTTACCATTCCCAAAAATCGGGCTATACCTTTTGCATCTCGCGGGGGTGAAAATTCTCTGATGGCGCGGGTTCGTTCGGGGTCAATGCTTACTTTTCCGTTGGCTTTCACGATGTGGCCTAAAAACGAAATTGTGGAACTGCAAAATTTACCTTTTTGGGGTTAACTGTTAATCCTGCTTTTTGTAACCGAGATAAAACTTCACGTAGATGTTTAAGATGTTGTTCCATCGATTCGCTATAGATTACGATGTCGTCCAAGTAGTGATACACATATTTAAATTTAATATCATGAAATATTCTTTCTAATAATCTACTACATACGGAACTTCCTTGAGATATTCCAAAGGGTACTCTAGTAAATTGGTACAGGTTAAAAGGAACGGCAAACGTGGTTAGAGTTTGGATTCCATCGAAAGGGGTATTTGGTGAAATGCTTGATTCAGATCCATTACCGTAAATACTTTCGCTTCTGTGAAGTAATGAAAAGCACTATGGATGTCTGGAAGCGGGATAGATTCAAATTCTATTCATTTATTTAATTGCCGGTAGTCCACAACTAGTCTATGTTTATCGTGACCTTTCGGTACTAAAAATGAGGGTGATGAATATGGAAACGTAGAGGGTTCAATGACTCCTTGTTCTAACAACTTGTTGATATGGTTTCTCATCACTTCCATCTTGGGAGGCAACAACTTGTATGGGGGTAGGCGTATTACTTTCTGATCGCTCAGATTGATCTTATATTCTATTAGTTTCGTAAGTCCTAGCTTAGGTGTAAGAACGGTGGAAAATTCTTTTATTAATTTCTGCATTCTCAGCCTATCTCTATTTCCTAGATGAGATAATTCAGACTCTTGGTGTACTACGTGTGCAGTCGATGATCTAGTACTTTCTTGTTTGTTAGTATTACAATCAAAATTATACTTCCGTGTACGGTCGAATCGAAAATAACATTTCTGCTCATGGATGTCAAGAATCATTCCCGTTTTACTTATGAAGTCTGCTCCCAATATTAAGTCGGGTCCTAAATCATTACATACTAACATAGTAAAAAACCACGTTAGGTTCTTGATTTTTACTTTAATGGTGATGCTAAGTTTTATCACTATATTCTGTTTATTGGCTGTAGCACATTTTATATTCACCGCTTGACTCCGTTTCACTAGGTTGTGTTCGAATAATTTATCTGCTAACTTTTGACTGATTAAGGTTCTGGTAGATCCCGAATCGATTAATGCGATTGTGGAGGTAACACCTAGGTCAATTTGTATTAAGGGCAATAGACTTTTAGTCCAGTTACATTTAGTTATCGCGTTACATTTTTCAATAAACTTTCTAACATAGGGATCTATTTCTTTAGTGTTTCTTTTCCTTCCTTTTTTTTTATTGTCGTACATTTCTTTGGGTTCACCGGATCTCAAGTTGCTGCGGAAGACACAGGATTTCGGGTCTCCCTGCCTTACATGTTTTTTTGGATTATGGTGTTTACGTTCGTATTGCTTGCTGTTACAGTTTCTACTTATGTGTCCATATCTACCGCAATTATAACACATGTTCTTATTACGAGGAGGGTACCTAGTTTCCGTTTTAGGTTGTGTTTCATTTGACTTACCAGGGCTGTGCAAATTGTGAGGTCTATTGAATACTCGCCTTTCACTCTGGGCTGTTACATTGGGCACTAGGGCTTGCAATTCATTTCTATTCCCTTCGGTTGATTTCATCGCATTTCTATTCTGATCTGAGTACCATACATTCGAAGAGTGGATACTGCATTGTTCTAGATCCGCAAAGGTGTTGGGTCGATTTATCAACGCTAAACGAGATCTTTCTTCTGGTGACAATCCTACTAAAATGGTGACGACCATCTGTCTCTCATTCCAATCTACTTGTAGTAGTCGAGAGGACTACCTGATGTCTGAGATGTAATGGGCCAATCTCTCGTGATTTCCTTGTACTCGTAGTACGGTCTTTCTTTTAAGTTCTTCATAAATCCTGGTGGGAATAAAATATTTTATTATTGAGGTATGCAGTTCTTCTACTGGAAGGGTAGA
The DNA here is from genome assembly GCA_034769895.1 of Magicicada septendecula. Classification (NCBI taxonomy): domain Eukaryota; kingdom Metazoa; phylum Arthropoda; class Insecta; order Hemiptera; family Cicadidae; genus Magicicada; species Magicicada septendecula. The sequence continues at coordinate 430,153,682 of CM068372.1, forward strand.
GCTTAATGATTCTATCACACGATTCTTTAACGGGGGTTTACATTTCGGTAGGAGGACTTGCAAAATTTGCCAGTCATTCAGCTGCTGTAGATCTTTTATCTGCAGGAGATATTTGATGAAATTCAGTAGTTTAGTGACATTTAATCCATCAGTGTATGGGATTTCAGCTAAAAGTTTCTCTACGGGATGAGTGATTTTTCCATAGAGGTCCGCGTTATAGTTCACATGTGGCATCACTTTAGGAAGACCAGATGATGCGTACGGGGTTGTTAATTCGTGCATTTCGGGGCGAATCTGGAAACGATTGGGAGGAGGAGGTTCAAATATAGTCGGGCCATTTAAATCTTTATTTGGGTATTGCTCGTGAGTAGGTTGTATTTGCGATACGGCGGGTGAGTCCCGATCCGTGTTGGGTGGAGGTTGATCTGTCGTAGGGGATTGAACTGGGGAGATGTGTAGTTTCTTCAAGGACTTCTGAATTTCATCCATCCGGAACGAGTCGGATTTTCTTCGTAACTCATTGATAATAGTGGGTAATCTACGTAAAGCTTCGTCTGCAAAATTTTGGACTTCAGGAGGTATTTCTGTAAGATTAGGCCAGTTCAATAAATTTTTCATTCGCCGGGTTAAATGTTCTATTCTTTGAGTTGTCCGCAATATTATCGCAGGAGATTTCTCGTCTTGGAGGGTTTGAGACAATAAAGTTAACTCGCTATACTTGGCATTACAAATTTCTCTCTCGCTCTCATAATCGAGTCCGCTTAGGTTGCTTAACTGCGCGGGTGTATCAAATCCACTTTCGCGTATTGACTTGCGCAATTCCGCGACTGTTACATTCGCATGGGATAGGCCACGCAAAAGAGCTTCATAAGACAGCTCGTCCTTTAATAGTAAATCCGGATTAAATTGTGCCATTTTTATCTTATTTCTAACACATTCAAATTTACTTAAAATTGATTTTACTACACTATACACTTATTACATAGACAATTTATTTCTCGGTTAAATCATTTGCATTGTTCACAAGAGAATAATCTCTCTTCTAAGGGAAAGACAAAAATTCCACACACACGTCAATGTAAAGTCAACGATCAGCTGTTCGCTGGAATGTAGGTCACCCTAGTTTACTTTGTAAACAATGGCATGGTTGTATGCGTGGGAACGCGAGGATTACACTCAAGTATTGTTCTCTATAACAATAGCTGAAGGCTATCTTTATCGACCAGTTTCAACTGGGGGAAGCCAGTTGCAACAAGGGGTGAATCCGATTCAACGAAACACGCTTTACAAGTTACAGGGTGTATTACGGGCTGTAACAAGCTGAGTTTAGTAATTAATTGTCTTACGTTCTACCTTTAATTTCTGAAATTATTTTTAATTTTTTTTGGTAACAAAATTAAGTTACGAATTTCTTTACACGTAATTAACCTGGTCTACAGTAGTCAGGAGTTTATATTTTTCACCGTGACGACAGACATACAACTTACATTCTATGCAGGCATATTCAGGAAACTACAGGTCTTGAATTGTCGCAATATAAACCTGTTAAAGACTGAACAGTTTGACAAGCACTAAAATTCATGTATGTACTTGCATTGGTGTAATACAATGATAGTTTGTATTATTTTGCGTATCTTAAATAAATTACATTATACGCAAGTTAGTGCGTAATCTTGCACAAAATAAATTCACTTTATGTAAATTAATATTAACATGAAATACATTAACTGAGTGCATAGATCAGCAGAGAGTTATTTATTTTACTACGTAACAATTATTTCTTTTTTTAATTAGCAGAGTTGCGCATTTTTGTAACATTCTGGGCTATGTTACAAAACCAGGGAACCCATGATAATTGACGCTAGCCAATTATACAGGCTGCCTACATTGTAACAAACTGAAATTAAACTCAACGCATAGAACAATAATATTTACTCTAATTATTAGGACACAAGGGGAAGGTATTTCACTGATTTATGCACTCACTTCAATCTGTAATAAGATGACATCTCTTTATTGACAAATTATACAAATAGATCCCATAACATAAAAATTTATACTGAAATATTTAAAAAGGGTTTTCTGTTAAACAAGGGATCATTTTGATCATGTAATTTACCTCGGATCCGAGTCTCTTTAAATCTAGTAAAGACGTCTGAATTATACTTTGCTAATCAAGGAGCTTGCATGATTACATAAACCATTTGAAGAATGGTATTATTTAATTACGGGATTACATCTTACATTTCCAGATTAATGTTACAACATATGATTTTTGATATTACAGTTTACATTTCTTTTGTTTTATTTATTGCTTAAAGAAAATTATAGTCTTTTGAAAGGTCTCTGCCATGTATGAAAAGTTATGTTTTAAATGTACTTAATTCTCGGTAGGCAAGCTACCGAGTCACCTCTCAAATAAGCTTTTGCTGTCCTCGTCCTGGGGCGTGTCTCTTCGGAACTCTGGTAGTCGGGGTAGTCATCTGAGTCGTGTCTCTGGTGAATATCTTCTAGCTGTATTAGTGAGGAGATTGATGTAATGCTGCATGAAGTCGGGTTGATCCTCGCCGGTCCTGGTCAGTGTTGTCTGGGTTGTAGACGTCCGTATATGCAGTTGGGCACGTCACATATTCACTGGTAGAGTTGTACTGGAGTTTGCATCTTAACTTTAGACGTCACCTTTTTTACGAGTTCTTAATTTTTTTTTTATATATTACCACATTTCTTTAACAAAGCTTTTACTACATCTTATACATATAATTAGCACTAGCTCCCCATGTTTTTAGTGGTAGCTAACCATTATGTGAAAGTTTAAATAAAACATTTTTGAAGAGCCCTCGCTTGGAGGTGTGTACTGTCTGAACGCCGCATCGTAACTCTTTCATTGATACGACAGGTACATTACAACGATAATATAGTCCGCCATAATATAGTTCCAACTTTTTATTTAAATAGACATTCTTATAGCAAGACGAAACAAATTATTTAGACTTATTTAGTTTACAGGAATTATTGTAACTACTACTTGTGCCTTCAAATTATTAATTACTTACATTATGATTTTCAGATATTTCTAATTTACAGACGGTTCACTATGCACGTTGTGTCCGGAATTAAACAGGTCAACGCATGATGATTTACTAAAGGGTTAACTGTATTATTCTTAACTTTTTACCTTATGATTTTTTTTTTATTACTTGTTTAGTTAGATTTCTTAATTTAAATCTCATACTTATTCTGAGTTAGTACAGGGGTATTTGGTTTACTTGTGCGATTTAAAAATACTTATTTGCTTTCTCATTTTTTTTTATTATTAAATTTTTATTACCAATTAAATCGTCACAGGAGGACACTCAGCATTTAGTTTGTGTGTGTAACTCTGGTTAATCAAAGAGAATTATTTGTGTAAATTCAAATTTAGTAATACAAATATACTACCATAAATGCCTGGAATGTTATGCATTAAAGAATTTTAATTAACTTTATATGGGGAAAACTGGTTTACATACATTATTTCTGAAAATAATAATCCTGAAATGTAATCAGTACTTATATCAAGTTAAGTGCAATAATTAAATAGGTTCTTCAACTTGCATGTTGCAAACTTAAGGTGCTAAGCCTTTACTTTATTTTTAATTTAACATCAATTTATGTTCAGCAACATTAAAAAGAACATGTTATGGCCTCTGAGAAAGTACACAGTGAATGGAAGCTGGCTTAAATGAAGGTAAAAATTGTATCTAATAATTAGTGTCCCGTGAGGGCTGATTCTGATAGTACTACCCTCAAAACATAAAAGTCATTTTTAGAAAGATGTCTGTGTGTAGAATTTTGTCTATGGCGAATGATAACTCCCGCAAATTCAAATAATTTTTTGCATATTGTAGAGGACTCAAGGTCTGTTGATTTTGGTGAAGATCGGTTAAGGAGAAGGGGTAGTTTACCTGCAATGTTTTGTTTTAACAAGAGTAAAGTACTTAATTTTGATAAATAAAGTATCCTGAAAAGGTCATAATAATCCACTGTAGAAAGGTAGATGAAATATCTATAAATGAAAAGGGGTAGGGGGAGGGGATAATTTTCTATAAACGAAAATGATAGGTGAAGAGGAGGGGATAATTTTTTATGCGTACTACGTTATCAGCAACATTGAAGTAGTTTGTTGATAAAATTCCTTCCCAGGCTGTTTGGCCGTGGTCCAATGTTTTCTGCAAAACCAGACGTTTCGGAAGTGCCATCGACTGCCATCATTAGTGAAAATCGAGTGCGCTAACATTAGGTGGTATATGTTACTGATCACAATTCTGTGGTTGAGGCTGAAGATAGAAGTAGTTTCTGTAGAAATATTTCATTTCTAAAATGATTGCAAATATAAATCTTAAAACATGGTAGTCATGTATTGTTCTCCATACCGATATTTTAATTATTTGCATCAAATAGTATTATTGTTTAATAAATGTTCTATCCAGAACAAATTATATGTATACAGTTCTGGAAAAATTAGACAGGCATAATATTTTGTTTGTTTATTGTAAACTGTATTATGTTTGGAAGTATCCCAAAGTAAATTTAACATTAGTCATGTCAATCAATGAGGCCAGTCCAGTTTTTTAAGGCCAGGAGAATCCTTGAAATGTTTGAAGCATCACTGGGGATCTAATCATCAAACTTCAGTTTCTGTGAAAAACTGGCAGATTTGAGTAGTCACTTGATAAAGGATGGTGTTGTAAAAGTAGTAATTCATTCATAATTTTTTAAAACCCTGTCAGTCTGCAAATAATATACTGTATTACAGTATACAAATGTAGTGTAATATCTTGGCACAATACTATATGATAAATTTGGATAAAAGTCTCATTGCCAATGGACAGGATAGCTGGTGTGATCAGACATAACAAATTTGTATTAGTTTTTTGAGAATTTATTCCTATCAAACTGGAGTAAGCATATTTTCAAACCTTTATGGACGTGTGTCATGGAATTTACAGATTGCACCAAAAGAAACAGTTAAAATATATCTTTTCAATTAAACAAAAATTGGTCTTGTAATATGATTCGGTAATACAGCAGGAACTAATCAGTTAATTGCTATTACAAAATGCCTTATTCCTTTTCCATGATGATCAGATTTTGCTATACGCCTGCATAAATAAAAATTATTAAAATGCTTAACTCCCAACACAAAGTTGAACACATGATGAAAAGTTCATCATGTCACATATTCTAGTAACAAGGTAAGTTTTTGGAATACTGTTTTAGCTGAATTTATACACTAGGAGGACACTCAGCATTTAGTTTGTGTGTGTAACTCTGGTTAATCAAAGAGAATTATTTGTGTAAATTCAAATTTAGTAATACAAATCTACTACTGTAAATGCCTGGAATGCTATGGATTAAAGAATTTTAATTAACTTTATATGGGGAAAACTGATTTACATACATTATTTCTAAAATAATAATCCTGAAATGTAATCAGTACTTATATCAAGTTAAGTGCAATAATTAAATATGTTCTTCAACTTGCACGTTAAATAGATCCCTTCTCCTTCACTTACCAGGCACATAAGGGAAGCTCTAAACCATGAACTGTCCCAGTAGTGAATGCTACAATGAGATCTTTAGAGTCTGTATCACTTTCTTTTGAACTTCTAAATACAGGATTTCTTGGAACTGTGTAGAGTGGGATCAGTGGAGTAACTTGTGGAGGGGGGTTATCAGGGGATCAATTCCCCTCCAGAACTATTCAAAATTTCAGCAGAATTCCATAATTTCCTAAGTAGACCCATTCCTAAGCCAGTTTTGTTTGTACAAGTAATACTTATAAATAATTATAGAAATACAAGTAATTACAATATTGTAATGTTATGTTTTCCCCTTACATAAAATACGCCTCAACTTAAACCATTTCATGACCATGATACATGAAGAACAAAATACTAAGTCATTAACTAAATTGTATACTATAAATATTGTCTGAGATAATAAAAAGAGATAAGAATAATGGGGTAATGAAACTGATAAGAACATTATCAATAAGAAGATTTTACTCCAGTAAACTGCATTAAAAATTGTTAAAAAAGATAAAACCTATACTCCATACTGCAGTAATAAACTGGATACTCAATAAAGAAAATTATTAATTCAATAATTAGTTTGCCTTTACTAGTACCTGTTCATTAGACAACAAATAATAACTATAATTTCCATTAATTTTGTTAATGTTCTTTGCCATTCATTATTTAGTTATTTTTTTACTGTCAGGAAAAGTTCTGATGTAATTTCTGTACGTGTTATTTTTGGTCTGTCTCTCTCTCTCTCTCTCTCTCCCCTCTCATTGTTATTGATTGAAAAAACATAAAAAAACTGACACTCCTCTGTGTGTGTCCACATTGCATACAATTAAAAAAATTAAAAACATACTTGTGATCTTGCAAAAGAGGATCAGTCCTCTGTGTGTTTTAATGATAATTAGTTAATCAATGAACATGTCATGGACAACAAAATGCAAAAATTTACAAATGAATAATGAAAACACAAAGATTTGATGGAAACTAATAAGAAATCATTATAGACATAAAGAAACAAATTAGTAAGATTTATTAATGAATCAAAGGAATTCAGAAATTCAACTGATAATCGCACATTAGTACATAGTGTTACTAATTTCACAATTCCACAAAATTTGTAATTTTTGGATAGTGAACATTGGATTTCAATATAGTAAGCGTACACATATTAATTTTAAGCACGTTTTACAAATAGTGAATGGAAAAGAAAATAAATACACGATTTCAACTTTCTTAAACTGAAAACAAGAAATTCTTTTGAGTTAGTGTAATGTGTTGTGTTACTGTAAGACAGAGCACTGCTGTTAGTGTACTAATTAAGATGCATTAAATGTATAAATAAAGCTAATGAGTTATTCTTAGATGACATCATTAATCTTATTGGTAATGGTGTGAAAGCCTTCCCACAGCGGTTGCAGGTTTGGGCTGATTTCTTTCTTCCTTATCATGTTATAGAACTAAGCCTGGCAGCAGGTGTGAGCCCTGAAGAAATTGCAACCAGTCTTCATCTTTGTATTTGCCAAAATAAAGTTGTTCTGAGCCAGGTCATGTAAATTCAGGTTAGGCCAAGTTGCTCATTAGACTTTGTCTAAATTTTAAAGATATAAAGTTTTGATAAAGATTTTAGGACCATATATTAAAAACATTGTTTGCACATATGAGTAGGAAGCAGATGTATTAATATAATATGTTACCCAACAAGATACAGGAACAATTATGTATATTTAATTAAGTAGTTAGTGGACTTAAAACCTGCAGTAGGAACTCCAGTTTTTATAAAACAAATAGGGAGAGAATTGAAGATTTGATGTTTGTAAATGTTATATCTATTTTCTTCACAAGTAACTAATGGCTGGTTATTTGTAATCACGTTTTCTCATAATGTATGTTGTTAATGACCTTTTTTTAAGGGTATGAAAAAAACAACAGATATTGGTATTTGAAAAAAGGTGAATTTTATTGGTTCATACTAAAGTATAGAGTCAAATTTGTTTCTATTCATTAACAAAGGTCCGTACTGTAATAATTTTGTGTGTAATATACAAGCATTCTTTATTATGTTTACGAGATTCTCCCAATTTTATTTGCATTAATTCAGACCATAGTAACATTAAATTCCACTGTAACCCATTATTAATACTTAATCATTTGCACGTTAACAGAAACTGCACATTGCTTTTTATTGCATTATGTTGAAAAAAGGATTTTAATGTACTTGTTTGGTTATACATTAGATTGTACTAGGTTCTAAATTGGAAGTACGTTTTAATTCCGGTACTTTGAATAAATACAGCCTTTAATGTTATATGAGCCGGTGAGAGGAAAAAAAGTGGTGTAAGTCAACATGTTTTAAATTCTAAGTTTTGTACTGCTCTGGATTCCTGAAAGGTCATTTCATCATACGGAACACTGGTGTAAGTAATATTATGCAATAGCAAGTGTTCAGGAGGCAGTGAAAAAATGCTGAGTCTGAAACAGCAGATATTGTTACAAACTAAAGTGGTGTGAGTCTGACTTACTTCACTATTCCATGAGAGCAGTTTGTTTTTGTCTAACTTACTTCACTATTCCATGAGAGCAGTTTGTTTTTGTCTGACTTACTTCACTATTGCATGAGAGCTGTTTATGTTTTCTGTGAGTTGCGACTGATTATGGTCAGTGGTTATTAGAGTGCTATAGGCCTATCTGTTTAAATAAAATCACGACGTTTGTACTGTTTTCTAAGATGAGTATAAGTGACTCCAGTTTGTCTGAACCTTCCATCCTACAGGATTCTGGATCAGAGTACTTACCATCAGAAAAATCAGGTAAGAATAAACATAACCTTAAACTGTGTATGGTTCTATTGTGTTATATTTTGTAAATACCTATACTTTGCCGAATTAGGCTAATGGTACTTTTGAATAAAGTAGTATACAATATGTTTACTGGGTTAGTTGACCCAAGGCTTATGCTAGTTTCTAATTTTAGTTTCGGGTTTAGTTTTGACTTCTTCTTTCAGGTATAAAACTTTTTCTTCAAACCTATCTGCCTGCTATTACCTTTGTAGGCCTACCCAATCATATAACACTATTATCTACCTTAAAATTAATTTCCTGGTAGTGTGACTAACCTATTCCAACCTAACCTAACTAAAGCAACTCATTTGCGACGTTATTGATTCGTTTTAATTTTCTTTTGGGTTTATTGCAGATCATGGTGCTGAGTGGATAATGAGGGATCAGATAATCTAAATGATGCTGTGTCTGTGTTTGTGAGAACACGCAAAAGGAAGAAGAATACTAACAAAAAGCAACAGCGCAAAATGAAACGGAACTGTGGTGAGGCCTATGTCACCAGTAAGGGTAAACTTGTTCCTGAGAAGACATTTTCTAGTCCACCTTGCAACTGCAAAATGAAGTGCAGTGATAATGTAACTGAAGAGCAGAGAAAGACGCTGTTTGATAAATTTTATAGCATGGGACGTTTTCAGACCCAAAATGCGTACATTTCTGGACTCTGCCGACAAAGTACACCAAAAGTACACCGGGTTAGAGACTGAAGTCGGGGTATAAAACAATCATCCACCAGTTACCAGATAGGAATCGTAAGGTTTGTAAACAGTACTTTTTGAAAACGTTTCAAATTTCTGATGGGAGGTGCTTCAGAGCTTTAAAGAAAATCTGAGATGGACGTGAACCTGGGAGTGATTTAAGAGGGAAACAGCCATCTGTGAACAAACTAGATGAAGCGCATTTACAAATAGTTCGAGAACACATTGAGAAGTTCCCTGCATACCAATCACACTATATGAGGTCTCACAACCCTAACAGAAAGTACCTGTCAGAGTACTTAAATATTAGGTTAATGTAAAACCTATACAAAGAGCACTGTACCAATATCAATACAAATCCTGTATCTGAATCTAAGTATTGTCATATATTTAATTTCGAATATAATTTACATTTTCATTCACCGCATAAAGACACTTGTGCAAAATGCGATGATTTTAAAATTAAAGTCGAATGTTGTGAAGACCCACAAAAAAAACAAGAACTTGAAACTAGCAATCAGTTGCATATACGTAAGGCCGAACTTGCTAGACAAAAACTTCACCAAGCTAAGGAAGATAGCACAAAAGATGATATGAAAGTTTATGCTTTAACTTTTGATCTTCAAAAAGCTCTTCCTTTTCCCACACTGACCTGCTCTGTTGCATACTATAAACGGAACATGTACGTTTATAACGTAGGATGTCATGAGCTGTCTAGTGGTTCAGCTTACATGTACGCTTGGGGCGAAACAGTAGCCTCCCGTGGATCATAAGAAATAGCATCTTGCCTAGTTGAGCACTTGAGTAACAGTGTTACCGAAAATATTGATCATGTAATTATGTTTAGCGACAGTTGCGGAGGACAGAATCGCAACATCAAATTTGCACTGACGTGCATGCATTTCCTCCAACAAGACGGCACACACATCAAGTCACAAGTTCATGACCAGCGGCCATTCGTTCCTACCAAACGATGCCGATTTTGGAGTCATTGAAACGTTTTCCAAAGGTAGAGTAAAGAATGTTCCTCAAGACTGGTATGATGCCATAGTAAAGTCTAAACGTAAAAAGCCCTATTGTCTGAAAGTAATAAAGCAGAAGGAAATTCTTTCAACAGTTACTTTGGAAAAAGCCATCACAAGAAGAAGAAAGAATACATTGGGTCACAAGGTCTCATGGCTCAAAATACAGTGGCTGCGGTACTTAAAGGAAGAACCATTCAAAATTTTCTATAAGGAAACGCTAAATGACGATATGTGTTTTTACACTATTGACATCACTCCTGCGAAGAGAGGAAGAAGAGTAGCACATCTTGGGAAGATCCCGTTGGAACCTCTGTACTCTGGGCAGCGACCAGTAACGTCAGCAAAGAAACAGGATATGTTGGACCTACTACCCTACATTCTACCTATTAATCATGCTTTCTTTACCAATTTGAACTCTGATACAGACATACCAGCTGTTGAGGACAATCCTATTATAGACAGGCAATCAGAGTCAGAGTCTGACGGTGAATGAGGTGTTGAAAACACCATTGCTGCCTTTAACAGACTTTTTATTTTTTTCACCTCATCCAAAAACCTAAAATTTTTTTTCTTGTATTTTTGGTACTTATAATACATCAAGTTACTCTAATCAGCATTTTTGTTTATTACCTTATATTCCATAACGGTCCAAGGAAAAGTGGTGTAAGTCACATTTTTGGAATTACAATTTTCTTAAAATTAGATAAACATAAAATATCACAGTAAAGTAACAAATAGTTAGCTACAACCTTTTATAACAATAATTTAATTGGGAATTTGCTTGTTTACAGTCTTCCGATTTACAATGTTAGTTCCAGTAAAACTTTATGTTTCTCAAAACTACATAACATTGACTTACACCACTTTTCCTCTCACTGGCTCATATACAGAATACAGCCTTTGAATGTACACTAACTAAGGAAATGTCTGTTAAGTCAAATTAATTTTAAAAATCTAAATGGTTAAGTTAAATAATTAAACGTAGCCACAACCTCCCAAAATCGTCTCTGTACCGTAATTATGTGCGATAAATGTAAACTAATTTCTGTACTTCCAATAAATACACCCTTTTAATGTACACGAACAAAGCAAATTTTATTTAAGTTACATTGTCGTACATAACCTCCATAAGCTGGCATTACATACTTCGAATAAATACAGCCGTTAATGTTATATACAGCCTTTTATCCATACAATAAATACAGCCTTTGAATGTACACTAACTAAGGAAACGTTTGTTAAGTCTAATTAATTTTAAAAATGTAAAAGGTTAAGTTATATTGTTAAACGTAGCCACAACCTCCCAAAATCGTCTCTGTACCGTAATTATGTGCGATAAACGTAAACTAATTTCTGTACTTCCAATAAATACACCCTTTTAATGTACACTAACAAAGTAAATTTGATTTAAGTAACATTGTCGTACATAACCTCCATAAGCTGGCATTAGTTACTTGTGAAGAAAAAAGTTGGTGTACACATCGGACACCGAAAATAGTACACGCGTAGCGACGGAAGTTACATTTTGCCGTTGGCGGGTCTTTCACTGTTTCCTGCGGCCAAAGACAACAACTTCCGTCTCCACGTTTGTAATTTTTTCCGTGTTCGATGTGTACTAGAACTGTTTTCTTCACAAGTAACTAATGCCAGTTTATGGAGGTTATGTAGACAATGTAACTTAAATAAAATTTACTTTGTTAGTGTACAATAAAAGGGTGTATTTACTGGAAGTACAGAAATAATTTTCCATTTATCGCACATAATTACGGTACACAGACGATTTTTGGAGGTTGTGTCTACGTTTAACAATGCAACTTAACCTTTTAGATTTTTAAAATTAATTAGATTTAACAAAAATTTCCTTTGTTAGTGTACATTAAATTATTGTATGCATACAAGGCTGCTGTACATAACATTAAAGGCTGTATTTATTCGAAGTACCGGAATTAAAACCTAGTTCCAATTTAGAACGTAGACCTATAACCTATTTGCATATTTTATTGGGGTTTATTGGCACATATTTTATTAAAAGGGTGTATTTATTGGAAGTACAGAAACTATTTTCCATTTATCGCACATAATTACGGTACACAGACGATTTTTGGAGGTTGTGTCTACGTTTAACAATGCAACTTAACCTTTTAGATTTTTAAAATTAATTAGATTTAACAAAAATTTCCTTTGTTAGTGTACATTCAAAGGCTGTATTTATTGTATGGATAAAAGGCTGTATATACATTAAAGGCTGTATTTATTCGAATTAAAACCTATCGGTACTTCCAATTTAGAACGTATAACCTAGTAGGCTACGTTATTCGTACATACAGTATTTTATTGGTACATATTTTATTAAAAGGATGTATTTATTGGAAGTACAGAAATTAGTTTCCATTTATCGCATATAATTACGGTACAGAGACGATTTTGGGAGGTTGTGTCTACGTTTAATTATCTAACTTAACCTTTTAGATTTTTAAAATTAATTAGACTTGTAGGGGTGTGCATGGCAGAACTACTTGTGCACCCACTTTATAATCATATTTTTGGTAACACTGAGAACTTTAAGCCTTCTTTTATGCTTAAACAAATTATATATACACTTAATTATAGAAAAGCAAAAAGCAAATATGTAATTCAAAAGACTAATTTGCTCTAATAAACACATGCTGAAGTTAAAAACAAAAGTTTTTACTTGCCTAACTAATCATTAGTTACTAATGTGACAGTTGGAGCTGCTTTTTCTGCAAAAGCTGGGGTATGTTGGATTCAAGAGTGGTTAAATTAAGTCATAAATCTGAGTGTGCGTCAAGTCTATTTGTGTGCTTGCTTTTCACTTGAGATGAAAATCCCATTTCACTCAAGAATGAGGTGGTGAATGGGATGAGCAACTCCGAAAGTTCAGGATATTCATCTCTTAAAGATATCCAGAACTTTGTTAAGTCAGAATCTAAAAGTTTATGGATTTTGTTGTCCATGACATGTCTCATGTTATCACTAACTATACAAAATAATTTACTAAAAATTTAGTTTTAATCCCAGCATCACAGATGATATCACACAATTGCTCATTTAGTTTTACTGACAACATGTTAGAACTTTCAAAATACAAGAATGGGTCTTGAATCCAATTGAATTCACTGTATCCCTCTGGGAAGCAACTTTCAATCTGGTTATAGAGAGTTAAACATCAGAGCTGGTAAAAAACAATGGTAGAGCATGAATAACAAAAATGTACAGTTTAGACTATGTACAAAACAGGTTGAATTTAAATTGTTAAAATGATATATCTTAGTTATTTACATGTAGTAGCTTTTTAAGACACAGTAAATAAATTTCCGAACCTGACTTTGCAACCCACCAAATGCCCTCCCGGCACCCTGCAGTGGCTCATGCCCAATAGGTTAAGAAATGCTGAACTAAAGGCATGTTTGTGGAGTGAAACATAAAAGATAACCCAGACTTCTAAAATGCTCTTAGTGAAATGGGATTTTCAGGAGTAACAACAGACTATTTGGTTAACAAGCACATTTTACTAATATTCTAATACCAAGTCAATTAGATAGCTTAAATGTGTAGTACTCTATGTGATGCTGATCACATACTGTTAATCAGCAGCACTGCAGAATATTCTAGAGCCACACTCTTGGCATTCATCTGGAACTTTATCACATTAGCCTGATAATTAGGATGTTGCCACCAGCTGAGTTTTAGAAAGTTGGTGTAGTAGGTTGTGCATTCATATAGGATGATATTAGACAGCAGTTTTTAATAAAAGTGACAAATGATCAATTGTTTACTTGTGTTGTAAACTATTGTGATTTTTTTATTACTGTTTGTAGGCTATACAGTGTGTCCTGGATAATTATATAAAGAGAACTGTTGTAATATAAGTGTGTTTGTTTTAGCAATTGAGAGTATCTGGTATTCAGTAATTCATTCCACTGTTTTAAGTTCATAATTCTTGTCACTGGTTGTAAGAATATTATTCTCATTAATTTTCCAATTCTATGAAGTCTTCAGTAGTTTTACCACGATGAGACTCAACTTTATCACTGAAGATGCCACATCACTGAATGAGCAAAACTTTTCTTTAATAATCTCAACAAAGCATGGTTATCAGCTGAAAAAAAGTTTTAGTATTAAAAGTTTTGATCACGCAAATCTATAAGGGATACTAAAAAGAAATAACATAATAATTGTATTGGACATAAAGTTATGTCCACAAAACAGATTTTGTTTGAAATAAATAAAACACAATTTGACACAAATATTAATTTTATGAATACTTGTTTGGCACATATTACAGAAGGTTACACCATTAAATGAGTTTGCCTAAGTATAAAATTCTTGTCAGATGAAAAACGTGTACAGTCAGAATACTATTTGTTATGTACAATACAAATGATTCACTATGGGTAGCAGTGACACATAAACACTAGACATTGACACTGAATTGTACTTGTTTTGAATGATTCATTGTGTCCTACCTGACCAGAGTACAGGTATTAACCAAGAGATGTTTAGTATACTGCTGTGTAACTGCTACAATGATGAATTATAAGTAGTACTTTTTGTTTTGGTCATCAACCTTGAAAAGGATAATAGAAACTTTGTATACCATGCTTCCAGCAGTTTTACATGATACATTCCTAGCACAAATAAGAAAAGTTTAAATCTGCTGATGATCTAAAGGAGTGATAGTTATTTGCAGACTGACAGGGTTATAAAATAATTCTGAAAGAATTGTTGCTTTTACAATACCATCCTTTATCAAGTGGCTACTCAAATCTGCCAGCTTTTCACAGAAACTGAAGTTTGATTATTAGATCCATCATGATGACCTACTGATGCTCCAAACATTTCAAGGATTCTCCTAGCCTTAAAAAACTAGACTGGCCTCATTGATTGACATGATTAATGTTAAATTTACTTTGGGATACTTCCAAACATAATACAGTTTAAAATAAACAAAAAAAATTGTATTTCTAATTTTTCCAGAACTGTATACACATAATTTGATCTGGATAAAACATGTATTAAACAATACTATTTGATGCAAATAATTAAAATATCGGTGTGGAGAACCATACATGACTTCCATGTTTTAAGATTTATATTCAAAATCGTTTTAGAAATGAAATATTTCTACAGAAACTACTTCTATCTTCAGCCTCAACCACAGAATTGTGGTCACTAACATCTACCACCTCACATTAGCGCACTTGATTTTCACTGATGATGGCAGTCGATGGCACTTCCGAAACGTCTGGTTTTGCAGAATACATTGGACCACGGACAAACAGCCTGGAAAGGAATTTTATCAACAAACTACTTCATCGTTGCCGATAATGTAGTACACATATAAAAAATTATCCCCTCCCCTTCACCTATCATTTTAAATTATAGAAAATTATCCCCTCCCCCTTCAACTTCCCCCTACCCCTTTTCATTTATCGATATTTCATCTACCTTTCTAGAGTGGATTATTATGACCTTTTCAGGATACTTTATTTATCAAAATTAAGTACTTTACTCTTGTTAAAACATAAAACGTTGCAGGTAAACTACCCCTTCTCCTTAACCGATCTTCACCAAAATCAACAGACCTTGAGTCCTCTACAATATGCAAAAAATTATTTGAATTTGCGGCAATTATCATTCGCCATAGACAAAATTCTATACACAGACATCTTTCAAAAAATTACTTCTTTATGTATTGAGGGTAGTACAATCAGAATCAGACCTTATCTCGAACACGATTTTTTTCGCCATCCATTTCCTTATGGAACATGGAAGTAAAAACAATATCCTTCTTTTTATAATATGTATTGCACATGTTTTCTAACTCGGGACACTAATTATTAGATAAAATGTTTACCTTCATTTAAGCCAGCTTCCACTCACTGTGTTCTTTCTCAGAGGCCATAACATGTTTTTTTTTAAACGTTGCTGAACATAAATTGATGTTGAATTAAAAATAAAGTAAAGGATTAGCACCTGAATTTTGCAACGTGCAAGTTGAAGAATCTATTTAATTATTGCACTTAACTTGATATAAGTACTGATTACATTTCAGGATTATTATTTTCAGAAATAATGTTATGTAAACCAGATTTCCCCATATAAAGTTAATTAAAATTCTTTAACACATAGCATTCCAGGCCTTTATGGTAGTAGATTTGTATTACTAAATTTGAATTTACACAAATAATTCTCTTTGATTAACCAGAGTTACACACACAAACTTAAGGCTAGGAGAAGCCTTGAAATGTTTGGAGCATCACTAGATCATCATGATGGATCTAATAATCAAACTTCAGTTTCTGTGAAAAGCTGGCAGATTTGAGTAGCCACTTGATAAAGGATGGTATTGTAAAAGCAACAATTCTTTCAGAATTATTTTATAACCCTGTCAGTCTGCAAATAACTATCACTCCTTTAGATCATCAGTAGATTTAAACTTTTCTTATTCGTGCTAGGAATGTATCATGTAAAACTGCTGGAAATATGGAATACAAGAACAAATCAAACATTGTACATTGTTTGATCCAAGAAATTTAAAAAAAAAACTTGTAAACTCTGAAAACATTTGTTCTAATACAGAATTCAAATTAAATAAAGAAAAAAAGGAATTGTGTGCGTGCTAGTGTGTGTGTTTTAATGGAGACATCTTTGCCCTTGCTCCTCAACCACTTTCAGAAAGTGAACAGACAGAACAATGCCTGACCTGCAAATGGTCTTGAAACATACTTGTGATCTTGCAAAAGAAGATCAGTCCTCTGTGTGTTTTAATGATAATTAGTTAATCAATGGACATGTCATGGTCAACAAAATCCAAGAATTTACAAACGAATAATGAAAACACAGAGATTAAAAACTAATAAGAAATCATTAAACAGACATAAAGAAACAAATTAGTAAAATTTATTAATGAATCAAAGGAATTCAGAAATTCAACTGATAATCACACATTAGTACATAGTGTTACTAATTTCACAAGTCCACAAAATTTGTAATTATTAAATTCCACTCTAACCCATTATTAATACTTAATCATTTGCGTGTTAACAGAAACTGCACGTTGCTTTTTATTGCATTATGTTGAAAAAAGGATTTTAATGTACTTGTTTGGTTATACGTTAGATTGTACTGGGTTCTAAATTGGAAGTAGAATTCTTGAAAAGAACGAATCCATAATATTTTTACCATGTGGGGCGCATTCCTTGAAACATGTGGGTGTTAATGCTGCAAAACTCAATGCAGATGTGATGACATTTTTCGGGCATGTTGCAAGTCTTTACTCATTTTTCTCTAGCAGCCCTAGAGAAAAATGTTGGGAAGTTTTGAAAAAGCACATTCCTTTATCACTGCAGAGCTTCGCTGAAACAAGATGAAGTGAGAGGATCCAAGCTGTCAAACCGATAGTTAAGCACTACCCAGGAGTACTTAAATTGTTGGATATACTTTAGAAGAGATGTCTTCTAGTCTAACTCCCTCTGCCTACAACATCATATTAGGGTTTAAGAAATATTTCAATTCCACAAAGAGCTTAATGTTGGCATCATTTTGGTTCAAAGTGCTTTCATATATTGACTAAAAAAATGTTGTTATTCAAAGCAAAGGAATCACACTCGTTGAAATAACTCTAGTGGAAGATTTGCTGACAGAATTGAAATTGTTGCGTGATAACCCAGACAGCATAATTGAAGAACCAAACTTAATTGCAAAAGAACTAATAAAAGTTCCTCCTGAATCTCCCAAAAGGTGGAAAAAAAGTACAGATCAATCCAATAGTGATTTTTCAGTAAACAAAGATCAAGAAAATAAATTTAAAACCTCAGTCATGTACCCAGTATTAGAGTTTGTAATGGGCAACATAAAAACACGATTCACTGCAATTAGTTCAATTCGTGACTTGTTTCCACCAGTATTGAACTTTACGGACATGGAAAATGATGAATTAGAATTGAAAGTAAAAGTTCTCATTAGCAAGTTTAAAAAGGAATTGGCAATGGATCTATTTGAAGAAATATTACACTTGAAGAACATTTATAAAACAGAGTTTGAATCAGAAAAGAATCCACTAAGCCTACTCCAAAAACCTTCAAACTGTATTTGTGAACTTCTGTCTTGCCTATAGGCTTTTCTGTACTATTCCAGTTACAGTTTCGTCTCCTGAAAAATCTTTGAGCAGTATAGCGAATTCACTGAAAACTTGGCAGAGAAGCACTACCTACCAAGAAAGGCTTAATAATTTGGCAATTTTAGCTATTACAAATGAATTGGCTAACAGTATTCCACTCTAACCCATTATTAATACTTAATCATTTGGGTGTTAACAGAAACTGCACATTGCTTTTTATTGCATTATGTTGAAAAAAGGATTTTAATGTACTTGTTTGGTTATAGGCCTACGTTAGATTGTACTGTGTTCTAAATTGGAAGTAGGTTTTAATTCCGGTACTTCGAATAAATACAGCCTTTTATCCATACAATAAATACAGCCTTTGAATGTACACTAAGTAAGGAAATGTTTGTTAAGTCTAATTAATTTTAAAAATCTAAAAGGTTAAGTTAGATAATTAAACGTTGACACACCCTCCCAAAATCGTCTCTGTACCGTAATTATGTGCGATAAATGGAAACTAATTTCTGTACTTCCAATAAATACACCCTTTTAATAAAATATGTGCCAGTAAACCCCAATAAAATATGCACCAATAACGAAGCCTACTATCTAAGTTAGGTAATTAAACGTAGACACAACCTCCCAAAAACGTCTATGTACCGTAATTATGTGCGATAAATGGAAACTAATTTCTGTACTTCCAATAAATACACCCTTTTAATAAAATATGTACCAATAAACTCCAATAAAATACTGTATGTACGAATAACGTAGCCTACTAGGTTATACGTTCTAAATTGGAAGTACCGATAGGTTTTAATTCGAATAAATACAGCCTTTAATGTATATACAGCCTTTTATCCATACAATAAATACAGCCTTTGAATGTACACTAACAAAGGAAATTTTTGTTAAATCTAATTAATTTTAAAAATCTAAAAGGTTAAGTTGCATTGTTAAACGTAGACACAACCTCAAAAAATCGTCTGTGTACCGTAATTATGTGCGATAAATGGAAAATAATTTCTGTACTTCCAATAAATACACCCTTTTAATAAAATATGTGCCAATAAACCCCAATAAAATATGCAAATAGGTTATAGGTCTACGTTCTAAATTGGAACTAGGTTTTAATTCCGGTACTTCGAATAAATACAGCCTTTAATGTTATGTACAGCAGCCTTGTATGCATACAATAATTTAATGTACACTAACAAAGGAAATTTTTGTTAAATCTAATTAATTTTAAAAATCTAAAAGGTTAAGTTGCATTGTTAAACGTAGACACAACCTCCAAAAATCGTCTGTGTACCGTAATTATGTGCGATAAATGGAAAATTATTTCTGTACTTCCAGTAAATACACCCTTTTATTGTACACTAACAAAGTAAATTTTACTTAAGTTACATTGTCTACATAACCTCCATAAACTGGCATTAGTTACTTGTGAAGAAAACAGTTCTAGTACACATCGAACACGGAAAAAAATACAAACGTGGAGACGGAAGTTGTCTTTGGCCGCAGGAAACAGTGAAAGACCCCCGTTGACTATTCCCTAAAGCGTCCACTAAATGATCAATAATATTGTCAATATTCGCTTCAATATTGACGGAGGACCATATTGATGGAAATATTGATCGTCTAGGAGCGTATTGAAGCGTCCTATCAATATTGACGGATATTGATAGAAAATTATATTTTCTGTCAATATTGAAGAACCGTTTGAACATCTAGGAGGTTTATTGTCAATATTTCCTTCAATATCAGTTGCCTGTGAGACCGCGAAGTGAGAAGATGGCTGACCCACCGAGCTCACCTTCTAGTGATCAGGTTCCGTTCGGGATCGGGATTTCACAACCCTGCTTATAGCGGCATATCGTGATTATCCGGAATTGTGGCGTGTGAAGTCAAAAGATTATTTTAACAAAAAAGCAATTCAATGCAAAAAATTGTTGATGCATTGAAACAATGTAAACCAGACTTTATGGTTGAACAATTAAAAAAGAGAATTAACGCTTTACGCACCAACTTCAACAAGGACTATAAACATATCGAAAGTATGAAACGGTCAGGTGTAGCGGCGGAAGACATCCCAGAACCCAACGCTTGGTACTACAACCAAGGCCGTAGCCGGGGGTGGGGGGTTAGAACCCCCTCCCCCGAAATGTTGAGGTAAAAATAGAAATTTTTTAGGATAAAAACAAACGTAAATAAAAATATAATGAAAAATGCTCTTATAAAAAAGGAACTGTGCAATAATTCAGTTATTTTGTGTTTCTGGTACGAGTCTTTCCATTATATGTCTAGTCTACATGTCATACAGTTGTGCTAGAGATATCAATGTATAGGCCTAGTATTATATTTAATTAGAACTGGGGTTATGACTATTATCTTTACGAATTTCCTCCGTAGGTTATAAAGATTTGTAATTATATAAAAAAACTTTCTTGAATGCTTAATTTAATTAAGAATCTTATTGATAGGATTTTTGATCCCGGAAATATAGTTAATTCATTTAATTGATTACACTCTTAAGCAGTGGCGAGTTGTGACATGCAAAATATATCGACTGTGTTTTGGTAAAATGCTGTAACCCTAATTTATAAAATTTATTTTTCAGGAGAGACAAAAAGCATAGTGCACATAATATTTGAAACTTTTCAGGTTATTGCCTACGGTTCTATTACACACATTTGTTATGTTATTTCATACATAAATTACATTTAAGGTGAAAAATGTGGTTACAGCATTTTACTAATCAGTACATAGGCAGCACTCCTTAGATGTAACCCACTTGATGCCTTTTTCTTAACCGAAACTACACACAGTTGAACCAGGTTTTCGGGCAATAATGCTGTAAGCCTCACTATTGACACCATACAAGACAATAAGGTACCTTATTAAACTTTTATAAAAAAAAACAATTACTTTTATAACGATAATAACGCTTCAAACATAGAGTAATGCAGTATGGAAAGTTTTACATGATGGGAGTGTATGGAATTAGAATAAAAGTCAGTAATGTCAGATAATGACAGCAAAAATATAAGGGTTACAGCCTTTTACCAAAACACCGTCGATATAAAAAACAACTTTTACACCTTCGTGGAATACAAATACTATGCAATCATTTTCAACAATGCTCTCTACCATGCGAAATTATTTTTTCTAGTTTCTTTTATTTATTTTTAGGAGACGTTAAACTATAATGGCTAAACGTCCAGGCTCACAACTGTCGATAAAGAACTTTCTCGCCAAGGCTAAGAAAACCAGTGACATAGAGCCCAAAGAACCTGCAGAGCCTGTTGCAAGTTCTTCTACTGTAAATGAAAAAGTAATACCAGAATTCGACTTTTATCCTACTGTAAATTCACAAACAAATCCTGAGCATGATGATTGGTATAATGTTGACGTAGGAAAATATGTGCACACTCCCGGTGATAAAATTGATCGGGAAACCAAACTAAATGTTCTGAAAAATCCATGGGTTCCTAAAATGGAATTTGAATTCCCACATAGTGAGAAAAGAAATCTAAGATTTCAAAGACAGTGGCTACATCGTTTTCCGTGGCTTGCCTACACAAAAACTGACGGGGCTCTGTGTAAATATTGTGTGCTATTTTCAAAAGATACAGCTGGTAAAGGTGGTCATCAGAAATTGAAATCGTTAGTCAAAGAACCCTATAAAAATTGGAAAGATGCTTTAGAATTATTTAAAAGTCATGAATCCAATACATACCATAAAGAAGCAATGATTTCAGGGAGCAACTTCTTAAGTGTCTCCAAAGAGCCTAACCGTGACATAAGAAACATCATTGATTCAACAAGGAAGAAACAGGTAAAAGAAAATCGAGACAAGTTATTTTCCATAGTTGAAACTATCAAGTGTTGTGGTCGACAAGAACTTGCTCTCAGGGGAACTAAAGATTCAGGACCCATATCGCTAAAAGATGAAGAGCCTTTTCATAATGATGGCAATTTTAGGGCTTTATTAAGGATGAGAATACTATGTGGTGACCGAAAATTGATCAATCACACAGAGAGTATGTCTTTAAATGCCTCTTACATGAGTCCAACAGTCCAGAACGATCTTATTCAGATATGTGGAGAAATTATTCAGAAGCAAATTGTCAATGATATAACTGAAGCCAATATGTTCTCCATTTTAGTAGATGAAACTGCAGACATTGCTGGACATGAACAGCTATCTCTCTGTGTACGATATACAAAAAAAGAAGATAATTATTATGTGTCAAAAGAGGACTTCTTAGGCTTTGTTCGTCTTCATCATACTACCGGACAAGATATAGCTAGGAATAAAACTTCATATTTGGAAGATCTTGGTTTGGATTGCAAAATGATAGTTGGGCAAGGCTATGATGGTGCCTCTGTGATGAAAGGATCATTCACTAATCAGAAAAGATTATCCAGAAGCTCTGTATGTCCATTGCTGTTCCCACTCGTTAAATCTAGCTTTATGCCACTCGTGCAATTTACAAAGTGTAAGAAACTGTGTTGGTACAGTTAAGACTACGATCACTTTTTTGAAGAGCTCTCCTAAAAGAATAAGTGTATTGCAATCAAATAAATCTAACTCCCAGTGAAAAACTTTAACATCCAAGTGCGAGACCAGATGGGTTGAAAATCATAGTAGTCTTTTGAAATTCAAGAACCTTTTCAAACCCATTCTCACCACGTTAGAAGATTTAAGCGATGATCCAGACATGGATACCTCATCCAAAGCCTCATCTTTAGTAACAGCTCTGCTTAATGGAGAGTTTGTTCTTAGTCTCTGTTTCTTAGCCAAAGTGTTTTCTTATACCTTGACTTTGTGTAAGGTATTGCAGTCACCTCTCTGTGATTTGAAATCAGCAACTGATCACGTTCAAAATATTGTTGACCTCTTTCAGAATATTCGCATGAATATTGAGTGTGAATTCTCCATTATATACAAGTCTGCAAAATCCTTACTAGCTGATGTTGGCGGAGAAATCACGCTTCCCCGTTTAACTCCATCACAACGTAACCGTTGTAACATACAAACGGAAGACCCAGAAAAGTATTTTCGCATCTCTATGGCCATTCCACTTCTCGATGATTTTAACAATCAGCTAAAAATAAGATTTCTTGATCACAAAGAAGTATTTGCAAATTTAAACTCTCTTTTACCTTCCGTTTGCTGTAAGTCTACTACTTTTTTTAGACACTGAAAGGTTGAAGTTGTACCAAAACAAAGTTAATTTGGATCTGTTACAATCAGAGTTTGACCTATGGAGAATTTTTTGGGAGAAGAGGGATGAGACTGACCGCCCATCCTGTGCTATCGAAGCTTTAACGAGGATGTAACGAGGAGTTTACCCGAA
Source organism: Magicicada septendecula (assembly GCA_034769895.1). NCBI lineage: Eukaryota > Metazoa > Arthropoda > Insecta > Hemiptera > Cicadidae > Magicicada > Magicicada septendecula. The sequence continues at coordinate 430,177,297 of CM068372.1, forward strand.
TATCTTCATTCTGTTAAATATATTCTCCACTTTGCCAGTTACCACTTGTACACCTGAACGTACCTTTTCCACATTAAGAAGACTGAAGACCTACTTGAGAAACTCTTGTGGACAGAGTCGCCTCAGTGGATTAGCGTTGATGTCCATGCACAAAAACAGGGACATTTCAACAGATGAAGTCACAAATAAATTTGCATCGAAAAAAGATATAAGATTGGACTTTGTTTTATAAGTTTGTCTCTTTGAAGATTTGAGACTTTGCAATGTATTAATGCCACTGCGGTAACAAATTTAATATAAACCTTTGAACAGTAGCCTATACTCTGCAAATAAAATTAATGTTTTTGCTAAAAACACGAAAAGACGTACAGCAAACTCAATTATCCGTGTGCTGATTATCCGGTTTGTTGGTTATCTGTGCATCCCCGAGGTTTATTGTATTATTTTATTTCCTTTATTTTCGTCACGGCATTTTGAATAATGTGAACTGCGCGCTTGGAATTCGAGCGCTCTCTCGTCTGCAAGTGACCTGGCGGCATGCTTTGTTCAAGAATTAAACACCAAACAATGTACTGTATAGCAGTTCTTTGTTGCTGTTCTGTGATAACAGTCATGGCAGAATTGACGTCTTGTATAGTTCTTGTACCTCAAGTCTTTTACCAACAATAGACGTAAACAATTTTTATTTCGGCTTACCTTATTGCTAACAGTGATAATTGAATGTGTTAAATGTTTGACATTATTGCATTTTCAAACAGTATTGTATGTCACCCCAAAAGGGCAACATAGTTGCCCCAACGTTAAAGGCCAGGAGGGTACCCTGCAGTGTACCTCTCCCCAAAAGATACCGGTGGACGTCGTGGTTGGGTTGGCTCAGCTGAGCTTGCTCTCAGGAGAACAGAAATCAAAAAGGGAAAATGAAAGAGACGAAAGAAGATATGTATTATGTAAGTGTGCGGGTGTTGCATGCTGACCTGATCAGAGTCCGCATACAGCACAAGAGAGAGAGACAGCAAAAGACCAAAGAAAGATTCCTACCATGGTAGATATTCCGATCTCCTGAGGCTCGCCCCATTCGCCTGAACACGACTTCCACATTTAACAAGGACCTCGGTCCTATCTTTACGGGGACTATCCCCCTTCGAACGTTTTGGATAGCCACCGACAACGTTTAAGTTTGGAAATGTGGCTTGTCAACGACTTTTGTTTGTCTCCCGGTACGCCCAGCCGGGCCGTCACCGGTGACGTAAATCCTATGATTCGGTATGGCCCCGACCAACGGTAGCATAGCTTCGCAGCACGTTTGTCGGCGGCAGAGCTGAGTGGGTGGCTTTGGCAATAGACCCAGTCACCAATCCGGAAGGGGTTTGGAATACGCCCCTGATTATAACGCCGACGGACCCGCTCGTGCGCTCGCAGCAAATTCTTCCGAGCCATTTTCCATCTCTCCGCAGTTTTATTATTGGGCTCCCGCGGCAGAAGATCTTCGATATCCCATAGGTTGGTCAACGGGAGTGCGGGCGAGAATCCAAACAAAATTTCAAAGGGCACGGCCTGATGACTGTCGTGTCTGGCCATGTTGAAAGCTAATTGTAACCACTTCAGATTCTGATCCCAGGTGGTTTGTTGCTCAGCGTGATAAGCAATCAAGGCGGACCGGAGATTCCGATTGAATCTCTCCGCATGGGACGGTTGTGGATAATAAGGGGAAGTGGTTACGTGTTTGATGCCACTGGCGAAACACATACGCCTAAATTCATTTGAAATAAATTGCGGACCATTGTCCGAGACAATGATGGTCGGAAGACCGAAATGCTGAAAAACGTGGTTCTGTAAAGCGTTGATGGTCAAACGAGCGGTTGCCTGCCGTAAGGGCAGTAGCCAGGCAAACTTTGAAAAAGCATCTACACAAACAAGCAGGTAAGCATTACCTGACTTGCTACGGGGGAACGGGCCCACGTAGTCAATAAATAACTTTTCCATTGGTCTGCTCGCCACCTCAGACGATAACAACCCTAGTTTGGTGTTCTGGGCAGGCTTGCTCAAGCCACACAGATGACAGTTTTTTACTCTCGTCGCGATGTCTCTATCCATGCCCTTCCAGATAAAATGTTTCCTAATACTAGAAATGGTCTTCGAAATTCCCTTGTGGCCTCCGATTGGGGAATCATGGTAGTAACTGAAGACCATGGGCACTAATTTGCTAGGCAGCACGATTTTAGGTGCTCGTCCTTTTCTTTCTCGACAGCAAAGGACTCCCTTGGACAAGAAATAAGGGGCCTGTACGTTACCCTGCTTAATATTTTGGATGACTTGACCCAGCACTTCGTCGTTTAACTGATGGGGTAACACATCAGTGAAGGCTAACGGAAAATCGAGAAGAACGGAACAGGGTTGCTCAGCTTGGGCATCACTGGGTTGGGAAAACATACGGGATAAGGCATCTGCAACCACATTCTGGGATCCCCTGATGTGTTGCACGGTGAACTTAAAGGATGAGATTTTCACCACCCATCTACCAATTTTACCCAGTTGCCGGGGATGAGCTAGAAGCCATGAGAGAGCCTGATTATCGGTCTCGAGCAGGAACTCAGCATGTTCCAGGAAACGCCTGAACTTATCTAGAGCGTATACAACAGCTAAACACTGTAGCTCATAAACGGATGATTTACGTTCTTGCTGGGTCAACGTGCGTGAGATAAAAGCCACAGGCTGCCTAGCGTCGTCAATAACCTGGGAAAGGACCGCTCCGAGCGCAACCGAACTCGCGTCCGTCTGCAAAATGAACGGTTTTGAAAAGTCGGGCATCCGCAACACCGGTGGGGAAATGATGGCTTCCTTTAAGGTAACAAAAGCCTTCTGTTGGTTTTCCCCCCATGAAAACTTTGCCCCCTTCTTCCTCAGTTCATTCAAGGGAGCGGCAATTTCAGCGATATTCGGTATGAAACGCCGATAAAAATTTATCATACCGACGAATCTCGCTATGCCTTTCGCATCCCTTGGCGGAGGAAAGTCACGGATGCCTTGTGTCCTCTCTGGGTCTACCGTCACGCCCTTGTATGAAATTAAATGGCCCAAGAAAGAAATACTCTCTTGGGCGAAACGAACTTTTCGGGATTGACAGTGAGGCCAGCCTCTCTTAAACGACCCAACACCTCTCTTAAATGCCGCAGATGATCCTCGAAAGTCTCACTATACACCAACAGATCGTCAAGATAATTATAGATAAAACGGAATTTGACGTCGTGAAAGACAGTGTCAAGAAGGCGAGTAAGTGTCTGGGCCCCCACAGCCAAACCCATGGGAACCCTTGTGTACTGGTACAAATTCCAGGGTACACAAAAAGCTGTGTAGGGTTTACTTTCTTTGGCAAGAGGTATCTGATGATAGGCCGCGTTCAGATCAATAATGGTATAAAATCTGGCCCCACTGAACCAATCAAAGGCCGAATGTAAATCCGGGAGGGGAACAGAATCCACCTCGATATTGGCGTTCAACTTCCTGTAATCTATTACCATTCTTTGTTTGCCACCAGGCTTTGGCACTAAAAATGCTGGACTGGCATAGCTGGAATGAGAAGGTTCAATCACCCCTTGGTCCAATAATTCTTGAACCTTCTCTCGCAGAATGGTCATCTTAGGAGGGGCAAACTTGTAAGGGTGTGACCTCACTATTTTCGTATCTGTTAGACTGATTTTATATTCCAGCAGGTGTGTGAGTCCCAAAGTAGGAGTTAACACCTCGGGAAATTCCTCACACAAATGATCTAAGGCCGTCTGCTGGGATGGAGTGAGATGGTCTCGTGCAGAATCGGGACAAGCTACTTCTTGGATACCCGGCTTAGCGCCCTGGTACCCAAGGAACGGAATTAAAACCTCCCGATTAAATTTAAAAAAACATTGGTGCGCTTGGATGTCCAGCACGAGACCACTTTTTGCGATAAAATCGGCACCAATGATGCAATCCACTCCCAGAGCAGGAGAAACCAGAAAAGACCACACCCAAGAAAACCCATCAATTTTGATCTTAAAGGAAGTAACCCGGGAGATAGGCAAGATTTCACGGGATGCCGTCCAGCATATAGCAGATGACTTTTCTGACCTTTGAATTAAACCCTTTTGTTCAAGGTCCGCATGTACCCGAGATGAAATGATGGATCGGGCTGAACCGGAGTCAACTAAGGCTCTGAGCTGACCCCCCTTTACCTCGAGCGACAGAAAGGGGCATACAGAAAGTTGTTGCGAGGTAGCGGACTGGACCTTGATATTTGAAGATGGGGCTTTTAACGGCTGCCTGGAGGTCGACGGAAGTTGAACAGAATTGAAGCGGGGGGAAGACATCCTCCGAAATATCTTCCCCTGTCTAATTAGTTTTTTGGCGCTGGTCTAGACATAGGTGGTGCTGGTCGCGCGCGCCTTCGCATACAATTTCTCGCCACGTGTCCCGGGCGGTTACAATTATAACAAATCACAGTAGTTAGATTTGTTTGCTGACGATTTCGAGCTGGCTGGGCCTGTCGGGGGAAGGTAGGCTCTCTGGCCCCTTCCGATGTCTGAGGTCTTGGTTCGGCTCGTCTACTGTTTCCGCTCGCCTGGTCGGTCATCTGCATGGTCTCCGTCATAACGCAGAGTCGCTCCAGGTCGGTAAACCACTGCGGCCGCTGTGCAAAAACTAGTCGCAGACGGTCGTCGGCAGAGACGCCGTCGAGGATGTGTTGGACCACCTCTTCCTCCGACATGCCCATTCCCAGAATACGCGCTACCTGGCGCATTCGCAGCACATACTGGGCCAATGTTTCGCCCCGTGCCTGTACTTTATAAAAATGCCGATGGCGCAATTGCTGCATCATTCTACTGGGTACGAACGCCCTCAGCACCACCCGGTGGAACTCATCCACGCCTTCCTTACGTCGCATTACCTCCGCCACCCTGTCAGCCATGGTACCGCGACAGTAGGGGAAGATGAGTTCGAGCACCGTTCGCTCCAGCATACCCGGATAGTCCTTTAAGTCAAAGACTATCTTAAAAAACGGGAGTAGTTTATCTGCTTCCAGTCCGTCCACGACTGGCAGTTGTTTAATAATATCGGCAAGTGGGTTGGGCAGGTGGTTGTACGTTGCCGCCCCCGAACCAGTCCGTACAGGCTCTACTTCCCTGTATGAAGAAGTGTTCAGCGCTGAGATCACGGACTCCTCAACAACCGGAATTGGGGTGGATGCTCTTACCGGTGGTGACCCTTGGAGGGTCGAGGTAATCTCCTGTATAATTTCTGTTATATTATATGGTGGCGGTATTATATATGGCGGTTCACTGACTTGTGCCAGTAAATTTTGCAGCCGATGAATCAAGTGCTGCATACGTTGCCGGATCCGCCGGACAACGAGAGAGCATCCCGGTCTCTCCTCCAAACTTTCGACGGATTGAGCCGACTCCTTCAGCTCACCCCACTTTTCTGTACACCGCTCCCACTCACTCTCGGGGTCAGTGATAGTGACCCTTGAGAGCGCATCACCCGCGGTCAGCGCTTCACGGAGCCGCTGCCGTAAGGTTTGGACATTGCCTTGGGTTTCTTTACCCCGGGCCCGGAGCTCGAACTCAATTTCCTCCCTAACAAACAACTCAGGATTTATCGACGTCATCCTTACTTCGCGGTCGGCACACTCAACAAAAACTCTAAAACTTATTCTAACTAATCAGAATCTGAAAAACCCAAGTACTGTTCTTCCAAAGAGTAGACTGCGGGTCCACCTAACGATGCGAGAACTAGCCCACTACCTGAACAGCTCACACTCGATTACACCAGACAAAAGGAACGCGACACACACACAACACACACAACACGAAAAACAAAATACCGACCAACGAAAATTTATTTTAACCATTTCTTAGGTTTCCTCCGGCTACCATTTATCGGCAGAAACCGACTGCCGATCGGGCCATACCGCCTAATCACAAAAAACCGCAACACCTCCCCAAACATGGGTAAGGTAAACTCAGACTAACTAAGCGCCGACTGCGATAAGTCTTGCCCAGGGATTTCCCCTTCTAAAATTTCCTACCACGTGGCACTATTCACTATGCAAGGCGGGCAAGTACATATACATATGTTTCAAACCTTAAAACTAACAAAATATTTTCAACCTTGGGATATAGGGCCTTGAAAATTTTTCTAAGTTCTATTTAAGAACTAAACATTGTGAAAATTTTAAAATATTTCCTAAGTTTGCAAGCCCCGTCACAGCCACAGGACCCTTGTCGTAAGCGCGCTCTGCTACCAAATGTAACCCCTACTTCATTTTGAGTAGTTAAAACAAAAAGAATATTTCCTTTTGTAAAGAGGGGTTACAAGTTAATTAAAACTAGGCTAAGGCCTAGAGAAGCTAAAAATTGCGCTGGATCCAGTAAGACGGGACTTGCAATAAAAACTCAAGAATTAAATAATTAACAATGGTTTTATTATTCTATCTCATAAAATTAATAACAAAAAAAACAACAGTGATTTAGAATTCCCCTTTTAAATGGTTAACAAAAAAAGTATACCCTCTCAACAAGGCCACCTGAAAATATTAACTGAGTCCATGAGAATAATTGCTATGTCACCATCAATGAATTGAAAATGTAAAATAATCATTAACCTCAAAATAAAACTCCCATTAAACTATTTCTTAAAATATAAAATTTATATCATATGTTTCTTTTAAAATGCAGTATATAAATTGATGAAGGTAAATAATTTCATTCACAGTTACTATTAATAATTAAAATAATTATTCATCCAATTTAAATGAACTTTAAAGGTGACACTTACTATACTTGTTAAATAAAATAATTAATTTAAAGAAATGATCAGCCACGATTATTGAGATAGAATACTCGTCTACTGGTGTATATACATTCTAATAATAAAATCCCTATATCCCACCAAAAGTACAGCAATGCATAATATTTATATACATATATATATATCCCCCAAAATGTACACAGAAATATACAGACATAACACGTTCCACAAAACAAATTACATATACAATAGTATACAAATACATAAGGGTCTCTTGCCACGCCCTTTTTTTTATATTAGCCTTCTGGTGTATATAAATTCTAAACTTCTGTATTATAGGAATCCCAATTAGGATTAAAGATTTATTTCTATGAATGTACCCGCATGGTGTGGGTTAATTGCACGTCATGTGTATCATAAAGTATTGCATACAAATGTCCCCAGGACATTAAAAATTTAAAAGAAGTGCCTAAGTGGCTAAGTGCTAAAATACTTAATTAAGGTGAGAAATAAAATTATTTAAAATAATTAACGCCCCCCAGTTACCATGATTAATATAAAGAATTTATATAGACTAAAATAGGGCCAGTTAATGTAAAGAAAAAAATTGCACCATATTAGCACCTTATATAAAAAAAATACATTTGTGTGTGTGTCAGAGACAGACATGTTTCTTCAATTTATAACCAGTCTCAACAACCTTGTTTCAACAACCTTGTTTCGACAAACAAGTTGAAAAGTGTTTCGACAGGCACAGCTTGGTTGAAACTAATTTAAAATAACACCTACCTCCCCAGTAATCTTTTATACAAATGACCTAACCTGATTTTAAAAATAAGAGAAAATATGTTTTTAATGCAGAGTAAATTAAACTTGAGAAAATAATAATAACAAAACTGACTTTAAATCTGTAGCGAAAGTACTATAAAGAAATGAGTGGAAAACTAAGTTGGATGCTGTGTGGTACACATGTCAGTCTCTGAACTGACAATTTACTATACAGGTATTGAAATTTACAATTAATACTTAGTGTTCACACTAAACTGTCCCATCAATTGGGGATCCAAATGAATGTATACTGGTGCCATGTTGATTCTACGTGTGAATATAAAATGGATATTTTTCACCTGCTTTGTGTGCCCAGAAGGATGATCTTATTTATACCGTGGCGATCTCATGATTGGCATGTTGTTGCGGCCTGGTCTCTTCGGTGTCGAGTGTGGAGCTTTAAGATGGCATTTCGTTCAGTGTTAGAAGGACTTGTCTCTGTTCAGTGAACCCTATTGTCACACATTACATTTTTAGTGAGAGACCACACACAAATGCCCCCACTGCTTGGACACCCTCCAAAATACGTAAATAAAAAACAACACCTAGTTATGTTGTACATAATAAAACTTGGTAACATTATTTTGGCCAACATGCCTTACTTAAAAAAGTTCTCTAACAATGATTCTTTATAACGCTTTATAACTTGAACCTCACTGAATGTGAGTTGCTTTTGCAATATAATAATTTATCTTAGCTCTGTGACATCTTATGAACTTATTACTTTGAGTGAAATTGGGGTTACCACGTGGCGAAGAATTTATTTAAAACACATAGTTTTTTACTCCATAGAATTTGAGAATACTACTACTTTGAATGTGACATGATTTACGTTTAAAACGTGCCTGAGTAAGTTCCCAATTATGTATGTATAAAGTTTTACTGTCATTGTAGCAAAACTTTATACCACTTAATGACGACAGATTGTGTAACAGGTTAAGTGCTCAACCTAATCTCGTTACATCGGTGTTAATGAAAGTGTAAAATTAAATATATTGTGGTTATTGTACTTTAGGTATTAAAGCCGAGATTCTGACACTTCAATACTCAAGTTTTATTGGTTTATAAAAACTTTACGAACAATTACGTCTTTCACCATGCATGATTCAACAAGTGGGGGCTTACTCAAGCTTACTAAAAAAACATTTTCTCCTTTAACAATTTGGTATATAATTAATATAATGAAATCAAAACTTACCGCAGTCATTAAGAAACTATCTCATATTGAAAAGAAGACGACGCTAGATATTTACACTAAACCCTCCACCGAAGAGATCTTCTACGAGGTCGTGAGTTAGACTTCCATTTTGAGACAAACCTTAGAGAAATTCGGCGTCGTGTACGTTTGCGTAACGAAATTAACGCCAGGGAGCAGCACGGGGATTTTGGTACCACCGAGAGTCGGCAAGTGCCGCCCCCCAACAGCCGTTGTCTAGATTATTAATTTTTCCTAAACACAGGTAGAGCGCAGCACTAATTACTGCCTTAAATTTCGTACTGTCTTTACCGTACTCGCGGTACTGTCGTAATAAAATTTACTGAACTCGCGCTGAATCATTTGACTCAGCACACCCTCACCCCAAAAGGGCAACATAGTTGCCCCAACGTTAAATGCCAGGAGGGTACCCTGCAGTGTACCTCTCCCCAAAAGATACCAGTGGACGTCGTGGTTGGGTTGGCTCAGCTGAGCTTGCTCTCAGGAGAACAGAAATCAAAAAGGGAAAATGAAAGAGACGAAAGAAGATATGTATTATGTAAGTGTGCGGGTGTTGCATGCTGACCTGATCAGAGTCCGCATACAGCACAAGAGAGAGAGACAGCAAAAGACCAAAGAAAGATTCCTACCATGGTAGATATTCCGATCTCCTGAGGCTCGCCCCATTCGCCTGAACACGACTTCCACATTTAACAAGGACCTCGGTCCTATCTTTACGGGGACTATCCCCCTTCGAACGTTTTGGATAGCCCCCGACAACGTTTAAGTTTGGAAATGTGGCTTGTCAACGACTTTTGTTTGTCTCCCGGTACGCCCAGCCGGGCCGTCACCGGTGACGTAAATCCTATGATTCGGTATGGCCCCGACCAACGGTAGCATAGCTTCGCAGCACGTTTGTCGGCGGCAGAGCTGAGTGGGTGGCTTTGGCAATAGACCCAGTCACCAATCCGGAAGGGGTTTGGAATACGCCCCTGATTATAACGCCGACGGACCCGCTCGTGCGCTCGCAGCAAATTCTTCCGAGCCATTTTCCATCTCTCCGCAGTTTTATTATTGGGCTCCCGCGGCAGAAGATCTTCGATATCCCATAGGTTGGTCAACGGGAGTGCGGGCGAGAATCCAAACAAAATTTCAAAGGGCACGGCCTGATGACTGTCGTGTCTGGCCGTGTTGAAGGCTAATTGTAACCACTTCAGATTCTGATCCCAGGTGGTTTGTTGCTCAGCGTGATAAGCAATCAAGGCGGACCGGAGATTCCGATTGAATCTCTCCGCATGGGACGGTTGTGGATAATAAGGGGAAGTGGTTACGTGTTTGATGCCACTGGCGAAACACATACGCCTAAATTCATTTGAAATAAATTGCGGACCATTGTCCGAGACAATGATGGTCGGAAGACCGAAATGCTGAAAAACGTGGTTCTGTAAAGCGTTGATGGTCAAACGAGCGGTTGCCTGCCGTAAGGGCAGTAGCCAGGCAAACTTTGAAAAAGCATCTACACAAACAAGCAGGTAAGCATTACCTGACTTGCTACGGGGGAACGGGCCCACGTAGTCAATAAATAACTTTTCCATTGGTCTGCTCGCCACCTCAGACGATAACAACCCTAGTTTGGTGTTCTGGGCAGGCTTGCTCAAGCCACACAGATGACAGTTTTTTACTCTCGTCGCGATGTCTCTATCCATGCCCTTCCAGATAAAATGTTTCCTAATACTGGAAATGGTCTTCGAAATTCCCTTGTGGCCTCCGATTGGGGAATCATGGTAGTAACTGAAGACCATGGGCACTAATTTGCTAGGCAGCACGATTTTAGGTGCTCGTCCTTTTCTTTCTCGACAGCAAAGGACTCCCTTGGACAAGAAATAAGGGGCCTGTACGTTACCCTGCTTAATATTTTGGATGACTTGACCCAGCACTTCGTCGTTTAACTGATGGGGTAACACATCAGTGAAGGCTAACGGAAAATCGAGAAGAACGGAACAGGGTTGCTCAGCTTGGGCATCACTGGGTTGGGAAAACATACGGGATAAGGCATCTGCAACCACATTCTGGGATCCCCTGATGTGTTGCACGGTGAACTTAAAGGATGAGATTTTCACCACCCATCTACCAATTTTACCCAGTTGCCGGGGATGAGCTAGAAGCCATGAGAGAGCCTGATTATCGGTCTCGAGCAGGAACTCAGCATGTTCCAGGAAACGCCTGAACTTATCTAGAGCGTATACAACAGCTAAACACTGTAGCTCATAAACGGATGATTTACGTTCTTGCTGGGTCAACGTGCGTGAGATAAAAGCCACAGGCTGCCTAGCGTCGTCAATAACCTGGGAAAGGACCGCTCCGAGCGCAACCGAACTCGCGTCCGTCTGCAAAATGAACGGTTTTGAAAAGTCGGGCATCCGCAACACCGGTGGGGAAATGATGGCTTCCTTTAAGGTAACAAAAGCCTTCTGTTGGTTTTCCCCCCATGAAAACTTTGCCCCCTTCTTCCTCAGTTCATTCAAGGGAGCGGCAATTTCAGCGATATTCGGTATGAAACGCCGATAAAAATTTATCATACCGACGAATCTCGCTATGCCTTTCGCATCCCTTGGCGGAGGAAAGTCACGGATGCCTTGTGTCCTCTCTGGGTCTACCGTCACGCCCTTGTATGAAATTAAATGGCCCAAGAAAGAAATACTCTCTTGGGCGAAACGAACCTTTTCGGGATTGACAGTGAGGCCAGCCTCTCTTAAACGACCCAACACCTCTCTTAAATGCCGCAGATGATCCTCGAAAGTCTCACTATACACCAACAGATCGTCAAGATAATTATAGATAAAACGGAATTTGACGTCGTGAAAGACAGTGTCAAGAAGGCGAGTAAGTGTCTGGGCCCCCACAGCCAAACCCATGGGAACCCTTGTGTACTGGTACAAATTCCAGGGTACACAAAAAGCTGTGTAGGGTTTACTTTCTTTGGCAAGAGGTATCTGATGATAGGCCGCGTTCAGATCAATAATGGTATAAAATCTGGCCCCACTGAACCAATCAAAGGCCGAATGTAAATCCGGGAGGGGAACAGAATCCACCTCGATATTGGCGTTCAACTTCCTGTAATCTATTACCATTCTTTGTTTGCCACCAGGCTTTGGCACTAAAAATGCTGGACTGGCATAGCTGGAATGAGAAGGTTCAATCACCCCTTGGTCCAATAATTCTTGAACCTTCTCTCGCAGAATGGTCATCTTAGGAGGGGCAAACTTGTAAGGGTGTGACCTCACTATTTTCGTATCTGTTAGACTGATTTTATATTCCAGCAGGTGTGTGAGTCCCAAAGTAGGAGTTAACACCTCGGGAAATTCCTCACACAAATGATCTAAGGCCGTCTGCTGGGATGGAGTGAGATGGTCTCGTGCAGAATCGGGACAAGCTACTTCTTGGATACCCGGCTTAGCGCCCTGGTACCCAAGGAACGGAATTAAAACCTCCCGATTAAATTTAAAAAAACATTGGTGCGCTTGGATGTCCAGCACGAGACCACTTTTTGCGATAAAATCGGCACCAATGATGCAATCCACTCCCAGAGCAGGAGAAACCAGAAAAGACCACACCCAAGAAAACCCATCAATTTTGATCTTAAAGGAAGTAACCCGGGAGATAGGCAAGATTTCACGGGATGCCGTCCAGCATATAGCAGATGACTTTTCTGACCTTTGAATTAAACCCTTTTGTTCAAGGTCCGCATGTACCCGAGATGAAATGATGGATCGGGCTGAACCGGAGTCAACTAAGGCTCTGAGCTGACCCCCCTTTACCTCGAGCGACAGAAAGGGGCATACAGAAAGTTGTTGCGAGGTAGCGGACTGGACCTTGATATTTGAAGATGGGGCTTTTAACGGCTGCCTGGAGGTCGACGGAAGTTGAACAGAATTGAAGCGGGGGAAAGACATCCTCCGAAATATCTTCCCCTGTCTAATTAGTTTTTTGGCGCTGGTCTAGACATAGGTGGTGCTGGTCGCGCGCGCCTTCGCATACAATTTCTCGCCACGTGTCCCGGGCGGTTACAATTATAACAAATCACAGTAGTTAGATTTGTTTGCTGACGATTTCGAGCTGGCTGGGCCTGTCGGGGGAAGGTAGGCTCTCTGGCCCCTTCCGATGTCTGAGGTCTTGGTTCGGCTCGTCTACTGTTTCCGCTCGCCTGGTCGGTCATCTGCATGGTCTCCGTCATAACGCAGAGTCGCTCCAGGTCGGTAAACCACTGCGGCCGCTGTGCAAAAACTAGTCGCAGACGGTCGTCGGCAGAGACGCCGTCGAGGATGTGTTGGACCACCTCTTCCTCCGACATGCCCATTCCCAGAATACGCGCTACCTGGCGCATTCGCAGCACATACTGGGCCAATGTTTCGCCCCGTGCCTGTACTTTATAAAAATGCCGATGGCGCAATTGCTCCATCATTCTACTGGGTACGAACGCCCTCAGCACCACCCGGTGGAACTCATCCACGCCTTCCTTACGTCGCATTACCTCCGCCACCCTGTCAGCCATGGTACCGCGACAGTAGGGGAAGATGAGTTCGAGCACCGTTCGCTCCAGCATACCCGGATAGTCCTTTAAGTCAAAGACTATCTTAAAAAACGGGAGTAGTTTATCTGCTTCCAGTCCGTCCACGACTGGCAGTTGTTTAATAATATCGGCAAGTGGGTTGGGCAGGTGGTTGTACGTTGCCGCCCCCGAACCAGTCCGTACAGGCTCTACTTCCCTGTATGAAGAAGTGTTCAGCGCTGAGATCACGGACTCCTCAACAACCGGAATTGGGGTGGATGCTCTTACCGGTGGTGACCCTTGGAGGGTCGAGGTAATCTCCTGTATAATTTCTGTTATATTATATGGTGGCGGTATTATATATGGCGGTTCACTGACTTGTGCCAGTAAATTTTGCAGCCGATGAATCAAGTGCTGCATACGTTGCCGGATCCGCCGGACAACGAGAGAGCATCCCGGTCTCTCCTCCAAACTTTCGACGGATTGAGCCGACTCCTTCAGCTCACCCCACTTTTCTGTACACCGCTCCCACTCACTCTCGGGGTCAGTGATAGTGACCCTTGAGAGCGCATCACCCGCGGTCAGCGCTTCACGGAGCCGCTGCCGTAAGGTTTGGACATTGCCTTGGGTTTCTTTACCCCGGGCCCGGAGCTCGAACTCAATTTCCTCCCTAACAAACAACTCAGGATTTATCGACGTCATCCTTACTTCGCGGTCGGCACACTCAACAAAAACTCTAAAACTTATTCTAACTAATCAGAATCTGAAAAACCCAAGTACTGTTCTTCCAAAGAGTAGACTGCGGGTCCACCTAACGATGCGAGAACTAGCCCACTACCTGAACAGCTCACACTCGATTACACCAGACAAAAGGAACGCGACACACACACAACACACACAACACGAAAAACAAAATACCGACCAACGAAAATTTATTTTAACCATTTCTTAGGTTTCCTCCGGCTACCATTTATCGGCAGAAACCGACTGCCGATCGGGCCATACCGCCTAATCACAAAAAACCGCAACACCTCCCCAAACATGGGTAAGGTAAACTCAGACTAACTAAGCGCCGACTGCGATAAGTCTTGCCCAGGGATTTCCCCTTCTAAAATTTCCTACCACGTGGCACTATTCACTATGCAAGGCGGGCAAGTACATATACATATGTTTCAAACCTTAAAACTAACAAAATATTTTCAACCTTGGGATATAGGGCCTTGAAAATTTTTCTAAGTTCTATTTAAGAACTAAACATTGTGAAAATTTTAAAATATTTCCTAAGTTTGCAAGCCCCGTCACAGCCACAGGACCCTTGTCGTAAGCGCGCTCTGCTACCAAATGTAACCCCTACTTCATTTTGAGTAGTTAAAACAAAAAGAATATTTCCTTTTGTAAAGAGGGGTTACAAGTTAATTAAAACTAGGCTAAGGCCTAGAGAAGCTAAAAATTGCGCTGGATCCAGTAAGACGGGACTTGCAATAAAAACTCAAGAATTAAATAATTAACAATGGTTTTATTATTCTATCTCATAAAATTAATAACAAAAAAAACAACAGTGATTTAGAATTCCCCTTTTAAATGGTTAACAAAAAAAGTATACCCTCTCAACAAGGCCACCTGAAAATATTAACTGAGTCCATGACAATAATTGCTATGTCACCATCAATGAATTGAAAATGTAAAATAATCATTAACCTCAAAATAAAACTCCCATTAAACTATTTCTTAAAATATAAAATTTATATCATATGTTTCTTTTAAAATGCAGTATATAAATTGATGAAGGTAAATAATTTCATTCACAGTTACTATTAATAATTAAAATAATTATTCATCCAATTTAAATGAACTTTAAAGGTGACACTTACTATACTTGTTAAATAAAATAATTAATTTAAAGAAATGATCAGCCACGATTATTGAGATAGAATACTCGTCTACTGGTGTATATACATTCTAATAATAAAATCCCTATATCCCACCAAAAGTACAGCAATGCATAATATTTATATACATATATATATATCCCCCAAAATGTACACAGAAATATACAGACATAACACGTTCCACAAAACAAATTACATATACAATAGTATACAAATACATAAGGGTCTCTTGCCACGCCCTTTTTTTTATATTAGCCTTCTGGTGTATATAAATTCTAAACTTCTGTATTATAGGAATCCCAATTAGGATTAAAGATTTATTTCTATGAATGTACCCGCATGGTGTGGGTTAATTGCACGTCATGTGTATCATAAAGTATTGCATACAAATGTCCCCAGGACATTAAAAATTTAAAAGAAGTGCCTAAGTGGCTAAGTGCTAAAATACTTAATTAAGGTGAGAAATAAAATTATTTAAAATAATTAACGCCCCCCAGTTACCATGATTAATATAAAGAATTTATATAGACTAAAATAGGGCCAGTTAATGTAAAGAAA
This sequence comes from Magicicada septendecula, assembly GCA_034769895.1. NCBI lineage: Eukaryota > Metazoa > Arthropoda > Insecta > Hemiptera > Cicadidae > Magicicada > Magicicada septendecula. Next base: position 430,193,096 of record CM068372.1, read on the forward strand.
AAAATTGCACCATATTAGCACCTTATATAAAAAAAATACATTTGTGTGTGTGTCAGAGACAGACATGTTTCTTCAATTTATAACCAGTCTCAACAACCTTGTTTCAACAACCTTGTTTCGACAAACAAGTTGAAAAGTGTTTCGACAGGCACAGCTTGGTTGAAACTAATTTAAAATAACACCTACCTCCCCAGTAATCTTTTATACAAATGACCTAACCTGATTTTAAAAATAAGAGAAAATATGTTTTTAATGCAGAGTAAATTAAACTTGAGAAAATAATAATAACAAAACTGACTTTAAATCTGTAGCGAAAGTACTATAAAGAAATGAGTGGAAAACTAAGTTGGATGCTGTGTGGTACACATGTCAGTCTCTGAACTGACAATTTACTATACAGGTATTGAAATTAACAATTAATACTTAGTGTTCACACTAAACTGTCCCATCAATTGGGGATCCAAATGAATGTATACTGGTGCCATGTTGATTCTACGTGTGAATATAAAATGGATATTTTTCACCTGCTTTGTGTGCCCAGAAGGATGATCTTATTTATACCGTGGCGATCTCATGATTGGCATGTTGTTGCGGCCTGGTCTCTTCGGTGTCGAGTGTGGAGCTTTAAGATGGCATTTCGTTCAGTGTTAGAAGGACTTGTCTCTGTTCAGTGAACCCTATTGTCACACATTACATTTTTAGTGAGAGACCACACACAAATGCCCCCACTGCTTGGACACCCTCCAAAATACGTAAATAAAAAACAACACCTAGTTATGTTGTACATAATAAAACTTGGTAACATTATTTTGGCCAACATGCCTTACTTAAAAAAGTTCTCTAACAATGATTCTTTATAACGCTTTATAACTTGAACCTCACTGAATGTGAGTTGCTTTTGCAATATAATAATTTATCTTAGCTCTGTGACATCTTATGAACTTATTACTTTGAGTGAAATTGGGGTTACCACGTGGCGAAGAATTTATTTAAAACACATAGTTTTTTACTCCATAGAATTTGAGAATACTACTACTTTGAATGTGACATGATTTACGTTTAAAACGTGCCTGAGTAAGTTCCCAATTATGTATGTATAAAGTTTTACTGTCATTGTAGCAAAACTTTATACCACTTAATGACGACAGATTGTGTAACAGGTTAAGTGCTCAACCTAATCTCGTTACATCGGTGTTAATGAAAGTGTAAAATTAAATATATTGTGGTTATTGTACTTTAGGTATTAAAGCCGAGATTCTGACACTTCAATACTCAAGTTTTATTGGTTTATAAAAACTTTACGAACAATTACGTCTTTCACCATGCATGATTCAACAAGTGGGGGCTTACTCAAGCTTACTAAAAAAACATTTTCTCCTTTAACAATTTGGTATATAATTAATATAATGAAATCAAAACTTACCGCAGTCATTAAGAAACTATCTCATATTGAAAAGAAGACGACGCTAGATATTTACACTAAACCCTCCACCGAAGAGATCTTCTACGAGGTCGTGAGTTAGACTTCCATTTTGAGACAAACCTTAGAGAAATTCGGCGTCGTGTACGTTTGCGTAACGAAATTAACGCCAGGGAGCAGCACGGGGATTTTGGTACCACCGAGAGTCGGCAAGTGCCGCCCCCCAACAGCCGTTGTCTAGATTATTAATTTTTCCTAAACACAGGTAGAGCGCAGCACTAATTACTGCCTTAAATTTCGTACTGTCTTTACCGTACTCGCGGTACTGTCGTAATAAAATTTACTGAACTCGCGCTGAATCATTTGACTCAGCACACCCTCACCCCAAAAGGGCAACATAGTTGCCCCAACGTTAAATGCCAGGAGGGTACCCTGCAGTGTACCTCTCCCCAAAAGATACCAGTGGACGTCGTGGTTGGGTTGGCTCAGCTGAGCTTGCTCTCAGGAGAACAGAAATCAAAAAGGGAAAATGAAAGAGACGAAAGAAGATATGTATTATGTAAGTGTGCGGGTGTTGCATGCTGACCTGATCAGAGTCCGCATACAGCACAAGAGAGAGAGACAGCAAAAGACCAAAGAAAGATTCCTACCATGGTAGATATTCCGATCTCCTGAGGCTCGCCCCATTCGCCTGAACACGACTTCCACATTTAACAAGGACCTCGGTCCTATCTTTACGGGGACTATCCCCCTTCGAACGTTTTGGATAGCCCCCGACAACGTTTAAGTTTGGAAATGTGGCTTGTCAACGACTTTTGTTTGTCTCCCGGTACGCCCAGCCGGGCCGTCACCGGTGACGTAAATCCTATGATTCGGTATGGCCCCGACCAACGGTAGCATAGCTTCGCAGCACGTTTGTCGGCGGCAGAGCTGAGTGGGTGGCTTTGGCAATAGACCCAGTCACCAATCCGGAAGGGGTTTGGAATACGCCCCTGATTATAACGCCGACGGACCCGCTCGTGCGCTCGCAGCAAATTCTTCCGAGCCATTTTCCATCTCTCCGCAGTTTTATTATTGGGCTCCCGCGGCAGAAGATCTTCGATATCCCATAGGTTGGTCAACGGGAGTGCGGGCGAGAATCCAAACAAAATTTCAAAGGGCACGGCCTGATGACTGTCGTGTCTGGCCGTGTTGAAGGCTAATTGTAACCACTTCAGATTCTGATCCCAGGTGGTTTGTTGCTCAGCGTGATAAGCAATCAAGGCGGACCGGAGATTCCGATTGAATCTCTCCGCATGGGACGGTTGTGGATAATAAGGGGAAGTGGTTACGTGTTTGATGCCACTGGCGAAACACATACGCCTAAATTCATTTGAAATAAATTGCGGACCATTGTCCGAGACAATGATGGTCGGAAGACCGAAATGCTGAAAAACGTGGTTCTGTAAAGCGTTGATGGTCAAACGAGCGGTTGCCTGCCGTAAGGGCAGTAGCCAGGCAAACTTTGAAAAAGCATCTACACAAACAAGCAGGTAAGCATTACCTGACTTGCTACGGGGGAACGGGCCCACGTAGTCAATAAATAACTTTTCCATTGGTCTGCTCGCCACCTCAGACGATAACAACCCTAGTTTGGTGTTCTGGGCAGGCTTGCTCAAGCCACACAGATGACAGTTTTTTACTCTCGTCGCGATGTCTCTATCCATGCCCTTCCAGATAAAATGTTTCCTAATACTGGAAATGGTCTTCGAAATTCCCTTGTGGCCTCCGATTGGGGAATCATGGTAGTAACTGAAGACCATGGGACTAATTTGCTAGGCAGCACGATTTTAGGTGCTCGTCCTTTTCTTTCTCGACAGCAAAGGACTCCCTTGGACAAGAAATAAGGGGCCTGTACGTTACCCTGCTTAATATTTTGGATGACTTGACCCAGCACTTCGTCGTTTAACTGATGGGGTAACACATCAGTGAAGGCTAACGGAAAATCGAGAAGAACGGAACAGGGTTGCTCAGCTTGGGCATCACTGGGTTGGGAAAACATACGGGATAAGGCATCTGCAACCACATTCTGGGATCCCCTGATGTGTTGCACGGTGAACTTAAAGGATGAGATTTTCACCACCCATCTACCAATTTTACCCAGTTGCCGGGGATGAGCTAGAAGCCATGAGAGAGCCTGATTATCGGTCTCGAGCAGGAACTCAGCATGTTCCAGGAAACGCCTGAACTTATCTAGAGCGTATACAACAGCTAAACACTGTAGCTCATAAACGGATGATTTACGTTCTTGCTGGGTCAACGTGCGTGAGATAAAAGCCACAGGCTGCCTAGCGTCGTCAATAACCTGGGAAAGGACCGCTCCGAGCGCAACCGAACTCGCGTCCGTCTGCAAAATGAACGGTTTTGAAAAGTCGGGCATCCGCAACACCGGTGGGGAAATGATGGCTTCCTTTAAGGTAACAAAAGCCTTCTGTTGGTTTTCCCCCCATGAAAACTTTGCCCCCTTCTTCCTCAGTTCATTCAAGGGAGCGGCAATTTCAGCGATATTCGGTATGAAACGCCGATAAAAATTTATCATACCGACGAATCTCGCTATGCCTTTCGCATCCCTTGGCGGAGGAAAGTCACGGATGCCTTGTGTCCTCTCTGGGTCTACCGTCACGCCCTTGTATGAAATTAAATGGCCCAAGAAAGAAATACTCTCTTGGGCGAAACGAACCTTTTCGGGATTGACAGTGAGGCCAGCCTCTCTTAAACGACCCAACACCTCTCTTAAATGCCGCAGATGATCCTCGAAAGTCTCACTATACACCAACAGATCGTCAAGATAATTATAGATAAAACGGAATTTGACGTCGTGAAAGACAGTGTCAAGAAGGCGAGTAAGTGTCTGGGCCCCCACAGCCAAACCCATGGGAACCCTTGTGTACTGGTACAAATTCCAGGGTACACAAAAAGCTGTGTAGGGTTTACTTTCTTTGGCAAGAGGTATCTGATGATAGGCCGCGTTCAGATCAATAATGGTATAAAATCTGGCCCCACTGAACCAATCAAAGGCCGAATGTAAATCCGGGAGGGGAACAGAATCCACCTCGATATTGGCGTTCAACTTCCTGTAATCTATTACCATTCTTTGTTTGCCACCAGGCTTTGGCACTAAAAATGCTGGACTGGCATAGCTGGAATGAGAAGGTTCAATCACCCCTTGGTCCAATAATTCTTGAACCTTCTCTCGCAGAATGGTCATCTTAGGAGGGGCAAACTTGTAAGGGTGTGACCTCACTATTTTCGTATCTGTTAGACTGATTTTATATTCCAGCAGGTGTGTGAGTCCCAAAGTAGGAGTTAACACCTCGGGAAATTCCTCACACAAATGATCTAAGGCCGTCTGCTGGGATGGAGTGAGATGGTCTCGTGCAGAATCGGGACAAGCTACTTCTTGGATACCCGGCTTAGCGCCCTGGTACCCAAGGAACGGAATTAAAACCTCCCGATTAAATTTAAAAAAACATTGGTGCGCTTGGATGTCCATGTCCAGCACGAGACCACTTTTTGCGATAAAATCGGCACCAATGATGCAATCCACTCCCAGAGCAGGAGAAACCAGAAAAGACCACACCCAAGAAAACCCATCAATTTTGATCTTAAAGGAAGTAACCCGGGAGATAGGCAAGATTTCACGGGATGCCGTCCAGCATATAGCAGATGACTTTTCTGACCTTTAAATTAAACCCTTTTGTTCAAGGTCCGCATGTACCCGAGATGAAATGATGGATCGGGCTGAACCGGAGTCAACTAAGGCTCTGAGCTGACCCCCCTTTACCTCGAGCGACAGAAAGGGGCATACAGAAAGTTGTTGCGAGGTAGCGGACTGGACCTTGATATTTGAAGATGGGGCTTTTAACGGCTGCCTGGAGGTCGACGGAAGTTGAACAGAATTGAAGCGGGGGGAAGACATCCTCCGAAATATCTTCCCCTGTCTAATTAGTTTTTTGGCGCTGGTCTAGACATAGGTGGTGCTGGTCGCGCGCGCCTTCGCATACAATTTCTCGCCACGTGTCCCGGGCGGTTACAATTATAACAAATCACAGTAGTTGACGATTTGTTTGCTGACGATTTCGAGCTGGCTGGGCCTGTCGGGGGAAGGTAGGCTCTCTGGCCCCTTCCGATGTCTGAGGTCTTGGTTCGGCTCGTCTACTGTTTCCGCTCGCCTGGTCGGTCATCTGCATGGTCTCCGTCATAACGCAGAGTCGCTCCAGGTCGGTAAACCACTGCGGCCGCTGTGCAAAAACTAGTCGCAGACGGTCGTCGGCAGAGACGCCGTCGAGGATGTGTTGGACCACCTCTTCCTCCGACATGCCCATTCCCAGAATACGCGCTACCTGGCGCATTCGCAGCACATACTGGGCCAATGTTTCGCCCCGTGCCTGTACTTTATAAAAATGCCGATGGCGCAATTGCTCCATCATTCTACTGGGTACGAACGCCCTCAGCACCACCCGGTGGAACTCATCCACGCCTTCCTTACGTCGCATTACCTCCGCCACCCTGTCAGCCATGGTACCGCGACAGTAGGGGAAGATGAGTTCGAGCACCGTTCGCTCCAGCATACCCGGATAGTCCTTTAAGTCAAAGACTATCTTAAAAAACGGGAGTAGTTTATCTGCTTCCAGTCCGTCCACGACTGGCAGTTGTTTAATAATATCGGCAAGTGGGTTGGGCAGGTGGTTGTACGTTGCCGCCCCCGAACCAGTCCGTACAGGCTCTACTTCCCTGTATGAAGAAGTGTTCAGCGCTGAGATCACGGACTCCTCAACAACCGGAATTGGGGTGGATGCTCTTACCGGTGGTGACCCTTGGAGGGTCGAGGTAATCTCCTGTATAATTTCTGTTATATTATATGGTGGCGGTATTATATATGGCGGTTCACTGACTTGTGCCAGTAAATTTTGCAGCCGATGAATCAAGTGCTGCATACGTTGCCGGATCCGCCGGACAACGAGAGAGCATCCCGGTCTCTCCTCCAAACTTTCGACGGATTGAGCCAACTCCTTCAGCTCACCCCACTTTTCTGTACACCGCTCCCACTCACTCTCGGGGTCAGTGATAGTGACCCTTGAGAGCGCATCACCCGCGGTCAGCGCTTCACGGAGCCGCTGCCGTAAGGTTTGGACATTGCCTTGGGTTTCTTTACCCCGGGCCCGGAGCTCGAACTCAATTTCCTCCCTAACAAACAACTCAGGATTTATCGACGTCATCCTTACTTCGCGGTCGGCACACTCAACAAAAACTCTAAAACTTATTCTAACTAATCAGAATCTGAAAAACCCAAGTACTGTTCTTCCAAAGAGTAGACTGCGGGTCCACCTAACGATGCGAGAACTAGCCCACTACCTGAACAGCTCACACTCGATTACACCAGACAAAAGGAACGCGACACACACACAACACACACAACACGAAAAACAAAATACCGACCAACGAAAATTTATTTTAACCATTTCTTAGGTTTCCTCCGGCTACCATTTATCGGCAGAAACCGACTGCCGATCGGGCCATACCGCCTAATCACAAAAAACCGCAACACCTCCCCAAACATGGGTAAGGTAAACTCAGACTAACTAAGCGCCGACTGCGATAAGTCTTGCCCAGGGATTTCCCCTTCTAAAATTTCCTACCACGTGGCACTATTCACTATGCAAGGCGGGCAAGTACATATACATATGTTTCAAACCTTAAAACTAACAAAATATTTTCAACCTTGGGATATAGGGCCTTGAAAATTTTTCTAAGTTCTATTTAAGAACTAAACATTGTGAAAATTTTAAAATATTTCCTAAGTTTGCAAGCCCCGTCACAGCCACAGGACCCTTGTCGTAAGCGCGCTCTGCTACCAAATGTAACCCCTACTTCATTTTGAGTAGTTAAAACAAAAAGAATATTTCCTTTTGTAAAGAGGGGTTACAAGTTAATTAAAACTAGGCTAAGGCCTAGAGAAGCTAAAAATTGCGCTGGATCCAGTAAGACGGGACTTGCAATAAAAACTCAAGAATTAAATAATTAACAATGGTTTTATTATTCTATCTCATAAAATTAATAACAAAAAAAACAACAGTGATTTAGAATTCCCCTTTTAAATGGTTAACAAAAAAAGTATACCCTCTCAACAAGGCCACCTGAAAATATTAACTGAGTCCATGAGAATAATTGCTATGTCACCATCAATGAATTGAAAATGTAAAATAATCATTAACCTCAAAATAAAACTCCCATTAAACTATTTCTTAAAATATAAAATTTATATCATATGTTTCTTTTAAAATGCAGTATATAAATTGATGAAGGTAAATAATTTCATTCACAGTTACTATTAATAATTAAAATAATTATTCATCCAATTTAAATGAACTTTAAAGGTGACACTTACTATACTTGTTAAATAAAATAATTAATTTAAAGAAATGATCAGCCACGATTATTGAGATAGAATACTCGTCTACTGGTGTATATACATTCTAATAATAAAATCCCTATATCCCACCAAAAGTACAGCAATGCATAATATTTATATATATATATATATCCCCCAAAATGTACACAGAAATATACAGACATAACACGTTCCACAAAACAAATTACATATACAATAGTATACAAATACATAAGGGTCTCTTGCCACGCCCTTTTTTTTATATTAGCCTTCTGGTGTATATAAATTCTAAACTTCTGTATTATAGGAATCCCAATTAGGATTAAAGATTTATTTCTATGAATGTACCCGCATGGTGTGGGTTAATTGCACGTCATGTGTATCATAAAGTATTGCATACAAATGTCCCCAGGACATTAAAAATTTAAAAGAAGTGCCTAAGTGGCTAAGTGCTAAAATACTTAATTAAGGTGAGAAATAAAATTATTTAAAATAATTAACGCCCCCCAGTTACCATGATTAATATAAAGAATTTATATAGACTAAAATAGGGCCAGTTAATGTAAAGAAAAAAATTGCACCATATTAGCACCTTATATAAAAAAAATACATTTGTGTGTGTGTCAGAGACAGACATGTTTCTTCAATTTATAACCAGTCTCAACAACCTTGTTTCAACAACCTTGTTTCGACAAACAAGTTGAAAAGTGTTTCGACAGGCACAGCTTGGTTGAAACTAATTTAAAATAACACCTACCTCCCCAGTAATCTTTTATACAAATGACCTAACCTGATTTTAAAAATAAGAGAAAATATGTTTTTAATGCAGAGTAAATTAAACTTGAGAAAATAATAATAACAAAACTGACTTTAAATCTGTAGCGAAAGTACTATAAAGAAATGAGTGGAAAACTAAGTTGGATGCTGTGTGGTACACATGTCAGTCTCTGAACTGACAATTTACTATACAGGTATTGAAATTTACAATTAATACTTAGTGTTCACACTAAACTGTCCCATCAATTGGGGATCCAAATGAATGTATACTGGTGCCATGTTGATTCTACGTGTGAATATAAAATGGATATTTTTCACCTGCTTTGTGTGCCCAGAAGGATGATCTTATTTATACCGTGGCGATCTCATGATTGGCATGTTGTTGCGGCCTGGTCTCTTCGGTGTCGAGTGTGGAGCTTTAAGATGGCATTTCGTTCAGTGTTAGAAGGACTTGTCTCTGTTCAGTGAACCCTATTGTCACACATTACATTTTTAGTGAGAGACCACACACAAATGCCCCCACTGCTTGGACACCCTCCAAAATACGTAAATAAAAAACAACACCTAGTTATGTTGTACATAATAAAACTTGGTAACATTATTTTGGCCAACATGCCTTACTTAAAAAAGTTCTCTAACAATGATTCTTTATAACGCTTTATAACTTGAACCTCACTGAATGTGAGTTGCTTTTGCAATATAATAATTTATCTTAGCTCTGTGACATCTTATGAACTTATTACTTTGAGTGAAATTGGGGTTACCACGTGGCGAAGAATTTATTTAAAACACATAGTTTTTTACTCCATAGAATTTGAGAATACTACTACTTTGAATGTGACATGATTTACGTTTAAAACGTGCCTGAGTAAGTTCCCAATTATGTATGTATAAAGTTTTACTGTCATTGTAGCAAAACTTTATACCACTTAATGACGACAGATTGTGTAACAGGTTAAGTGCTCAACCTAATCTCGTTACATCGGTGTTAATGAAAGTGTAAAATTAAATATATTGTGGTTATTGTACTTTAGGTATTAAAGCCGAGATTCTGACACTTCAATACTCAAGTTTTATTGGTTTATAAAAACTTTACGAACAATTACGTCTTTCACCATGCATGATTCAACAAGTGGGGGCTTACTCAAGCTTACTAAAAAAACATTTTCTCCTTTAACAATTTGGTATATAATTAATATAATGAAATCAAAACTTACCGCAGTCATTAAGAAACTATCTCATATTGAAAAGAAGACGACGCTAGATATTTACACTAAACCCTCCACCGAAGAGATCTTCTACGAGGTCGTGAGTTAGACTTCCATTTTGAGACAAACCTTAGAGAAATTCGGCGTCGTGTACGTTTGCGTAACGAAATTAACGCCAGGGAGCAGCACGGGGATTTTGGTACCACCGAGAGTCGGCAAGTGCCGCCCCCCAACAGCCGTTGTCTAGATTATTAATTTTTCCTAAACACAGGTAGAGCGCAGCACTAATTACTGCCTTAAATTTCGTACTGTCTTTACCGTACTCGCGGTACTGTCGTAATAAAATTTACTGAACTCGCGCTGAATCATTTGACTCAGCACAATTAGCTAGATACAAACTTGAGAAAAGCTTAGTAATATTCAAGAACGATAACAAACTTTATTTGATGCTAATGTAAACAGTTATTTTGCCAGGAAACTGAGCCGGAATTGTTGAAATATTCGAAAAAGTCATCCCTTATTTTCTTCGCTTCAACTGCTGAATTGCCTCTGGTTGTTTGAAGTTGTATCATCTGTTGTGTTTCTTGTCTCCATGAACCTTCTTCGATTGTGCCACTTGCAGTATTTTCATAATCTATATCCTCGCGTTGCACGTAGTACCCACTATTTCTTTCAGACAAGTAGCTGTGTAGATGACAACAAGCCATCACTATAGTTCGAACTTTACTCGGTTCGAATTTAATGGCTCGTTGGAATACTTTGAACCTTAATGTTAAAATTCCAAATCCATTTTCAACAATCCTGCGTGCTCTGGACAATCTATAGTTGAAAATACGTTTTTCATCCGTCAGAACTGCTCTGTTGTAGGGCTTCATAAAATTTGGCAGTAGTTGAAAAGCTTCATCCCCAACAAACACGTAGGGAAACTTTTTATTTGTGCCTGGTAATTCTCGTGGATCAGGAATGCTTAATTGGTTTTGAGAAAACTTTTGCCAAAATATCGTGTTCTTCAAAACTCCACCGTCTGATATTCTTCCATTTGCGCCAATCAATCATGATAAACTGATATTTTGCATTGACAATTGCCATGAGCACAATACTGTAAGATCCTTTATAGTTGTAGTAGTAAGAACCAGAATGGGGGGGGGGGGTTGTATCGATACATGTTTGCCATCAACACTACCTATACAGTTATGAAAGTTCCATCGTTCTTCAAACTCCTGGGCCAGCTGAATCCAATCCTCTGCAGTCTTGGGTACCTGAAAAAAAAACAAAAAGTGTCACTACTTTCCTTCACAAACAGTTAGGAAATGCTAACGGACGGTGACCACACAGAGGTTTCCATTACACATCAAAATTTCTAAACACTACTTGAGGCACTGCCCTGTAATGCATGAATTACTGTTCAATATGTTTCTTTTATTAATATGGATATTTTATTTTTACTAATTTGTTTCTTTATGTTGCAGAGCCAGACTATAACTGATGAACAATCGCCTACAACATCTGCTGACCAGCCATCGTCATCCCCTACTGCTTCTCCTCCTCCATCAAAGAGAAAGAAACAATCTTCACAAGATTCTACTCAGGAACTAGTTGGTTTAGCTACTGCATATTTCAAAAAGCCTGAAAGTGAATCGGAAATAGTAGCTAGGGGATGGGCTATCAAACTAAGCAGATTGGCTCCAGACCAGAGACGTTTTGCAGACAAAATTATTAGTGACACCTTGTTTGAAGCAGAACTGGGCACATTAACAAGGTATGGAGTGCGGTTTTTAACGCCATCGCAATCCATGTTGTCACCTTCGCCTTCCTTGTCACCAGCACCTATCTACAGGTCACTGTACTCTTCCTCAAGCTATGGATCATCTCCATCACCCAACGGATTCCACCATAATATGAATCACGCATCATTACCTAATTACATGAATCTAATCTTCAGCACATACAACAAACAATTCCAGAAAACCCTTCAACAACCAACCGTCTGGAGCATGTAGAGGTTGCTGATGGGGAAACTGCGGGAGATTTTTTTTCTAAATTTTCTTCGTTTTAAGCTAATGATCTAATAATTTTAATAATTTTATAATAACTTCTCTTGACAAATAAATACTTTGTAATCCTGTTTACATCTATTTGAGTAAAATTTTTAAACTGCCTATATACTTTGCAGTCTGGTTGTACTTGTGCTTATTTTATATTTTTTACTTTCTGCTTATTGTCTAGAAGAATAATGAAAAATTAATACATACCTGAATATTGCATCTCAGTGCTTGTGTTATTGCTTCGCAGGTTTCTATAATGATGTTTTCCAATGTCTGAGGGGCGATTGCACACATAAACTTCATGTCTTCCAAATCCATTCCAGACGCTAGGTATCTCAATGTTATAGAAAGTCTTTGGCTTGCAGGGATAGCTTCGCGCATAACAGTGTCTTTTTTTTGGATTTTCTGGCCTAACTAGCTCTAATAAAGTTTGAAAGCCTTCTTCGTCCATTCGAAGAAAATTTTTGTAGGCCTAGTCGTCCGGTTCTGTAGAACGCAAAAAATTCAGCAAATGTTCGTGTGTAAAGCGGCTTCTCAGCTTGTACCACTCTTTGGACTAGCGTCTATTTCTCTTTGATTTTTTTTGTTCGCACAGTGAAAGAGTCAATGCTAGAAAACCCAAATCCGAACTGGAAAACATTTCGAAATTCACAACAAAAACACCACTGAAACAGCCCCGACCATGCAGCACGAATATTTTTGCCAGAATGAGTATTGGTGAGAATATTGATGCGTTTTGAAGCATATATTGATGCGCGCTTCAATATAGAGCGTCAATATTGAAGCGAATATTGACAATATTATTGATCGTTTAGGGGACGCTTAAGACCCTCTTTTTTTAGCTTACTGTTTAAACAAATAAAAGTCATGGTTAGGAAATATGTGATGTTTGATGTGTCTGCACAATGCGTGAAAGAGAGAAACATTCAGACAAAGAATATAAAGTATTTTTAACAAAAACAATAGAAAATATAAAATGAAAAGTACAATTATTTCTGAATTACAAGATTGAAACAGCATATGAACAAATCAAAGGAAGATTTGTTGTTCTGTGACGATTTCATTAATAAAAAATATGTTAATTAATTAAGTTGATAATATATAAGCGGAGAAATGTTAAATTCTTAATAAAATCTCACATTGTAAACTAAATCTTATGGCAATCATTTAATAATAATAATATTTAATATAAGTCTAATAATAAAATTAAAAGGGAATGGAATTGTACAGAAAGGGTAAAGCTCATTAATTTATCCTGCATAAACAGGCGCTGACCAGAATTAACTTGTTTTCTGACCCCTAAATAAACTAAGTATTATTGTAAATTTGTTATTATTTAAATAATTAAATAAGACCATTGTTACGTACCTTGATAACTTCTGTAACTAAGAATATCTCTATTTAATTATTTAATCAAACCGTAGTCCTTTAATTAAAATTAGAAACACGGAACTACTTTTATGTTGCCTAGTAATTGTCTTGAGATTACTACTCTCCCCCTTAACTATTTCTGCCACTTGCAATGGAGCGCTCACGCCGTAAGCAGCGTAAAGCGTTGGTTCGCTACGTATATATTTAAAATGTGAAAGGCTTGATTCAATGACTATTTAAATAAGTAAATTTGTGTGGTGATGACATCTCTCTATATTATAAAATAACGGACTATGTAATTTATACAGTTTTACAAACAAGAAGGTGATAGTCAACTAATCTATAATCATGTGAAGTGTATAACAGTGAAACAAACTTTCTATCTATGTATTCTAACTACAAGAATTACTAAGAATAACTACAGTCGCCTGAGATGAATGTACCACACCAGGAAGGATTTGACATACTTCTAGAACTTCACCGTCACAGTATGATAACGTAACGACTGAACTTCAAGAAACATCAGGAGGACCGAAGAACTAATTCTGCAGCAACTTCAGGAAACACACAGGTAACATGGAGGCTTGTCTTCCATGGTTAAGAGTTACAAAATTATAAACCCCAAAAGACAATTTAAATTATCATATTAAAGACTTTAAAACTTATGCTTTAAATGTAATAACATTAAAGACTTTAGAAAACTGACATTTTAGGTAACATGTAGTGTAAAATCTAATAACACTAGTTATAGCAAAAAGGTAAAGTTTAAACTAAAAGTTTTGTTGTTTTAGAAGATTAATAAAAAACCATTCTTCAAATGGTTAGAGTTTCAATATTGTACATGGCAAGGTGACCATTATTCATTTAATATATTTAGTCCCGGATCCGTGGAATTAATAAAAAAGGATGTACATCATATTTTGAGGCCCCTTTGTAAAGGAGTAATTTATATATTTAATCATATAGTAAACTATATTGTTTGAGAGCTTTCAATAGAGAACTTAATCACCAAATGTAATAAAGAGATGTCATCTGAGTACCGAGTAAACTGAGTGCATAAATCAACAGTCTCCCCTTCCTAATATCCTGCTATAAATTGTTTTATTTGTTGTGATTATTTTCAGTGCTTCACAACGAAGGCAGCCTGTATAATTGGCACATCCAATTATTACTGGTTCCCTAAGTTATAACTCAAGAGAAGAGGTTATAGTTCGTTATGTGGTCAATATTCTTTTGTTTTATTCAGTGAAATCTCGAAAACGTCATTAGAAGTAAATTTTGTGCGAAACAAGAAAAAACTGGAGACACGTATATATAGGCATATTGACATAATTTTAATAATATAAGGTTCCTTGTGTAATTTTAGTTTGTATGTTAACCTAACAACACCAACTTTTGGTGTCACAGGCACGCATTGGAATTATATTATTGCTAGAAACATTTTTCGTAAAAAATATGAAAATGAAACAGATTACAACCGTCAACAATCTATTTTGTAACGAATACAAATAAGTGTTCACGGTTTCTATTGTCTAATTAAAACTACATGCGATATTCACTACATATCGATGCCAATAATCGGATAATCGAAATATTGAAAATGAGTGGAGGTACGCTTATTGGGACGGTACCCAAACTTGTATTGTGTTATCGGTTTAAAGTGAACCTGTATAACTGAATAATAACTACATAGTATTCTAAAAAAATGAAAAGGAATCATTCTCGATACAGAAATGAACAAGGATTTCATTACTTATAGGAGAATATGCTTCACGAACGTACCTCCGTTGGTAGCAAACAGGTTTTACTTGACTTTTTTATAAAATAAGTGCCGAACTATTACATACTTTTTCATTCGCCTATGTAGCGAACAGAATCGATTAGGGCATATTACTTGTTATATCGATCTGGTAGTGATGGTTGTGTTGCTTAGCAACGAAAGTTGGGTAAACAATAGCAGAGCCATGGAACTCTGGGAGGACAGAGAAGTTAGGTTCGACGTACCATTTTCGTAAGTTTTTGGTAGATTTTAAACGATAATTGACAATAACGTCCTTTGTAGACATACGGAGGAATCCATTTTTTGTACTGGTACTGTAGTTTTTTCTCATTACAATTTCAGTTCATATAAGAATAGGCTAAACCAGGTAACCGAAGTCCGTATTATTCGAAATATTATTATAATATTAATGTTTCTGTTAGTAACTTAATGTGGGGTTGTAATTATGATGGGGGTGATTGGTGTGTAACCTGGAAAAGCACCTCTTTATTGTGCTCTGGTTATGTAATGTAATATTCTCCTTGACTTAGATAATAGACCACATACCACAGACCCGGCGGCTGTGGAAAGATATATAGTAAAGGGTTTTACGAGGCTGTACTTATAAGGTCTCATTGTGACTGCCCCCCCCATACTTCTCTTGGTTATTGCTCCTAATTATTGAGGTAGTGGATCCAAAGAACTTTTTTTTTTTGTGAGGGCGGGACAAATGTGAGAAGAAAAGCTGATTCTTTTTCAAATTTCTTCTTTCAGAAGAAACCAGATTTCTTTTTTTAAATCTTTTGGGCGGTTCTCGAATGTCATGTTTGAAAGTAAATTTAGGCTTGCCATAAAAATTAGAAAATAATTTGCTTTCAATAAATTATGGGTAAGGGCTTAGCTACTGTTCTTCACTTCATGCCTGTCTCTTTCATGAGTGGTCATTTTTGTTATGGTACTCAAATTTTGCGAAGGTTTTGCAAGTTTGGGGAGGTAGACTATATTGTTCTCAGAATCTTGTTTTAATGTTTCCATAATATGACTTCATAAACTTTTGTGGTAAAGTGATTACACTTTTTTTGGGACAACATGATTTATAATACTGCTGGGATATTTTCCCTATTACGTGATGTCACTTCTGTATTAGCTAGATTGTGGCCCAGTGACTAATATCAGCCAGTATGAGTTTAGTCAATGAGGATGTGACAGTATTAGAATAAAATGCATGGTGTATCTAAAAATAGTATTATTTTTCTCTGTTATTAAAGATTATTTAAATAGGATACCTCTGATACTCCAATTCTAAAACCATAAATCTAGTTACTGACATGGTAATTTAGAAAGGTTTTATCAGAAAGTTTTACAGTTTCTATTTGATACCTTTGGTTACACAAGTAATTTTCTCTGTCTCCACAATCTGTTATCCCATGTTGTCTCTATCTTAATTAATTTTTCCTTTACAATGTTTACTTAAATCAGTTCAATAGATCTGCCATCAATCTGTTAAAAGAGTCCAGATTTTGCTGCCATTTATGTAATAACTGATATGAGTGAATAACCAAGTTCATTGAATTTTAAAAGTCTAAACTTAGTTGTGTAGCTTATTATTTTACTCTAAGAGTTTTTATGTTGTTCAATTGACCTGTGACTTGCCACAATTTTTCTATTTTTGTTGAATTCTTCAGAGCTGTTCTATGAAGATTAGAGACTTGCATAATAAAAAAATCACCAAATTAATAATGCTGATGGCATGCACTGTCTGTTCCATCTTAGAACGAACATTTTTATCTTTTCTTCATTTACAGAATCTTATTTTGTATTTCCCTTTATCCAAGTTTTGGAAAACTTACAATAATGATCTAACATGAAGAGATCGAACAATAATGAAAAACTTTTCTACATGGATAAGGACATCTTGGTCTACTTGAGCAATGTTGATTGTAGACTAAAGGATGATGTTAAAAGTTTAAAAGGACAGCAATCACCATAAATCTGACATAAATGAATCAAGAGTGCCACTATTGCTCTTCTGTTTTTCAACTGTGTACTTTAGAAAGCTTATTTAAGTACTATGTAATGTGGAATACCTAGTAATACTTCTATACATATAGACCTCTCTCTTCTATTAAGAGAGACTGAGAGTTTACC
Organism: Magicicada septendecula; assembly: GCA_034769895.1. Lineage (NCBI taxonomy): Eukaryota > Metazoa > Arthropoda > Insecta > Hemiptera > Cicadidae > Magicicada > Magicicada septendecula. The sequence continues at coordinate 430,210,254 of CM068372.1, forward strand.
AATCAATATCATGTTGTATGTCTAATAAGTAAATAAGAGTGAAGAAATCTGACAAATTTGCATAGGTTTTTTTAAATTACAGGACCAATCAGTTCTTCTATTCTTATTATCTGTTACTGTGCTTTCTGTTTGATACAAAGCTATGGTAGAATTGTAAATGGAATTGTTGAATTATTGTATTTTACAGGTAACACAGGTGGTGGATATCAGAATATTTACTATTCATTGTTTATTTAATTGTTCCAGACAAATGAAAGTTCGTTCTGGAGAAAAATTTTTGGATAGAATGGATTTTGTGGAGGACACAAAGGGAAATGGTGGAGACAAAGGTCGTCTTGTTGTTACTAATCTTCGAGTGATGTGGCACTCTTTGACAATTGCAAGGATAAGCCTATGTTAGTATAATTGAAACTTATAAGGAGGAATACATGTCTCAGTTCTAGTTGTACTCCATGACCAGTTTTTTATTTACTATACATAAACGTGTGCACTGTTCCTTGTTATATACCACCATACCACTTCAGAGTTTGTAAGGTATTTATTGTTTTGTAATGTGAAGTAGCTATGTGACATCCAGTAAACCAGAAATTTCTTGAAGTTTCAAATTAAAATTTTCAAAGACTATTTTTAAGAATTTCAACATTTTTAAAAATGTATGCTACATACATATCAGTGACACACCAAATTTACGTGAGAGCTTTATGCGATAAAAAGGACCATCAAAATTGACTATGCACATATTAGTTATTTGTTTATCCGTAGTGTTGTTCTTATAAAAATGAAAATAGAATAGTTTGTCTTCAGTGGGCATTCAAAATGTTACAGTTCCCCACTTTGCTCACCGTAGTTCCTTTTATTTAAAACACACCCACACACACACACACACACCCACACACACACACACACACACACACACACACACACACACACACACACACACACACACACACACACACACACACACACACACACACACACACACACACACACACACACACACACACACACACACACACACACACACACACACACACACACACACACACACACACACACACACACACACACACACACACACACACACACACACACACACACACACACACACACACACACACACACCTTTACTATATTTGGTGTATGATAAAAATATATCATAACAAATTTCATTTTGCGGTAAATCTATCAGAGGGAGAGTGAAAATGAAATACATTATGCAGTACCAGTACCTTCAGTATTATGAGAACTTTAGCATTTCTGTATGTTGGTTTTGTTGATTTCCATATTTTTTATGATAGTCTAAAATAATGATCATGCATTGCATAAAGTAAGTAAATAAAGAAAATCAGTCTTGTCTGGTTTGTCATATGACGACAGAGGTGAATAGAAAATAATGTTATGATAATGGTTGATTGGAACTCAGTAATAGAGCAAGTGGAAGTATAAGGAATTGCTGAGTGCCCTTTATTGTTGTTGCTGCTTCAACTGTATCTTCAAGGTCTGTTCCTCTGCCTCATGTTCGTCTTTAGTGGAATACAAAAAACTGATGTTGTCAATATTGGCTTTAGCCCAATCATAAAGTTGGCGAGGGGTCATGATTTGTTCATTGTAAACCATACACAGACTGGACAATGCTGCTAAACGTTTTACAGTTCCTCCTACACGTCACATGCATTCTTTCCATGTGATGATGCAAAAAAGTTCCATTTGTGACGTCTCCCTTGTTAAGACAACACAAAAGTCGGGAACTAGTTCAATTCGTTACCGGTTAATTAAACTAGCTGCCATTGTTAGTAAAACTTCCTTACTAACAAATTATAACACATTATTACATAGGAAATGATCAAGGATTGCATAAATTTATTCACTCACTTGGTGTTAGCAAAAACATCTCTTTATTACTATTCAAATCTCATGGTTTGAATTACTCTAGTAAATTCTGCTTTTAATGCTTTAAAAATATTAAATGTATTATTCCTTTTATCTCAAAAGTACTCATCTAGATGTAGTTTTAAGTACCTCGGATCCGGGTCTGAACTTTGTTAAAAATTAATTTGTCCCAACTTTAACCAAATTATTTGAAGAATAATATTGGTTGTAAACTACAGAATTACCTTACATTTAGATATCGTGATGTTACTACTACTTCATTACAGAAATTACAAATCTTATAATTTATTCTTTACATTATCAATAGTTCTTTACTGTTCTTTTGTTGAAACAAAACTTTACAAATGTTATGTTTGGATATCACCTGAATTTATCATGAGGTTGTTGTGGGGTCCCTGATGGTCATCTTCTGTCGTCTTCTAGTGTGCAATACATGGTTCCTGTTGATGCTACATTTGGTTGATTGTATCTGGTAGTCTCGACGATCGGATTTTTACTTGAAGTTCATACTGTTGTAGTTTGAATTTTCCACTTCTGGAGTTTGTAGTTCACATTTTACACCTTAATTACAGTTTATATTTTGCAGTACTAAAGTCTGGTAAGTCACATATCTTGCTACTTACAGTTTCATTTTTTTTTAGAGATGTGTCGGCTACGTTTTCTGTTCTTTTTTATTAACTCTTAGCACACTACATTATATATTTTTTTATTATTATTTCCACGCTACATTCTTTTAAAATAATATCACCACAAACTGGATATAATGTTTCTTAACGGCATACATCTTCGTGCATATGGACAACACAAAACTGACATCTTTACATGTCGAAGTTTCACTAGCGATTGTGTGCATAGTTTAGCGGCGAGGGGACAGTAAGCTAGCGTAATTTTACGCACTGAGAAAATAGTTCATTCTTTTATTTAGTATTCATTATTTATTAATTAGATTGTTAATTATACTTTATGCTAACTTTGTTACGAATTAGAAATTTCCTTATTTATATAGTCGTATTTTAAATAATTAACGTAATTATTATTAATAGCTAACTAACACCGTTCTTTGCGTGTTGGTACGGGACAATTTCAAGTTGATGCAGGAATCTAGGTATAGGTAAGGGGTGGATAATACTCTTACTAGTTAGAAGGCAAAATTTTTTTATTTGTGCGATTTACGATATTTTTTAAAATTGTCACATCCTCCTGCACCTAACGATGAAAAACGGGGTGGTGGGGTAATAATAGCAAATCTAATAAACACAATTACATTTTTATCGTTCGTGCAATTCCCTTCCTCTCATTTCTTAACTACTACCTTAATATTATTTACATATAAATAAACATTACTTATTTATCTATGTATTGCTCTTAGTTAATTTCCATAACTTCACAATATAGTGGCCCGACTGATTACATTGCATACTCTAACTATATTGGTTAGCTTTCTGCGCTTTCTTTAACCCTTGTAAAGAATTTTTCAGTGCGGCGCCATTGTGACTGTGTTACGTAATTATCCCTATATCTCTTAATTCTACTACAGTAATCTAAAGCCAATCCCATACTTGACCTTAGATTCATTCTTAATTACCTCTAATATAACCTAAAGCGGATCCCATACTCCACTTTAGATTATTTCTAATCCTAATTTCTTACGCTACTGAGAGAAGCGGAATTTCACAAAGGGGAATCTTTATTTACTTTTAAACAATGAGCAGTTACAATCTAAGAGGGGTCAAACACTCGACGCATTGTATTATACACTAGGGAGGTTTTCATTGTTTAGCGATGCTACCATTTATAACAATAGGGGAAGGCTTACTACAATATTTCTGGTACAAACGGGTTTGTCTCTATTACTAGCAAGCTGGGGGAATTATTTTGAACAGGCCACAACCGGGCGTTTACACGATTCAAGTATACTTTTATTACACGTTATTTTTATTTAAGCTATTATTAAACCTTTTTTATTTAAAGTACTTATTATTTATTTTATATCAAACACTTATGAAATTTGAATTCATTTAAACACACATATATATATATATCTTATTACATATAGAATCTTACACTAATTAATCAAATTAAATTTATCTCACAACAATTCAATTTTCTGTATTATCATATGTAATTAGTCAAAACAAAACGCTAATACCATTGTATAGCAGAGAGAAATTTCATATACGAAAAGTTCATTGGTTTAACAATAGCACAAAGGGTCAGCTGTTTTGGGGTGTCGTATTGTTGACTAGGGTGGTAACATAGGTAGGACAATTCAGAACAGGAAAAGATCGTGTCTAAGGTTGTCTGTTAGGTTAGCGAGGGGAGGTTTTGAATGAGATGCTTACATACAAAAGGGGAGAGTTTACATTTCTCAACACGTATTTAACATGAACAGACTGGTTCGTACCGACAGGTTTAGAATGGAATATTTACCAGCGATGACTTGTTTGTTAGTGCAAAGTCACGATACTAATATTATTATATCTTAACTAAAATTTTACTCATTTATTTTTATTTATATTTCAGAGTGAATAAATTTATGTTTGTCAAAGTTATAGTTAAAGAATTATAACAATATATAATATAATTATTACAACAACATAATACACAATTATTATTATTTTTACAAAGCAGGGTGCCGCAATTTTCTATGCGTCATGATGCTTACAAACCTTTTATATAAATCAGCAGAGTGGCACAATTTTGGTACCGTAAAAGCTTGGTACGACATCACAAACATTGGGAACTAGTTCAATTCATTACCGGTTAATTAAACTAGCTGCCGTTGTTAGTAAAACTTCCTTACTAACAAATTATAACACATTATTACATAGGAAATGATCAAGGATTGCATAAATTTATTCACTCACTTGGTGTTAGCAAAAACATCTCTTTATTACTATTCAAATCTCATGGTTTGAATTACTCTAGTAAATTCTGCTTTTAATGCTTTAAAAATATTAAATGTATTATTCCTTTTATCTCAAAAGTACTCATCTAGATGTTAGTTTTAAGTACCTCGGATCCGGGTCTGAACTTTGTTAAAAATTAATTTATCACAACTTTAACCAAATTATTTGAAGAATAATATTGGTTGTAAACTACAGAATTACCTTACATTTAGATATCGTGATGTTACTACTACTTCATTACAGAAATTACAAATCTTATAATTTATTCTTTACATTATCAATAGTTCTTTACTGTTCTTTTGTTGAAACAAAACTTTACAAATGTTATGTTTGGATATCACCTGAATTTATCATGAGGTTGTTGTGGGGTCCCTGATGGTCATCTTCTGTCGTCTTCTAGTGTGCAATACATGGTTCCTGTTGATGCTACATTTGGTTGATTGTATCTGGTAGTCTCGACGATCGGATTTTTACTTGAAGTTCATACTGTTGTAGTTTGAATTTTCCACTTCTGGAGTTTGTAGTTCACATTTTACACCTTAATTACAGTTTATATTTTGCAGTACTAAAGTCTGGTAAGTCACATATCTTACTACTTACAGTTTCATTTTTTTTGAGATGTGTCGGCTAAGTTTTCTGTTCTTTTTTATTAACTCTTAGCACACTACATTATATATTTTTTTATTATTATTTCCACGCTACATTCTTTTAAAATAATATCACCACAAACTGGATATAATGTTTCTTAACGGCATACATCTTCGTGTATGTGGACAACACAAAACTGACATCTTTACATGTCGAAGTTTCACTAGCGACTGTGTGCATAGTTTAGCGGCGAGGGGATAGTAAGCTAGCGCAATTTTACGCACTGAGAAAATAGTTCGTTCTTTTATTTAGTATTCATTATTTATTAATTAGATTGTTAATTATACTTTATGCTAACTTTGTTACGAATTAGATATTTCCTTATTTATATAGTCGTATTTTAAATAATTAACGTAATTATTATTAATAGCTAACTAACACCGTTCTTTGCGTGTTGGTACGGGACAATTTCAAGTTGATGCAGGAATCTAGGTATAGGTAAGGGGTGGATAATACTCTTACTAGTTAGAAGGCAAAATTTTTTTATTTGTGCGATTTACGATATTTTTTAAAATCGTCACACATTCAGCCTTAATTCCAAAATTGTTCTCATGATGGCATAGATTGAGGAAGTTGGATTTGTTTTTGTACTGTGATGCTGCTCCGTCTGAAAAATAATGGAGGTTTCGGGTGTATGTGGCAGGTTCTCTTTAAGAAAGTCAATCATGAGGCGTTGAAATAAATGAACAGCAACGGTATCGTGTGTCATACAATCAGAAATGATAACTAAGCTAAGGTATGCCACCTTTTTGCTTTCCTCATCCATGTAGTATATAACAAATGGATGTATTGTTGCTTGAGCATTATTCCAGTGAAAGCCTTGTGCAGCATCTTGAAGTACAAATGCATAATTTTCAGCAAAATCACAAAGCACAATGCATTGGTTTTGAGGTAGATTTTCTTTTAAGTGTCGCAAGTACGAAGACTGTTGAATAGCAATGAAAGAGTGTCTTAAGAGTTTTGGCAAACGCTGAAACAAATAATCCACAAACTCTTCTGTTGGTTTTGTAACAGTTTCCAGGACACACTTGTTATCAATCTGCATCCATTGTTTGAAACTCACATTTTCAATGCTATTTAGCTCAAAAGCTTCTTCAAACCTAGCCTTCACTTCAAATCGTCACTTCCTGGGCAATTAACACAATTTGCAAAATAACATTTACATGTTGGAGTTTTGCAAATTATATTGCTTGTTACATCTTTGTATTTTTTAATAGGGAGCTTACCATTTGTTAATTCAGGTATTTTACAATGAGCCATCATTACTTTGGCATTCTGATGTAGTGTGCAAACGCACACAGTGTGTGTCCCACTGGACCCAGGAAGAACACAATGCTTGGGACGAAGCTCACAAAATTTATTAAATCCAATTTTCTGATCTGGGTAACGCTCCTTGAATAGTACGTATGCTTCTATTAATGTACTTAGAATTAAATACTTTTGCACATGTACACGTTTGCCATATTTTTTCACCGAAACAAAGTCTTTTTTACCTGGCATTTGATGACTAACTTCATCATTTTGATAGAAATCCTTGACTAAGGCCACCATTGCAGGGTCCAATGTTCTTCCAGGCTTTGGGAATGACATAACACCTTTTTCATGTAACAGTTTGTTTGCCTTTCTAGCCATAAAGTTAGACACTCCAAATTCAGTTTCAATTGTTTTTAGGGTCCAGCTTTTGGGAAGTGTAATTAGAATCTGCATTCTCACACTTTTGTCTGTAGACTACTACAGCTACTACTGTTGAACTTTTCTTTTAATTTATTAATAACTTCATTGTCATTATTTTTTACAGCATCAGAGTCAGAGGTACCTGGACTTAAATTTAGAACTTTTGTTCGGAAAGCTTCAGTCACTTTTTTGATCTTTTCATCTGGGTATTTTTTTCACTTAAACACTTTCTTTTTATTGGTGTTTCATCTATAGCAGCAAGACTTTTGTTTAAGGCTTCAATTGCCTCTACTTTTCCTGGAATTGAACATGTGTTTTGAACTTGTACTTCAGGAACATTTAAATGATACTGCGATTCTGAGCTGTCCGAATGCAATTCTTCTTGCTCAGTGTGAATTTCTGGTAGCTTTAAAACAGCTTTACAACAACCACAACATATCTTGTCGCCTTCATGTAATTTGGCATTACGTTTTAAAACATTTTCATTCACAGGTCTCAGTCTTTTTTTTGTAGTAATAATGACCAGCCTTTTTAAACGGATTACAACAATATACTGAAAAATGTTTTGTTCGACTGGGTTCACCCATATTGTTATCACAGGAGAACACTTCTTTCACATCCACTAAAAAAGTAATAACGTATAAAAATCATACTTTTATGCAAAACACTTTTTAAGTGACACTGCCAACAACTAACTGTTCACTCACTGAGATCTTAAAGGAAACTAAGCAAAAACTGAGCTAGAGTGGGTATGAGTCACACTCCTGTAAGAACATGATTCAGACAAGTCTGTACAGGCTTTCTGTGCTGTGCCAGAACACCTGTAATTGGCAGATATTTTATTCACAATGATCTTAAATAAGTTATGGCTTGATTATTAATTTGTTTGTAGGTTTAGTAAACCTCTATTATAATCCCTACTGTAAATTGGTTACCTTAGAGCCTATGTATATTTTTTACCTTTAAAAAAAATTTATGATTGATTGCAATCTAGCCCTTACCTTAAAACATTGTCATACGTTTTTTGGCATAACTCCTGATCCCATTGAGACCCCACTTTAAAAGTTTCAGGATCTATAGCTTATAATATTACAAGAAACATATATTTTTTCAAATTTTTTAAAAAACACTATTTCAAAAATGTATTTTTTGGATTTTCAAAAAAATTTCACCAAACATAGTCAAGTTTGTAGCATATCAAATTAAACCATGTAAGATTCTCTTTAAAATGAGAGTTCAAACAAGTCTCTAGGCCTTATAGAACTTGAGTTATTCAAGAACTAAAAAGTTTGTGAAATCAAGCCAAAAAACGGTATTTTTTCTAAATTTTAAAAATTAATTACATCAAAACCCAAACAGGTAAAAAAAATCTAAAAATATATTCTCATTTCTATCATATGGGAGAATGAGTCCTGAAAGTTTAATTGAAATCTGAAATGGTCAGGTTGAGTGACAGGTTGATTTGGCATGGAATGACCCAGTTGAAGAGATATACTAGATGCTTTGGAAGGTACGTTAAATATATCTGAATATCTCAAACATATGCTAAAAGATTATCTCAACAACTGGTACAGTAGGCTAAAATTGAAAGTTAAGGGCATATGCGCAGAAACCAATTTATGGATGGACGAGTCCACTTTGAAATTATGAATGGCGGGAGGGTACCAGAGAATCAGCTGGTATGCAAGTGAAGGTGTCGCCAACTTTGCGTGTGATGTTTTAGTTACCCGTACATTGTTAGTTATTGTGTGACCTACTATCTCAGTCGTGCATTTGTTATTATTATTTAAATTTATTATTAATTATATCGTTGTTTTACAGTCATTCATTTTTATTAATTATTTAAATTTTTAGTTAATTTCTATTGGTAGTTTTTATTTTCAAATTACGCATTATTTTAATTATTTGTGTTATCATCCAGTAACAAGATTTGTTAAAATTTGATACTTTTCCTTCAACTAGTAAAGACAGGAAAGATATTCATAGTCAAGCACGGGAAGTAATAATACATAGTTTTTTGTTGTTCAGGATTAAAAAGATTCTTGCAATTAAATTAATACGAAGAACGCGTTCATTTATGTAATGGGAAATTGTAGATATAGTCGCATGTAATTAAGGAGTGGAAGTGTACAGTTTGCAAATTCCATTGCGATAAGAACGGTCAGAAAGGCTGTAGCTTTTTACGGCTCAGCAGTACACAAGGACAGACCAAACAACACTCGGATATGTTTATAAAACATTCTGATATGTAACAGCAACACATTCCGATACGTGTGAACAGTACGTATCATTTGCTTGATTTGTCTAGTAATACAATTACAACATTATTATTGTTATTAATATTTGATTTATGTTGGAAACAGTAAACGTATAATTCTTTTTTTAAAGCCAGCTGTGTGACTGTAGGCACGCACACGCACACGCACACACACACGTACGCACGCACGCGCGCGCGCGCGCGCGCGCACACACACACACACACACACACACACACACACAGAGAGAGAGAGAGAGAGAGAGAGAGAGAGAGAGAGAGAGAGAGAGAGAGAGAGAGAGAGAGAGAGAGAGATTCGTGGTGACATATTTGCAAACAAACCTTAACAGTCGCGAGTTTTGTTACTGTTAAGAAATGATATTCATAGGTTGGCAACACCGTTGCTGGTAACTACAGTTCTCTTCTCACATCTCACAGCGACTCCCTCCACATCGCCTTTCCCCTCTGACCATAAGTGTTTCGCGCATTTCCATGCCCTTAACTTTCAATTTTGCTATATTTGCTGTATAACACTACAGAAGAAAGAAAGAGATCATGGCTGGGATACAACAGTTCAGTGTTGGGCTCGGACTTATGGAATGTGATATATGATGATATGTTAAACTTGGCATGCCAGAGAATTGCTTTTTTGACACCTACATGCATGATGTTATGTGTCATATATTAGAATGAGACCAAGAAATGACCCAGATTTTGCTTAGCAGAGTAATGAGAACTGTGTCTTAATGGATGAAGAACCACAGGCTACAGTTAGCAGGAGAGAAGAGTGAAATTGTTATTATCACAGGAAGGTAGATCTCTATTAATCTACAGATAGCTGTGGAAAATAATTAAATCCAGGTAAAGCAGCCTGCCAGGTACATAGGAGTGATGATTGACAAGAAACTCTCATAATGGGAACATATAAAAAAGGCAATAGACAAAGCAGCAAATGTCACCACCAGATTAAGCAGATTGATGGTCAACATTGGAAGACCAAAGTCTGATAAATGACGTGTGCTGATGGCTGTCATGCAGTCAATCATACTGTATGGAGCAGAAATCTGCGCTGATTCATTCAAACACCAGAAATACAAGAACTGCATGATTTAATTGCAAAGAAAAGGCACATTGTGAGTTGCATCCGCTTATCGCACTGTTTCACATGTTGTGACATTGGTAATTGTAATCATGATTCCCACTGACCTGCTAGCAGAAGAAAGGAAATATATAGGAGACTGAAATAATAGCACAGAAAAGGCCAGTATAAAAAGAACAGGAAGAATGATAAAAATGCAGAAATGGGAAGAACGATTGTTACAGAGAACCAAAGCCAGATGGGCAATGAAAATCATAAAGAATTTGGACACATAGAAAATAGGAACATGGGGAAATCAAAGTGTGATGGACCATCACAGTTTCTAACCCAGTTTCTTGTTCTGTAGGAACATGGACAATTTCAGTCTTATCTTCACAATGTGGGTAGGGTTGCTACAGTAAATCGTCCACACCATGGATATGAGAAAGAAGGCACTTTCCATAAATTTTTTGTATGCAACAAATGAGCAGATGAGAGACATCACCAAGAAGGCATAGTGGGACCCAGTACCCTAGGCAACATTGAAAAGATGCTACATAAGTACGAAACCTAGACAGAGGTGGCACTTTATAGTGAAAGGGTTGTATGAAAAAGAAACAAATTGAGACCATTGCAGCACTTCAGTAGTAATGATACTAAGGAAACGTGAAGCCTAAATGGGTAAGGAAATAGCAACACCATGAAGCATTGTGGAAACTTGGTGATTGTTGCAAGGACAAAGGAGGTAGGGTTGTAGTGGGTGCAAGCCCCACATACTTGGAAGCACAACGTTTCTTAATGGTGCATAGGCATTTCACCCTCCTCTTAAAAAAAAATTATTTTGTATGATTATTATTTTATTAATAGTCTTTATAAATAACATTGTTTTTTACTTGATTAAAAAAAACCATTCTGTTCTTTAACTCACAGTCTGAATTATAATGAATTTGTGATTTCTCATTAATATGAATTATAATGAATTTGTGATTTCTCATTAATATGAATTAATGATAAGGGATGTTTTATTGTTATTATTATTATTGTTATTATCATCTTTTGTTTTTAGCATTGAATTAAAACAAAAAGTTTGGGTTAGTTTAGTTAGGCTATATCTAGAACTTGAATGAATTAAGTTTTTAACAATAACATAATATTTCTAGCCATTGGATTCAGCTGTATGGTGTCAATTTCAACTAAGGTTGTCAATTCGGTGAGAACAGATTTTATCTTAAAAATTATTTGTTTTATTCAATGCATAACAAGCATGATTGTTTGTTTTATAACACTATTACAGCACAATTTTATAGTCAACATCTAGTACTAATTGGAATCCTAATGCAGCTATACAGTTATTAAATACAAAACTCACCAGCATATTTTATCAGCCACTCTTTTCATGCACATTAACTCACATACTTTTGCCTCATGCAAGTAACTTTAATTATTTAGCAGAAGAAAAAGAAATAAAAACATAATAAGGTCACAGTACAGTACCCTTCAAGGGAACTAGTGAAAAGAGATTTAGATATCAAAAGAGAATTTTTGATTTAAAATAAAAGACAAGATCATGTTAAAAACAGCATAATTTATTTTCTTATAAAAGGAGTATAATTTAATTAAATTTGAAAGAGATAAACATATAATTGTTAAGTAAAATCATCTAATGGCCTTGGCTATGGGTTTATTATCGATGTACACATGTGGTGAGGCTCTACATTAAAACGAATAAGGTGAATCTAAGCCTTACAAAGCATTTTTTTGTTAACTTTTTTAGACAAATAAATTGAATTATACTTTTCTTCAGACTTAAACTCAATGTTAACAAGAAATGTTATGAGCAAAAGATTGAACCTCATCCATCAGTATGTAGTTGGGTGCTGCAGAAGCCAGCAAGAAACCATTTTGCTACTGCAATACTTATAGCACATACTGGTCAAGTCTTTACCAATAACAAAAACACTGAAAACAGAGTTCAATGAATTCAACATTGTTGGTGACAAGATCAAGACAGCCATTGAGGGACTGCCAGAAAATCAGCCAAAAAATTTGCGCTGAAGAAAACTATAGACCACAGTTTAACTGGGAAACTTAGAGAAAGTGAATGTTAGTCACTCACTGTATAGACTGCCACAAGGAAGAATAGGGAATTGAAGCTTTGACAAAAATGAAGCTATAGTGTTAAACATCAAGTCTCTGACTTGGCTGGGCATGCTACCCAAAATGGGGAGAGCCAAGTGCTCCAAAAAAAGTTTGTGTAATGTTTTATGGGTCAAAAAGAAGAGGATCGCCATGGAAATGGCATTTGCAGGATGTGGAAGGTAATCTTAAAATTATACACATCAGAAACTGGAGAGGGGTATCCAGATACAGAAATAGATGGAGATGAAAAGTCTGGTAGAGGCCAATGCCATCTTGGTTTGTTGTGCTGGAAGTGTTGTACGTTATGTATTGATGCAATGGATACAAAATGAAAGCTAAGGCAGCAATCTGTAGAGATTAGAATGGGTTTAAAGTTGGAATGACTCCCACTACCACTACTGAAGTAGTGAGGGCTTATCATTGTGGATGTGACTTTATCTCCTTCAACAGTGAACTCAGTGTTTTGGGGATATCAGTGTAGAGATGGTTTGCACCAGCCTTCCGTTCTGATTGCTATTGAGTTTTCCTCTCCACTGTTCTTATTGAATGTTCCACAGCTTAGATTTCCCTCTGTGTCCTCAACGCTCATTCTCCTTCCTTGTCTCCAACTTCAGCAGTGTTCTCATACACAGAACTGTCATTTACAGATTTTTATTTGCAAGATTGTAGTTTTTTCACTTAGTAACTTGCACAATTTGATTTATCGAATAGTATTTTTGTATTTAGTTATCTTTCACTGTGTAGGGGTTTTCATTGAACAGTTTGCTTTTTCTATCACACATTATCTTTTCTGATTAATCTAAGCTAGAGCACCAATATATGTGTCAGCGCTGAAGTAGAAAAATATATAGTTTTCAATTGTTTATAGGTAATTGAGGTCTTTTTACAGATGCATGATGGTTTCACTCTATTTGTAGAGAAATTTATTCAGTTATAGTAGCAATATAGAATCTTTTTGTATCTCAAAATCATTGCTTTACAGACGAATCTCAAAGATGAATTCTCTTGTTTGATAACAGAAACTTCGTGGGATTACAGAAGCACTTCACATATTGACAAAGAGTAACAACTCTCGGTTTGAGTTTATTTTCACAAATCTAGTTGCAGGAAGTACGAGGCATTTCACTTCAGTCATGGGAGTTTACAAGTAAATTTTTGGGATTAGTCTAGATTATAGTATAGTTAAGGTGAGACTAGGATGTACTATAGCATTTAAAAATATGTTCTGTCAGTAAATTTATTGAAATCAATAGTCTGCTTTAAATAATCATTAGTTTTACATAAAGTTCATTATGGATTTCCTATTTATTTTCATGTTGATAACCTAAGGTAAACCCTTTTTTTGTTGATAATAATAGACTGCTTTTTGAACCATTAAATGATAGGCTTACTATGTGAGTCATATGGCTTTAAAGGAAGCAGTGTAGCAAGCACTGTGTTTCAACCGCCTGTTATAGTCCTAGGTACTCACTTGGACAAGATGAGTTAATCTGGGGTCTGAAAAATTGACTCTGATTTTACAGTGCACCTAGGAATTGAACGTAGGACTTTCAGTTCATTAGTCAAGTGCCATTCTAAGTTCGCTATTCAGCCTATGATAAATTTTTCAAATGTGCAGAAAATTAATTTTATATGTTCCTGTACTTCAACAAAGGTAGCTTACAAATTAATCAGTACAATGTAGCAATAATTAGTTGTATAAAAACAGTTTTTGACTTCTGTTACCAGGTCAAGAAGTACAGATACAGTTAACTATTACTAACAAATACAAATAAAATTAGGGACACAAATATTAAATACAGTCCCCAAGTTATTTTTTCATAATGTATCAAACCACACACACACACACACACACACACACGCGCGCGCGCGCGCGCGCGCGCGCGCGCATGCACGTAATCATAATATACAAAAAGCGATAAAACATGTTTTGAGAAACTATGGAACAATTTCATTGCTGCCATTTCCATTAAAGGTTTTAGCAAGCGTCTAACGTAGTATTAGAAGAACATAGTATAGTATTTGGAAACAACTATAGCACAGTGGAATTGTGTACTGGCATTAAATGAATATGGTACCCCTACAGCACAAAATATGACCTTTGATTCAGTCTAGACAGAAGCTGTAATGAAGGCTTTAGAAGAACAATGGGTAGGAAAATTTGAGTTCTACAAATGGTGTAATGTTGTTTAGTGATAATACAGTTGAGATATAAATGATTAATTACCTGAACTAGAAAAGAATGAAGCTTGGTCTCAAAACAAATAAGTATAGAACAGATAAATAATAATGTTAAGGAAGGAACAACAGATGAGGACATGGAAAAATGTGACAGCTGTTAAAGAAGTGAAATATCTGTACAAAATAATGGCAGAAACTGTCAGGTATCAGTTTAATAGAGTTAAGCAGAATGAAGAATAACAAACTGCCCTTATGTTTGAACTCTAAATACAAAGACACTGAAGACTGGACAGAGAAACATGGAAGCCTGCCCTAAGAATAACATGGAGGGACAGGGAAACAATTAAATGATTATGTGTCCAAGCTAGCGTAGCTACTGATTTTTGAATTCTGTGTAATTTACAGAATTTAGAAAATAAAGTGGTAGTGTGCTGGACATTTTGTTAGGAGAGAAGATTGTGCACACTCATGACTGTTAGTCAAGAGTATATGAGATGTATAAAGACCATGGTGACATACAAGATGGGTTCTAACAATGTTGGTTAAGTACTTAGTATACTGAACTGCAGAAGATTTCCTCTGTAGAGAAATGACTTGAGAAAGATTTGAGAAGCATTTGCTGAGTAGTTGCAGGGGAGTAAGTGCTAATTATGAAACAAGATTAGTCGCAGACAATATGCAGATGGAAATTCAGTTTGATTCTATGTCCACTTTTACAGAACAAATTGCAGTTCTATCATCATTGAATTATATTTATCACACTTCAGTTTGTACCTATAATTCATACATTTTTTCTGTTAATGTGACATTTTAGAAATGGACATAGTAATCTGTTAATATAGAAAGACAATTTTGCTTAAGTACTATATATTTTAATGACTGAATAATTGATACCTTATCAGTTTCTTTCCCTACAGGTAGAATTATTTTGTATGTACATATATTGTTTTTAATATAGGATTATAAAAATGATGTTTAAAATAACCTGACTGTTGGATTCTCAGCAAAAATGATAAAATGTAGGATGCCTAAACTTAAAAGAATTATCACAGTACGATTTAGAAGGCACCTAAACACAGAAAGGTATCTTAGAATAGAGGATAGGATAATTAACACTAGTGTCCCACAGAGCTGAGACTCAATACGATTACCATTCAACAGTATGGATGGGGCATAAGAGCACCCATGGCTTGTAAATGGAAGCTCTGAGGGAGACAGTGTCTATTAAAGTTATGGAATGTTACTTACTATCTTTATTTTACACCATTTTAACATTTTAATATCGAAACATTTTAGTTGTTCG
Organism: Magicicada septendecula; assembly: GCA_034769895.1. Classification (NCBI taxonomy): domain Eukaryota; kingdom Metazoa; phylum Arthropoda; class Insecta; order Hemiptera; family Cicadidae; genus Magicicada; species Magicicada septendecula. The sequence continues at coordinate 430,226,330 of CM068372.1, forward strand.
ATTTGTTATGCAGATAATAACTCTGGAATCGTTGATAAGGAATATAATGATGTTTCCAGAGTGTTAAGTAGCATAGACTCACCATGAAGTATGCAGAGAGGAGAGATGTCAGGTAAGGTGAGGAAGGGAAGGAATTTCCATTTTTTGATTCAGTAAGTACTACATCCATTGCCTTAGCATTCCTATGCCCAGTGACCACTGACCACTGTAGCATGGTTTATGATTCATGGATTGTATTGGTAATGTGTTGTGTGTAGATTGAATATTATTATTACCATATATTTTCAAAATATATTACAGGAGAAAAAAGTTAATTTCGTTCAGAGCATTTTGTAAACTTCTACCGATTTTCAGACCAAGTTAAAATTGAAAGATCTATGGCCATGAAGGTCAGACACAGAATATCTCAAAAGCAGAAACATTATAAAAACTGAAGTAGTTTTACTATAAATTTTAGTAAGACAGTGGATGATGATGGTGACTGGTTATACAGTTCTGAATTAATACAATTTTTTTGCTACATTTGTTTGATTACAAGTGCAAATGATATTATATGGACCATGCCAAGTGTTATTGGCTTTAAAAAATTCCATGGTAAAGTAAAAAATACCTAAGTCCAGTGATACAAATATAAATAGCAGTCCAACAGTACAGTATGTCTATGTTTATTTAAAAATTAAATAAATGAAAATGTATCTGAAAATTGTTTTGTGGGAAGTTCAAACACACTGGGAAGGTTAAGGGGTGATGAGACTGAAAATTGCAGCAACCATAGAATTTTGTGGTTCATTAATAATTAGTGCTTTAACCTAATGGCCTTTTAAAGGAGCACGTATAGAGGAAACAGAAAACCAGTTTTTCCTAGCCCTCTCAAGAACAATTTAAAATGGCCAGACTCAATTTTTGAGGTGTGCCTTAATTTGAAAATAAATGGAATGTTAAAGTAGTTATATAGTTAACAAAACTGTTGAAACTACTAATTAAACCAATATCACAGATGGCTTTTACAATTTGATATGAGCTAAGGGTAAAAGTAAATTAAATGTTCATATGTTTTATTCCACTAAAGGATCACAGCACAGAAGATGTGAGTGAAACCACTCCCACAGTGGACAGTGTGTCCATGGAGGAACTGTTGCAACATCTGTAATACAAAAATAAAAGCAGTTATGGAATTACATAAAACAACATTGTCCAAGTAAAAGTTAGCAAACAAGTTCAGCTAGATTTAAACCAACCATGGGCTTAGGCAGGAATGTCCTACATTTTCACAATCTTTGTGTTTTGTTGAGGATTCCTAGACCAGCTGTAAAAAGAGCTATAGTTATTTAGGAATAACAATTTTTTTATTCAATAAATTTTTAATTCAAGTTACCTGTATATACAATTTGCAGATGACCATGTTATGTGCTGTGTTGGCACACCATAGAAACAACTTAGAATATACATCATGTGAAATTAAACAGGAATACAAGAAGCCTATGATTTAAGTAAGACTAAATATTTTTTTATGAGAAATGAAACATCCGACCTAGGATATAGAGTATAACAAGAAATAGGGATGAGAAAGAAAACAGAGAAAGAATTGGTCAAGGGCAAAAAGCTACAAATAGAATGAACAGTATTTGGTGGAGTAAGGAATATTGAGACAGAGAGAATTAGAGAAAGATATATCATTAGTGAAAAAATGTTTACAAATATCAAGTCTTTATTAGACAATTTGGGACTGAAACAGAACATAAACAGCACTAGAAGGATATTGCCTCCTGTGACTGACTGCCTACACAGTTTGAAATAGGAGCTTTTTTATACAGTGAGTTTGGAAAGTCACTATGAACTTGATGTAACGGAATAATAATAGTACAAATAAATGTGTGTTTAAATAACACTTTAATTAATTTACTTATATACATTTATTACAGTTTATTACCTTGAAAAACATAGAAAAGGTGTCCGGAGTGACTCCCTTGTAGATTAATACAGCACTGTACACATTTCGGTTTATTTTTCAACACTTCGACCAGCTGATATTGTGAAATGTTTTGTATGTATGTGGTTATTTTAACTTTCAGTTGTTCAAATGAGCATGGTCTGTTACGATACACTTGTTGCTAAGCCGCACACCAAAGAAAATAATACAGTGGACTCTAATCTTGAAGTAGTTCTCAGTAATTAATAATTAAAAGTATTTAAATTTGTGTCATCTTACCTTTATTTGGACGTCAAAATGTAAGTCTTGACGTTCATGTGAAAATTAAACAAGATGTCATCTATTGTACTCGGCAGAGAAAAATAGGTCAATGCAAATAAACAAGTACATATTTATAAATTCACATAAAATATTATTTTATTTTTTTAACATGACATTCATTTCTTTGCTACGTATTTCTATATAATTATGTTACGACATACTGTGATAGCCCATTATAGGATGTTATCAACTAAACATATTAAAAGAAAACCAAATATTGAAAATACACATTATAATCGGTATACCTTAAACGCAACCCAGTGTTTTTGTTCATTACGTAATTTTCACACACCCATACATACATATATATACTATTTCTTAAATCCCTATTTTCTTTTTTAATTAATAGCTTTCTCAGAATTCAGTAGATAACAGACTAAGAGTTTTTGTGCATCTTTAATAAATATATAAAAATGTTTATGAATTACTCATCCCTTTTCCTGCTCCTCCTCATCGTCGCGTCACTGTTTTATAATCACTTTTTTCTCCGTTTAACTTCCGAACTGTTTTTACAAATTGTCACTACTGTATATACACTTTTCTGTCCGAAATATTTATGAAAAACTGTTTCTATTTAAACTTGTGAAGTACTAACTTCCTTCACACTTTGTTGTTGTTTTATTTATTCACTCATTAGTCGGCCGACTTGATTGATAATTTGCTCACGAGCACTGTTTTCTGACCACGCGGTCCTACAGATATAGGACGACAGACGCCAAAATGACGATCTCAAGATGGCCAAGGATCTTTTGTGTGTGGCAACTTGCGTCGGGATTGGTGGAACGCATCTCGAGGAGCTTACGTCATCTAGTACCTGGTGGGAAGGAATTCTTCAGGCGTGCTGTTTTCCGTGTGACCGTTGGCCGACTCGATCGCGCATACGCATTAATTTGCACCCTTTTTGACCATTTACATTTCCAGAGTCTTTAATTGCTTTTGTGCGACACGTACGGCTTGGTACGTGGGGGACTGGAAGGTGTTCAAAATGTCATGCATTTGTGATCAAAACGCTGTTCAGCCTGAGTGGCTACTACCTTTTATAATTATTAAAGAATAAAATAAATCCCAATAGTTTGTCCCGTTACAATACCCCCCTCCCCAATGAGAGGTTTTCTGTCAAAACAGAAAAACTCATTGCCTAAAAACCTAAGAGGATCAGCTAGGATATGGCGCCAACAACCCCCCTTTAATCCTTATTATAATCATGGGTAACTTACCCCTCTAGTCCGGTGACTATGGCTGCACCTGAATGACATTACTGGACTTCTCTGGTCGAGATCCCAACACCGCAAAGTCAGACAGGCACCAGCCACAGTATCACAAAACTCTGTAACATTCAATCAAAAATATCAATTACGGGCTTTTCAACATACCACATCCTTAACTGACTTGTTTCCTCTTAGTCGTACTGGTTTGCGTTAAGAAGCACTGGTTGCATCTATTCGTATATTCTTACCATACGTATATTACAATTGTATATTCAAATAAACATTCTTATTCTACAAAAACCTGACCTCAAAATAAGCAATACCATTTAGGTTAATTTCTGATTACAATTTTTTAGCAGTAAATAACTTATATTTCCATTTCCATTAATTAAATATTTTACCGGTTTGTCTGATATTATCATTTCAAATCAAAACTAGATTATTCAATCTCCATCATGAATTCTATCAGTTATCATTTATTTTATAATTCAAATCAAAAGAAATCCAAGTTCATTACCAAAATTAACATTTTAATTTAATTAGATCATCTCTTTCCATTAATTACTTTAATTACATTATTCGAAGACTTCTACATTAATTAAATCCTCTCACATAAATGTTAATTACCTCATAGTCAAACACTGTAAATTACTTCAAAACAATTTTAATTTATTTAATTTCATATTGTTTTTATTTACTTCATAATAAAATTCATTCATAATTTCTTCCATAACCTCTAAATCCAACTTTCAAATTTACTGCCCAAAATTTCTATCTTTCAAATGAATTTAATTTTTATTATAAACATTCATAATTATATATTGACAATTATTAAAACATAAAAAACTTATTATTATCATAAAATGATTGCAACTACAAATTGATTACAACAATATACAGTAATATACACAAGATACTATGAATCAGCTGATATCTTGATATCTTATCAAAGTAGCATAACCTCATATAGGAACATAAAAGCATAATACAAAAAATTTTTTAAAGAGAAAAAAACATTCATAAAGAACATAACCCTCATTCCATTACAATAAACATCTCATTTGCCTCTGAATAAAATTTACAAACATTCCAATTTTAATTTTAATTGAACCTTTAATTATTTATCATTTGTTGTACCATTAAATTCTCAACAAAAATTCAAATCTATTGTCAACATTTATTCTACCTAACATTTACACACTTTCCCTAAGTTAACTTCTTTCAAATTCATTTAATTTCTTTATTGAAATATTTTACTCTACTTCAAAGTCATTATCAAATTTATACTTACATATGGTCAATTATTTAATCAAATAAACACCTCATCACCTGTCATAGACTCAAACTATAAACAATCGTCACCACAAACATAGAGTACATAACCATATGTACCTTCTGAAACATTATAACAATCGTATGATTCCACAACTAAACACATGTTTATCTTGACTCATTTACTATTTATTATCAAGTTTAAATCTTATAAATATTAAATTCATTATCAAAATCTATTTATACCTCATTAATTAATTAACTAATTCGTCTCAAATCATTTAGCTCCATCAGTTTTTTAAAACACCAAGTTACAGTACTTTAATTACAATAGTCAAAACAATTACAATTCATTTATTATCACCTTCATAATTATTCTCATTATTTGTTTAGTTTGATAAAATATTATTATCATTATTAAAATCGGTTCCTACTACGCACACACATTGTTTACCTTACCTACAACATGCAACATAACCTATGACATAAACATAATTGTCCTCACTATAAATTTATCTACAATTTGTTGTCATATTATATTATTGTCTACCACATTTCATTTCATAATTTAGCCAAGTCATTACCATAAACTAAAATATTTAAATGTTCATTTACTGCTTGTCTAACCACCATCATCGTATATCAGTCTGACTTTCACGTAACAAATCTCGTCTTTATTTATATTCATTACATTATTATTATTATTTATATAATAACCCTTTACATTTGATTCCTCTCCTATATCACAAGAATAATTCACCAGATTACTCCCCACTATTAATTCGTACAACCCTTCTACATTGGTATTTTTCGTCCTGTCTCCGTCAGTATTTTTGGTTACCATCAGGTAAGTTATATCAACATATTCATCTACTATATGAGTTACATCGTAAGGTGAGTAATCAATATTATCAACCTTATCATAATTTGCTGTACTACCTATTTTGCAAGGTAAGTATTCAATATTATTTACTCTCTCTCCATTTATTATCTCTATCAACTCTCCATAACCTCTGTTCAGCTTAAACATCTCTCTCTCTCTCTCTCTCTCTCTCTCATAATCACTTTGAATTTCCATTAAAACTTCATTGCCCCTATTATTTTTTATTTTACCTTCTAACACCACATTTTTAACTATATCATCATAATTACCACTAGTTTTAAATTCGTCACTTACCTTATTATTTGTACCTTTGTTATTTTTGTTTTTGTTATACTCACCTGTAACTATATCATTTTCTACCTCCTCCTTCAATGTTCTACTTTCGGTTTATTTTGTCTTGTTTTTTATTTATATTTATCGTTATCTCACCTTTCATTCCCTCAATAGTCTTATTTTGTTCCTCTAATTTATTTTTTATTTCTCTTAATTTTTCGTTTTGTTTGTTTATTCCCGTTTTCAGTTCTATGTTACTAGCATTTATCTCTGATTTGATTTCCGTTCTAAACTCATTTAAACTCGTGTTCAAATTCTTATTTTCTGAATTCATTTCAGTTTTAAATTCATTTAAATTCGTATTTTGTTGGTCAAATTTATTACTCATCATTTCCACAAATAACGCTAATTGACTAAATACTTATACATTATTGATTTTACTACTCCTAGCGTCTACCGTTTCAATTTTGTCTGCTATTTTGTTTACGGTTTCGTTAATATTTCGTTGATACTAAACTGTCTTGTGTAACGTTTAATATTGACCGGCCTCTACACTCTCACATAAATTTGCATTCGTACTTTTCTCTGCCATTTCGACTAGGTTGTAAATTAATTTTAATTTACAACGTCGCTGTTACGGGCGCCAACTGAAGTAGTTCTCAGTAATTAATAATTAAAAGTATTTAATTTTGCGTTACCTTACCTTTATTTGGACGTCAAAATGTAAGTCGTGACGTTCATGTGAAAATTAAACAAGGTGTCGTCTAGTGTACTCGGCAGAGAAAAATAGGTCAATGCAAATAAACAAGTACATATTTATAAATTCACATAAAACATTATTTTATTTTTTTAACATGACATTAATTTCTTTTGCTACGTATTTCTATATAATTATGTTACGACATACTGTGATAGCCCATTATAGGATGTTATCAACTAAACATATTAAAAGAAAACCAAATATTGAAAATACACATTATAATCGGTATACCTTAAACGCAACCCAGTGTTTTTGTTCATTACGTAATTTTCACACACCCATACATACATATGTATACTATTTCTTAAATCCCTATTTTCTTTTTTAATTAATAGCTTTCTCAGAATTCAGTAGATAACAGACTAAGAGTTTTTGTGCATCTTTAATAAATATATAAAAGTGTTTATGAATTACTCATCCCTTTTCCTGCTCCTCCTTGTCGTCGCGTCACTGTTTTATAATCACTTTTCTCTCCGTTTAACTTCCGAACTGTTTTTACAAATTGTCACTACTGTATATACACTTTTCTGTCCGAAATATTTATGAAAAACTGTTTCTATTTAAACTTGTGAAGTACTAACTTCCTTCACACTTTGTTGTTGTTTTATTTATTCACTCATTAGTCGGCCGACTTGATTGATAATTTGCTCACGAGCACTGTTTTCTGACCACGCGGTCCTACAGATATAGGACGACAGACGCCAAAACGACGATCTCAAGATGGCCAAGGATCTTCTGTGTGCGGCAACTTGTGTCGGGATTGGTGGAACGCATCTCGAGGAGCTTACGTCATCTAGTACCTGGTGGGAAGGAATACTTCAGGCGTGCTTTTTTTCGTGTGACCGTTGGCCGACTCGCGCGCGCATACGCATGAGTTCGCACCCTTTTTGACCATTTACATTTCCCGAGTCTTTAATTGCTTTTGTGTGACACGTACGGCTTGGTACGTGGGGGACTGGAAGGGTGTTCAAAATGTCATGCGTTTGTGATCAAAACGCTGTTCAGCCTGAGTGGCTACTACCTTTTATAATTATTAAAGAATAAATTCTTGGATTTCGTTGAACATGACGTGTCCGTTACTTAACTAAATATCACTATTACATTAACGACTCGGAACATTAGACTCGGAACGAACAGACAGAATTCAAATCGCACGCATTATTCGAACATATCTCACCCCACACACACAGCATCGATCTTTCAAAATTCGATTCCGTCACCCACAACAAGACGGACAGCGCTACCAGCGGCAGCCTCTGAAGGAGCCTTTTAAAGGAGAAAACCGGTTCAGGCTGTAAGGTAAAACTTTATGCTTTTACTTATAAAAAACCTAGTGTTCCGAGTCGTTAATGTAATAGTGATATTTAGTAAAGAATAAAATAAATCCCAATAGTTTGTCCCGTTACAATCTGGTGATTGCGTTGGCCATGGACCTGTTGAGATGATCCGTTCTCTAAAGACATCTGTTATATGTGTGAATAAATGTACAGTTACACGGTTATTAAATATATTAAAAAGATTTATTATACAGCTACAATAGTGAATACATTGTGAGCGTGTTGCTCTTATGGCAATCGCCCTGTGACTCACTCACATGCCCCGCTATACATATATTGTAACGGTACAGAATTGTGTGCTACCCCAGTTTCAATTTTATTTTAATTTAAATCAGTTTTAATTTTCCATTGTCAGCATACACCTGTGAGGTGCCCCAATTTAACCAGCAACACACTGTTAGCCTAAACAACCGTCTAGACATATTACGTAACCGCCCCAGCAGCAGGCTTTGTGAATCACAGTAAGCAGTTTGTCACCACAGAAGCAACAACAGACAGTAAAGTGTAACATACAGTTCATTAAAAGAAAACAGTGGCCTCGGGTGTGTAAGATGAGCCGAAGTTAAGGCCGGCCTATCCAATCAAATAACTAATCAAAACATCTTTTAATAACTATTAAAAGTGCAAACAATGCAGCGGATTTAAGTGTGTAACTTAATATTAACATGGGGAAATCAGTGAATTCAAATCAGTGAAAATCTAATACAACTCAGTAAACTCAGTGCAACTAGGGGCGTGAGTGCACCAGAAACAAGAAAGTGGTCAACGAGACAGGGCAACAAACTATACGGACATACACGGTGAATGGGTAACTAACAACCCTAAATATACCTATTTAAATCAGTTCAAAACAAATGATGATAACTTATTTAATATAATATAAATAATCGAGATCTCTAAGGGAAAGAAGTTTTGTAAAAGTAAATAGTAAGGGGATTAAAATATACACACTGGTTCATAATAACTTGGCATAGTCTAGTTGATCATTCACTGTTTATTAGTTGTTAATTCGCAAATGCAAATGTCAATAAAATTCAGACTTTATTTCATATAAACCATGTGTAGAGAGTAAGTTATTACGCCTGTTTAACATAACCTGTCCTGTATGGAAAATCTCGCCTAAACGGACCTGGTAAGTAATTTAAAGTAAATAATGGGAAAATGTACTAAGGTTTCCATATTTGTCCTTTTTAAAAATATTGGTGGCGACCTATAAGTTTGGGAATCTTCTGTTTTTTCGTAAGTCAGGGCGAGTGAAAGAAAAGGTAAGTAAAAAGTTAATATAAGGGGGGAAAGGAAATAGACCGTAACAGTGGCGACCCTGCCAGGATGACTCATATGGAATCTTCTGATATGGGTTTAGGCCTGATTGGAAGTACGAGACAGATTGTGGTAATGGCGTATTTGTAAATTGTGAATTATTGTATAGATTTGTTTTTATGTTTATATATGGATAAATAATATACTTTTATATATTATAAAATGGATAAACAAGAGGGTAAGATTGAAGTGAGCGAGTCAGTGATAATGGAAGGCGCTAAGATTCATTCAACGCCTATCCAAAATAAGCAATCTGATAGTAATGAGATAATGAATATGATGCAATCACTTTTGGCAAAACAAAGCGCAATGTTAGAGGTAAATTTTAATGCAATAAATAATTGTTTAGATAGTAATGAGGAAAAGTTTGACAATAAATTTGAAAAATTAAGAAATGATTTTGAAGTGATGAATAACAAATTTGATGAACAAAATAATAAATTTGATGAGCTTAACACTTTGCTGGCGAAAGACGTATATGTACGGCTTACGTAACTTCCGAGTTTTGTCGAGAGACGTACATGTACGTCTTCGCATATAGGATTGTTTTACACGGCGAAAGCCGTTGATTTACGCTTTTCGACGATGTGTAATCATGTAACTATACAGACTGACATTAGTAGTTCACAGTTCTGCACCTTGATCGCAGGAATATATACATTTCTATTCAAGTATGCTTTGTGTTGTACCACAGTTCTGCACCTAGATCGCAGGAGTATATACATTTCTATTCGCGTATGCTTTGTGTTCTACCACATGACTTTTTTAGTTAAATGTGTAAGTGTTATCGTTAGAATGATGTCTGTAAACAAGAAATATCTGAGTGAAAATGAGATTGTGGAGTTACTAAACGTTGATAGTGATAGTATTTGTTCTGAAAGTAGTGTTCTTAGAAAATGACAGTGATCCGGAATTTATTCCCGATTGTAACGAAACATCAGGTAAATTTTTGTTTACACTTTCTAACCTCTTCATTCACTTTATGAACCAAGAAAACAAAGAAAATATGTTGTCTGCTCACAACAAATAAAAGACCCAACTACAGGGGAAGCTGGAAGAAAAGACACTCTTTATCAATATGGGAAATGTGATGTTGGCCTCTGTGTTGATAAGTGCTTCGAAACATACCATACCAAAAAAATTTTTAGTCAATGTAAACAAAGTTGTGTATATAGTGTATAAACAATATTAGTGAATATTCAGAAGACAAGTTTCAGTAGTTTTGTGACAATATGTTGTGTTATAGCCTAATTGTAATGATATTTCAACTTTTTTTATTTGCAAAAACATGGCAACTTTGTAATGATATAGAAAAAATTTTATTTAAAATATAAGTTTCACTTTTATATAGTGTTTTAGAGAGTAGTTGAATTAACAAAAAAAAATAAAGCTTGAATTACTTATAAGAATATTGTTGATTATGTACTATGTCAAAAAGTGTGAAAAATGGCCAGACGTGACGGATTGACAGACCCAGAATCGCTCAGCCAGGTAAGTGTTAAAATTGATATTAATGAAGTAAAAATTAAGTGTGAAGGTAACTTAATGAATTGAAATACGAATTAAGCAAAATAAATGAAATATGTAGTGAAACAAAAAGAAAAACAGATGAGTTAGGAGAGAGTGTGTGTGTGTGGTAAACGGTAAAACAATTACAGTAAATGACAAATTAGAAAGCTTGGTAAGTAAAGAGAGTAATGATGTTGAAAATCTGGTATCAGATAGTGATGATACAGAAATAGTCAGTGAGATAGTGAGTGAGAATGAGAGAGTAATGGGTTGTAGATGGGGAGAAACAAATGTTAATCAGTTAGAGAGAGAGAGTATGAAGAGAGTGTACAGAGGGTAGAATTTTCCCGTGATGTGGTTGTGGGTGAAGAAAATGCTTCACGAGTGTATTTGGGAGACGTATGGTCTACAAATAATTGTCCCTTGATTTTTTGTGCATCTGGTAAGGCCAGGATGTGTTGTAATAAAGTGGTATTGCCCTCTGTGTGGAATGAGAATGTGAAATGTTGCGAGGAATGTTGTGATGAGAGAGAGAAAGAGTTAGAGTGGTTCAAGCTAAATAGAAGTTATAAAGAGTTGATAGAGAGTTTGAATATGAATATTATGGTAAATAATATAAATTTACCTTGTACTGTAATAAACAATGTGTATGTTGAAGATAAACATTTATCTGTTGGGAGAAGTAGTGTACTGATAATAGCAGACAATTTTAATAAGAACGTAATTTACCTGGGAATAACAAATAATGCTGACGGAGATTTGACAAAAAATAATATTTACATGATTTATGATAAGATATTTATGGAGGGTAACCCTATATATTATTATTTTGGTACAATGGATATTGGAGGGTAACCCTATATATTATTATTTTGGTACAATGGAAAAAATAAGTTCTTATGGTTATAAAACAAAAAACAGCCGTATGTTGTGTATCAGCAAAATTGAAAAGTGTTATGTGCAGAAAAGACTAATTTTTGATGATGGAGGTTGAATATAAACTCGATGAACGGACATTTTTTAAATACTTTAGTATATGGTAATGACCTTGCTGATTTAGGAAATGAAGTGTGGTAAAATTGAACAATTAATGATGAAGATTTGTAAATACATTAGAGTGAAATTAATGGTGTGTGTATTGTAAAAATGTTTTATGTAAACCATGTGTGTATGTAGTAGAAATTGATTTTAATAATAATATTATGTTATTTTGTTAATTAACAATAATAATTAACAGAAGGTATTAATAAATTTAATTTTGCATTGTGTGTTTATATTCAAAGGGTTTTAAATAATATAACTAAAGCTAAGTTGTTTTGAGTGGAGGTTATTAAAATAATTTAAAAAGGTCAATTTTATTAATGAAGCAAAATTAATTCTGGTATGAATTGGTACAAAAATAGTAGTTGACAAATATGTTAACTAAAAGATTCATAGAAATTAAAAGTTGAAGTAAGTATATGTGTCAGTATGTGTTGGTAATCAGAATGTTGAGACTGAGATGGTGTTTATAACACCAGTCTTGCAGACCATTGTTGATGTAAACAGGTGTGATGTCTGTTGTGTGATCAATGTTTACAGTCATGCTGAGTCAATAACATGAATGTTGTAGTCTGATGAATCAGTATTCTGATGAGTAAATTTTATTATGAAACAAAAGCTATACCAGATGTGATGGAATGTAGGTAATATTTTTATGTAGGATCATTTTGAAAAATGTAATTAATTTTGAGATTGCTAATTAAATAAAATTAAATTAATTTGGTAATTAAATTAATAGAAAAGGTAAATTTTAATGAATTCAAATCTGTTTCGATCCGAATGTTGACTGTAATTATAAATTAAATGCTAATTGATGAAAAACAATGATTGAAATATTCATTTAAAATTGAAAACTGAAAGAACGTTCAAGCGGAGATAGTGTTTGGGAAAATAAGATGTACACATAACTGTTCATATAATAGAAATTATATATTCACCAATAGAAATTAAGGATAACTTGTATAATTGATGTGTTCTTTTGGCTGGGCAATATTGTACGGGGAACCTTATTTAATTTGTGTGGAATGTATATGTACTACTGTAAACTTATACTGTTCTGGTAACACTGTATCTTCTAGGGTTAAGCTATATTGTTGAACCATGTAACTTGGTGAAGATGAGCCGATGGACATGATAGTTAAATTTTAATTGACCCAGGTAACTGATTTAGAAGTCCTATCACAATGCAGTCAAATGCATATTATATTTTATAATAAAAACAAAATGAACCAGTACTTTGTTAATGAACCAGTACGACTAAGAGGAACCGATCAGTTGTGGATATGGAATAATGGAAAGCCATGTATTGATGTTTTAATTAAATGTTTTAGAGTCGGGTGATACTGTGGCGGGTATCGGTCCGAGCTTATGGTGTTGGGATCTCGAGTAGAGAAGTCCAGTAAGATCGGATGGGTGCTGCCACAGTCACCAGACTAGGGGGGTAAACATCCATGATTCTAGTAGAGAGTTCAGGGGGGTTGTAGCGCCATATCCTCACTGGTCCTCTTAGGTTTTAGGCAATGAGAGTTTGTAGGCTTCGCCCTTCAACCTCTCATTGGGGGGGGGGTATTGTAACGGTACAGAATTGTGTGCTACCCCAGTTTCAATTTTATTTTAATTTAAATCAGTTTTAATTTTCCATTGTCAGCATACACCTGTGAGGTGCCCCAGTTTAACCAGCAACACACTGTTAGCCTAAACAACCATCTAGACATATTACGTAACCACCCCAGCAGCAGGCTTTGTGAATCACAGTAAGCAGTTTGTCACCACAGAAGCAACAACAGACAGTAAAGTGTAACATACAGTTCATTAAAAGAAAACAGTGGCCTCGGGTGTGTAAGATGAGCCGAAGTTAAGGCCGGCCTATCCAATCAAATAACTAATCAAAACATCTTTTAATAACTATTAAAAGTGCAAACAATGCAGCGGATTTAAGTGTGTGACTTAATAATAACATGGGGAAATCAGTGAATTCAAATCAGTGAAAATCTAATACAACACAGTAAACTCAGTGCAACTAGGGGCGTGAGTGCACCAGAAACAAGAAAGTGGTCAACGAGACAGGGCAACAAACTATACGGACATACACGGTGAATGGGTAACTAACAACCCTAAATATACCTATTTAAATCAGTTCAAAACAAATGATGATAACTTATTTAATATAATATAAATAATCAAGATCTCTAAGGGAAAGAAGTTTTGTAAAAGTAAATAGTAAGGGGATTAAAATATACACACTGGTTCATAATAACTTGGCATAGTCTAGTTGATCATTCACTGTTTATTAGTTGTTAATTCGCAAATGCAAATGTCAATAAAATTCAGACTTTATTTCATATAAACCATGTGTAGAGAGTAAGTTATTACGCCTGTTTAACATAACATGTCCTGTATGGAAAATCTCGCCTAAACGGACCTGGTAAGTAATTTAAAGTAAATAATGGGAAAATGTACTAAGGTTTCCATATTTGTCCTTTTTAAAAATATTGGTGGCGACCTATAAGTTTGGGAAGCTTCTGTTTTTTCGTAAGTCAGGGCGAGTGAAAGAAAAGGTAAGTAAAAAGTTAATATAAGGGGGGGAAGGCAATAGACCGTAACAATGTCATGGCGTATCCCCACTCTTATAACTTATGGTACTACTCACAACGTCTCCCCTTTTCTAGTTTTTCAAAATTAAATTACAATATTATTACATAACATTTATTAAACATACATAACCTTTTAGGTACTCTGGTTTCTTTATCGTACGACCTGATCTAGTCGTAATTACCGGAGCATCATTCGCAGTCACATTAACAATAGGATTATTATTACAGATATTATTTGCATGATTCACATTATTATTTACAGTATTTGTATTGTTCGAAACTCTTCTTTGCATGGGCTCTTCAAATGGTATATCTAAACTATATTGGATTTCATTAAATTGTGTACCTTTGGATAGATCTTTTCGATTACGTGTTACAATAGTATTTTGCTCTGTTTTTACTTTATAAGATCTAAGATTTTGATGTTTATCAATAATAATACCACTTTGATGAGGTAAGGTTTCCTTTCCTTCATCATGAATTTTAACTTTATCTCCCACATTAAATTCTGTAAGAGCTTTCGAACCTTTATTATAATAGAACTTTTGTTTATTTTGACGTTCTTGCAAAATAGTACTAAATTTTTATGACTCTACTTTGCCTTCATTTGAATTTGGTATTATGTTTCTTACTTTCCTACCATACATTAATTCCGCTGGCGTAATGCGACTATTATCAATAGGCATATTTCTTAATTGTAATAGAGCCATTTCTTTATCCTTTCCTTCCTGAATAATTTTTTTCAAAATATGTTAGATAGTCTGTATATGTCTCTCTGCTAAACCATTTGACTGGTGATGTTTTGGAGTAGTTATCACATGTTTAAAATCCCATTGATCTGAAAATTTTTTAAATTTAAAACTCGTGTATTGAGTACCTGTTGCAATACGATATATTTCGAAAAGCTGTTTCCACTTTGTCCATCCTTCAGTAGTTAACTTTTGTAAACAACTTGGTGGTTTCAAGCCCGTTAATGATGTAGACGTGGTTGTAAACGTCGTTGTTGTTCCTGTACCTGCAGCAGTAGTAGCCATTTTCACAATTACACTACGCAACTCACACACTGTATCCAAACTGAATAACTCCACTATATATTTTATGCACTTTAGTTCTTCAAAGCTGCAGCGCTATGTTATATGTGTGAATAAATGTACAGTTACACGGTTATTAAATATAATAAAAAGATTTATTATACAGCTACAATAGTGAATACATCGTGAGCGTGTTGCTCTTATGGCGATCGCCCTGTGACTCACTCATATGCCCCGCTATACATATGTCATAGCGTATCCCCACTCTTATAACTTATGGTACTACTCATAACAACATCATTCAAAAGTGTCATTGACTTGTTAGCTGTGTGTGCTGTAGCACTATCTTGTTGAAACCAACTGTAATTAATCACCGCTTTTGTGAGTTGACTGATAAAGTAATTAAAATGTCAGAACAATAACAAACACAGTTAATTGTCTCGTAAAAGAATATTAGGCCCACAATCTAACTACTGCTAATTCCAACCCATACTCCAATTTTTTTACCATCGAAAGACTGTTCATGTAAACCACGAGGATTCTCTGATGACCAAAGCCATGCATTTTGGGAATTGATATGCCCTGAGAGATGAAACTAAACTTCATCTCTGAAGAAAGTGTTTTCAAGGACATCTCAAGATTTTCATTCATTAAAATTGTTAAACCATTCACAATAATGCAGTTTCCTGGCATGGTCAGTTTGTTTGATGTCTTATAAAGTCCTATTTTATAAGGGGAAAGCTACAGTCCTTGTCCAACTGCTTTATGTATGGCCTGTAGCAAGTCCAATTTTGTGCTGGTGTGACAGCTTGCTCATCGATTTCAATGGGCTTTGTAACGTAGAATCCAAAATATCCAGTAGCTTGTGTTTGTTTAGTTTAGATGGTCTACGACTTTGTTTAGTGTCTTCACAGACTTTCTCAATAATCCTGTTAACTGCATTGCAGTGCAGAACAGGAGTTTGTGGAACTGATTTAGTAAACTTCACTTTTTCAGTTCAATAAGAAAAATGTGTTCTTCAGTTGAAAGAACCATGGGACTTCTGAAAACAATTTTATGTACAACAATGATAACTCTACATACAATCACGTTACTTTACAGTGGCCTCTCCATAGCTGCGCAAAAAGTGGGGGTAGTGAGGAGACTCAGTGTGCTAAGTTGTAACACTTCATTTCAAAAATGTCCGTCTTACTGTTGCTACAGCCGGCTGTATGGGTGCCCTTAACTATTTAATTATTACAACTCGGGTTTTACACATTGTAGACATTTCTGGATTTCATTCAACTAACTACTATTTATAATTCTACTCAGTATTACTTGAAATTGTGTGAAATATGTATTTGTAATACCATAACAATGTTATTTGTTACATAATGTAAATAATAAATAATTACTAGTGTAAAGCAAGCAAGTGGAATACTAATAGAAGAAATAGAGAAATCTAAATCTAAAATGACCATAAATATGCTTTATGCAAGTGCTGCTAAAATAGGGCCTAAATGAAAAAAGTGGGTAAAAGTGGGTAACCACGCATAAAAATGTGCATACTTTATATAAAATATCACATAAAATTGAGCCCATTAATTTTTCTTACATTTAATACAATTATTAATACAAATTTTAAAATTAATATGTAAGTAATGAATGTAAGTAACTTACCAACTTATAAAGAAGTATATACGAAGTCAGAATGAACTGGGAATTCAGTATCATTCTCCAAGTCTGGCGATGTTTCTCTGTCCAAAATTGCTTCAACACCGGAGATATAGCTGCCATCGTCTGAAGAAGATTCAGCACTTGATAGGTCATCGTTGTCGTCTTCGTCATCATCATCATCATCTTCGTCTAAGTTAATTACAAGCCTATCTTGCATTTCATCTGTTACTCCTTCTCTTTCCAAATAATCGTCTTCAATTTTAATTACATGTTCACACACTGATGTCCATTGTTGTTTTTCTATTGATTGGCATGCTTGCCTAGTTAAATCTATTATGTTTTTATTATCAAAAGTGGTGTTGTTTTTTGCAACAGAGTGTTTAAGTTGAGCCCAAATAAGTTCTATGCGGTTTAGATCAGGATGATACGGAGGTAGACGAATAACAGTGTGGCCGTGATTTCCTAAAATACTATCTATTTTATAGGGTTTTTCTAACGGTTTATTCATTTTTACTAACTTATGTAGCTCTGGTTTAAACATATTAGGTGTAAAAGGAATTTTTGTATTAGATAACCACTGCATTAACTCACTTTTTGAAGAATTTGATGTGGGACATTTTTCAGATTGGTAATTGTGGTATGGTGCATTATCTAATACTAACACTGAGTTTTTTGGTAATCCTGGAATTAGCTTTTCAACTAACCATTTCTCGAAATTTGTACTATTCATATCCCCATGATAATCACCTGTTTTCTTTCCCGATTTAAAAACCAATAAGGCACCATAGATGAACCCTTGATCTGTACCCGCGTGAACTATTATGAATCTGTCTCCTTTATTTAATGGTACACTCGCGCCTTCACCACTTTCGTTGTACCACGACTTTTTTACTGCATGAGATGTGTGTATATACGTCTCATCTATGTAAACGATTGGCCGGTTTTCTGTCCTGAATTGTTTTATTTTCCTAAGGTATTCAATTCTTTTTGCTCTTGACGTTCATTTAACACACTTCTATTATTTCTAATCTTCTTCCACTTAAACCCTAAGTTTATAATAACTTTCCTTAAACATGATAAGCTACCTTGAAAGTTCACACCAGACTTCAGAAGTTGATGAAGTTTTCATAGCGTAGGATATGTTTTTTGTGTTGTCGTAAAATTGTAAATTGTTCGTCTTATCACACATTTATCAAAATCATCAATATTAGATTTTGTTGACCTCCTCTTTCTTTCTTTACGAGGTGTTATAAAGTGTGGTGACTGTTCATTTTCTATTGTTATACCCTCACTTTTAATACGGCGAATCGTTCTTTCAGAAACTCCTGTTGCTGACGCTATTCGTTTTTGAACCTTTTTTAGTGGAATACTAATTCCATTTTTTTCACTTTCCATAAATTTACATACATTAGAAATGACTTCCCGAGCTTGGCTATGCACAATTTTTTACCTAACTTCGATTTAATAGGACGCATTTTTTCTGATTACGTAATGAAATAAAATGTACTGTAAAAGTAACAATACGTTAAGCAAAATAAAATTCAGTTTAACTTAACGTGATGTCTGAAAACACAACCACAGACAATATTAAATGATGTTAAAATGTAATTAGATTATTTATCACATGTCACAGTCCCAAACTAAACACTAGTAACAATACAAACTAAATAATTAAATGAAATACAGGCCTACACGGTAAATGTTTTTGAAAATGCATCAACACTTATGCACTCAGTGAGATGTGCCGTTACACTGACAAAAAACAGTGTTCTGCGCACACTGCTTTCACCAAGGTTGGCGCCCGTCATAAAGTACACAAGTTGTATGGTTAGGTGCAAGTGCAACTCTACACAAATTACAACTACCTCTTGACCCACACAAAACACAGACAGTGCCAACCCAACCCAAATAGTGCTACCAACTCATCAAGTCTAGTACACAATGACTTTCTCTATATAATGAATGTTAGTGTAACAAAGCCATTCCATTGAATGGGTTAAAGTCATAAGAATAATTTCTTAGAAAGACCAGGAAGAAGTATATGCTTTCTACATGAGGGTGCTGTGACTCGCATCTCTCTTGAAGAATTGTAAGGGCATAAAAGATTGTCTACAATCCTGGAGGGAGAATAAGGCTGCAACAATGAGTGATGACAATGATAATGATGATAATGACATGATATCATCTACATCGTTACTCTGTAGAACACTACTACTATATAGTCAGTTAATGTTCATTATAATTTCACTAGCATTTAAAACAGCAAACTTAACACTTTTTAGTTAGTGATTAAATTTAATCGAATCTCAGCCTTCCATTTTCCTTTATAAGTATAGAAGCTCAACCCCCTGAACTGCTATGTGGTCATGCAACAAGGTTTTTCAGCTATGCTTATGGTGCTTGACTTCACAAGCGTAGACACAAATCTTTAATAACCTTACTGTACTCTGGGCCAGATATTTACACACATTTATTAGATAAAGAGTTTCAATAATAATTTCATAAAGGAATTTGCCCATCTCATAGAGTGAATATGGCTGGAGGAGGTAATGCCTGATGAGTGGAACAATGGGGTGGTGTGTTTAGTACATAAAAAGGGTGATCCGCTCATATGTAAAAATTATAGGGGCATCTCTCTACTTAATACAGCGTGTAAGGTATTGTCCAACATCATATTTTCTAGGCTGCTTCCCTACGCTGAGGAAAACATAAAAGAATATCAATGTGGATTCACTAGGAATAGGTCAACAACAGACCAAATATTTACACTAAGGCAAATCCTAGAAAAAACGTTGGAATATGGAGTGGCCACTCACCATCTCTTTGTGGATTTCCAGTCGGCATATGATTCAATCAACCGGAAAATGCCATATAGAGGTATGAAGGAGTTGAATATACCATCTAAGTTGGTGCGTATGGTTGGAGTAGTTATGTCCAATTCTAAGTGCCAAATAAGAATACAATCAAATCTATCTAACTCCTTAAAAACATTGAATGGGTTGAAACAAGGAGATGCCTTAGCGTGTCTGTTGTTCAACATAGCTCTAGAAAAGGTCATCAGGGATTCAGGAAATCAAACTAGCGGACACATATTTCACAAGGAGGTACAGCTTCTGGCCTATGCCGATGACATTGACGTCATAAGTAGGTCTGAATCTGGCTTAAAGGAAGCCTTTCGGGAACTGGAGTTGTCCGCTAAGGCTATGGGCTTGGTTATAAACCAAAGCAAAACCAAATATATGGTTGTAGGTGCCAACACTCGTGCCCTGTCCCTGCGCATTAACGATTATGAATTTGAAAAGGTTCAGGGTTTTCCATATCTCGGGTCATATGTGGACTCTGGAAATGACTCCTCTAGAGATATTGAAAGACGGATATTATCTGCTAATAGGTGTTACTACGGACTGGTGAAACATTTTAAGTCTAAGTTAATAAGTAAAGATACAAAAGCCACCCTATACAAGACCTTGATTAGACCAGTCCTGATGTATGGCTCGGAATGCTGGGTGGTAAAAAAACTAGATGAGCAGAAACTATCCGTTTTTGAGAGGAGGGTACTGAGGAGAATCTATGGCCCTGTGAGGGAAAACGACATTTGGAGGCGATTGCATAATCGAGAGTACGAAAGGTTTAAAGATCTTCCGATCGTGCAACTTATACAAATTAACAGATTGCGTTGGGCTGGTCATGTGCAGAGAATGGCGGAGGATAGAATCCCAAAAAGAGTGATGAATTATTTGCCGATGGGAAGGAGAAGGAAGGGAAGACCGCGTACAAGATGGCTGGACCAGGTTGGTAAGGAGGCAGTGAGGCTGGGTGCAGCAAACTGGTGGACATTGGCTGGGAGTAGAGACCAGTGGGGAAGATTTCTTTTGGAGGCCAGGGCCCGGACTGGGCTGTAGCGCCGAGGATGTATGTATGTATGGATAAACACAGTATGGGAGGATTCACACAAGTAATAAACTGAACCAACTAAATGGTGGGGCTGACATTGTCAAACACATTAAAAGTCAACGATTATCATGTCTGTAGCACATCATGAGAATTAAAGACACAAGAAAAAACATGACGTAATTACAATGAAAACCTTGATGATAATTAACATTAAATGACTGTCATCAGAGCTCAAAAGAGAGTCAGATAGGCAGAGACAAAGACTACCTTGGATTATATTATAAAAAGGAGAAAAAGAAAAACCAATCATAAAAGATATTAACAAATAGTGTCACCTGTCTGATTATGTAGTCAATTAATTTGATGCTTTCAGGGAGAAGTATAATACTTTGTGTTAAGTTCACAAATGTGTCAAGCTAGGCTTGCCATACATCCCAGTTTCAGAGTGCAGTCCTGTTGTCCTGCCCGGTTGCCAAAATGTCCCGGTCGATGCATTTGGTTCTTAGAGAAAAAATAATGGGAGAGAGAGTGTTCTCATTGATGAACAGTGCTTGGACAGATGACAGGTTTAATGCATAAGTTATCAGTGCGTGCGTTGATGCTGTGTAAAGTAAATTTTGGACTTAGCTGTGTAATGCATTTTTTGAAAAAACAAAACAAAACAAAAAAGACATATTGAGAAAGGCGTGTTCAAGTGAAAAATATGACTTATTTAAAAATAAGTTTAAGTTACACACTTCTTGCAAATTCTTAATGTATTGAGTAATTTTTTGATAGAACACAATTTAATGTGCTGCACTTAAGTTTGTAAAAAATAGTTTCTTTTATTTACAATTTGTTAGGTTTTAAGTATTATATTTATACATTGTGATAAAATAAATATCGTATACACACAATAAAATAAAAATAGCAATGTAATAAAAACGGCAATGTTTATATTTTAATTCCAGCCCCCTTTTCACCCCCCCCCAACAGGTGTCACGGTTGACAAGGCTGTCCAGGTGTCCATTATAGCAAGCCTATGTGGAGCCAGTAACTGCCAGAAGTTTCTAATGCTAAATATAAGTATATCACTACCGACTCGGAACACGAAATTTTTTATTGGTAAAAATGTAAAAGTTTTACCTTATAGCCTGAACCAGTTTTCGCTTATTATAAGCTTCGTCAGAGGCTTAAGCGAAAATAAGTGAAAACTGGTTCAGGCTATAAGGTAAAACTTTTACGTTTTTACCAATAAAACACTGTGTTCCGAGTCGGTAGTGATATACTTATATGTAATTAATCAACGGACACATCATGGACAACAAAATCCAAGAATTTCTAATGCTGTATTGTACATTTGTTATTTTAACATTGTTGTTATTCACAGAGTTTCACCATTGCCTGTTACTCTGGTGTTACAGAGCGTACACAAGTTCTCGCGTATACAGGGAACTGAAATTGAGAGGTGCTGTGGTAAGAGGAAAACAGTTGCGGATACTGCCACTGGAGAACGTTTACACAACAGTGAATGGTGTATGGAATCTCTCTAGTGATCAGGTATAACATATTTATTTATATATAATAATTACAAAACATAGTATGAATTAAGACTAGTACACTAGCTGTGAGGTGAGTTTGTGTACTGGAATATATAGCATTAAAGCATCTCGCATTCTGTTCATAAAAGCAGCTCTGACAACTGAGTGATTTTTGAGAATTAAGAGTCCCTCTTCTACCAAATACCAGTAGTCTCCTTGGAGGACAGATGAGAACTCTCTTGCTGTTGGGGTAGGAAACTGTCTCTAAAATTGGGTAAATCACATGAGGGTTGAGAAGGCTATGAGATACCATCCATCCATCCATAACTATCCATAAGATCTAGCTGTTTAAAATGGAAGCCACATGAGGTAACTTAACCTGCGATAAACTGGTACTGAGTTCAGAAGATATTTAATAATTAGCAACAATTAATATTTGTTACTTTAATCCCTCCGATATACAAAGAAGCGGTGGTATTAAAGAAAGTATACAACAGGCGGAATTCCTACTACTCACAAAGAAGAAAATGAATAAACATAAAATAGATTTTTTAATGAATACTTTAATGCATTAAAATGCACTAAAAATGATTTAAACATGTAATAACTGCACATGCTTAGTGTCTTAGGTGTAACTGACTAATACCTTTCTCTTTTGTACCATTGTATTGGTCCCTTGCATCTGTTGTTGTCCTTAAATCATCTTGACCTTGAATGATTTGCATTTTTAAGAACAATTTAATATATAAGACATTCTGATTAACAGCTTTACTTTAAGGCTCCTTTGTTTTTTTTTGTTTCACTGTTATTTCTAAATGGTGAACTTGTACCTGTCTGTTCTTCCTTTATCAAACTTGTAGCATACTTCACATGTGATCTACATTTCAGTTACACAGGCACACAAAGTTTGAAAGATTCTTTTAGCAGGATTATCAATTTTAGTAAATGTATTGGTATTGTTATTTTATTGACAGATCCTGAACAGGGCTTAAGGGCTGTTGAGTACAATGTCAAAATAATGCAACTAGTATAGTGACGTTTATGTTAATCTTTAACCTGTTAGTACAAAAATATGTGTGACCAAACACTAGATTTAATGAAGGAAAATTATATTCATATCAAGTTAATGCAAAATTCCATACGGATGTTGTTTCAAAAATGAATAGGCTGGTTGGCCATAGCCCGTAATATAATGATATACAGCCAGATTTTTCTATTGCATCCACAGCAGTCAACTCCAGTAGTGCAGCAGATCCATTCTCGAAGGTCCTGCAATCCTGCAGTGATCAAAGACAATATGAAGGCTTATCATTGATAATCACTTTTGGCACAGTCCTGGCTTGTTATTGATTGGAGTGCTGACCAATCAGAGTGCAGTTTGTCTTATAATTGATAAAGTTTGTGTAATTATGTGAAAAACTTGTGAAAAAAGACCTGACACCAAAAGGTATATTTTGGACCCCCCCCACAGAGAGAGAGAGAGAGAGAGAGAGAGAGAGAGAGAGAGAGAGAGAGAGAGAGAGAGAGAGAGAGAGAGAGAGAGAGAGAGAGAGATAATATAAATTATGTCATATGAATATTTTACCATATAAATTATGTAAAAATAAATAATAACGACGAAACCGAAACATCGAAGCATGATAATGTTTTTAGGCTTTTGAAACGTATAATGTGCATAAACTGCAGACTCTCCTGTTCAGCGATGTTTGTACGGATTTCTTAAAAACAACAGAGACCGAAGATTTCTAGACTGTGGGGAATCGAAAGTGTGGAAAAAATATAGTGTTAACATCACCTGGAGCGTAAACTTTTTCGATGATGTTACACATTTTGCGGAATGACCCCCAGTCTAAAAACATTATCATGTTAAAAACTCATTGAAAACTACTTTTGGGAACAAACTGTTGTTATAAGTTAAAATGAATCTTTGTAATACACATTTAATCTTTTGAAATGTGTATTAAATATAAAAATAAAAATGAAAATTAGAAATACAAAGAAACTAAAACTCGTAACAGTTGGTGGGTTACATATATAAAATGTTGTGAGGGGTGTAATTGAATCGTTCCCTCGAACAACGTTGTAACCATCAAAAACTAAATTTGACAAAAACTAAATATATTGTTTATTTTAGAGCAGTAATTTTTTTTTAGCTTTTCTGTGTTACATAAAAACTTGAAAAGGAAAAGAATAAATAAACTGATAAATTTCTACTTAATTTATAAGCTAATTTTGAAGAAACAAGAAGAATACTAATTATAAAACTGGAACAACGTTGTAAACCAGTGACACATTATGTTGGTTACAATGTTGTTCATTCAGTAGGAAAGAGGAAAAGGTTTTATAAAAAAAGGTGGTGTTCAATGTTTTAACTTGAAAACATAGAAAACATACTTTATTTGCCACATAAAATATAATATAAAAGTGATTGGATCATGTAGTCAGTTATAGAGCTCTAGTTTCTTGTAGACTGTATCCAAGTATTCTTGTGAATTGTTTTGTAAGGAAAATAGCCATTCTGTATTCTGAGAGCATGTGCTTTGCAAAAGTCTACTAACCTTCGGCCACTTTCATTTATAGATTTTTCCCCATACTGGCGTATAATTTTACTGTTGTTTGCACACCCTGTTCGAGCATTAAAATCTCCCATAGGGTACATATTTTTTCGCGGATTTATGTTGCTTACAACTTCTGTCAAATCGTTATAAAACTGATCTTTGATGTTACTATCTGCATCGTCTGTTGGTGCATAGACCCCAATTATCACTATGTCATGATCATTCTTCTGCAGTTCCAAGAACATAATCCGTTCATTCACTTCTTGCCACTTCTTTATTGCTTTCTTTAATCTCTGATGTATCACTATTGATACACCCCTCTTTGCCCTCTCACTCTTATTAACGCCACTATAGAAATGGATGTACTGACCTATTACTTCATTACCTGTCCCCTTCTTTTTAGTTTCTGTAAGAACATCTATTTCAATTTTCATTTTCTCAAACTCTTTAAATACTTCTTTCCGTTTTGTGTTTAGACCTTGTATGTTCCAAGTTGCCAAGTTCATTATTCGTTTCCATTGCTTTGATCGTTTATTCCTAATTCCGTCCATATTCCGAGGCTTTCACTGAGATCCTTAGTATATAAACGTTTTTTCCAAGGGATGAGTTACTAGTCCATCGGCTCAACCCCCGACTTGGAGGGCCAGGGACTCTTCTGTAGGGGTTACCATTCCTTAGCCGATTTGTTCCAGTTTTTAGGCGCCGGAAACCCGCCTTTCACCCTCTTCCGTTTGCTACACAACGTACACCCATTGTACGCTGTGCATTGCCCAAGGGTCATGCGACTCATGTCTTCTTGGACGTGGAAGTAGGATTTGTTGGCAGAGCTGATGGTTTCAGTGAGCATTTCCCGGGGTTTTAGCGTTATGCAGTCATCAGCAACCTGCATAACCCCCGAGACTCTTTACAAACCTTTGACCCCTATGATTCATAGAAAACTTAGAAATAAAACAAGACACAGCACAAGGATTAAATTTTATAAGACAACTGCAATCCCACATTGACATATGCGAGTGAGGTGTGGATCATGACAAAAAAGGAATGCAACAAAATTCAGAGTGCTGAAATGCAGTTTCTTTGAAGTACTTTAAAATATACACTACAAGATAGAATAAGGAATGAGGATATCAGAGCAGAACTCGAAGTAGAGGACATAAATGAAATTATTTCAGCTTACAGAAGACAATGGTGGGATCATTTGCAAAGGATGACAGGGGATCAATTGCCAAAAGTGGCACTGAACTATAAAGCCATTGGTAGAAGAGACGTGCATCATCCAAGGATGAGATGGGTGCCGGAACAGGTTTATATAACCTAGTCTCTGAAGTGAAGAAGAAGAAGATTATTTTTTATTATTTTGTTGTCCATGACACGTCCAAGTGTTATCAAGAACTAAAATGTATTATTTTACATTTAAGAGGCTCTTACCTCTTAATATACTATTAGAGAAACAATTACTGGAGTGCTCCCCACGTTTTTCATTGTATTAGCTGTTATTTGGTCTCAGTTGTTTCAAGTATTACCATGTATTCAAGTATTTTCATGAATGACTTCTATTTTAAAACTCATACCTCTGAATATATTATTAGAGAAACAATTACTGAATTCCATTAAACCTTATGATATGAGTAACGATCGTATTTTCTGAAATGCGCGCCACGTTTTTCATTGTAGCTGATATTTGGTCTCAGGTGTTTTAAGTATTTCCAAAATATAATTATTTTGATATTTTTAGTCCATTAGAAAAAGGGGTTTTTTTTTAAAATTTTTTTTAACTATATTATTTTATCATTTTTAGTCTCTGAGTCCTGCAAATGTGCTCGACAAATATGTTCTGGAGTGCTGGAATGAGAGATAGATAGATAGATAGATAGATAGATAGATAGATAGATAGATAGACTATATATTTACCCGTGGGGATTTACCCCATAGGGCTAATGCATAAGTATACAAAATTTAACATAATTACATAGAATGAGTAGCGCAATAGTACATCAGTTATAAACAAAAGCAAGATTAAAGAGCAGAGTAATCATAATTTAAACAATCTCTCGAAATTACTTCTGAGTACAATTCCTTCAACTTGGTTGAGGATCATCTGGAGGATTATATTTTCGCAGTCTCTCCATCTCCTCAATGGCTTTTTCGTTGCAGGGTATCTTTCCCGAGAGCTTACTGCACTCCATATCCACGATTCGCACTCCATCCAGGGATGTCACTCTACTTAAAGCGACGTATGCTTGTCCCTTTTGGAATAAGCATTTTCCAAGGTACACGGCTGCATAATCGACGGTGCAGCCTTGCATCTTATGAACTGTGCAAACCCAACACAAGACAATGGGTAGCACTCGTCTCTCGATCGTTCCATAGTTGAATTTAACAGGAAACTGAATAGATTGAGGTTCAATCAGGTGAATGCCATCCCTACCGAAGTCTATGCGAACAGAGGGAACATCTGTGTCGCGACGGAAATACGGCCAAATTATCTCGGTGATATTGCCAATTGCGCCATTCACAAGACCCTTCTCGACATTGATGTTGGATCGTAACATTACTTTTGCACCGATAAATATCTCAAAATCCTTGGGCAAGCCCCCAGTCTTGTTGATGTCGGCTGGGATGATATTTTCCAAGTTGACATTTTCAACATTGCGCGTAGCATCGGCTACATGATCTTGCGCCTTTATTTTGAATATTCTCTCTCCCTGTGATCGGTAGTACTCAAGAACAGCATTATTGTGGGCATCTACGTGCGCTCTCAATGGATAGATGCGAATCGCCTTGTTCAAGGCGAATTCATCTGTTGCATCCACCAACGTCTTCGACAGCAGCAAGTCAAAGTGGGGACCCTTGAGCTCACCAATTCGAAGAGCATTGAGCAGATCGGCAAAACACGTGTCGCCCTGCTGGCGCATATTCTCGGTAAGCTCAAGCAATCTGAAGTAGCGCCAGAGGTGTGGTGCTGGCAAGAATCGTACTGGTTGTTCAAAAACCTGAGCTCCTTTAACGGGTGGAAGCTGCATCAAGTCACCAAACAGCATGATGTTGAGACCTCCAAATGCTTCATCATCCTTATTCTTGAGCTGTCTTAATCGCGAGTCGATCATGCAAAGCATCTCGTAAGGGACCATCGAAATTTCATCAGTGAAGATGTATTCAATATCCTTCCACTGGTTTCGCATAATCTTTAAATAATTTCCCGTCAACATCGGCATGTTGGAGACAATGAAGCCATCCTTTTGAACCGGTAACTTGAGCATAGTATGTAGAGTTGATCCACCGACTAGTCTCGCAGCTTCACCCGTTAAAGCTGCAACTTTCAGTGGATTTTTGCCGAAGCAGCGATTGACTTGATTTTTCAGTGCATTAAAAGTGAAGGTCTTGCCGACTGCAGCTCCGCCAGTCACAAACAGCCTGAGGCGTTGTTTGCTTCCGCTCAGCTGCTCCTGAATGCTGCGAGTGACTGCAGAGAAGAGCTCTCGCTGCTTGATGTTCATCGCAGCAGAAGCCGATTGGAATTGTTCATCAGTCATACCTTGGTCGGGAATTTCTTCCTCGAGCTCTTCTTCAACAAACTCTTGGGATCGCTGCAGAATATCGGATGCATGAGCTTGGTTGAAAGCGATCTCAAGTTGGCGATCTATTTTGCGGAAAGCCTCCATGTGTTTGCTCTTCTCCTTCAATTCTTGTTCACGGGCAAGGAATGCATCTCGCGCATTATCAAACTCTCCGAGCAGAGCACTCTCAGATTCGTAAGGCTGATATTGAAGAAGAAGGCTATAGAAGTAGTTCTCGGGATCCGTGTGCATCATGAAGAATGGCACTCGTACGACCGCTGGGAAATTTCGTACAACCATTTTTGATTTGTCTGTGAGAGTAATGAGCTTTCGCCTTTGTTGTGACTGTTCCGCATCGTCTTCATCAAGGCTTTCTTCAGTGTCGCCTTTGTTGGTGTAGTATGGTTCAAATTGCATTGCAAACTCAACCAAACTCATATCCTTGAAATTGTATTATGAATGATTTGTAGGGCGCTTCTCGTATCGCTCAAAGATGTTGGAGCACACTCCCGTTGCCTGATTGCCGTCAAACTTCAGGACGTGATATCGTTGTTCAGGCTTAGGCGTGTTCAAGAATACGCACTTTCTCGAATTTCCGCGGAATGGAAGGTGACACAACCGTAATACACATTCTCGTGCAGAAATTTGACGCTCCTTCATAATTCTCATGCATATTTCAAACAACGTGCGAGCAACATTTGAATCTTCTTGACGAATTCGTCTGATCGCCTCTGCAATACCCTGATTCAAGTTTACGGGCTCAGAATTTGCGATATATTTCGCAACGTAATGGGCGATTGCCTCGTTCGTTCCACATGGCTGAATGTCAATGTTGCCATCCCACAATTGAAGAATCGCGGAGCAGTAGTTATTTACCTGTCAATTTTTCCTCAGTTCGTCGCTTCAGAATGCAGAACCGTCCGCCATTTCTTATGAACTCGTCTAAAGTTTGAGCAACAATGCGAGTGTGCTGACACGGCTTACGCGGAAAGGCGAAGCGACATGTTTGAGAGTTGTTTTTGTAACATGTATGAGTGTGGTGATGCGTTTGATTGCGTTTAACCAAATTGTGCATATCAGGATCTTCAGATTCAGATGGGAGTCGGCATGAGATTACTGCATCGATTAGTTCAATTCCTTCTTCGGTCTCGAATGAAGGTGCATTCTCAATCCAAAGAACCATGTGGATGTGCGGACTGCCTCGATTTTGAAATTCCACACGCCACCAGTAATCTCTAACTTTGCCACCTAAAATCTTCGCGTTGTTATTAATATATTTCATGAAGGCATTACATCTCCTCATGAAATGACGGCTGACTACAACCGGTTATTGTTCAATAAGATGCTGCGATTCGTCAACACTGATATTTGTTGGGTCCTCATTCAATCGTTTGTCAGCAATCAAGAGAGCTCTTCGCATGTCTGGCCAGTTGATGTCATTGCAGCTCAATGTTAAGAACCATGTTGGTGGTCCAAGGCAACGAATTTGCGCTATCAATTCGTTATGCGCCATTCGCCAGTATGCTGCAGACCCACGTAAGTTTCGCATGTAGAGGTGAAGATCTTCGACAGCTCCCTCTTGTCCTCTTACCTTCTTGCAGCAAGCAGAAATAGTGGACTGAATTTTGAGATATTCGTTCATCGAAAGCGCATAGAAGAGATAGTCATTGCGCTGGAACCGTGTATCGCGACCTAGGATTCTCGATTGAAAGTAATCTAATGGCGTAATAATCATTTCACGGTTCTCCTTCAAACCATTGTTTCCATACGGAAAAAGCATCCACCACGAATACTCTTCTGCTCTTAATTCGTGATTTATGTTAACAATATTGTCCTTCGACTTACGTTTAATTTCGTTTAAATTTTCGCCATCACCAAATGCATCATCTAATACTTCGATAACATCTGGCTGAGCGACATCGATAGGAGCCATGACTGATGTCTGAACATGAATATGCTTTTCGGGTGTGGGATGTGTATCAACCATAGGATGCACATCAACCACGGGATCATCATGAGTTGCTTGTGGTATATCATGCTGATGTTGTCGCAAACATTCATCCATCTGAACGACAACGCCCTTCACACGCACGTCGATGAAGTAAATCACAAAAGGTTCATTTTTCGAGTTGACAAATGCGAACAAATTCCTCAATCGTGTCGCATTCAATGATGCATGCTTTACCGTCACCACATCGTGCGCTTGCACCTTTGATGCATGCGAGTCGGTAAAGTAATACTTGTCATTGAAGTGCATGAGGCCTAATGACTTTGACGCAACAACAAGAACGCCAGCTTGATGTTCTGCAAACAAATGACTAATAGCATTTTGCAAAGTTCGGCCGATGATTCCATCATTCATGCGATCCATCAAGCTGCCCTGGCATAGCCAGTTGTCATCATAAACGAGCTCGAACGAATTGTCAAACATTAGAATATCGTTCTTGACTACGTCCAGATTGCGTAGTTGCAGGTAGCCATCAGGAGGTATTGGAAACGCCTCCCCACCTCTTGTTTCAGTCTCAAAGTGAATTAGCGCACAAAAACCATCCGCTTCAATCATATTCTGGTTCAAGGTATTAGTGGTCCAACGACCAGGAGGAAGAATGGTGGCTCTAATAATATTTGCTGTGACCATCACTGCGAACCAGCGTAACTGGAATTGAAAATGTCACTCCGACCCTGATGCCAGGAAGCGCGAACAATCCTTGAAGCGTCACAAATTGGCATATGTGCACTTTGCAACTGATCATCATTGGCAAAATTATCGTTGCTATGAGCCTCATTGCAATAAGCTTGCTTCTGTTGTGGCTCAGCTGGAACAACGTGAATCATGTCTTGTCGGTCGAGTCTTGTAAATTCGTTGATTGTCACGTCCTTATAAAGCGGATTGTTTGCCAAGAGCCAGCTAAGCGCAGCATACACCCTGGTGAATGCTTAACGCTCTCGAAATTTTCTAGAGTTGGTGTTGCAATCTAAGGGTTGCTGGTATAGGAGTCTGAGTGTGTTTGAATGAATAAGTGGACTGTATGAAATCTGAGTTAAGTAGCATTTATTGAGACATTATAAAGAAGCGCAGGCCCAAGCAATTACGTGTGGCGATACATCGCCGAGCTACAATTATGTGTGGCGTAGGCTGCCAAGACACATAACGTATAGAAGCGAGAAAAGAATGGTAACGAAAGTTACGCTAATAAAATTTACATTGCCGTTGCTAGCAAAATGTAAGAATGTAGTGTACGGATGAAGAGCTGAGTCTTAACTAACTAAAGCAGCAGCGAGCCAGCGCGAGCTGCACTGCAGCGAATGACGTAAGTGCGTGGGCTGATTGCGCGTGAGCAAGTAAGCAGATACAATGTAAATTATTATAAATAAATCACCTTATATCCGTCGTGTGACTTCGTTACGTCGATTAAAATGACGCGTTTCGGAACATCTGTTCCATCATCAGATAAAATCGCTCTATTGAGGTCGTTAAACGTTAAAAACACATGTTACACATAATTGTCCACTATGTAATTCACTTGCTTCCTAAATGGTGCGCACCACGACGAAGCCGATCGGACACTGAACTATTATCTGAGTGATTACGCCTAAGCAGGTTCAAAGCTGTATCGTATAGCGGGTTGGATTTAAAATTTAAGTGGTCATTCAATATGAAGTCTCGGCTGTTTATGTTATTATATGCTTTGTATATTTCGAACTCCTCTATTGCGTCCATGTAACGGCCTTTGTTGCACACATGTCGGGGTATTAAATTAGATTTAAAATCAGTATAATTATGATTGTGTAAGATTAAGTGGCGGGCAAAGTTGGACTTGATATTATTTAACAAAGTGAGATTATTTAGGTGACGTTTTGGTGTGTGTTCTTTAAATCGGTTGAGGAAACCTCTCCCCGTTTGACCAATGTAAAAACTGTTGCAGTCGTTACATGATAATTTATATATGCCGGATTTCTTTTCTAAAGGGATGGGTTTTCTATGACGTAGTATTTTTAATAGACTATTGTTTGTTTTGAAGGTAGCAGTAATATTCAATTTATTAAATGTGGAGGTTAGAATCTTTGACATTATATTTGTGTATGCGGTAGAAATAAATGTTATTTTTGTATCTTTATCTATTGGGGGCTTGGATTTTCGAATTTTATGTTTCTTGATGAGATTATCAATCAACGTGTTATGGTAACCATTAGCTAAAGCTATATGTTTAATGGTATTCACCTCCTCACTGTAATCATCATCACTGAGAGGTACTGCCAACAATCTGCATACACAAATATAATGCCAAAGATTCTAACCTCCACATTTAATAAATTGAATATTACTGCTACCTTCAAAACAAACAGAAGTCTATTAAAAATACTACGTCATAGAAAACCCATCCCTTTAGAAAAGAAATCCGGCATATATAAATTATCATGTAACGACTGCAACAGTTTTTACATTGATCAAACGGGGAGAGGTTTCCTCAAACGATTTAAAGAACACACACCAAAACGTCACCTAAATAATCTCACTTTGTTAAATAATATCAAGTCCAACTTTGCCCGCCACTTAATCTTACACAATCATAATTATACTAATTTTAAATCTAATTTAATACCCCTACATGTGTGCAACAAAGGCCGTTACATGGACGCAATAGAGGAGTTCGAAATATACAAAGCATATAATAACATAAACAGCCGAGACTTCATATTGAATGACCACTTAAATTTTAAATCCAACCCGCTATACGATACAGCTTTGAACCTGCTTAGGCGTAATCACTCAGATAATAGTTCAGTGTCCGATCGGCTTCGTCGTGGTGCGCACCATTTAGGAAGCAAGTGAATTACATAGTGGACAATTATGTGTAACATGTGTTTTTAACGTTTAACGACCTCAATAGAGCGATTTTATCTGATGATGGAACAGATGTTCCGAAACGCGTCATTTTAATCGACGTAACGATGTCACACGACGGATATAAGGTGATTTATTTATAATAATTTACTGTTCATACGTGACTTGGATACCAAGAACTAATATGCATTTTTAGATACAATGTATTAACATACTGCCCGCCCAAAATCGGGCGATTTTGTCATAGTTTACAAGAAAAAACAAGGTTGCTTGAAAATATACAAGTATACATTAATAGGTTGGAAACCTGAAAAATGCGACAATACAATATAATGGTACATGAATATTGGCATAAATACAAATACAATATAAATGAATGTACATACATTATTAATCAAATGTTGTGTACCAATAAAATACATAAAATACTTGAAAGCCTTACACATTAAATAAATTGACTCTTGCATAACGTAAATAGTCTCTGACATAAGAAATTCGTATACAACAAAATTAATTAAGCTATCAGATAAAACTTAAAGTAAAACAAGGCAATTTCTGTGTTGAAAAGATACAACCTAACGCTTATGTTAAAAATAAGGTGCTTATACAACTAACATTAACATATGTTTGGTAAATACAAACATTAATCTTTAACAGATAACAAGAAACATCCTTTAATTTATATAACGAAAACGTCCTCAAAAAACTGACTAAATATAATGATACAATAATAACGACATAATAGCAAATACAGTAATAGTAGACTAATAATTTGAAGATACATAATAACATAATAATAGTCACAAAAAGTTCAAGAACATAATGATGATACATAAAAACTCAATAATAAATCCTTAAAAATAATACAATGGACACATCCAATAAAAAAAAACCATGATAAATGTTCGGAATAATGATGTATGATAATGCGAATTAGTCTGATTCCACGGGAAGTGGACACAGCTTGTGAATAGGTCTACGCAGGATGCTGTGTGCTGTACGGACGTCTGCAACGCGTACTAACGAATCCTGCCCTACATAAATCTGAGTGACAATACCACGTTTCCACTGCAATGGTGGAGTATTGTCTTCTAAAATGAGGACTAACTGTCCTATAGACAAATTTTTAGAATGCCTTTTCCATTTATTTCTCTGTTGCAGCTGATGCAGATAGTCTCTAGACCAACTCTTCCATATAGAGCGGGTAAATCTCTGCAGAAGCTGCCATCTCCCCAAGTGACCCATATTTACATCCGAGTAGTCGGGTTCCGGGAGCGCGGTAAGGGGGGAACGAACGAAAAAATGCGCTGGAGTCAAAGGCTCGGGATCCCCAGCATCATTTGACACAGTGAACAAGGGACGCGAATTCAAACAAGCTTCAACTTGAGCCAAAACAGTGGAAAACTCTTCGAATTTGAGGAGCGTACTGTCTATAACGCGCCGCAAGTGTAACTTAACGCTTTTGACACCGCTCTCCCACAAACCGCCGAAGTGAGGCGCTGACGAAGGTATGAAAGACCACTTAATCCCACGTGGACTGGCGAAGTCTTGAGCGGGTTTTGGAATTCGTCCTGCTGAAAGAGTTTGTACAGATCGTGTAATATGGTGCCAGCACGACGGAAATTGGTACCGTTATCGGAAAATATTTGTGCGGGGATGCCCCTGCGGGATATGAAGCGTTTCAAGGCAGCCAAAAAGGCGTCTGCAGACAGATCTGAAACCAATTCAAGGTGAATTGCCTTAGTGGACATGCAAATGAAAAGAGAAATATAAGCCTTTGTAAAAGATTTGGACCGCTGCCCGCCCTGACGTAGAAACATAGGACCGGCGTAGTCGACGGCGCATTGTGAAAATGGCTTGGAGGGAGTGACTCTGGGAGCAGGCAATTGACCTAAAAGTTGGCTTGAACCAGTTGCGCGAAATCGATAACAAGTGATACGTTTGTGAATCACTGAGCGTATGTAAGATTTGTCATTGATAATCCAATATCTTTGGCGCAGAGTACACTGCGTTAGTTGTACTCCAGCGTGGAGTAGTCGAATATGCTCATATTCAATAATTAGTCTAGTAAGGTGAGCCTGAGGGTGAAGTATGATTTGGTGCTTATTATTGTAGTTTAGCTGAGACTGTTGAAGGCGTCCGCCTACACGTAGTATACCAGCGTTGTCTATAAATGGATTGAGCGAAAAGGTTTTACTATTAGTAGGTACAGGGCGTTGTGCCTGGAGTTCTTTAATTTCGATATTGAAATGCGAAAACTGGGCGTGGCGTATAAAAACCAAAAGCGCGCTGTGTAGCTCTTGCGCAGTCAAAAAGGAAGAGTTTCTATTAGAAGCGGGAGACTTAGCGTTACGAATGAAACGCAGGCAGTAAGCAAAGACGCGGAGAAGTCTAGAGAGAGAAGAGTAATCTTCAACGTAGTTAGAAGAGAACGAAGCAGTAGCCAGAGCGAGTAGAGCCTGTTTACGTTCTTCCTTGTCCAAATCCGGATGAGCGCAGGAGGAATTGGAATCAAAAGGACGGATGGGCCACGCTGAAGGCTCCTTTAACAACCAGTAAGGACCATGCCACCATTGCTGGTGGCCGTGTAACAAACGGGGTAAACAGCCGCGGGATAAAATGTCCGCGGGATTATCATGCGACGCGACATGATACCAATTGCCCTTAATAGTGAGCTGCTGAATCTCCGAAACGCGGTTGGCTACAAATACCTTCCACCTCGACGACTGTTGGTGAATCCAGTGTAGGGCAATCGTGGAATCAGAGTAAAAATACAGCTCGCTGAAATTGTAGGTCACAGCGTGGACAACCTTAGAAACCAACTGCGCTAATAATAAACAGGCGCAAAGTTCAAGGCGAGGTAAAGATATCTGTTTTAAAGGGGCGACTCTTGATTTAGAACACAGTAAGTGAGACAAAATACTGTTGTCGGAATATACCGTACGCACATAAATATAGCATGCGTAACCTTTTACTGACTCGTCGGCAAACCCGTGTAATTGAAATGAAATAATTGACGAATTACATGAATCCTTTATAGCTCTCGGGATCCTAAAATGAGTGTCTGAAATCAATTGAGCGTAAAGCTCGGCCCATTTAATTGATAACGAGTCAGAAAGCGGGTCGTCCCAGTTTGTACCCGAAGACCAAAGCGTTTGCATAAAGTGCTTGCACCAAAACGTAATAGGCCCAATCATACCCAATGGGTCGTAGATTCCAGCGATGACCGATAATACCTTTCTCTTGTTGAATACATCAATTTTAAAATTTCTTTGGATATTGTATACGAAGCTGTCAGCATGAACGTCCCACTGAATGCCTAAAGTGCGGACGGTTTGGTCCTTGTTGAAGTCCAGGGACGAGTTAGTATATGAGGTATATGAGGATGTTATATTCCGGTCATTAGAAGACCATTTGTGAAGAGTGAAGCCGTAGCGGCTTAACAACTCAGAAATGTCAGTGTTCAGTTGGGTTAGGACGTGTGAGCTGTCGGAACCGGTAAGGAGATCGTCGACGTAAAAATCGTTAGCAATGACCGAGCAGGCCAGGGGGTACTGAGTACTATTTTCCAGGGAGATTTGTTTTAAACATCTAGTGGCCAAAAATGATGCGCTGGCAGTCCCGTATGTGACTGTTCTCAGAGCATAGTGTTTGAGTTCCTTGTGGGGAGCGTCACGCCAAACAATTCTTTGTAAGTTAGAATCACTCGGGGATACCAAAATTTGGCGATACATTTTCTCGATGTCAGCAATGAAAGCGTAACGATGGGTTCTAAATCTGGCCATAATGGCGAAAAGATCGTGCTGGACCGTAGGGCCAACCATAAGGGTGTCGTTTAACGACAAATCGTTGGACGTTTTGGCCGAACCGTCAAAAACAACGCGAAGTTTGGTGGTTGTGCTAGTAGTCTTAACGACAGCATGGTGAGGTAAATACAAAATGTTTGGCTTGTTAATTGATAAATCATATGAATCAAGCGGAGACATATGGCCAAGATTTAAATATTCTTGCATAAAACTAGTTTACTCTTTGTGCAAAGACTGGTTTTGCCTAAACTTGAGTTCAAGGGTTTGAAATCTGCGAACCGCTCCGGGAAGAGAATCGCCGAGGCACTCTGTACTGCGGGGCAGCGACACAACAAACCTACCACTATCGTTACGATTGTAGGTGCAATCGTTTGCAAGGAAATGATTTTCACACTCCGTGTCCTGAGCTGAGGGAGTACGACACGAAACATCCTCCAACTGCCAGAAGGTTTTCAATTGGGACGAGATAGCATTATTTAGCATTATTGTCGTCACGTGCTATGAACGAAGAGACCGGCTTAGTCATATCTACGTTGAAGGGTAAATTCCCGGCGAGTATAAACCCTAGCTTTGTTTCCTGTATTATCGGAAAGTGCGGACTGCGAACAAATTTAGTCGGCTCAATCAACAGCAAAAAATACTGTGCTCCGAGCAATATGTCAATTTGTGACGAATGATTTAAGTTGCGGGTCAGCTAAAAATATCCCTTTTGGAATTTTCAACGATGTCATGTCAAAGGATTCTGTT
Organism: Magicicada septendecula; assembly: GCA_034769895.1. Lineage (NCBI taxonomy): Eukaryota > Metazoa > Arthropoda > Insecta > Hemiptera > Cicadidae > Magicicada > Magicicada septendecula. Next base: position 430,264,393 of record CM068372.1, read on the forward strand.
GGGAGGTTATTTGTGATTCTGGGCAGAACAGCGCAGTGGACATTTAAAGTGAAATCCTTATAGCGTGAGTTTAGGCGCACCCGTGTGCTAAAATTGGCTTGACATAGTGAGTTATTTATGCCCGTGATAGGCAGCTCGGATTTGTTTAGTTTTAAGCCCATGCGGCGGGTGAAACCCATTGTACAAAAATTCGCTTGCGACCCTGAATCCAGCAGGATTCTTACCGGGCGCTTGTTACCGGCATGGTCGGTGGTGATGCGTACGGCGGTGGACAATAAAATTGATTTGTTAGTTTGTAGCTTCAAGGAACATTGCTTATTGCTCCTGTTGGTCGAGTTATCTATTGAAGCGTGGATCATGGTGTGGTGCCTTTTCGAGCATGCTTTGCAGGAAAATTTAGAAGGGCAACGCGAGCTTTCATGGCCCGAACGTGTGCAATTCAGGCAGAGTTTGTTACTTATTAAAACCTCTCTACGTTGCGTAGGTTGTAAAGCTATGAAGTGTGTGATTACCACGACACAGCTGACAAAATTTATTGTTTGTTTGAGTGTGTATGAGTGACCCAGTGAACTCAGCGCGATTAGCCGATTTGCGATAAGAAGTCTTATCGCTAACTTGTCTGCCGCCAGACGAACCAGTCGGAGCATTTACGTTTTGCAACAGCTGACGTCTTGCATTTAGAAATCTAATAAAATTATCGTAAATCGGCAGCTGCTCGTCACTTAAACCTTCCTTCCACAATCTACATGTATGCTCGTCAAGTTTTTGGGCGAGAAAATGCACAAAAATAAGTGCAAATGTGTTTACAGATAGGTTCAATGAGTTCAGCGCATTTATATTAGCGGTGAGCTCATCTATGAATTTAGAAATGCTGAGTACGGAATCCTGCTGCATGTGTTTCATGCGCAAGACGTTAGCTGCATGATACGCCGTAACAATCAATTTACTGTCATACCGGGCCTTTAACAAGTCAATGGCCACCGTGTAATTTTCGTGCGTGATAGGGAGCGATTTTATGACATTCAGCGCCTCATCCCTTAATGATAAGTGCAAGTAATGCAGTTTTTGGATGCCAGTCAGGTCCGTTCGGACATGAACTAACTCCAAAAACATATTGTAAAAATGTTGCCATTCAATTATGTCACCTGCGAAACAGGGTAGCTTAATCGGTTGCAACTGAATGGGAGGCGTGCTGAATGTGACTACTTCGGATTGACTTGCTGCCTTCCTGCTCATCTCCTCGGCTTGGTCTATTAAATTTTGCAGCTTGCATTCTATGCTGTATAAATCATCTTCGGTCTGAACCCTATCGCTCGCGGATGTAAAGTCAGAGTCCTCAGACTCAATTTGTGTTTGAATTTCATCATATTTGGCTGATAGCTCCATAAGGTGGCGAAGCTTTATTTTCAGTGCATGATGGTCATGCTATCGTGATCGAAATTGTCTGCGTATGTGTTTATGCGAGATATAGAGGCCTTGATCGTGCCACGTTTCTTGATCAGCGCCTTCATATCCGTCATGATTGGGTATGAGAGAAAATTTAAATGATAATACGAAAGAAGCCAAGTGAATGCAAAGCGATGAGCAAGACCAGGCAGGAAATCCAAATTATAAAGTCACGCAACGACACGGTAACCCTTACTTAACACATCTTAAACTAGTTCTATATGGTAATAAATACTGCTCTAGGCAGTACAAACAATATAGCAGTATAATCACTAATGATGTGAATGCTATTTGAAAGATATGACTTACAATTAAAAAATGCTTGTTGAGTTCGCAAAAAAAATTACAAGTTTATATTCAAATGAAACTGATTTAAAAAATTATATTATTGTTTTTAATACTGCTTCCTTTACTTTAATGACATTGAAAAAATATGCAAATCATGCAAATTGAAAACTAATATGAAACATGAGTTTATAGTCACTTGACATGGTACTTATCGGCATGTTCTAGAAGGCATCAAAGCTTGTCGAAACCTTGGTAGTCCTGTCAGGTACCCATGAATTGATGATGCAGACACGGTCGCTGCCTGTCAGGTGATGTCCGATGCGGTCGAATCCTGTCTAGATAGGCTGCTCTGCATTTTCCCACATGCTGAATGCCACGTGCTGATGGTGCTCAACTGCTGTAATGATGCTTCAAATGCTCCGGTTGGCGAAATATGACGTCCCCAAGTCGTGCAATACGAGCTCCAATTGTAGTGATAATTAAGGAGTTGCTGAATTAAATTATGAAGAAAAAATGCTGATAGGCCTGCTTAATAAACTGATCCATGAAACGAATTGTCCATGAAATGAGTCACATCCGTGAAATACATCGTGTGTGGATTGTACATCCATAAAATGAATCATATCCGCGGCCCGGAGGACCATATGGTGAATGCTTAACGCTCTCGAAATTTTCTGGAGTTGGTGTTGTAATCTAAGGGTTGCTGGTATAGGAGTCTGAATGTGTTTGAATGAATAAGTTGACTGTATGAAATCTGAGTTAAGTATCATTTATTGAGACATTATAAAGAAGCGCAGGCCCAAGCAATTACGTGTGGCGATACATCGCCGAGCTACAATTATGTGTGGCGTAGACTGCCAAGACACATAACGTATAGAAGCGAGAAAAGAATGGTAACGAAAGTTACGCTAATAAAATTTACATTGCCGTTGCTAGAAAAATGTAAGAATGTAGTGTACGGATGAAGAGCTGAGTCTTAACTAACTAAAGCAGCAGCGAGCCAGCGCGAGCTGCACTGCAGCGAATGACGTAAGTGCGTGGGCTGATTGCGCGTGAGCAAGTAAGCAGATACAATGTATTAACACACCCGTTCGCGTGAAATTGTGTATTCACGAGAGATATTTAAATTTTCGAGAGTCTCTGTGACTACAACCATTCCCGCATTATCACTGTCGCGAGGCAACATAGAAGGCAGCTTCTCGCTTACCTCGAAAATGTCAAGTGCGAACAGCGTGGCCTGGCCTTTGAATCCGTATTGGCCATATCTGCCGTCGAATTTGACTATTTTAACGTAAGGTATCATGCGAGACAAGAGTTTTTGCTCAAACTGAGTGAGAACTTTAATTTCACTTGGAATGTCACCGGGCTCCATATTATTCCAATACGCCTTTGATGGATGTTTCGTCTTGCGATTGTTTTTCAAATGACAATGACATCGATGGCAAACTTCCAATACATTTTTGTTCGTGAGTTCCGGAGGTAGATATGATTTGGTAGCAATCATATGATATTTTACCACTTGATTAGCGTAACACTGCTTTGTGCAGATATCACATGTCCTATCGCAGAAGTTGTTGATTTCCTTATGGAACTCTTGCGCATCAGCAGCACGCTGAGCACGAGCATCGCGGCGACATTGCTGTATATCCTTACGCTTTTGTTCTGTCTCATAGAGTCGTGCTTGAGAGGTGTATACTCTATCTCTTTCGCGTCGAGAAGCGCGTTGATCGTCATTTTCCATCGCACGAGCTTGAGAAGTGTATTCTCGATCTTTAGCAAGACGATAAGCGCGTTGATCTTTAGTTTCAATAGCACGAGCTTGCGATTTGGGTTCTCGATCTTTAGCAAGACGATAAGCGTGTTGGTCGTCGGTTTCAATAGCACGAGCTTGTGACACGCGTTTTTTACGATTTACAAGTCGCTTTAATTTAACTTCAGCCGTTTCTTGCGAACGCTTGAGCCGATAGTGTTGTCGCTTCTTCTCCAATCGTCGCTTCTTTTGAGTCGCCATCTCCTTCATCATTACAAAGAAGCGGCTCTTACAAAGAAGTACTTAAAGCACAACTGTCCTTTGTAACCACACAAGTGCACGAACACGCGAGTTAGGCATCTTTCAGAATACGTTAATATTACACTAGCATACACTTTTGTTTCACTTAACAAACACTAGCTTACACTTTCGTTTTCATACGCTAGCAAATTGCGTTTTTATTTTTATATTTTTCTTAACACTTTTCTGAATAAAATGGTATAAAATCATGAAAATCGGATAACTATATGTATTTATTAATATTTTTTTGTTTGACTCAATACAGCATTGATTTTTGTTTCCATAGTAACGCAAAATGTAAATAGTGTCTTTTATACATTGTAACATTACATTTTGGCATAGCTTGATATCGTACCAGATTTAATGAAGATCATGAATAAGAAACTAACAAGAAGAAACATATCTTTTAAAAATGATAGTGAAGATGAACAAATAACAACTTTAGACTGACTTAGACTATAACTGACCGTACCCAAATTAATGTTTAGGTAAAGTGATGGAAAATACCCAGATGATGAGATAAAATTTGACCAATTACAATAATAATACTTACAAAGACAGACAGCATTATGGACCATTACTATGAGCAAACAAATTGTTTTGTTAAATGTATCATACAATATAGAAATAATCAAAATACAAATTGAGGGATAATAGGCCCAAATACACAATAGAATGTAATGTTAACTAACCAATATATTTGAATAATACAAGAACACAATCATTATATATACATGGAAACATACAATTAAAATAGTGTGATTAATGGTGGACCTAATGTTATAAAATAAATACTGTACAATTAAAGAATAGATTATTGTGTAATAAAAAACAAATAATAAAATATGGACAAAAATATAGAAATGCCAATCCATGTGTAAACAAGGCTTAAGAAGTAATAATTATCAAATGTATATGACAAGAAAAATAAACCAGTAAAAGTACTTAGTACAGCAATGGCTGAACTGTCTAAGACAAGTAGAGAGATATAAAATCATTATTAAATGATTAAACTTTTTCTTTCAATGTTTGAAAGTAAGAATAAAGTTGTGTTTATGTTATTTATAGTTTTGTTAGGTAATGAGTGGATGATATATCTTATGCAGGATTTATGTAACCAGGCATATAGCCTACAGATTGTTTGATCACAAAATGTGAATTATTTTTTTTATAATGTTCCAGTGATAATTATTGCTGTAATTTTAAATAATAATACTAATAGAGTTATAGGGAGTAGTTTTGATGGTAGTTGCATAGTTAATAGGTGTTACAATAACAGAAAATAAAAATTTAACATGTCAAGACCTAGGCCTATAAAAACTCTGGAATTTTGTAAATTTTAGGAAATACATTTAGAATTTTATAAAACAAATGTTGTAATATGGATAGATTTATAATTAATAGTATACACAGTAAATATGGAATCGAAATAATTAGAAATAATTCGAAATTATTTATGAAAATTCAAATAGCAAAATTGTAACATCAGAATTTCTTAAGCAAAAATAGGCATGTTTGGTGTCTATGTGTCACAAATGTTAAAACCAAAATAATGATGCTATTAGTTTTAAATTCCCAATTAGTATAACAAAGTTATACTAATTAAAAAGTTTTGGCCAAGTTCATGCAATAAAACAATGAATTTGTATGACAATGTATATCTGAATCAACCAACCAGATTTCAAGTTTTACCTTAGCAACCGAAAATGCAGATAAATAAAATAGGACTTCTTTAACAACCATCATTGAAGACAGATGCGTTTTTATAACGTCTTAGCTAATTATATTTTAAATAGAGTAAACCTATACCAAACATAGTAAACGAATCAGAACAGTTATTGAAGAACATTAGAGGAACCCAAGAACAACCAGATACCAATTCGGAAGAATTCAAATCCCGGAAGAAGAATTAAAGAAGATTTGGACCCCATATTCGCCCTGAACAAATAAAAGAAGAGGATCTGGGTGAATCTGAATAATTTTATAACCTTATTTAACAACACACCCACACATGAACACACAAACTACTTAGAAAACTAAACAATAAAAAACCACATACACTATAATACACCAACACTAAAGAACACTTGAAGATAACACAAATTGATTATTACACCTTTTGAATCCCAAAAACCTGAACGGCAACTAATAAATATCTAAAACTGTTCATAACCTAGAACTGTGGACAACACACACACGACTACTAGTTTGCACTATAAACATCAAAACCTTTTTATATCCTTATCTTGTAAAGTTTGTATTTTGATTTTAAGAGTTGTATTAATTGTTTAACCATAATATTCGGACCGAATACGGCCTGAGATCATTTTATTTAATACAATAAAAACAACGAGCATCATTATTGAGGTTGATTCCAACATAGTTATTATTCATTTACCAACTTATGAATGAAGACGAAATAATTTTGTTACAATTTGTATTAAAATAAAGAAAAACGAGAAACGTAATTGACCAATTCTTTTGAATAAAGATTGATTAAAGGAATACATCGTTTGGTTTTATTTTGCATTATTATTACTGTTAAAATTAAAAAATACGACAGCATAGCAAAGCGGATGGAGCGGCAGTTGGCAGCTCCGAATTACGTCATTGGTACTGGACGACGAGGCGGGAGCGAACGGCGGGAAAGTGAACAACAACCGTAAACGAATTTAATATACTAAATAAAGTTATTGGTACAACATTCACGCTTATTTATACCTCTATAATGTTTCTTTCCAATGTTGGTACACCTTTTGAAAGTTTTCCTCGCCTCTTTGTTTTGATGTTGGGTTTCAGATCTCGCAGTAGCTCACAGTAGCTGTCACTATGCACTGTTTGACCTTTAGGAGTGTAATGAATTAGAAGTGGACCTTTCATATCCCAAAACACTGTCATCATCAACTTTCCTGCAGAAACTTGTCTTTTGAACTTTTTTGCTGTAGGCGAGGATGGATGTTTCCACACCTCTGCCGCTTACTCTGTGGTTCAAAGTGATGGACCCACGTCTCATCAACGGACACTATGCGACTGAGAAACTCTTCTCCTTCCTCTTCTAAATGCCTTAAATGTGATTTTGAAATTTCCAAACGTTTCTGTTTATGCTGGTCTGTCAGTTGATGTGGTACCCAACGAGCACACACTTTGCGATAATTTAGTGATTCATGGATGATTGCAACTGCTGAACCGTGGCTAATGTTCAATGCATGCGCAATATCATCAATTTTGACACGACGATCATCATGAATCATTCGCTCAACTGTCTCGATGTTCTTGTCCGTCTTCGAAGTGGATGGCCTACCTGAACGCTCTTCATTGCAGATAGATACACGACCATTTTTAAAGCGATTTATCCACTCATAAATTTTGCGTTCACTAAGACAGCTCTCACCGTACTGCTGCTGCATTCTGCGAATAATCTCCGCAGGTTTAGTCCCTTCAGAGTGCAGAAAACTTACCACTCCCCTCATTTCTTCCTTGGTGCACACGGACAACGGGGCACTCATAATAAAATGCCCTGAAATCACTACGAATGGAGCTGAGCACTGAAACAACACAGCTAAAGAACAAAAAAACTTTGAGGTTATGATATGTCATTGTTCAGTCAGTGCTGCCATCCATTGCAGCAGGGAAAATAAAATTTGCCTTTACTTTTTGACTTACCCTGTATAATTTTGAATTGAAGTTGTGATAAAAGGAAGTTGTTTCCTTGCAAAAATCCGTATACCACCAGTAAATCTTTTTGGTGAAAACCTCAAGCTAAGAATAATATGATTGAGGAAGATTGTAATGAACTATGGAAACTAGTCATCATGTTAATTAAAAATTAAGGTGAAACACCTAAGCATTTCTGTAGTTTTGTTGAAATATTTTTACAAACATTTTTACCAAGACTGCAAATGAAAGAGATGGTCATACAAATGCTGACTTCAGTAATGTGTTTTAGGGCAATCTGGGATCATTCATCATCACTAATATACGGCTGGTTTGGTTTGCTGACATGAATGAAAACTTCAATATTTCACTGCCGTATATACAAATTGCTTCGGTAAGTACAAAATTGTGTACTTCATATGTGCTTTGTTGCTGTTAAATAACATTAGTCTGTTGTGATTGAGCAGGGTAGTCAGTCCATCAGCATCCAAACATAACAAGATGTAGTTTTAATGCTAGAAGTTAGAGTTAAGGGGAAAATTAATGTTAGACATACATTCACAAATTAATTAAAGTAATATGAAGAAACAAGAACATTAAAAATTCAAAATTCAATTCAACTTACATAAGCAAATGACACTTTAAATTTTATGATTAGCAAATAGTATGACAACAAAAGTTCATTTTTACACAACTTACCTAATAGTCATAGAAATAATACTAATTATTTCAAGATCAAGTTAATAAAACAACACTACTAAGTTTGCTCATTAAACAAGTATGATCAATTGATAGAATACATTAGAATCAAAAGAAACACAAAATGACCGTACAATAATGATACCCCGTAACTTTGTAAAGTAGTTATATATGCTAGTAATACTACCCCCATTACTGTCATGTTGTTTCTTCCTTATTCATAATTAACTCGTCTCCTGATCATCTTGGCTGTCAAGATTCCCCAGTCACATACAGATTAAATATTACACATGATAGCTGAGGCTTTAAAGTGACTGACATTCAGTTCAAATTTTAGAAGATTTTTGTACATAACTTGGTTATATATGTGGTTTTAGAAACAAAATAATAAAGCCAATAAAAAAACAACCTAGAATATAGGCTTGTGTTTTCTTGTAAGTTATTTGTTCACCTGTATTGGCTTTACTATCTAAATTAATTAAGTACTGTAATTTAACTTAACTTAACTTCATAATTTTCAAAAGGTATGGTAGCTGAAAGAAGAAAAAAGAAAATGGCTTAACGGTAGGTTATAAGTGAAAATTACTTTTTGTTCACAATAATCCTCAATTGTGTGCTAACAAAGACCGTTAGTGACTTCATTGCAACTGTGTTGTATCAATGTGGGCACAATACCATCATACTATTATTACAAAACGTAACAATTTTTTGTACATGCAAACTCAAGTTTCAAGTATGTAGGGTTTACCATGAATAGATCCAGAGGTATTCTTGAGAGCTGAAAACAAATATGGGCAGAAGAAATTGTTTCTTTTTTTTAAATCAGATTTCTCTTTTAAATTCAATCTTTAACTATTCTTAATTTTTTTTTTAATATATATTTTACAAATGAAACTGCTTGTTATACTTACCAGACAGTTAACTGGCCCTCGGTATGATTATTAAAAATGATTTCAAAGATTTGGAGGGAGATTTTGCAGATCATTTCATGGTTTAACATCAGTTATGGACAAGAATGTTCTCATCAGTTTATTTATAAACATAATTGTCTGTGCATAAAATTAAGTCTTATTAATTTTAGAATTACAGATTAATCATTATCAGGCCTAGTTATTAATAATGCCATAAGGAAATTACTGAAATGTATTAAGAGTTATATTAATGTGGAGAGAGGCATTCAGACTTATATTTTTGACATCTAAATAAAGTAATAAAGAATGAACATTATAGAATTTTTCAGGCATGTAAATAAGAGAACTGTGAAAAGAAGAAGTTTCAATTTGTTTATAATTATAAATTCATATTTATTTATCATGTCACTACAGTATCATTGGTCATTAGTGACCATAGAAATTATGAAATTGAATTCATATACCTTATAATAATGCTTATACAGTACGTCACGTATTGAACTGAAAGTTGTTAAGCAGTGGAACAATGCATGTAGGAATCGGTAAAACTTAAACATTAAATTAGGTGTTAGATTAAACATTAACAATTCAATAGTATTAGATTAAACATTAAAAGAATAAATACTGCCCTATACAAAACACAGATATAAATATTACAATGCTCCCTTTCGTCTAACAAAATTATCTAATATTTGTGATGTTAGATAAAAAGTTACTTACCCGTGATTTTACTTTACCTGGGCGCCAGAACAAATCCCAGATACAAATGACACGGTTTCAGCTTAGCTCAGCGCATGGAGACACTCTTTCTCAGGATTCGTTCAGTGATTGTGGTTTTCAAGGGGAATCGTTACAAATAACTCTTTAAGATTTGCTTGATTATTAATTTTAATGTTTTAATAAATGATTTTAAACTTTAACTTGTTAATGGTAGTGGCTTAATTCTACCCTATCCTTATAATTACTGAGTGAGTGTGGAAATAATGATTAAGACGCTCAAACGACCTATAGCTCTTGTCTGGTCTGATTAAGAAATTTCTATCTCCCAAACCAGTGCTAAAGAACAGGTCTACAATAATTTGCACGTCCAATACTACACACTATTTTCCATTCAACACTCTTATACTAAATTAAAGCTAATCTTATGGTTGAAATACAATGTGTGCTTTTCTTAGTGTCTTTTTAAAATTATTTATTGTTTTATTAATTGTTTAGCGCTTATATCATTGATCAATGAATTTATTTCTTACTGTTTTGATGCGTTGACCGAAGGTAGGAATCTGTAGAGGTCCTCCTTTCGATGGTGATGCACAGAAGAATGGGTTGCTCAATGTTGTGGAAGATGCCCTGGCAATTACAGATGCTGTAGCCTTCTGTAGCACAGGTCCTTCACGGCTGATGGATTAATTAATTAATTAATTGTTGTTTTACGCAGCTAGTGTTATTGAATGTTGTTAATTCATCTACACTGCGGACTACTTCTCGATTTAAAACTGAATTTGCACTGTTGTGTAATTTAAAAAATTTCTGTATGCGAGTTATACACGTCTAGTGTGTTTCAGTACCGAACGAAGAGTGATGCTACCCCTCGCTTGGAGCTGGCGTCTCTTTTAAATATGGGCTGCTGATTGGTTGTACAAATAAATCATGCGTTTTTCCGGTTGTGGCAATCTCGAACACGTCGGTCTAACACTCCGTGACAGGTTCCAAACGGCAGAGAAATTCTTGTCAAAATCGTACTTCCTGTATTTGCAAATCGATTGATTACAGGTATTTGCAAATGTGTTTCCGAAGATCTGACCACAGAATATTGTTGCTTAGGTCTTTATCTTGTGCATGTGAAAACACCTTATTCCTACGTAGCATATTTCTCTTGTTATTCCTGTTGGCGTGCGTCATCCGTATAACTTCTTTATTTGTTAATTATATTAACTGAGCTTGCAGCTACTTATAAAGCTTTTCTTGCTGAATACAATGCTGTTTTCAGAATTGCCGTATATTTACAACTTTTGAAGTTATTGCAGGTTGAACTGATAATTCACTTTGAGTAAAATTACCTGTTTGAACTGGATTCTATTGTCGCTGTGACGCGGTTAGAGTGAGATGGCTGCAATTATGCGCTCTCTCTCTTCCTTACTGCATTACGCTCGTACCATTTATAGCTTTCATATAACGCTCTGATAGGACGATATTATGAATCATCATATATACCCCCACTAGGTATAAAAAAAATTGATTATGTAAATCATTAATTTTTTTTCGAATGTACAGTTTTACACTGAATAAAATTTTGCACATTTACTTTAGCACTTTTTCCCGCACAAAACTTACACTTATACAATGTTACTTACATCTATCTTACAACTAAAGATTACAATGTTTCTTAACCTAACATGGTATATTGGAAATTTATATGATCATTTTTAATCATCATTTTGTATTAATTAATGTCAAAATTTAAATAACAACACTAACATTTATTTATATAAAATTTATTTTTACATTATTATTAATATTGATTCAAAACAATTATTTATTTATTTTATTTGACCAGGTTTGACTCTAATACCGTATGGCTCAAATTATTATATCTTTATGGGTCTATATTGTGTATATATTTTCTTCCACCTATGGGAACATAGCTTATATAGCTTACATAGAAAATCCTGGTTTGGAGTTGGTAACTGCTACTAAAGGGTTTATATAGGGACTACTTGCTCTCTCTATAACTGCATTCGCTAACATTTGTTGGATCTCTTTCTCCACTTCATCTCTATAATGCAGAGGGATTGGATAAGTCCTTTGTACAAATGATGCATTTTCAGTTAGTGTCAACTGATGTTCATAGAACCTAGCTCTTCCAGGCTCTGTTCTGAACACATCACTATACTCACCAACGAGTTGCTGAATTTTGTTCTGTTGTTCGTTGTTCAACTCAGTCCCAATATTGATTTCTGGAGTATTATCAATACCGTGCTGGTCACTCCTATCGTCAACTACAGGTTTCTCTATATACCTTTTTACGACACTTACCGAGTTCCAATGCTTAAACTCTTTAATACCTACATTTATTTTATTAGCATTTATTTCCATAGTAATGGTATTTCTTTTAAAATTTATTTTTGCTTCCCATTCAAGCAACGTATCTACACCAGTAATACAATCATGAATGAGTTTAGGGACTATTAGAGCTACTATTTGGGTTTGGTTACCATTTATACTGACAAGTAAATATATTTGTTCAGTTACCTTTTGAATTTTGGCTCCAGTGGCTCCCTGTACATTACAATGTTTTACGGGTAGTCTGGGACAATTTTTCAACTGATAATTATCTACAAACTTTGAGCTAACACAGGTAACTTCACTGCCAGTGCCAATAAGCGGTCGTACCAGTAGATTACTGATCTTACAAATTATTTCCGGACATTCAGGATAATGGTTTCTACCCACTTCTTGCTCCTCTTTTAACAAGAACTCCCTATCGCTCACTTGTTTTATATTATTAACTACATTCTTCTTAACTGTTTTCTTTTGTGATTTCACTGCAGGTAATGGTAGGTTTAGTTTTGTTTCTTTTCTACCTGCAGTGGCTTCCCGTTTCCCGTATTCATTTTACTAGTCGACGGTTGCTGCTCGGTAGAGGTTATAGTTGTTTTACACACTTTATATACCCTTTATTAGATTTATTTTCTACACTTCTACTCCTACCTTTATCCTCCACTTCCTGTCTATTTTGTGGTTTATTACCCGGATATGGGGTAAACCTTTTTTCTTTCATACGTTCATTATCTCTCTTCTTATTTGAGTAGAACGTTGGTTCTTGCTGATCGCCTCTAGAGTAGTTACTCAGCTGATTACTTACCCGCTGTAGGTCCCTCTCTAAATCTAGACACTCATCTACGACCATAATGAACTTTTCTAAAGTATCCACTCCTCTAGTTGTGGTTGCTACTCTAGTGCGTTCTAAGAAATGACGCGCTAGCTTATATACTAGGTCACTCTCTTCGATTGATGGTGTTAGATGTTTAACTTGCGCCATTACATTTAGCACATAATTGGTAGTTGTCATATTCATTGACGGTTGATACTTACCAAATTCTAAATGATCACGTACCCTTCTTTGTATTTGAACATTCCAGTACTGTGCTAGAAATTTTTCTCTGAAGTCTGAGTAGGTTTGGACTCTGTCTGAGATGACTTTCCACCACGTACCTGCCCAATTCTTGAGAAATCGGCCTAACATGTCCTTCTTATCCTCGTCGTCCATCAGTGGATTTACACGAGTTACATACGCTTCAAACAGCTTTAGGAATTCCACAGGATTCTCATGTGGGTTACCTGAAAATGCAAGGTTTTCCGGTTCTTCCTTATAGCCGCCACACCTCACTACTTTGGTTTGCTGTGACTTCATTGCTTTAGTCAGATCCTCCCGCATTACCTTCAACTGCTGTTCCACCTTTTGATGTACTTCGTCACTGTTAGCCTTACTCTCTACCTGTTTCTTAACTTCACTAATATTTACACCCAGTTGGGTACACTCTTCCCTAGTATTTTGGATTTCTTCTTTATTTAGAAGTGTTTGTGTTTTTAATTCAGCTGTTACTTCGCTGAATTGTTGATTAATGAGGGTTACTTTGAGTTGTAACCTTTCATGTAATTGATTTCTAAATTTATTTAGCTTTTCATCTTGACGGCGAAAATTAGTGTTTACTTGTTTTCTAAACTCATCTAGCGTAGTTTTAACCTCTTCGGTATGCTTATCAAACCTACTATTACTCTCGTCTATTTTATTATTAGTACTATCTAATTTACTAGCTAGATTAGATATTTCTTCATCTATTTTAAATGTAGCCTCTTTACTACTTTGTTCTATTTGGCTAGATAAATTTTCATTTATTTGTTTTATTTCACTGGACAAATATTTATTAGTTTGTTCTATTTTATTATTAACATCTGTTAACAATTTTTGATTACTTTCTTCTAAACTTTTATTATTTTCTTCAATTTTATTTTCAAGTTTACTACTTGTTTCTTTTATTTCAGTGGTCAACTGTTTAAACATTTGTTCAATTGCTGCCATATCTACTGATGATGATTTAGCCATGTTTACAATTTATTATTATAATTTTAACAAATAAATTTAACAATTATTTAATAGTTATTTGTAACCTTGAATTCCACTTTCTTTTCAAATTTATTAATACTACAATTTAACTATCACTTGGGTAAAAGCAACGCCAAATTATATAACTTTATTTATATAATTTTGTGTTTAATCGGGCCCATTAGTTGCGGCGACAAATACATACATGACTTATTTTTACATATAAATTTGGTGATCTTAATCGTGCTTAATCGAGCTTTATCGAGCCCCTTAGTTGGCCGCGCCAAATACATACAACGCTCCCTTTCATCTAACAAAATTATCTAATATTTGTGATGTTAGATAAAAAGTTACTTACCCGTGATTTTACTTTACGTGGGCGCCAGAACAAATCCCAGATACAAATGACACGGTTTCAGCTTAGCTCAGCGCATGGAGACACTCTTTCTCAGGATTCGTTCAATGATTGTGGTTTTCAAGGGGAATCGTTACAAATAACTCTTTAAGATTTGCTTGATTATTAATTTTAATGTTTTAATAAATGATTTTAAACTTTAACTTGTTAATGGTAGTGGCTTAATTCTACCCTATCCTTATAATTACTGAGTGAGTGTGGAAAGTAATGATTAAGACGCTCAAACGACCTATAGCTCTTATCTGGTCTGATTAAGAAATTTCTATCTCCCAAACCAGTGCTAAAGAACAGGTCTACAATAATTTGCACGTCCAATACTACACACTATTTTCCATTCAACACTCTTATACTAAATTAAAGCTAATCTTATGGTTGAAATACAATGTGTGCTTTTCTTAGTGTCTTTTTAAAATTGTTTATTGTTTTATTAATTGTTTAGCACTTATATCATTGATCAATGAATTTATTTCTTACTGTTTTGATGCGTTGACCGAAGGTAGGAATCTGTAGAGGTCCTCCTTTCGATGGTGATGCACAGAAGAATGTGTTGCTCAATGTTGTGGAAGATGCCCTGGCAATTACAGATGCTGTAGCCTTCTGTAGCACAGGTCCTTCATGGCTGATGGATTAATTAATTAATTAATTGTTGTTTTACGCAGCTAGTGTTATTGAATGTTGTTAATTCATCTACACTGCGGACTACTTCTCGATTTAAAACTGAATTTGCACTGTTGTGTAATTTAAAAAATTTCTGTATGCGAGTTATACACGTCTAGTGTGTTTCAGTACCGAACGAAGAGTGATGCTACCCCTCGCTTGGAGCTGGCGTCTCTTTTAAATACGGGCTGCTGATTGGTTGTACAAATAAATCATGCGTTTTTCCGGTTGTGACAATCTCGAACAGGTCGGTCTAACACTCCGTGACAGGTTCCAAACGGCAGAGAAATTCTTGTCAAAATCGTACTTCCTGTATTTGCAAATCGATTGATTACAGGTATTTGCAAATGTGTTTCTGAAGATCTGACCACAGAATATTGTTGCTTAGGTCTTTATCTGTGTGTATGTGAAAACACCTTATTCCTACGTAGCATATTTCTCTCGTTATTCCTGTTGGCGTGCGTCATCCGTATAACTTCTTTATTTGTTAATTATATTAACTGAGCTTGCTGCTACTTATAAAGCTTTTCTTGCTGAATACAATGCTGTTTTCAGAATTGCCATATATTTACAACTTTTGAAGTTATTGCAGGTTGAACTGATAATTCGCTTTGAGTAAAATTACCTGTTTGAACTGGATTCGATTGTCGCTGTGACGCGGTTAGAGTGAGATGGCTGCAATTATGCGCTCTCTCTCTTCCTTACTGCGTTACGCTCGTACCGTTTATATCTTTCATATAACGCTCTGATAGGACGCTATTATGAATCGTCATAATATATAACAGAAATATATATTAATAAATAATAAGAAACAAATTAGAGAAACAGTAATAAGAATCTGGACAACATCCATTAAGTTAAACAATTTAGAAATTATGTAAACTTGGTTTCTATTTATATGAGTGATGAAGTAGTTATATTTTTGTAAATAATTATAGCTCTTTTATGAATAAAAGTATTCTAGCCACTGCAGTCTTGTCATTCAAACTTCTTCTTCGTCCAAAGGGATATTATGTTTAGTGTATAGATGGTGGACAGTGGGGCACTCTGAAACAAGATGAAGTACTGTCTGGGCCATTGTCACAATCACTGCATCTTGCAGGAGGCTTATTCAGAAAGATATGTTTGTATGTCAGCAACAAACTTGTTGAGGTCTTGTTGTAACCACTTGATTTATTCTGAATCCTGTAGTAAATGTGGGTTGTTTGTAATTATATTTAGTTAAGTAACAGACACGTCATGGACACCAAAATCCAAGAAATTATTTTTCTTCACTAGGGACTGCTTACTGACCGGAGACTTAATCCATTCTTCATTCCAGAATTCTAAAAGTCTTAGATGGAGAAATTTTTTAAATCACTGTGTGAGACTTTATGAGAGTGATATTGAATAGTTGTAGCGTTTTTTGCAGCTCTGCCAGCCAGTTCGTTGCCCTTGATTATGATGTATGACAGTATCCCAGTTAATGGTGGAAGTACTAGAGAAAGAATAATAAAAAATACTGGTGCCTTTTAAATTCACTAATCAAAGTAGGAAAACAATGGTAACAGTGGCAATTCATAAACGATGTGATAATCATAATTTACAAACAAGTCAAATCTTGTTAATAGAGAGAATGACAACTAACATTTGCTTGATCAAGTAGAATTTATGACAAACTGTAGCATAATAATAGAACATAAAAAAGCATAGGATGAACTTTGAGAAAAGTGTAATTGATTAAAAAAAACCTGCTTTTATAGCATTATTGTGTTCATGGAAGCATTTGACTCAGTCTGCACAAAGTAGTACACGTTAAATAGAGATTGTCTCTGCAAACACGTCCAGCCATTTGTGAATGGTATAAGAAATGGCGAGCAAAAATCAACAAAACGAAATCTGCTCAGGTCACATTCACTACTCGGCATGGCATCTATCCACCTGTAACAATTAATGACACACCTGTACCAGTGAAGATTGAAACTAAATACCTTGGACTTCACGTTGATCAACGACTCACCTGGTAGAAGCATATCCAAATCAAATGAAGGCAGTTAGATCTCAAGCTCTGACAGATGCCCTGGCTCCTTGGGAAGTAGTCTAAGCTGTCATTATACATCAGACTACTACTATAGAAAACCATGCTGCAACCTATATGGTCCTACAGACTTCAGCTATGGGGATGTGCCAAACCTATAAAAATATAAACTATCCAAAGATTTCAATCAAAATTGCTGCAAGCTTTAGTGGATTCCCCATGGTACGTCAGCAATCAGACACTTCACACCAACCTAAAAATATCTTTCATAATGGACGAAATCAAGAGGATTGCAACAAAATATAGCAAACGAGTAGTAAACCATGAAAA
The DNA here is from genome assembly GCA_034769895.1 of Magicicada septendecula. NCBI lineage: Eukaryota > Metazoa > Arthropoda > Insecta > Hemiptera > Cicadidae > Magicicada > Magicicada septendecula. Next base: position 430,281,964 of record CM068372.1, read on the forward strand.
CCAGCTAATAGAGCAGCTATACAACAACGGTCCCGATGAAAGAAGACTCTGCAGAAATTGGTCTCAAGATTTGCTACATCCTTAAAAAAAATCTTCCATAAGGAGAAATATCGGTGGATGCTTCCCTTTTAAACTTAACTCCTACATCTCGTTTACTTAATACTCTGTCACAGATGTAGATTTTAAATTGCAAACTTCAAAAAAAAAAAAAAAAAAAATTGAAAATGGTGGGTGATTAATGTCTTTAATTCCAAAGTTCACCAAAATCAGCACTTATAACAGAAAAGTTCATATTGTATAAAAATGGCCTCTTTTGTCCTTAATCCAGCTGATACAGTACTTTGTTTATGGAATTCAGGTAAAAAATAACTGAGTTATGACATTATGTTCCTAACAAAATATCTGACCTATCTTCCTTATAATAACCATCTATTCTTTCTGCACTGTTAAACATTTAAAGTAACTGGATTATTTTTTATTTCTAAATGGCAAATAAAATAAATTTAAAAATATGTATTTGTCACTTTCTTTTCTTAAAATACAGTCCCTGGCCAAATTATTAGGCCACCCATTGGAAAAATTAAAATTTATAGTTTTGTCACTGATATTGTGTTTTCAGTGTATTTTAATGTGAACAATCAATGTTAATTTTAATATTTCATGTTATTAGACAAAATATTTATTCCTATCATTAATGTTGGCAACACTGTAAGCTTGTTATATTGTGTTTAGGTATTACACAACAATGCAGTCAGCTGTGTGGTTCAATGAATCTGTTCTGAAGTTGTTTTAATTGCCAGTTTATGCATTCAGTTGTTATTTTCTTGGTGTTGTATTGTTATTTTTTTGTTTTTTATTGTTATTTTATTTTATTTAACATGTTAATTACTTTTAAAGTTTAAGTCTGTTTAATTTTTTTTTCAGATTAACATTGTAACCTCAAATATTGGAAAATTCTGCCATGGGCAAAGTAAAAGATATCAGTGACGACCAAAAAGCTTTTGTAAAACATTTATTTTACAAACAATTACTGTTACATATATTTTAATAACTAATTACAGAAAAAATTACAGTAGTTTTAAAATTATTTTAATATTTTGTTATCCCTCCTTTAGCTTTGATGATGCTTTCAATTCTTCTCGGCATGCTTGTAACGCAATTTAATGCCTTTTCCTTTAACTTGTCATTATGATTCCAGTGCCAAATTATTCTTGCAATTAGTTGGTGCTTAGTGGAGATATTTTCCTTTCCTATTTCCCGTTTTAAAAGCTCCCACACATTCTCAATTGGGTTGAGATCTGGTGAATTTCCTGGCCATTCAAGAAGTGGTATTGAGCTCTGAGCAAGAAATGTCTTAACACTTTTTGCTGTGTGGCAAGGAGCTGAATCTTGCATAAATATTTTCTCTTCATTATTGGGAAACCATTCATTTAATTGGGGAATAAGTCTTCTTTGAAGAACTGTGATGTACTGGTCCTGCCGCATTGTCCCTACAACAACGTAAACCCGTCCAAGTCCTTTAGAGCTAATGACAGACCATATCATAACTGACGGTGGATATTTTATGGTTCTTACAACACAGTCTTCATTAAATTTTTCCCCAGGTCTTCGTTTAACATACTGCTTTTTGTCTGTGAGGACTTGAAACATGGACTCATCACTGAAGCACACCTGTCAAAAATGGACACAACGTTACAGTAGAGTTGAACCAAAATTTAAAACAGACCCAACCTTTCAAAAATACTGTACAGCAACTTACCTTATCCCAATCTTCAGAAGTGAATGTTCTGTACTTTCTAGCCCATAGTAGTCTTTTCCGTTTCATTGCTGTAGTCAGCTTGGGCTTCTTGACAGGTCGTCGACTTTTGAATCCCCGCGCATACAGACTTCGGCGAACAGTTCTTTCAGATACTGCTACTCCAGAATCTTGCACCTCTTGTGTGATGGTTGCATTTGTGGCAGCCCTACTTCCTTTAATTATTTTTATTAATTTCCTTTCAGTTCTAGGAGAAATAATTTTTTTACGGCCACATGCTCCCTTCTTCTTACTACGAAGTGAAACATTGTTCGCTATATTTTCCTTTATTCTTCTCACTGATTGTCTAGAAATGTTGCACTTACTAGCGATTTCACTGATATTACACTTTTCTACTTCAAGTAAATGTTTTACACCAGCTTTTTGATCGTCACTGATATCTTTTACTTTGCCCATGGCAGAATTTTCCAATATTTGAGGTTACAATGTTAATCTAACAAAAAAAAAAATTAAACAGACTTAAACTTTAAAAGAATTAACACTTTAAGTAAAATAAAATAACAATAAAAAACAAAAAATAACAATACAACACCAAGAAAATAACAACTGAATGCATAAACTGGCAATTAAAACAACTTCAGAAGAGATTCATTGAACCACACCACACAGCTGACTGCATTGTTGTGTAATACCTAAACACAATATAACAAGCTTACAGTGTTGCCAACATTAATGATAGGCATAAGTATTTTGTCTAATAACGTGAAATATTAAAATTAACATTGATTGTTCACATTAAAATACACTGAAAACACAATATCAGTGACAAAATTGTAAATTTTAATTTTTTCAATGGGTGGCCTAATAATTTGGCCAGGGACTGTAGTGACCATGGTGTACGTATTCATGCTCTACTCAGACTGACTTATCGCTGTAATAAGAGCATCCGATTGAGACATGAGGGCTAAATACAGTATTAGTCAGTAGAATTAAAATTTATTAAATCATGCTAACAACACAAATATTGATTAGTTGAAAGAGAGAATTGTTGACTATCTGGAATTAATCAGGGAGCAGCCCAGGATTTTTGAAAATGTTTGATAAATATTGTGTATGAATCAATGGAGGTTACATAGAACGTTTGTTGTGTAAATGGTTGTATAGAAGAAAACAATTTTTAATAAAGTAAAAGTATTCAAAATTGTTTTCCAGAAAATGCAGAAAAAATCCAGTTTTTCTGCTCTATTCATTTTTATTACAATACACTTCATTTTCGTTATATGTTATTCATTTTTTATTTATTTTTTATTTATTTTACTTCATACTGTTTTGTTGGTCTGCGAATGAAATAAATAAAATGAATGTTTTTGTTTTCAGTAAGTTTTTTTTTTTTACAAAAACTGTTTTAGTAAACCTTCAGTCAATCTCCATAATGTAGGTATCACTGTATTTAAACTTGAAAGTATAGCTTTAATTTTTTTGATAATTTTAACTGATTTTTGTGTTACTTAGAAACAAATGTGTTTATTGTCTTTACAATTGTCATTGTGTTAATAAAGATGATTTAACCAAAAAATGTCATCATTGATAGATTTGATAAAATAATTTCAATATAACTACACAGTTATTATAAAGCTAAATGTTCATTAGGAAAGAAATGTAATAACTTGGCTACTTTTTATCCAAATTTCATAAGCAGGATATCATTGGATTAGGAATAAAAGAAGTAATTTTTTATGTAATATGACTTTTTTGTTATAAATATGAAGTTTTGTGAAATTTAGATGAAAAATAATATATAGTTAAAAAAAATTAAAAAAAAAAACTTTTTCTAATGGACTAAAAATATCAAAATAATTGTATTTTGGAAATACTTAAAACACCTGAGACCAAATATCAGCTACAATGAAAAACGTGGCACGCATTTCAGAAAATACGATCGTTACTCATATCATAAGGTTTAATGGAATTCAGTAATTGTTTCTCTAATAATATATTCAGAGGGGGGCGCATACCTCTTAATATACTATTAGAGAAACAATTACTGGAGTGCGCCCCAAGTTTTTCATTGTATTAGCTGTTATTTGGTCTCAGTTGTTTCAAGTATTACCATGTATTCAAGTATTTTCATGAATGACTTCTATTTTCAAACTCATACCTTTGAATATATTATTTCATTGAACATGGTCAGTGGTTATTTTATTTTCCACATAAAGTAACTGTTACAAGCTTCCTCCAAACCAACAAAAAAGTCAAAAGTTCCATGGATGTACTTCACCTAGTGTTAATTTTTTCCAACAGCTAATATTTTTTATCCTTCAGTGTACATGTCAAAATTTTAAAGAACACAAGAGAAGCAAGCTTATTCAGAGGGGGGCGCATACCTCTTAATGTACTATTAGAGAAACAATTACTGGAGTGCGCCCCAAGTTTTTCATTGTATTAGCTGTTATTTGGTCTCAGTTGTTTCAAGTATTACCATGTATTCAAGTATTTTCATGAATGACTTCTATTTTAAAACTCATACCTCTGAATATATTATTAGAGAAACAATTACTGAATTCCATTAAACCTTATGATATGAGTAACGATCGTATTTTCTGAAATGCGTGCCACGTTTTTCATTGTAGCTGATATTTGGTCTCAGGTGTTTTAAGTATTTCCAAAATATAATTATTTTGATATTTTTAGTCCATTAGAAAAAGGGTTTTTTTTTTAAATTTTTTTTAACTATATTATTTTATCATTATTAGTCTCAGAGTCCTGCAAATGTGCTCGACAAATATGTTCTGGAGTGCTGGAACGAGAGATAGATAGATAGATAGATAAATAGATAGATAGATAGACTATATATTTACCCGTGGGGATTTTACCCCATAGGGCTAATGCATAAGTATACAAAATTTAACATAATTACATAGAATGTGTAGCGCAATAGTACATCAGTTATAAACAAAAGCAAGATTAAAGAGCAGAGTAATTATAATTTAAACAATCTCTCGAAATTACTTCTGAGTACAATTCCTTCAACTTGGTTGATGATCATCTGGAGGATTATATTTTCGCAGTCTCTCCATCTCCTCAATGGCTTTTTCGTTGCAGGGTATCTTTCCCGAGAGCTTACTGCACTCCATATCCACGATTCGCACTCCATCCAGCGATTTCACTCTACTTAAAGCGACGTATGCTTGTCCCTTTTGGAATAAGCATTTTCCAAGGTACACGACTGCATAATCGACGGTGCAGCCTTGCATCTTATGAACTGTGCAAGCCCAACACAAGACAATGGGTAGCATTCGTCTCTCGATCGTTCCATAGTTGAATTTAGCAGGAAACTGAATGGATTGAGGTTCAATCAGATGAATGCCATCCCTACCGAAGTCTATGCGAACAGAGGGAACATCTGTGTCATATATCTGGTCGCGACGGAAATACGGCCAAATTATCTCGGTGATATTGCCAATTGCGCCATTCACAAGACCTTTCTCGACATTGATGTTGGATCGTAACATTACTTTTGCACCGATAAATATCTCCAAATCCTTGGGCAAGCCCCCAGTCTTGTTGATGTCGGCTGGGATGATATTGTCCAAGTTGACATTTTCGACATTGCACGTAGCATCGGCTACATGATCTTGCGCCTTTATTTTGTACATTCTCTCTCCCTGTGATCGGTAGTACTCAAGAACAGCATTATTGTGGGCATCTACTTGCGCTCTCAATGGATAGATGCGAATCGCCTTGTTCAAGGCGAATTCGCCTGTTGCATCCACCAACGTCTTCGACAGCAGCAATTCAAAGTGGGGAGCCTTGAGCTCACCAATTCGAAGAGCATTGAGCAGATCGGCAAAACACGTGTCGCCCTGCTGGCGCATATTCTCGGTAAGCCAAGCAATCTGAAGTAGCGCCAGAGGTGTGGTGCTAGCAAGAATCGTACTGGTTGTTCAAAAACCTGAGCTCCTTTAACGGGTGGAAGCTGCATCAAGTCACCAAACAGCATGATGTTGAGACCTCCAAATGCTTCATCATCCTTATTCTTGAGCTGTCTTAATCGCGAGTCGATCATGCAAAGCATCTCGTAAGGGACCATCGAAATTTCATCAATGAAGATGTATTCAATATCCTTCCACTGCTTTCGCATAATCTTTAAATAATCGGCATAATCCCGTCAACATCGGCATGTTGGAGACAATGAAGCCATCCTTTTGAACCGGTAACTTGAGCATAGTATGTAGAGTTGATCCACCGACTAGTCTCGCAGCTACACCCGTTAAAGCTGCAACTTTCACTGCATTTTTGCCGAAGCAGCGATTGACTTGATTTTTCAGTGCATTAAAAGTGAAGGTCTTGCCGACTCCAGCTCCGCCAGTCACAAACAGTCTGAGGCGTTGTTTGCTTCCGCTCAGCTGCTCCTGAATGCTGCGAGTGACTGCAGAGAAGAGCTCTCGCTGCTTGATGTTCATCGCAGCAGAAGCCGATTGGAATTGTTCATCAGTCATACCTTGGTCGGGAATTTCTTCCTCGAGCTCTTCTTCAACAAACTCTTGGGATCGCTGCAGAATATCGAATGCATGAGCTTGGTTGAAAGCGATCTCAAGTTGGCGATCTATTTTGCGTAAAGCCTCCATGTGTTTGCTCTTCTCCTCAGGGGCGGATTTAACATTTTGCCGCCCGTAGACAGTATAAATTTGCCCCCTCCCATAATCTCTGTTTGGGGGGGGGGCATCATTATATTCCCTCTTTGGTTTTACAGTCCGCACTAGTGTTATGTTTAAATCCAAACTTTGCTACATAATCGCGTGTGCTCTCGTTCATTTGCCAATTAATAGGATCAGAATCTAAGACCTTCCCTACCTGATTTGATGACATTTCATCATGATTTTTGACGTGAACTGGCTCTTCGTTCTTCAAAAATGAAGGTTCCTCCACAACGGACCTCTCTGGCTGAACTGTGTGAACAGTATCTTCACCTTCACTGCTATCACAGTTATTGTCGGTATCACTAGAATGTCTCGATTCCTTAAATATTAGCTTGCCTCGGTTTCTGGAACCAACCTACAATTCGGTATTACATTGACAGATCTACATTTCTCACTTTGATCTGGATTGCCAACATCTAAAATCTCTCGGATGATCAACGCCAAATATTTCAACGGTTGAAAACATAAACATTCGCCCGTATTACTTTTGGGTGAAAAACGATAACTGCGTTATAGTTACAAATTAAGTGAAGATAATTTTTATATTCGGGTGTGCTTAATTCAACCGACTTTTATACTTGTAAATTTGTTTCAATCTAAAAATATCATTTCGTAACTCAAATTTTGCTGCTTCCCAAAATTTGCCGCCCCAGGCAAGTGCCTAGTCTGCCTGTGCGTAAATCCACCCCTGCTTCTCCTTCAATTCTTGTTCACGGGCAAGGAATGCATCTCGCGCATTATCAAACTCTCCGAGCAGAGCACTCTCAGATTCGTAAGGCTGATATTGAAGAAGAAGGCTATAGAAGTAGTTCTCGGGATCCGTGTGCATCATGAAGAATGGCACTCGTACGACCGCTGGGAAATTTCGTACAACCATTTTTGATTTGTCTGTGAGAGTAATGAGCTTTCGCCTTTGTTGTGACTGTTCCGCATCGTCTTCATCAAGGCTTTCTTCAGTGTCGCCTTTGTTGGTGTAGTATGGCTCAAATTGCATTTGCAAACTCAACCAAACCCATATCCTTGAAGTTGTATTCTGAATGATTTGTAGGGCGCTTCTCGTATCGCTCAAAGATGTTGGAGCACACTCCCGTTGCCTGATTGCCGTCAAAATTCAGGACGTGATATCGTTGTTCAGGCTTACGCGTGTTAAAAATACGCACTTTCTCGAACTTCCGCGGAATGGAAGGTGACACAACCGGAATACACATTCGCATGCAGAAATTTGACGCTCCTTCATAATTCTCATGCATATTTTAAACAACTTGCGAGCAACATTTGAATCTTCTTGACGAATTCGTCTGATCGCCTCTGCAATACCCTGATTCAAGTTTACGGGCTCAGACTTTGCGATATATTTCGCAACGTAATGGGCGATTGCCTCGTTCGTTCCACATGGCTGAATGTCAGTGTTGCCATCCCACAATTGAAGAATCGCGGAGCAGTAGTTATTTATCAATTTTTCCTCAGTTCGTCGCTTCAGAATGCAGAACCGTCCGCCATTTCTTATGAACTCGTCTGAAGTTTGAGCAACAATGCGAGTGTGCTGACACGGCTTACGCGGAAAGGCGAAGCGACATGTTTGAGAGTTGTTTTTGTAACATGTATGAGTGTGGTGATGCGTTTGATTGCGCTTAACCAAATTGTGCATATCAGGATCTTCAGATTCAGATGGGAGTCGGCATGAGATTACTGCATCGATTAGTTCAATTCCTTCTTCGGTCTCGAATGAAGGTGCATTCTCAATCGAAACAACCGTGTGGATGTGCGGACTGCCTCGATTTTGAAATTCCACACGCCACCAGTAATCTCTAACTTTGCCACCTAAAATCTTCGCGTTGTTATTAATATATTTCATGAAGGCATTAAATCTCCTCATGAAATGACGGCTGACTACAACCGGGTATTGTTCAATAAGACGCTGCGATTCGTCAACACTGATATTTGTTGGGTCCTCATTCGATCGTTTGTCAGCAATCAAGAGAGCTCTTCGCATGTCTGGCCAGTTGATGTCATTGCAGCTCAATGTTAAGAACCATGTTGGTGGTCCAAGGCAACGAATTTGCGCTATCAATTCGTTATGCGCCATTCGCCAGTATGCTGCAGACCCACGTAAGTTTCGCATGTAGAGGTGAAGATCTTCGACAGCTCCCTCTTGTCCTCTTACCTTCTTGCAGCAAGCAGAAATAGTGGACTGAATTTTGAGATATTCGTTCATCGAAAGCGTATAGAAGAGATAGTCATTGCGCTGGAACCGTGTATCGCGACCAAGGATTCTCGATTGAAAGTAATCTAATGGCGTAATAATCACTTCACGGTTCTCCTTCAAACCATTGTTTCCATACGGAAAAAGCATCCACCACGAATACTCTTCTGCTCTTAATTCGTGATTTATGTTAACAATATTGTCCTTCGTCTTACGTTTAATTTCGTTTAAATTTTCGCCATCAACAAATGCATCATCTAATACTTCGTCAACATCTGGCTGAGCGACATCGATAGGAGCCATGACTGATGTCTGAACATGAATATGCTTTTCGGGTGTGGGATGTGTATCAACCATAGGATGCACATCAACCACGGGATCATCATGAGTTGCTTGTGGTATATCATGCTGATGTTGTCGCAAACATTCATCCATCTGAACGACAACGCCCTTCACACGCACGTCGATGAAGTAAATCACAAAAGGTTCATTTTTCGAGTTGACAAATGCGAACAAATTCCTCAATCGTGTCGCATTCAATGATGCATGCTTTACCGTCACCACATCGTGCGCTTGCACCTTTGATGCCGCAAGCATGCGAGTCGGTAAAGTAATACTTGTCATTGAAGTGCATGAGGCCTAATGACTTTGACGCAACAACAAGAACGCCATCTTGATGTTCTGCAAACAAATGACTAATAGCATTTTGCAAAGTTCGGCCGATGATTCCATCATTCATGCGATCCATCAAGCTGCCCTGGCATAGCCAGTTGTCATCATAAACGAGCTCGAACGAATTGTCAAACATTAGAATATCGTTCTTGACTACGTCCAGATTGCGTAGTTGCAGGTAGCCATCAGGAGGTATTGGAAACGCCTCCCCACCTCTTGTTTCAGTCTCAAAATGAATTAGCGCACAAAAACCATCCGCTTCAATCATATTCTGGTTCAAGGTATTAGTGGTCCAACGACCAGGAGGAAGAATGGTGGCTCTAATAATATTTGCTGTGACCATCACTGCGAACCAGCGTAACTGGAATTGAAAATGTCACTCCGACCCTGATGCCAGGAAGCGCGAACAATCCTTGGAGCGTCATAAATTGGCATATGTGCACTTGCAACTGATCATCATTGGCAAAATTATCGTTGCTATGAGCCTCATTGTAATAAGCTTGCTTCTGTTGTGGCTCAGCTGGAACAACGTGAATCATCTTGTCGGTCGAGTCTTGCAAATTCGTTGATTGTCACGTCCTTATAAAGCGGATTGTTTGCCAAGAGCCAGCTAAGCGCAGCATACACCCGTTCGCGTGAAATTGTGTATTCACGAGAGATATTTAAATTTTCGAGAGTTTCTGTGACTACAACCATTCCCACATTATCACTGTCGCGAGGCAACATAGAAGGCAGCTTCTCGCTTACCTCGAAAATGTCAAGTGCGAACAGCGTGGCCTGGCCTTTGAATCCGTATTGGCCATATCTACCGTCGAATTTGACTATTTTAATGTAAGGTATCATGCGAGACAAGAGTTTTTGCTCAAACTGAGTGAGAACTTTAATTTCACTTGGAATGTCACCGGGCTCCATATTATTCCAGTACGCCTTTGATGGATTGTTCGTCTTGCGATTGTTTTTCAAATGACAATGACATCGATGGCAAACTTCCAGTACATTTTTGTTCGTGAGTTCCGGAGGTAGATATGATTTGGCAGCAATCATATGATATTTTACCACTTGATTAGCGTAACACTGCTTTGTGCAGATATCACATGTCCTATCGCAGAAGTTGTTGATTTCCTTATGGAACTCTTTCGCATCAGCAGCACGCTGAGCACGAGCATCGCGGCGACATTGCTGTATATCCTTACGCTTTTGTTCTGTCTCATAGAGTCGTGCTTGAGAGGTGTATACTCTATCTCTTTCGCGTCGAGAAGCGCGTTGATCGTCATTTTCCATCGCACGAGCTTGAGAAGTGTATTCTCGATCTTTAGCAAGACGATAAGCGCGTTGGTCTTTAGTTTCAATAGCACGAGCTTGCGATTTGCGTTCTCGATCTTTAGCAAGACGATAAGCGTGTTGGTCGTCGGTTTCAATAGCACGAGATTGTGACACGCGTTTTTTACGATTTACAAGTCGCTTTAATTTAACTTCAGCCGTTTCTTGCGAACGCTTGAGCCGATAGTGTTGTCGCTTCTTCTCCAATCGTCGCTTCTTTTGAGTCGCCGTCTCCTTCATCATTACAAAGAAGCGGCTCTTACAAAGAAGTACTTAAAGCACAACTGTCCTTTGTAACCACACAAGTGCACGAACACGCGAGTTAGGCATCTTTCAGAATACGTTAATATTACTAAATATCACTATAATATTGACGACTCGGAACACAAAGTTTTTTATAAGTAAAAACGTAAAGTTTTACCTTATAGCCTAAACCGGCTTTCACCTATAGAAGGCTTCATCAGAGCCTCTGATGAAGCCTTCTATAGGTGAAAGCCGGTTTAGGCTATAAGGTAAAACTTTACGTTTTTACTTATAAAAAACTTTGTGTTCCGAGTCGTCAATATTATAGTGATATTTAGTTAAGTAACGGACACGTCATGGACAACGAAATCCAAGAAGTTAATATTACACTAGCATACACTTTTGTTTCACTTAACAAACACTAGCTTACACTTTCGTTTTCATACGCTAGCAAATTGCGTTTTTATTTTTATATTTTTCTTAACACTTTCCTGAATAAAATGGTATAAAAATCATGAAAATCGGATAACTATATGTATTTATTAATATTTTTTTGTTTGACTCAATATAGCGTTGATTTTTGTTTCCATAGTAACGCAAAATGTAAATAGTGTCTTTTATACATTCACGCTTATTTATACCTCTATAATGTTTCTTTCCAATGTTCGTACACTTGTTAAACAGCTGAAAAACGTGTACTATTGCAGAAATATTGTTTACTGTTATTGTTTTGATGTGTGAAGTTTTATATTACATTTTGAATTGTGTTTTCAGTGAGTAGATTGATACTTTGTTGAAAGTGGTTTCAAAATGCCAAAGTGTGCACAATTTCAAATTTTCATAATTTTGCAAAATTAACAGTTTTTTTGATTTTTTTATTAAAATTGATTTTACATTTTCATCAATGGATTATTGTATTGTTGTCATCTGAGATACATAAGTGTGCAAAATTTTAAATTTTCACAATTTTGCAAAATTCACAATTTTCTCAATTTTTTCAATGGATTATTGTATTATCATTGGAGGAGATACATAAGTGTTCCAAATTTCAAAGCTCTAGCTAGTCTGGAAGGTAGTTAAAAATCAATCGGAAAATTCCACCCAGACAGACAGACACCACAGCGAGTGGAGAAAAACGTTTTAATATGCACATGCACCATTTTCAAAATTTTTAAGGCAACATTTTAGTTTACTTTGTACCTATAAGAAATGGAAAACGTTTTGTGTTTATGGAATGTCAACTCTACAACTCAGCTTGTCCAGCAGTAAGGTTTATTTTATTTTCAAGTACATACAGACAGAAACGATATTTTAACATTTTAGGCATGTATTTATTGAACATTTTTGCTTCAGTTTTATGTGTAGACTCATTTCCTGAAGTTTGGCACCACACTCTGTATATTCAGACTCAATATGAATAAAATTTAATTATAAGATCAAAAAACAATGTCCATTAATTATTAAAAAATGTAACCATAAATATATTGTATGTATATGTTTTGGCAGGTTAAGATTCGTGAATCAAGATTTGGACCTGCATTGGTCATAGAAAGTTCTACATCTAGTGGAGGTTATGTACTTGGGTTTCGCATTGATCCAGCTTCTAAACTTCACAGTGTTGCTCATGAGCTGTCGTCATTGCATGCTGTTCACATTGAGCGTCCAGAATTTGGAGTTCAGTACACGCTTCAGCAACAGGTGTGGTTTCATTAAATACAGGTTTTGCCTATACTTTAGTTGTACTTTTCTAAAATAACTTCAAGCATTAAAAAAAGTGGAGTAAAAAATGGGTTATTTATTCATAAGTGGAGATACATGTTTCACATTTTTTTCTTCAACAGAAAGAAAGAAATTCATAGATTGTTAAAAAAAGAGCATATATGGCAATAACTTTTATATTTGAACGGTTTTAAAAATATAATTATTTCCTAAGAATGGTGTATACAGCACATGGCTTCTCTATTCAAGTGTTGGCAAAAAATGTTAGTTAATGTGTTGATTTGAACTTGATACCTCGTTTTAGCAAAAGAGGCTGATGACAGTGATTTCCAGAATAAGAAGTCTCTCTTCTACTAAATTTTCACAACCTTCTTGGAGTGTAGATGTGTAAATAAGGGTCTGAGGTCTTGTGTTGCATTTAATTGTGAATATGGATTAACCTAAACTTGATAGCTACCATCAAATACAGAAGACAATAGGATTAAAAGCCACTAAAGACCTGAAAGGTACCGAAAGAATAAGTACAGTGGTGCCCTCCACTTTGGTAAATGTTATGGAGGCAAAACTTCTCAAGTGAATGTCTGGAGGATAGTCAGAATACTGAAAATAACTAGTAGTCTGACGACACATTACAAATTAAAATGTTGAATATCGAAGCTTAAATAAACTAGAAGGGGAACAATATAAAGATAAGTGGATGGGTTAAATTTAGATGTAGTAGAGTCAGTGAAGTAAAACATAAAAACAAACAAAATTTCATATCAGGAGAATACTAAGTAGTTAATACAATCTCATTAAATGGGGTTTTCACAAATACAAGAAATTGAAGGTGCATTTCTTACTACAAACAATGTAGTGGTAGGCTTTGTAGAAGAAGAAGAAGAAGAAGAAGAAGAAGAAGAAGAAGAAGAAGAAGAAGAAGAAAAAGCAAGTTGTAAAACCCAATCAGTAAGGTGTCCAATCTTGTATCAGAATACAAGGTGTGAAGATAGTAGCTAGTACATGGTATCTAGGAAGTAAGAATGAGACAGGTGGTCAGTGGATGGGGGATACCATGGCCAGCAAATGAACTTTCAGAAGAAAAGCATATATTTTCAATTATTGTCTTGCAGTTGAAAAAGAAGTATTACCCTAATGTACATATACAGAAAATACTACTTACTGGGAGTGAGCTCTGGAAACAAGAACAGGACCATCAGAAAGAAGACTAGCAGCATTTGAATTGAATTATTATTATAGGAACTTCTTGAGAATTATGTTAATCTAGGCTTAATGAATATTAATTACTACACTTTCACATGTATTCATTAAGTGCTGTGAAAGAAGAGGATGAACATTCAAAATAACATCTAGGCTTAAGCTTGCACATGCTTATCACTGATACTAGTTGTATTAATAAGGCCATAAAACAGTAGCTACTCATACTCAGCGTCTTCCGTTTACTTTGCTTAAAAATAATTGCCTTTCCATTTATTTGGCTGTTCTAATAATTTCATATCCACAAATGTTTAAAGCGAGGGAGACTTACAAATTAGCGTACTAGAAATAGAAAAAAATCAGCTACCCATTAGAAAGTAATGTAGCCTTCACTGCAACCTACCCATTCAGATTAGCAAGAAACAATAATTCAGCATATGCATATTGTATAATGTATATGCATTCTAAGGGTTCAGTAAATGAATTGATAGTGTGAAAGAAGAGGTTTTGGGAAAAGCCTGGGGAGAAACATAATTTTATGGTGAAACATTATTTAGATTCTTGGATTTCGTTGTCTATGACGTGTCCGTTACTTAACTAAATACCACTATTACATTAACGACTCGGAACACTAGGTTTTTTTATAAGTAAAAGCATAAAGTTTTACCTTACAGCCTGAACCGATTTTCTCCTTTAAAAGGCTTCTTCAGAGGCTGCCGCTGGTAGCGCTGTCCGTCTTGTTGTGGGGCGACGGAATCAAATTTCGAAAGATCGATGCTGTGTGTGTGGGGTGAGATATGTTCGAATAATACGTGCGATTTGAATTGTGTCTGTTCGTTTAGAATGTGGTTTTTATTTGTTTTGTGTGTTTGTATATTTCCAATTGTTCTAGAGTGTCTAGTATTGTCGATGTTTTTATATGTGTGGTTTGCTTCAATGAGGTGGTTTGCAAAGGTGGATTCTGTAGTGGAGTGGAGTGCCTTTGTGTGTTCAATGTATCTGTTTGAAGCTACGTCCTGTCTGGCCTATGTAGAATTTATTGCAATTTGAGCAACTTAGCTTGTAAACACCGGGTAGATCGAATTTGTTTTGTGCTTTGTGTGTGTGTTTTGATAGTGTGTGTTCTGTTTTGTTAGTAGTTTGGAAGCGATTCTGTATCCTGCTTTTTTGAATTTGTGGGCTATTTTTTCAGTTTGTTTGTTGATGTATGTTAGTGTTCTGAATTTGTTGTTTTCTGTCTTTGTCTGTTGTTTGTTTTGCGTTTTGTGTAGGAGTTTACTGACTATTGTTCTGTCATATCCGTTAGATTCTGCTAGATATTTTATCGTGTTTAGTTCGTCTTTGTAGTCTTTTTCATCTTAGGGGATGTTGTTAAGTCTATGTATCACGGTATTGAAGGCAGCTAGTTTGTGTTGTATTGGGTGATTGGAGGAGTTGTGTATTAGTGTGTCAGTTGTAGTTGGTTTTCTGTATATACTGAATTTGTGCCTGTGTTCTAGTTTTGTGATGGAGAGGTCTAAGAAGTTTATGGTATTGTTGTGTTCGTATTCGGCAGCAAAGGTTATGTTTTTTGTATTTTGTTTATGTGCGTTAGTAACTGTTCACATTGTCTTTTGTTTTCCCTGTATAGTATTAGAATGTCATCAACGTATCTGTGCTAATATAGTATTTTATGTGAGTGTCTGTCATTGTTTGTGAGTATTTTTGTTTTTTCTAAGTGTTGGAGGAAGACTTCTGCTAGAATGCTGGATATGGGGGAGCCCATGGGTAAGCCATCGTTCTGTGTGTAGTATTTATTGTTATAAGTAAAGTAGTTTTGTTTTGTGATAATGTTCAGAGTTTCTGTTATTTCATTGATAAGTTCATCTGGTGTGTTGTTCTGTTTCAGTTTGTTTTGTAGGATGGTGATTGTTTCAGAGATGGGGATGTTTGTGTACAGGTTTTTAATGTCATAGGAGGCTAATGTGGCATTACGGGGGATGTGTATGTCTTTTATTTTTGTTACTAGGTCTGTGTTGTTTTTTACTGCAATGTTGTTGTCTAGTTGTGTGTGTTGTCTGATAATTTTGTCTAGATATTTTGCGAGTTTGTGTGCAGGGGCATTACGGTAGTTGATAGTGGGGCGGATCGGAATATTTTCTTTATGGATTTTGGGAAGCGCTTGGAGGGTAGGAGCTGATGGTCAGATTTGTTTCATGTAGGGCTTTTGTTTGTGTGTCATTATGTGTTTGGCTTTGTTGACTAGTTGTTTTACTGTGTTTTGGTATCTGTCGGTGGGGTCGTGTTTTAGTTCTGTGATGTTGTTCTGTTCCATGAAGTTTTGTACTTTTTTTGTGTAGGTTGTCTGTGGGGATGATTACAGTCATGTTGCCTTTGTCTGCTTTTACAAATGTGATGTTGTGTTTGTGTGCCTTTTCCCTCAGTTTGATGGCTGTGTGTATTTCTGAGTTGTGGTTGTTGTTGAGGGTCAACACAGTCTCCTACAACAAATCAAATAAAAATTGTTCACACGCAATAAAATGTCACTAATATTAAACACAATGGTATTACAATTATACCACCCGACAATTATTAAACACAACATTTCACTAATAACCACTTGAACGTACACAGTAATCTCGCCTGATGATAATTCGAACTGCACTAAAAATATATCGCTGCTATACTGAAACTGAACATCGTTGAGTACTGGTATTTATGTCTCCCCAAATCACTAGATTATTCTATAATGCGCGATAGCGCCAGTATAGTTACAACGTAATTACTTGCGGCCTTGACACAGTGAGAGCGGCCACGCCAATTCTCAGTCTAGAAAATGCGTCGGGAAGCACATACGCCACACGCGTTACATCGAGATTCTTTTGGCACATTCGACAAACACGTAGATTGTTCTGTGATGTCGTAACACTACCCCCTTCTTAAGCCTGTTCGTCCCAAACTGGCAAACCATCTCTGAAGTAGTACTTAGCCAGGCAATCTAGGTGGACAACCTTGAACTTCCGCTGTCCTTCCTGTTGAATCCGATAAACAACATCGTTGATTCTTTTTTTCACAGTGTAGGGTCCTTCCCAGTTAGACTGAAGCTTAGGTGAGCGACCACGATGGTGCTTCGGATTGAACAACCAGACCTGATCTCCTTCTTGGAAACCCACACTATTGCTGCGAATGTCATACCGAGTTTTCATTTTATCACTGGCAATATTCAGCCATCCTCTTACCAAGCGATTCATTTCTCGCAGTTGGTTTTCTAATTGCGAGGAATAGTTCTGTGGCTCTTGGGACTGAGTCTCAGGTGACCCGAACATTAAGTCCCAAGGAAGACGAATCTCCCGCCCAAACACCAATTTTGCTGGAGTCATGCTGGTTGTGTCGTGTACTGATGATCTATACGCCATGAGAAATAGTGGTATACGTTGGTCCCAGTCTGTTTGGTTCTCGTCAACAACCTTTGAAAGACGCTGCTCAAGTGTCCTATTGAGTCTCTCAACCATCCCGTCTGACTGAGGATGCAGAGGCGTTGTCCTGGTCTTTTGAATTCCGAGTAGACGGCATAAATCTTTAAACACTCCTGATTCGAAATTTCTCCCTTGATCCGTATGGATTTCCATAGGGGCTCCATAACGGCAACAGAAGTTGTGAACTAACTGCTTTGCCACAATGGTAACCTCCTGATTTGGAATTGCGTAGGCTTCCACCCACTTAGTAAAGTAGTCACCTACAACCATGATGTACCGGTTTCCATCGTCATTAACTGGGAATGGTCCAGCAATGTCTATGGCAATTCTCTCAAAAAGCAATCCAACGTTATACTGTATCATTTTCCCCGTGCTTCTGGTTGTGGGCCCTTGCTTGCAGCACATATTTCACACGTCCGAACCCATTCCTCTACGTCGTGGCAAAGATGAAGCCAATAGAATCGCTTCCGTATTTTGTCAAGGGTTTTGCTAACGCGAAGATGGTCTCCAGATGTTCCATCGTGCATCTCCTTCAAAACAGACTGCACTTTACTTCGGGGAGCTATCAACTGCATGACTATTTCTCGTCCATCTGCACTTTCCCAAGCCCTTTTCAGCAATCTGTTTTCTAAGGTGAGAGATTCCCATTGTGCCCAGTAGCCCTTCAGCGCTTCGGAACCATGGCAGATATCTTGCCAATCCGGGCGGCAACCTTCCTCTTTTGCTGTCAAGATCGGTCCAATGTCTTCATCAGTCATCTGTTCTTGTCGACAGTCTTGTGTTGTCCAGCCATCAGCCAGGAAATCTACAGTGATGGCTTGAACATGATCGCTTGAGTTTTGTTCTTCCTTTCTGTGGCAACGTCGGCAGTCTTCCGGACACGGTCTTCGTGATAAGCCATCTGCATTACCATGCAGGCACCCCTGTCGATGTTGTACCTTGAAGTTGTACTCTTGCAGACGTTCAAGCCACATTGCCAACTGTCCTTCCGGATTTTTAAATCGTAAGAGCCATGCAAGCGTGGCACGGTCGGTACGTAGTGAAAACTCTCTTCCATAGAGGTATTTATGGAAGTGCTCCAACGCTCGAACGATTGCCAGCAACTCTTTCCTTGTGATGCAATAATTTCTCTCCGGTTTAGAAAGTGTCTTGCTGTAATACGCTATTACTCGTTCTTCACCATTTTGAACTTGAGACAAAACTACTCCTAGACCAGTATTGCTTGCGTCTGTGTCCACAATGTACTTCCCTTCGGAAGGTGGAAAAGCGAGAATTGGATGCGAACATAATGGAATTTTCAAAGTCCTAAATGCTTGGTCACACTCTCTCGACCACTGGAAGTTTCATTTATTTACCATTAGCTCATGTAGTGGTTTAGAAATAGTAGCGAAGCCTTTCACAAAACGTCGGTAATGTGAGCATAACCCCAGGAAACTCCGAACTTCGTGTTTACTCTTCGGAACTGGCCAGTCTCTTACGGTGTCTATTTTATTAGGATCTATGCTAACACCCGCTGCTAAAACCAGATGGTCCAGATACTGTACTTCCTTCTGGAATAGAGAACACTTCTTTGGGCTCAGCTTTAGTTGTGCACCGTGAATTCTAGTTAGAACTCCCTTAAGGTTTTCCAAATGGTCTTCGAAAGTCTTCCCGATCACTATGACATCATCTAAGTAAACAAGGCAAGTTTTCCACGTCAGGCCTCAAAGTACCAGGTCCATCAATCTCTCAAATGTTGCCGGTGCATTACAGAGTCCAAATGGCATGATGTTAAATTGGAATAAGCCACTTGGGGTCGAGAATGTGGTCTTTTCCTTGTCTTCTTGATGAAGATCCACATGCCAATATCCACTCTTCAGGTCCAATGTGGAAAACCACTGTGCTCCGGACAACGTGTCAAGAGTATCGTCAACACGAGTTAATGGATAGCAGTCTTTCTTTGTAACATCATTTAACCTCCGGTAGTCTACGCAGAAACCCAATCCACCATCCTTCTTTGCTGTCAGCACTACAGGAGAAGACCAAGCACTTGACGAAGGTTCGATTACTCCCTCTGTCAACATGTCCTGTACTAACCGAGACATTTCTTCTTGTTTAGATAATGGAGGCCTTCGAGGAGGTTGGCGTATCGGTGTTGTGTCCCCGGTATTGATGCAATGTTGCACAAGATAGGTTCTTCCTAGTGACTGTCCCCAAAATGCAAAACAATCTTTGAATTCGTGTTAAAACTGTCTGAGTTCTTTTACCTCTCCACTTGAGAGGTCGTTAGAAGATCTGTTCAATAACTCTTGGAGTTCCTCTGGTAATTTGGAATTATCCGAAGTACTGGATCTTCGTTGCGTTATTCCGGCTACCCAGGCCACAGGAGTCAATTTGCCTAGGAGCGTATTGCTTTGTAAAGTGATAGCTTGATCCAAAATATTCGCCACTCTAATAGGTACATTTCCGGTTTCGTCAGGTTTTACTAAACTTCTGGCAATTAGTATGCCCAGTGTGCTGACTACCTGGGGTTTGAATGTAAAGCACTGGTTGCCACTAGTATCTACTTTGGTTCTAACCATGATGAGCTTTTCAGAGTTTGGTGGAACAGTTAAGGCCACTTGGTTTATGACGTCCATCATTTTTTCTGATGTAGTCATTGTGGAGAGCATTACCTCGTCTCCTCCGATTCTCAAGACATTGTTTTTGAAGTCGACTATGAATCCATATGCGATCATAATGTCCACACCAAGAATTGCTTCATCCACAATGTCTGCAACAAGTACTTGATGATTGAACTCAAGTCAACCGAGGCGTAGCTGTATCTCCACTTTTCCATACACTTTTACAGGCCGTCCAGTAGCTGTTTGCAAGCTGCAAGAGCACCAGACTTGAGATCTTTCACCACGTCAGAGCGCACAATAGAAACTGTTATGCCTGTGTCAACTGTAATCGAGGTTGGGCTTTCTTGAACAAGTCCGGTAACTACCAAGCTCCCGCTGTTTTTCTGAAGTGTAGAAATTGCGTATTGTCTAGGGGCTCGTTCCTCCAGTTAGTCAGCACATGCCCCGTTGTACCGACTACTGCTCGTTTCCCTGCTGCTGAACTCTAACCCGACAATCCCGTTGTAGAAGTCCAGGTTTCCCACATTGATAACACTTCGGTCTTCCATCCTTTCTGACTTTATTCTGTGGCGCCGACCTTCGCATCTCTGTTCCTTGTTCTTCTTCTTCATCGTCTGTGCCGTCGCGGTCTTTTAGCACGCGCACTTTATGACTTGTCCAACCAGACGCTGATTTGGCGGCCTCAAATTGCAAAGCATGTACCAGTGCGTCTGCACTGTTCTGGTGTCTTGCCATTCGTAACACTTGCTGTAGTTCATTATCTCGGACACCGGCAGTAAATGTCTGCATCGCAAAACTCGTTCGAAAATCTTCTGGCGCTTCAGGATAGGCCAGTCTAATTAGTCTGTCGATACTTGCTTCAAACTCTTGAAGGCTCTCCCCGGAATGCTGTCACCTTGCTCTCAACTGGGTGCCGTACACATCTCGCAAATGTTTATCACCATAACGTAATTCTAGAGTTTTTATCAACTCGGCATAGGTGTTCTGGCTATCAGGTGGCACTTTCTGTAGTAATTATGCCGCAGGTCCTTTTAATGCAAGAACGAGTGAAACAGCCTTGTCTTTCTCTGTCCAATTATTTGCGCATGCAGCAGCTTCAAATTGGCAGAGGTGTGTTGCCCCAGACTGCTTCCGTCAAAGGTTGGAGCTTTGACGTGAACTGTCCCTACTGCAGGCATAGTGACTTTCTCTACTGACTTATTTTCTGTCTTTTTCTATCTTTTTCATTGGTACAGTCTGTTCAGAAATTTGTTTTGGTTGTATTTTCATGAACTGTTCAAGTTCATTTTTAATTTGCTCTTTTATGTTTGCCATTGAGTTTTCTACTGCAAATATTTTTGTTGACATAGCTTCTTCCACACTCAAGACAGATTTTTCTACTTCAGCTATTTTATTTGACATGGATTCTTCTGTGTCAGATATTCTGGTAATCTGATTATTTAGCTCACCTCGTAATTCACCTACGTCACCACGTAGGAGACCCAACTCTGCTTCTGCTGTAGTATGTTCTTGCATCTGCATTTGCTCTTGAATTAAGGCTTTGATGTCATCTGCTTCCTGCTTACGTTTTTCACCCTGTCGTTTTTCCGCTTCTTCCGTCTCCTGTCTGCGTTTTTCATCCTGTCGTTTTTCTGCTTCTTCTCTTTCTTGCCTTCTTTCTTCTTTTTGTCGTCTTTCTGCTTCTTCCTTGTCTGCCGCAGCAGTGTTTGGAAAGCTTCCATCATCTGACTTGCATCCATTGTTTTCCGATTAATTACGAATTACACTCGTCTTGTACAAAGTGTCCACTGTTTCCACTGTTAACCATTCTATCCCAGTTCTGATACCACTGTTACGATAGTCTATTCGATCATCATAGGTACAGTGGAAAACTAAATAAGTACAAGACACCAATTAAGTCACTATCACCAGCTTTAATTTTTACAGTTAAACAGTTCGTAATTAACAACACAGTCTCCTACAACAAATCAAATAAAAATTGTTCACATGCAATAAAATGTCACTAATATTAAACACAATGGTATTACAATTATATCGCCCGATTATTAAACACAACACTTCACTAATAACCACTTGGACGTACAAAGTAATCTCGCCCGATGATAACTCGAACCGCACTGAAAATATATCGCTGCTATACTGAAACTGAACATCGTTGAGTACTGGTATTTATACTCCCCAAATTACTAGATGATTCCATAATGCGCGATAGCGCCAGTATAGTTACGACGTAATTACATGCGGCCTTGACACAGTGAGAGCGGCCACGCCAATTCTCGCACTATCTAGAAAATGTATCGGCAAGGACGTACGCCACACGCATTACATTGAGATTCTTCTGGCACATTCAACAAACACGTAGATTGTTCTAGATTGTTCTGTGATGTTGTAACAATATGATGATTCAAACAGTGATGGTATAGCGAGGAGTAGTGGAGGGGGCTAACTGTAGACAAAGTGACAATACTATTGTGTTCAATGGATACAGAAAGAATACATAAGCGAATTAACAGAGCAGATTAACAGAGCAGGATGGATGAGATTGGCAGGTCTGTGGACCATCTGTGGGCAAAATAAAAGTACTGAAACAAAAAAAGAATCTTTAGACAAAATAAAAGAAGAAGTGAAACATTTTGAACATAATATGATTTGCAACAGCACAAACATAACTAGTTTTGATATGGATGTAAAATTTACTGATTATTTTATGATTGAAGGAAGTAAAAAACTGCTCTCAACAGATAAAGAACAAACTTATATTGTACATTCTATCACATAAAAATTGCAAGACTTAAATAAATCATATTTTGTGTTTTACAATATTTTGTGTTTAAGTAACAATTTTATTAAATAAACATGGACACCACTGCTAAAAATATTCTGAGTTGTTATATTGTACAAACTACTTTCAATTTGCACACTCATAGACAATTTTACATTTTCATTCTCACAGCTAAAATGACTATAAAACATAATGTGAATATACTAATTTACCACAACTTAAAGTAAATAAAGTTTCTGATATGAAGAAAGGCATGAAGATTAAGTAAAGGGACTTAATTAATTAAAAAACATTTTGAAATTAAACGTGATGTACCTGAGCAAATACTTAAATCTATTATTATTTACAATCAGGCAGCACCATCAGAAGCTCCTCCAGTAATTGCAGAAGAAGTACAAGAACTTGACGATGGTGGGGGAGAATTGTCAACCTCATTGGCTGCATACTATGCAGGGAAACATGAAGAAGATGACAGGCCACCACAATACTGTCCAGAACTGGGACTTGCTGTTGAAACACTTAAAGAAGGCTTTAGTTTGGCATCACTTTGGGAAGTAATACCAGCACCACCAAATGTATCAAACAGCACTGTATAGAGCGGGGTTTATTTTTTGCCACACTCTTTTGTAATTGTCTAAAATACTATATCATTCATGAATAATATTACTTTTAATTCACATTATTATAATTAGTAACCTCCCTGAGCTACAGAGTTTGTATACTATTTTGAATGCAGTACATTTATTATTAGATAAAGTACATTTTATTTTTAATTAATTAATTTTACTTTTTTAAAGCTGTGAGCAAAGTTCATTGTATGTATAATTTTTAGTATTAGCGTTATCATCCTTGAGGAGGTGATGGAGGTGGATGAGGAGGTAATCATATGTTGTTCCATTGTTAATGGAGGTTGTAGTGTATCTTAAAAAGTAAAAAAAATTATGATTACTCTGCTATTTTTTGTAGTAAATAACAACTAAATCAGACAATAAGTATTACTCTTTTATTATTATGAACATAATAACCTCTAAAAATCATGAACACTGTATTAGTTTTTTAGTTAAATTTTCCCATAATGCTTAAATGACAAACAATTTAGTCCTACCTTTTAAGTTTATGTATGTTTCCACAGACATCTGTAGGTCTACAGGCCCTTATAATCTTTTCACCAATATATAGGGCGTTTCCAGAAGATGCTGCCAAATTTTGGGAAATGATGCTACTCATTACAGTGAAGACATATTGTCCAAGAGTCATATGCCAAAAAATGCTTTGTTTTCCATCTTTGTGTCTGTATGTGTTTTATAGAAAAAAAATAACTACTGCCAAACAGTGGAGTTTTGGTTTGGTGTACACAATATATATAAAATCTATTCTAAGTACAAACAAACCAAACAGTCTTAAAAGGTTTTAAATGGCAGCTGATTGAAATTTTTAATTTTAAATTTCACAAAAATTACTACTTGTAACCAGGGCTGGCTCGTCCATATAGGCAACCTAGGCAGCTGCCTAGGGCGGAAAATTTAGGGGCGGGATGACTGGGGATTTTTTTTTGCTTATTTTTAGCATAAACCAAAATGTACGTGCGCCAGTGCCCAGCGCACTTCACGTTTCAAATAGAGAGTTGGAACAACAAATAGTCAGTTTTGCAACCCTGTACTCTACTCCGCCCCGCCCCCGACTGATCATACTGATGTGACGTCTTCGTCAAATCAAGTCAACTGCAAGCGCTACCACAGGTGTAGTTTGTTTTTGCGTATTGCAGTGATTAGTGAACTAGAGACCATTGCGTAGACTACTATAGTGAAGTGAACTGTAGTGTGACACATAACGTGTCATGTTTCATGTACTGTTTGACGTTTATGCAGTGTTTTGAAGTGAAAGAGGAAGTTTTATGTGTTGACAGGTTAGTACACTAATTACTAAGCTAACATTAAGTAACACTTATATCGAACATCTTTTCTTTTAATTTTTTAAACTCATTAAAATTACTAGAGGAAGGGAGACAAATATGGAATAGGTCGGTTTATCATCTGTTAAGTGCTGCAACCTAGTGGAAACAAGGCAAAACGTTTCCTTTTGAGCCGCCATTTCCTTAGTGTTGTCTGTGCCGTTGTAGCTGCCATCACGTTTTTATTACGAGCATTTTTGTGTTTTTTGGAAAGTGTAAACTTCGGTAAGTCATCCTCTCCTTATTATTTTCACATTTAACTTTTATTTCTTGGTTTGTGATATTTATGTGGGCTAATAGGGCACATTTTGAGGTTTATTTTCATCTTTGATCAATTGAGGTTTCGTTACCTGTATCTATATTTATAACCTCCCAAAACAAATGTCCAGTAGGCGATAAATATGCAATATACATTTTTCACCACGGTTCAGATTTGGTAATACATGGATATTATAACGGGTAAATTTTGCTATATAAATTATATAATTAATAATTTAGAGAATTCAGGGAAAACCAAAAAGCCGTTACACTTAAGGGAAGGGTTAGTTTTGTAACCCCTCTTTAATTTTTTTTATGCTTTATAATTTTTTTTTTTTAATGAGGGGCCACTAGATATTTAATACTAGGCATAGGGCCTAGAAGAAGCAAAAAGGCACTGGGTCCAGTGAGACGGGACTTGCAATTAAACTCTCTGTTAACCAGCAATATAACTATGTTTATTATCTCAAAACTCATGTTGAAAATATACATATTGTAACGATATATACGAGACGACTTAATTTGCCGCACGTTGGATTCGTCAATTTGTAACAAATAAATATGTTGAACGATAAATTATTATGCTACTGTTGTATTCTGCCGCTCGCTCTCACTATGCATCCAGTCCCAATGACGTCACTTGGAGTTGCCAACAGTTGCTCCGTCCGATGTGCTATGTTATCATAATTCTTAATTGAAACAGTAATAATAATGCAAAGATAACACCAAACAGATATATTCCTTTTAACAACCTTTATTCAAATGAAGTATTGATTAATTACTTCTCGTTTTTCTTTACTGTAATTACAAATTGTGACAAAATCATGCGTCTTTATTCATAAGTTGGTAGTAGCTAAAATATTATGCTGTATGCTGGATTCGACAGAGCAAAAGAATGATGCAGTTTGTTTTTATTTCAATTAAATAAATAATCTCAGGGCGTATTTGGTTCGGAAATTATGGTTACACAAATAATACAGCTCTTAAAATCAAAATACAAACTTCACAATATAAGGATATTACAAGGTTTTGATGTGTATAGTGCAAACTGGTAGTCGTGTATGTGTTACTCACTATTATAGGTTATGAACAGTTTAGATGCTTATTAGTTATCGTTAAAGTTTTTATGGTGTTCAAAAAAGGTGTAATACTCAATTGGTGTTATTTTCAAGTGTTCTTTAGTGTTGGTGTAGAATAGTGTGTGTAGTTTTATTCATTGTTTAATTCCTAAATAGTTGTGTACACAAGTGTAGGTGTTGTTACATAAGATGATAAATTGTTCAAATTCACCCAGATCCTCTTCTTTATTCTTCCAGGACGAAGATAGGGTCCAAGTCTTCTTTGCTTCTTCTCCCCGGATCTAAGTTCTTCAGAATTAAATTCTTAGTGTTCTTTTGTTATTATAACATTTTGTATTGGCTATACCAATTCGTTTTACAAAGTCTGGTATGTGTTTTCACTATTTAAAATATAATTATTTGAGACGTTTTAATAACGCGTCTGTCTTCAATGATGGTTGTTAAAGAAGTCCCCATTTTATTTATCTGAATTTTCGGTTGCTAAGGTAAAACTTGAAATCTGGTTGGTTGATTCAGATATACATTGTCATACAACTTCATTATTTCAATGTCTGAATTTGGTCAAAAACTTTTAAATTAGTATAACTTTTTTGTACTGATTGGGAATTTAAAACTACTAGCATCATTATTTTGGTCTTAACATTTGTGACATATAGACACCAAACATGCCAATTTTTGCTTAAGAAATACTGATGTTACATTTTTTGCTATCTGAATTTTTCTTAAATAACTTAAAACTGATTATTTCGATTCCATATTTGTTGTGTATATTATTAATTATAAACCTATCCATATTACAACATTTGTTTTATAAAATTCTAAATGTATTTCCTAAAATTTACAAAATTCCAAAGTTTTTATAGGCCTAGGTCTTGACATGTTAAATTTCTATTTTCTGTTATTGTAACACCTATTAACTATGCAACTACCATCAAAACTACTCCCTACAACTCTATTAGTATTATTATTTAAAAATATAACAATAATTATTACAGTAACATTATAAAAAAAAACATAATTCCCATTTTGTGATTAATAAGCAATTTGCATATGTCTGGTTACACACATCCTGCACAAAGCATATCATACACTCATTACTTAATAAAACTATAAATATCATCAACACAACTTAATCTTATTTTTAAAACATGAAAAAGGAAAGTTTAATCATTTAATAATGATTTATAATTTCTATTCTTTTCTCATGCAGTTCAGCCATTGCTGTACTAGGTAATTTTACCATTTTTTTTGTTTTATACATTTGAGAATTATTATGTGATTATACATTATTTATTTGATAACATTATGTCCACTATTATTCACAGTTAGTTGCATGTTTCCATGTATCTATAATAATTGTTTTGTTGTATTATTTCATTATATCATTTAGTTAACAATTTACTAATATATTATTTTACATTATATTGTATATTTGGGCCTATTATCCCTCAATTTGTATTTTGATTATTTTTATATTTTGATACATTTAATAAAACCATTTGTTTACTTATAGTAATGGTACATAATGCTGTCTGTCTTTATAAGTCTTATTATTGTAATTATTTGAAATTCATGTCATCATCGGGGTATTTTGCATCACTTTACCTAAACATTAATTTGGGTACGGTCAGTTATAGTCCAAGTCAGTCTAAAGTAGTTATTTGTTCATCTTCACTATCATTTTTAAAAGATATTTTTCTTCTTGTTAATTTTCTTATCCATGATCTTCATTAAATCTGGTACGATATCAAGCTATGCCAAATGTAATGTTACAATATACATATCGATCGCAAGCAAAAATTTACTAGTATAATTTAATATTCCATTTAATACTTTCAAATTTAATGCTTGACATTACACAATTAATATTTATAATTTACAATATTCAATATATCATTTCTCAACAATTCTTTAACATCCAAACACCCCCCCCCCCAAATAACATCACCAATATAATATAGTAAATTCGTAAGCTTGAAACATCTTTAGAACATATATATATTAAAAATATCACATAAGCTCCTTAATGAACATCCTATAAATTATTTAAATTCCCTCTTATAACACTTAACACTAACAACACATACTGGAACATAAAGACACATATTGTAATATAATAATAATATTACAAATAAAAATAAAAATATAACTATGATATATTGTATTGATATTGATATTGTGTGTTGTTTATATCACTGGGTCAGTCTGACTCCTTAAAGTCCCACTGTTAGGCTAGTCAAATGGTAATATAATTTCAAGTGTAATAATAAACAAAATATAAAGATATTGATGATAAGAATATGTTATAACTAGGTGTGTTTGATTGATAAATAACAAATACATCAAACTTTAAAAATTTTGCAAATATTTTTTTTCTTGTGCTTGTATCGAATTTGACTGATTGATTTAATTTAATTAATTAATAATTAATTAATTATTTGAGTTTGTAATTTCCTCCTATATCTATTCTCTCAATGTGAATTATGTTTTTGCTTAATAAAAAAAATAATAATAACATTAATGGTAGAAATAAAAACAATGCTGGTAACTGAATACTGATTTGCGTTTATTCATTCAAAATTGTGCGCCAGTCAAACTGCGCATGTCCCAGGCACTGGCAAATATTCGCCACAGTCGGCAGTGAGAAAAATCAACAGATATATTTTTTACAAGTTTAAATTTATGGTTCTTTTAACGAGTCGAAATGGTCAGAGGGCAAGGAACAAGATACATTTAACAGGTATTCTTAAACTAAATGTTAATATCTGAAATAGAACAGAATTATTATTACAATTGACAATTAGAAAGGAATTATTTAAATTTCGAACCAAGTCGAAGAAATGACGTCACTCTGCTCCAGGAAGCACTGGTTGATCGTCTTTATCGAAATTCAGCAATGGCCGCCATCTGCTCGATTTTATCTGCTATGACGCCGTTGGAATTGAAGATCTTCTCCCACAGAAATAAAACGATGTTCCCTTTTCTGCGAAGTGGTGTTGTTCCAAAATATAGTGTTGAATGTCCCCTCGTCGTCTGCGATGTCGAATTCTGGATGGATCTCTTGTGTAGTGTGATGTTCAAATATGTGTGTTGGTTCTTTGTGAATTCGTTCCAAAAATTGTTCAAAATGGCTGTCGATTTTTGGTGTTGCGTTTTATGGTGTTATTCTGTGTTTTTGGAAACTTGTGAAGTGTTAGACATAGATAGATAAGATTATTTCACTTGTTAGTTCATCTCCGTTACACGCCACATAACCACACTTGGTTTTAATGTAAATTATTTGGTTTTCAAAACTCCACTAATACATTTTTCAACTGTTCAGCTTTGCGATTAACAATAGACTAAACGACGCAACGTCGTCGTTTTAAGGCAATTTGTGGTATGTCTTTTTCCTCTTCATATTGTTTGATTATAAAATATCTGTCTAAGACTTGTTTCACTATCTAACTATACATAACAAGTTTTCTTATTTTTTACTGTATTTCAAATATTTCTTAATTTTACATGAATCTAACTATTCAGTAATATTGATTATTTAATTTTACATCTTTTGGTATATAGCTGGGTTTGTTTCAAACTCATTTAAGCCCAAAAATTACAATTTTAGATAATTATTGTATGTCTCATATTTTGTACAAATTCAGTGTTTTAAAGGTTTTTATTTGTTTTTTCGGTATAATATTTCCCTGGAATACACCTAATAACTCCGTAATTACTTTGTTGTTAATAATTTGGTTATTAAAACATTTCAATATTGATTAATTTGCTGTTTAGTCTGATTTGATTACTATCATAAGCCTATTTTTGACTGTTTCCAAAAGAAGTTAATTTTCTTTCTTTTGTCATTCTATTTGCTATTAACTGTATCTGCATTAATTATACTTTCAATTTTTGTATTGTATGTATTGAATTCTATTCCTATTACATAGATTAATTCTTTGATAGATAATTTTGTGTTTATATGCCATTCTGTGTTTACAAACATAGTGTCTTGGTGGGTCTGTTTGTACATTATACCTGGTTTACTGATTTGAATAAAATTATTACATTTTTATGCCCTACTTGCCTCTCTGACTTACACAATGGAAAATTAAATGACATGATTTTAAATACAATAGAATATCTTGTATCTACTAAACTTTCTTTATACTAATAACATCATTGAACCATAACATGAACATCTTATGCCTAATTTTAACAAAAACATCTTATTATCAACTATTTTCCATATATCACCTAATTTTAACAAAAACATCTTATTCCTATTATTTTTTACTGTATCATCAAATGATAACAAAATAGCTTATCCTAGACATACTTTAATTAGAATAAATAAAAAACTCCTATTACTAGTAACACTGTCAGTCACTAACTGTCTTGTGTATTTATTATTCTTATGAAAACACTTTAACTGTGATAAAAAATATCGTGTATCTATTTACACCTTACATCTAAAATATTATCTAATTAATAACAAATAGCAAACATCTTAATATTAGTCATACCTTCAGTTATGAACTGTCCTTTGGTATTTTTGTCCTCACCATTTACTTAGCTATAATTAAAGAAAACATTTTATATGTAATAGTTTTTCTTATATCTAATTTAAAAACTTTTATTACTAGTAATGTTGTCAGTCCTTAGACTGTCTTTCATTTCAGTGGTTTTATTATTATTATTCTACACTCATGGTAGTCTTTTTATAATACTTAAACTTCATTGAAGATTTTTTCATAGATTTTTTAACTATGTTTCTCACTGTACACTCTGTAGTTTCTTAATTTTGTTATCTCACTTCACTTTATTGGATTCTACACTCTGGTAGTCCTTTTAGTGAGTTCTACTCTGGTAGTCTCTTTTGACATATTTTTTGACATGTTACACTTACAACTAATATACAATTTGTGTTTTATAGTATTGTATCTTGTAACTTGTTTGGGTTTACCTATATCGGTTTCAATTTTGTCTCATGGTATTTATTATATGATTAACATTTTGTTTTGGCATATCTCTTCCTGTTTCTGGTCTCTTTGTTGGAATCTTGATATGTTTTGTCCCTTCTTCAAATATCACATTAGTAGTTTCCTTATTAAAATGGTTTCATGACGGATTATTTCCTTTTTTATGGTCCTTCCCTTTTTGTACTGCTTCCCCAATCTACTGGGTATACTGCTGGTTTAACTGGTTTTTTTCATAGTAGGTTATTTTAATTAATGGTTTTCTTTATTATCTTCCATTTTTATTCACATTTTATAGACTTAATTATACCGTTTCTAGGGTAATCCTTAAACAATTTATTCCTCTCACTCACTATGGAACTTTTTCTTTTATTTATGTAACATTAATCCAAATGTTTAGTGTGATAATTTTGTTATGTTACATATGCTCTCCTGTAAAAGTGATTAGTTCAGATCATACTCTGTATGGATGAAATAATTACTACTAATTCTTTTGTATTTACATTTCCTCCGTGATTACATGTTTTCACTTTATATACCTTCTTTTTCCACCATTGCTTCCTCTCAGCTGATGTGTATCTCCTTCATTAGTTTCTTTTTTCATTGATAAGTGATCTTTAATCTTGTGTATAACATTATCATTTTATATTCCTTCTTATTTGGTGCTTCCTCACCCGTATGTTTACTCCCTAACATTCCCTAACAAATTAATTGGAACAGTTCAGAGTGGCACCTTTGGCTTCAATCCCTGCTGTCCAATACTTCAATTGAGTCCAGAGGTATTATCATCTCTGCTCAACACATAAGACTGATGGCATTTTCTACATCCAGTCATAAAAATAAATAAACAGTAAAAGTAGTCATTTTTGACTAAAATAAACATCTTTAGATTCTTCACTTCATAATACGTTATATTAATTAATACTTTTATACACTTGACTCTTCTTCTCTCTTAAAGCTTATTCCATATTAGGTGGTTTAGGTATGTGGTATAATATACATTTCATCATGTTTACATAGTAAGTAGTATTTATATTTACTCTTTCTACCATCTGGTATCCATTGAGTTATTTTTATTGCTCATGGTATAACATGAATTAATTCTTTATCACTTTCACTATAACAGTGGTTGTTGTAACCGCATTATCATTATTAGTATCAGGTTTTTTTGTTTTTTTTTGTCTCACTATTTGGTCTTTAGTGAGCTGGTCCTTCTTCATTGTTCCATTTTTATTAAATTATTTTCTTTGTGAGTTTGGTTAATTTGTTCGATTAAGTCATATGACATTCTGGTTTCCTTTCTCTCTTAGAATTTTGTATCTCTTTCTTACAAAATCTTTTTTCATATTTCAGAGTTATTTCTCACCATTTGTATGAGTAATGATATGAGTTTAATGTTTTTTAATTTTAGACATTTTTATTCAACTACATTCTTTCTTATTCATAGTTGTTTTTCAAATATTTTGGTATAAGTTGTGCTTATTAGCGTTTTGAATTTTGAAATTATTATTCCTCAAAATTCTTTTTTCATTCATAATAGTCTTTGAATGTTTGTGTAAGTGGTACTTACTAATTATTTTGAATTTGGACAATTATTATCTCCCTCCAAATTCTTTTTACTTGCATAATAGTCTTTGAATATTTGTGTAGCTTGTACCTACTATTGCTTTTGAATTTTGAAGCTTATTATGTTCAAAATTCTTTTTATTTATTCACAATAATCCTTCAAATGTTTTGTTGTAAGTTGTTCTTACTAATTTTTGAATTTTGTAATTTTCTATTTAGCAAAATTCTTTTTTCATCATTCACAATTGTTCAGATATTTGGTGTAAGTTGTACTTACGATATTTTGAATTTGGTAATTTTATTTTTATCAAAATTCTTATTTTGTTCACAATATTCTTTCTGATACTTGGTGTAAGTTGTACTTACTCATTTTTGAATTTTGTAATTTTCATTTTATCAAAATTCCTTTTGCATCATTCACAATTGTTCGAATATTTGGTGTAAGTTGTACTTACGATATTTTTGAATTTTGTAATTATATTCTTATTAAAATTCACAATTTCTTCATAATAGTTTTAACTCATAATTATGAGTCTTCCAAATATTTTTTAATGGATAACTGATTATAAGTTCCTTTTACTTTATTCGAAATGATATCCTTTAGTACATATGTATTATTATTATTGTTTTTAATAATCAGGTATGGGCCGGTATACAGCAGTAATAACTTTTTGGTAATGCCTTCCAAAGTACTGGGTAATTCCCTGTTTTTTAGCAGTACCTTTTCTCCGACTTCATAGTTATTTTCTTAACAGCCTTTTGATATTCGTTCTTGCGCCTTTCCTGGTCTTCAGCCAATTTATTGTAGAATCTGATTCGATTGAACTTGTATTCTTGACTCCTGGGGAACTCTATTATGTCTTGTATTTCCCTCGGAGGTGGTCTTTCATACATTGCCGTGTATGGCGTGGTACCAATAGCGGTGTGATATGACAAATTAAGGAATTCTTCAGTCGCTAATAAATATTCTTGCCACTTCTTTTGTTGATTATAGCAATAAGTCCGTAATATTCTTCCGAC
This sequence comes from Magicicada septendecula, assembly GCA_034769895.1. Lineage (NCBI taxonomy): Eukaryota > Metazoa > Arthropoda > Insecta > Hemiptera > Cicadidae > Magicicada > Magicicada septendecula. Next base: position 430,315,446 of record CM068372.1, read on the forward strand.
CTCTCGCAGTACCCTCTCCGCTGGATTGCTGCTGGGGTGGTAGACAGACGTCTTGTATGTCTTAATGCCCAATGTATTCAGAGTGTTTCTCCACCGCCAACCCTTAAATTGCGTTCCATGGTCGGTGATTATGGATGTCGGGCTTCCTACCTCTGGAATGTAATGATTTGTTATTATTCCTAGAGTCTTCAGAGTGGTGGCTCTGTTCACAGGGTATAGTTTTGTAAATTTTGTAAAATGGTCCATCATAATAACAATATACTTGTATCGATGGCGTCCGCCACTGCGGGGAAATGGACCGCATATGTCCAGAAAGACCTTTTCCAGTTTGGTTTGTGAGGTAATTGGTATCATCATACCTTCCTTTCTTTCATTGTAGGTTTTCACCAATTGACATATCATACAGGTTTTAATGTAGTTTCTCGTTTTTCTATTGATACTTTTTATGTGACAATTCTCTTCTATTGCCTTGATCACCTTCATGGCTCCCATGTGACCGTATCGTAGGTGATAGTCCAGGATGATATCCTTTTCGATTGTAGTAGGGATCATTATCTTCCAAACGTCTTCGTCAAGGGATGTCTTGATGAATAAAATCCCATTATGTATACAATAAAATTTGTTTATTGTGTCATCTTGGTTGGAGAGACGAAATTTAATAGAGTTTAACTTCGGATCGGACTGCTGGTGTTTGCTGATGTCCTGCACTATCTTCTCTAAATCAGATCTGTCCTTAATAATGTTATAGATTTTCAAAATGCTCTCCTTTTCGCCTTCGAATGTTTGTTCTTCCAGATTCACTCTTGACAATACGTCGGCTACTACATTTTTACTCCCAGGAACATACTCCCACTGTATATCGTATTCCTGCAGGGCGAGTACCCATCTGGTCAATCTACCATGGCTTAATTTGCACCTTCTTAGAAATGATATTGACTTGTGATCTGTTCGGACGGTCACTGGATATCCGAGGATATACGTCCGAAACTTCCCGCAGGCAAAGACTACACTTAGCAGTTCTTTTTCCGTCACATTATAGTTCTTCTCACACTGGTTAAGGGTTCTGCTAGCAAAGCTCACTACTAGATGGTTTCCACTTTCATCTTCTTGGTACAGTGTTGAACCCAAGCTAATGTTACTAGCGTCACAGTTTAGAAAGAAGGGTCGGTTAAAATCTGGATGGTTGAGCATTACTGCATCTAAGAATTTCTCTTTAATTGATTTGAAGGTCTCGTCTTGTTCTTGACCCCATCGCCATTTATTCTTGGACAATAACTGGTACTGAAACTGGGCTGTTAGTTCGGAATAATTATTCTGGAACTTCCTATAATAGTTACACAGGCCCAAAAATGATTGTAGTTGCCTTCTGTTTTTTGGTGTAGGGAAACGTTGTATGGCGTCTACCTTTTCTGTTGATGGTGTTATTCCTTGACTGTTTAGCTGGAAACCCAGGAATTGAACTTCTTTAGCTATAAGCTTGGACTTGTCCAGTTTAAGGGTGACATTATTTTCAGCAAGCTTCTTCAAAACATACTCCACACGATAACAGTGTTCCTCCCAGTTGGTTGATGTTATTAGGAGATCATCAACATATACAGTTGTGAATTGGAGCGCTTCTGGTCCTAGTATATGATCCATACAGGCGACAAAAACAGCTACTGAATTAACGAACCCGAAGGGCAACCTCTTAAACTGATAATTGCGCCCTTCGAAGATGAACGCCATGTATTGCCGGCTTGCTGGGTGCAACTCCACTTGCCAATAGCTGCATACCGTATCCCAGGTGGTAATGAATCGTGTTCCATGGAACCTCTTCAAAATTTCATCAATTTCGCCAGGTGAGGTACGATCGTTTATTATCATCTTATTTATCTCACGAGCGTCAAGGCAAAGTCTTACCTTCCCATTTTTCTTTTGTATGGCCACAATTGGGCTTGTGTATGGCGATTGACTGCTCTCGATGATATCTCTACGGATCATATTCTGGATCTCTGCGCGTACGGCTTCTTTCAAAGATTGTGCTATTGGGTATGACTTTCGGTTGAATTCTACCGGTTCTCTGAATCGTATGGAACATTGGTAGTTCCGGATCTTTCCAGGTTAGTCAGAAAATACAGCTCGATATTTCTCATATATTTCTACCAATTGATTCAGCTGGTTTTCCGTTAATTGCTCGTTAGTATTGTGGCACTGGAAGTTACGTATCTCTTGGATCTTTTGTTGCCATAGGTCTTCCTCCGAATCCTGATGTACTGGCTTGTTGTTTGTTGAGTGGTTAGATAAGTAATTCACCTTATTTTGGTGGTCGAGAAGTTGTCTGGAGTCTAAAGTCTTGTTATCAGTTAAATTGGCTATCCAGGTTAAACCTTCAGCAAAGAGTGATACCTTTCCTCGGCACAAGTCGATAATTGCTGAGTTTCGGCGCAATATGTCACATCCTATCATGATGTTGAAAGGTAATCCGGCTGCAACAAGAAATATCATATCCACACTAATGCCCTGACTTTTGACATTGAGGGATACCTGCTTTCTTATGGTCTTGTTCTGTCGGCCGGTAGCTCCTACAAGTACAATGTTATTAATAGGTAGTACCGGTAAGTTTTTGTGGCATTCCTGCTGTATCCGGTCCAATTCATTTCGATTTATTATGGAGACATTGGCTCCAGTGTCTATCATTATAGGAACAGAAATACCTTCAATTTCTGCGATTATGTATATTATTTCATTATCATTATTTTTAATATTAAGCTCACTTTCTTCTAATAGGTCCTTACGGATATCCTTTAAATAATTGCTGTATATTATGGTAAAATTTTTTCTGTTTTTCTTCACATTCATACCTACTTGATTAAACCCAGCAGATTGGAGCAGTAAAGGGTCATTGGATTTTATTACTGCCTCCGTTCGTTTAAATGTTCCGCTTCATTACGGATCAGGCCGTTGGAAGCGTCAGCTTGAAGTCCTGAGGCTGTTTCGTTTGGTTCTGCTCGATCGTCTGGTTGGGCTTCTGTTACAGGTAGTCTTCGCTGATTATCCAGGCTGGAACTACGTCTGGGCTCGTACTCTCTGTACCGATTACTTCCCTGGCTCCCTTGGAAGGTCTCGTACTCGTAGTATCGGCTCCTTCTTTGAGGCTGGTACCTCCTGTGTCCACTGCCTTCTGCTCGGATGTAATTAACATTAGGTCGATATGCCCTGTAATTGTGGTTACCTCCACTTGGGTAATTTCGGTTATAATTACCATGATAATTATTATTATTAGAAAGGTTGGGGTTCCTCTGACCATTTGGAACATAGTTACTATTATGATTATAATAACCGTTGTTATTTTGTGGACGGCTATTATTATTATGATTATTATTGTTGTGGTTGTTGTTACTATTATTTATGCGAGGAATATTACTATTATTATTATTGTTGTTAAAACGGGGCAAATTATTGTTATTTCTGGGGTTATAATTATACTCGGCATTATTCCGATTTGTGGAATTATAATTATTATTATTACCCACATTCTGTCGATTATTATTATTATTCAAATTATTGTTGTTATTCCTTGGTTCCGGCTTTTCATACCTCCTGCGACTTTGACGGTAATAGTCTTCGTGCTCGTACATTTCTAAAAGCTCGGTCATGGCTTGCACCGTCTTTATTTGACTATTTCGTCTGGCTCTGATAATATCCTCCTCGTAGTGGTATGAGAGTTTGCTGACCAGGCATTCTTCCGGTATTCGGGGCTCTAGATGTTTGGCCACGCACACCTTTCCCAAAAAGTACGCCGTTAAAGTTTGGTTTCCATACGGGTTGTACTTCCCATGACATATCCCGTCTCTGGCGATATTTTGCGTTGATTCCGACCAATATTTGGCTTTGAATAGCCTTCTGAATTGTTGATAGTCGGTCACCTCGTCTCTTATTGCCATCCACCAATTGTCTGCTATTTCCTTCAACGATTCGTCCAGCACCTCTTTGTTCTCCCTCCAGCGATTACCTCTGTGTTTGGCAAAGTATTCCTCGATTCTTGCTAGGAATTCCATGGGTTTATTTTTATAAAACCTGAAGTTAATCCCTTCACGATTTTCACTGTTGGGACAACTGGTAATGGTTGTCGGTCGACTATGGAATAGGTCTATATCTGTCTGGTTCTGTTGTACCTGACTGTTGATACTGGTCACAGCAGCTTCTATGCCGTCACATTTCTCTGTGAATCGGTCCTGCACTCGCTCCCAGTCTTCCCGTGTTTCCTTTAGTTTTTCCTCCAATGTCTTCCTAGTCGTTTCTTCAATGGTGTTAACCTTCGTATTTATTTCTGTCCTGATACTCCGTACTTCTTGTTCGGTTTGACTCCATTTTTCGTCAGCTCTGGTAACCCTTTGTTCGATTACCGTTATTTCCTCTTCTACTTTCTTGCTGATTGTCTCATTGTTTTCAGCTATTTTCTGGCTCAATTCTTCCTTCAATATTTCCATCCTTCCGTCTAACCGGTTCATGTTTTCTAGGTTCGTCTCCTTCAATTCTTCTCTCAATTGCTGACTATTATTCTCCATCTTTTTATTGGTTTCTTCCAGTTTCTGGCTTATCTGGGTCAATTCCTCCTTTGATTGTTTATTGTCAGTTTTTATTTCCTCCATTTTCTCCTCCATCTTCTGGATATTTTCCTCCATCTTCTCCTCGATTTTCTGAATATTTTCTTCCATCTTCTCTTCTATCTTCTTACTGTTTGCTTCCATCTTCTCCTCCATCTTCTTGCTAGTATCTCCAATTTTATTGCCCAACTCTTCCTTCAATCGTTGGTTATCATTCTTCATTTCCTCCTCCATCTTCTTACTATTCTCCTCCATTTTCTCCTCCATCTTCCTACTATTCTCCTCCATTTTCTCCTCCATCTTCTTACTGTTTTCTCTTAATTCCTCCTTCAATCGTAGGTTATCGTTCTTCATTTCTTTACTATTTTCTTCCATCTTCTCCTCCATCTTCTTACTATTTTCTTCCATTTTATTACCCAACTCTTCCTTTGTCGTTTTAAATTCTTTGAGTAACATCTCCATCATTCGATCAAATTTTGTATCTTCCTTTGCGGTGGATTTCTCCGGCTGTTCCTCCGGTGGTGCAGGCTTATTTGGTTCTGCTGGCGGTAACATTAATTCCACATCTTCCACTGGTGTCGCTTCTTTATCCTCAATGTTTATCTCCTGCTCGGCCTCCATAGCCCTTTTCCTTGATGTAGCTCTCCTGTGCATCTCGCTCCCTCTTCCGACCTGTTGACCGTTGCCAAGCTAAAAATAGGAAATTGGACAATCGTCCTTATTTTATAACACTATTATCTCCTATTTAAAGCCCCACGTTGGGCGCCAATTTGTAATATAATAATAATATTACAAATAAAAATAAAAATATAACTATGATATATTGTATTGATATTGATATTGTGTGTTGTTTATATCACTGGGTCAGTCTGACTCCTTAAAGTCCCACTGTTAGGCTAGTCAAATGGTAATATAATTTCAAGTGTAATAATAAACAAAATATAAAGATATTGATGATAAGAATATGTTATAACTAGGTGTGTTTGATTGATAAATAACAAATACATCAAACTTTAAAAATTTTGCAAATATTTTTTTTCTTGTGCTTGTATCGAATTTGACTGATTGGTTTAATTTAATTAATTAATAATTAATTAATTATTTGAGTTTGTAATTTCCTCCTATATCTATTCTCTCAATGTGAATTATGTTTTTGCTTAATAAAAAAAATAATAATAACATTAATGGTAGAAATAAAAACAATGCTGGTAACTGAATACTGATTTGCGTTTATTCATTCAAAATTGTGCGCCAGTCAAACTGCGCATGTCCCAGGCACTGGCAAATATTCGCCACAGTCGGCAGTGAGAAAAATCAACAGATATATTTTTTACAAGTTTAAATTTATGGTTCTTTTAACGAGTCGAAATGGTCAGAGGGCAAGGAACAAGATACATTTAACAGGTATTCTTAAACTAAATGTTAATATCTGAAATAGAACAGAATTATTATTACAATTGACAATTAGAAAGGAATTATTTAAATTTCGAACCAAGTCGAAGAAATGACGTCACTCTGCTCCAGGAAGCACTGGTTGATCGTCTTTATCGAAATTCAGCAATGGCCGCCATCTGCTCGATTTTATCTGCTATGACGCCGTTGGAATTGAAGATCTTCTCCCACAGAAATAAAACGATGTTCCCTTTTCTGCGAAGTGGTGTTGTTCCAAAATATAGTGTTGAATGTCCCCTCGTCGTCTGCGATGTCGAATTCTGGATGGATCTCTTGTGTAGTGTGATGTTCAAATATGTGTGTTGGTTCTTTGTGAATTCGTTCCAAAAATTGTTCAAAATGGCTGTCGATTTTTGGTGTTGCGTTTTATGGTGTTATTCTGTGTTTTTGGAAACTTGTGAAGTGTTAGACATAGATAGATAAGATTATTTCACTTGTTAGCTCATCTCCGTTACACGCCACATAACCACACTTGGTTTTAATGTAAATTATTTGGTTTTCAAAACTCCACTAATACATTTTTCAACTGTTCAGCTTTGCGATTAACAATAGACTAAACGACGCAACGTCGTCGTTTTAAGGCAATTTGTGGTATGTCTTTTTCCTCTTCATATTGTTTAATTATAAAATATCTGTCTAAGACTTGTTTGACTATCTAACTATACATAACAAGTTTTCTTATTTTTTACTGTATTTCAAATATTTCTTAATTTTACATGAATCTAACTATTCAGTAATATTGATTATTTAATTTTACATCTTTTGGTATATAGCTGGGTTTGTTTCAAACTCATTTAAGCCCAAAAATTACAATTTTAGATAATTATTGTATGTCTCATATTTTGTACAAATTCAGTGTTTTAAAGGTTTTTATTTGTTTTTTCGGTATAATATTTCCCTGGAATACACCTAATAACTCCGTAATTACTTTGTTGTTAATAATTTGGTTATTAAAACATTTCAATATTGATTAATTTGCTGTTTAGTCTGATTTGATTACTATCATAAGCCTATTTTTGACTGTTTCCAAAAGAAGTTAATTTTCTTTCTTTTGTCATTCTATTTGCTATTAACTGTATCTGCATTAATTATACTTTCAATTTTTGTATTGTATGTATTGAATTCTATTCCTATTACATAGATTAATTCTTTGATAGATAATTTTGTGTTTATATGCCATTCTGTGTTTACAAACATAGTGTCTTGGTGGGTCTGTTTGTACATTATACCTGGTTTACTGATTTGAATAAAATTATTACATTTTTATGCCCTACTTGCCTCTCTGACTTACACAATGGAAAATTAAATGACATGATTTTAAATACAATAGAATATCTTGTATCTACTAAACTTTCTTTATACTAATAACATCATTGAACCATAACATGAACATCTTATGCCTAATTTTAACAAAAACATCTTATTATCAACTATTTTCCATATATCACCTAATTTTAACAAAAACATCTTATTCCTATTATTTTTTACTGTATCATCAAATGATAACAAAATAGCTTATCCTAGACATACTTTAATTAGAATAAATAAAAAACTCCTATTACTAGTAACACTGTCAGTCACTAACTGTCTTGTGTATTTATTATTCTTATGAAAACACTTTAACTGTGATAAAAAATATCGTGTATCTATTTACACCTTACATCTAAAATATTATCTAATTAATAACAAATAGCAAACATCTTAATATTAGTCATACCTTCATGTAGTGCCGCGATATCCCCCAGGGGCTCACCCATGTCAATTTGTCTCTCTTTCATGTATTATATATGGTGAGTACGTGGACTGGCGACCACGGGATCCTGAGCTAAGAGTATGGACATTAGTATCCAACTCTTCCCCTCAAAATGTTAACGCATTTATTCTCAATTTTATAAATATTGTAAAAGTACATGTAATTTAGCAGTGAGAATAATTGTGGTTCCTCTGTACCACATGACCTGCACATTATTGAATTGTATGTTAATTTAGACAAGAGTCTCATTGTAGAGAAACATATTTCATAGGATGGTATAAGTGATGTTTATTTTACCAATAACTATGACACACTCTGCCTCAGGTGTGACAAAAGAAACTGACTTTTAAAAACGTTTTATCTTCTTGTTGGAACTATTCGTTAGTTGTACGTTCCTCTACCTTTAAATCGGTTACTCACAATTGTCTGACCGTACTTTCTATTTTTGTTGAGATGTGTCAGAAGCGATTTGGACGTATTAAGAGTGTTTACATACTTTAGTATTTACTTACTTAAAAGGTTTTCTTAGCATCTGTTCAAATAAAGCGTGTACAGTAATCGTTCTCTGTGGTTGCAAATTAACCGCCAATATCCTGTTTTGAAGACTTTCAAGGATTTGTGCCGCGCGTGGCAATCTGAGCTCTGATTGGCCAACGCATGGGAGTAGCCCAGTTACTTGGTTGAAGCCTTCTGAAACTATAAAAGCTGACAGAGGCCCAAACCAGCATCATTTGGTCTGTCAAGTGATCCGGGGCGACACAGCCGTGTGTCCTGTAAATTTTCGTTTTCGTCTTCAAACTACTGTGAATCTCAAGTTTTTCAGTATAATTATTCAAGTTTTATAATATTTATTAAAGTGTAAAGTTAGATACGCGAAACGCGCTAACTGCTCTTCAGTCGCAGCTCATATCACAGAATGGCACTTCGAAACAGAGAGGGAAGTATGACTAGGGAATAATTGAAATTTGTGTAACTTAAATACCAAAAGAGAGAGACTTTAAAAAGATTTATAAAGACTATAAAATATCTTATTATCAAATTAAAGTATAATCTGTTTTATTAAAGAGAATAAGAGAGAGACATAAGATTATTATAAAGATTAAATTTTGTTAACAGTTATAAATTGAGTTATATAAACATTTTAAAGAGATATTACATTATTTTGTTCTAATATCTATATAATTGAATTTTAAGTTTGCTTCTTAATCTTGAAACAAGTAACTGAATTATTTTGGAGTTATGTAGAGTTTATATATATATCTATATATCACATTGAATTAGAGATCTAAAGGCTTTTATGTTTAAATGCTCACTAATTGTTTTATAAAGATCTATTGATTGGTTGAAATGTACTAATAGTATTACAGAAGTTCCGTAACTAATAAACGTAAGAATTATTAATCTTAGATTTGAGTTTCATTTGTCTGTACACCTACAAGCCACCACTATCACGAAAAAGGTATTGTATGATACTTGGAAGCCTCCTTACCGCTCGGGAGACGCTAGCCACGACAAATGGTGGCATCGGTGCTGATAAATTGGTGTGCTTGAGGTTTGGAGACATATGTAAACTTATATAAAAGTGTTTCTAGGTATAAACAACTTTTCAATCTAGATACATATACAACTTTTCAATCTAGACTTTCAGATGCCTTTAATACATAACTCAATAGCTGATTATTATTTGAATCATCCTGCAATTTGTAAAATTTTAAATTCAAAAGAGTCAAGAGGAGATAAGTGGCATATATATATTTGTTATTTTGATGAAAATTTTCAGCAAAAGTCTAACGAATTTACCTTAATAAAAGGGAAACCCATAAGATTAATAAGAGAAATTGAATATAGTAACGTTTTAAATTGTACAGAATATATGGATTATGTTGCTTGTAAATTTCTGAATAGAGAAGACTGTACGATTGAAGCTGAAATAGATTTTTATGACAAAGTTACATATGTGATTCTAGTAAGGATACATTAAGATGTTTATTATTGTGTTATTATTATGTTTAATATATGTTGATATGTAATTTGTGATGCTTAACTCTAAGTGATATATCATTATCGAATTCGGTATTATTTAAATTTTCGCGGGACTGTGAAATTTATTTGAGATTTTTTTTTTTTTGAGAGATTAATTTGAGATATTTATGGGCAGTAGCTTGTCTAAGAATAAAATTTTTAAAGAACGGTATATGGCCGCAGATAAACGATCTTTTGGACAAACAGCGGGACAAATCGAACCTCAGCGTGAACCAATTAATCCAGATTTATATATGAAAGTAGGGACAAGAGTAGGGACGATAACTGCTTATTACGAACATATTCCATCTGTAGTTACTATAGGACATAGTTTGCGTCCACCTACACCACCTGTTCGTATTCCAAAGTTACAACCACCTGAAACGTCTAAATCTATTGACATAACTTTCAGTAGCAGTACACAAAGGTCAATTGAACCACGACCAAGTACAAGTAATACTCTTTCAATACCTTCACCTTTATACGATATACCAAGACCCAATCCAAAGAGTACATGAGTCGTAGACCTGTATATTATCTTCCTATCACAGACCCAGACATTTTGTTAGAAGGGTGTGAAACATTATTGAGAAGTCTATTACAAAGGATTATTGAAAGATATATAAACGGGCATAGTAATTATACAGACGAAGCAAATGTAAATAGGGTTCGAATATTGAAATTAGAGATTGAATTTCATAATTAAATATATGAATTCTATATTATACCTTATTATTTGTTTTCTATTAGGACTTATTTCGTGTATCGCAATACAGTCTGCTTATTTATTGTGGTACAACAAAACAGATTACATTCAATTTTTGAAGTGTTTAATAAATTCTAATCATACTATATTTTAAATATTTTAAACCAAAATGGTTAACACAGATCCAAAAACGGGGAAACCTATTGTATCAGGAGATACATCGGCTTCTAGTATGTCCGCGACGTCCTCTACGCGTGTTAAAGATATGTCGGTATCAAATTTAATTGAACCATGGAATGGAGACGGTCCTATTTCAGTATCAGAATTTTTCGCGAAAATTGAAAGAGCAGCGAAAACCGGAAATTGGTTAGACTCTGATAAAGTAACCGTAGCTGTATTAAAATTTACGGGAGCAGCCGCTTTGTTTTATAATAGTAATGTAGAAGTTGCAAGTGAGGATATAACCTTTGATCGTTTAAAAGAAATATTTACTGAGCGATTCAAGATTAAACATCTTGATCAATTTCATTATAGTCAGTTGCAAAATGCGACGCAACGTAAGTCGGAAACACCAGAACAGTTTGCTGACAGATGTAGGCGTTTGTGTGCGCGTACAGTTAGACAAGTCGCTGACCCTGAACAACAACGCATTATTAATGAAGAGGCGGAACGTCATATGTTAGCCGCGTATATTAATGGTTTAGCGGGTAACGTCGGAACCCAAGTACGTTATCGAATGCCTGCTACTTTAACAGAGGCATTACAAATTGCTTCGACGGTTACAGAAGTCGAAAATATGGAAGCCCGACGTGCTCAACAAAACAAATTTCAAAGTCCCAATCGAATATTTACTGTAACATGTTTTAATTGTAATAAACAAGGTCATGTAGCGAGAGATTGTCGTTCTCGAATAAATAATTTCGGTACTAATGTGAAGAAATCCAATAGTACAAATTTTAATCCAGGGATTAAGGGAAACAGGGATTTCCGGGGTTACAATTCTAATGGAGGTAGTCGAGATATTTCTAAAGTTGAATGTTATAATTGTCGTAAAACAGGGCATTACGCGAATGAGTGTCCGCAAAGGAGGAAGTTAGCGATTTCCCCAAACGGGCAAAGTTCGACGGGAAACGGTCCCACCCCGCCGAACGTGAGGTCGAGCAGAGTGTAATCAAAGTACAGGTAGACGTAAACGGGCGTACAGACGAGAGTATGGAGATGGAGCGACTGCCAAGCCAGACTCTACATGTGGAGCGACCGCAAAGCCGGACTCTGCACCTTACAGACGTTACGTGCGACCCTAGTTACGATGACGCTTTGTCAGTGGACGTTATCGTAGGACGTAAACCTTGTAAATTTCTGATTGACACTGGGACTATGGTTTCATTTATAAAAAGGGGTATCAGCCAAAAGTTAATTCGAGAGATTAAAGTTGTTGCTAAAAGTGCTACTGGGGATGAACTAAAGGTCTTCGGAGTACAGAAGGTAGGCTTCATAATTGAAGGTACCACAGTCTATCACGATTTTATGGTAGCAGACCTTTGTACTGGCTTTGATGGACTGTTCGGAATAGACTTATTGAAAAAACTAAATGTTTACATTGATTTTTCCAATAACGATATTTATGTAGGAGGAGAAAAAGTCACCACCAGTGAGGAGACCAGGGAACCTGATACAGAAACGGAAGGGACTGGCCATCTCAACCCACCTGTAGAAGAACCTGAAGTATGGAGTATTGTGACCATCCAGGATCAGTCCATACCAGCAAAGTCCGAGATGCTTGTGCAGGGACGCCTGCAGGTGACACAAGCGAGTTGGCATATGCCGGGATTAGAGAAATCCCAAGAGTTATCCGGATTTGATGAATCCGATGAGTTGTTATGTGGATCCAAAGAGTTTAAGGGTGTAGCCCATGTTAATATGTTGTCTGGATTAGGTAAATCCAAAGTTGTTTCGGGAAAAGGTAATTCCCAAGAGTTTTCCGGTTCGTGTAGTTTGTTTTCGCAACCACGATCGCGAGGATCGGGGGTGTTGCGCGGGTTAAATAGATCCAGGGGATCAGGTAGATCTATTCGTGTACACGACGAAGTTCTAGTAGAACCGGTAGAGTTTCAGACTCATGGCATTAGAGTAGCACGATGTTTAAGTAGAGTTTTTCACTCCATGAAATACTCAGATGTTGTTGTTCAAGTTGTTAATTTCAGTAATGAAGATTTAGTTCTCCCAAAGAATAGTTTGTTGGGGTTAGCTGAGGCGTTTGACAAGGCACCCACCGGAACGTCAGTGATGCCCATACCCACAAACGGTGAAGACCATGAGCAAAGTAGTTGTGAAGTATTCACGTTGAATACTAGTGGAAGAGGCTGTACTAACCCACTGTTATATAGAGAGGAGTTGAATGATGAAATTCAAAGTAAGTTATCGCATTTGTCTGATCTAGAGAAGGGAATCATTGAACCTATTTTGTTGAAATATAAACATTTATTTTCAGAACCAATTGTTAATACGGGATGTAGTGTTGATATAAAACATCGAATTGATACGGGAGATAGCCCGCCGATTCGGAAGAACCCTTATAGATTACCTCATTCTTTAAAACCAGTTGTAAAAGAGCATATCGAAGATATGAAAAATCGTGGTATAATTCGTGAAAGTTCTAGTCCATGGGGAGCACCAATTGTTATAGTAACCCAGACACGGAAATCCGATTCAACTGTTAAACATCGTTTTTGTGTAGATTATCGCGCTTTAAATAATGTTACTCGTAAAGATGCATATCCCTTGCCTAATATTGCAGAAACTTTAGATAGTTTAAATGGAAGTGAATATTTTTCTACACTAGATTTATGTAGTGGTTATCATCAAGTTAGTGTCGAGCCCAACGATATAGAGAAAACTGCATTTACTGTCCCAGGACATCATTTTGAGTTTCTTAGAATGCCATTCGGATTATGTAATGCACCCGCAACTTTTCAACGCCTGATGGACAATGTCTTGATGGGATTGAAAGGGGAGGAAGCATTGGTTTATCTCGATGACATTATAATTTTTGGAAGTAGTTTAGAAGAACATACTAAACGACTTGAACGAGTTTTACAAAGACTATAAAACATTATAAAATAAAAACTAAAGCAAATGAGAATCCAGTCGTACATTATAATCGTTTAAAACCTAGCAAGGTCATAACTAAGAAACGACGACGCGTGATAAAGCAGTTACCGCAACGCGATAGTGGAAGTGTGTCAGACGTATACGACCTTGACCAAGAACCAACAGTCGACGAAATTTGTTTAAACAAACCGTTCATTGTAAACACTGGGCCAACCCAAAGTACACCTGAACCAACACGTCAGGTTAGCGACCTTGAAGCAGAGAGGAAAGATTCCACTGTTGAGTTACGTGATGTAATTCGAGCAAACGTTAACGACCCTGAGTGGATCCCTCCACCCACTCAACAAACCGTTCCTGAAATAGTTGGTCGATATGAATTGAGACCGCGTGAAAATATTATAGCACCTCGTAGATTAATAACTGAGTGAATAAATTAGAATATCGCATGACATGAAAAGTAATGGGAAATTTTTGTACGCATTACAGATGCAGTACTGAGGGCACTGTTATTGATATTGAGTCTCACGAATGTTCAAAGCCAGGATTCAAATGGAAGTTCTAACGCACTGATGACGAAAAATACACTTGATTCTCAGGGATGCACAAATATTTCTGATTTAAGTAGATGTCATTTTGACAAAGGACTTGTATTTATTAAACAAAGAGACATCATATTGACAACCGACACCTGGATCATAGCAGTTACTGTAGGAACAGAAGACTATGACGATGTTTTATTCCAAGTTTCAAATTTATTTAAATATTTAAAAGGGTTAGAAACTTCATCAAATTCAACAGACATTAAATTCCTTATTCCATCTTTTGAATTAATTCGTTTACAATCGAAACTGAAATCCACACAAAATCAAGTTGACAACTTAAAACTTCTCTTACCCACTTCTAGAACTAAAAGAGGTTTAGTTAACGGAATTGGAACAGTATTCAAATATTTATTTGGAACTTTAGACACAGACGATTATGAGACTTTAAATACGAAACTTGACGAAATAGACAACACAAGTGAAACAGTTGCACATGTTGAATCAGATAGATTAACTTATTTGAAGAAATTGACAAATGAAGTTGAAAGTAATAATAAAGCTATAAAATCCTTAGTGAATACTGTAAAGACAACAGTTGAGGAAATTAATAACGTAACATCAGTGATAACAAATGAAATATTGAAACTAAAGAAACAATTAGAATATCAGTCTAAAATTTCTTCCTTGTTTCGAGAAATAGAATTGACATTAATTGAGGTCGATAAACAATTAACTCAATTACAAGAAGCGTTAGATATAACATCCACAGGATATTTGAGTGCAATTTTAATTCCCCCTAATAAGTTGAATAAATTGTTAAAAGAAATTGCAACCAAATTGCCTGTTGGACTTTCGTTAATTATAAAAAGCGAACTGGATATGACATATCACTATTATAGAGTAGCAAAAGTTCATGCTATAGCTACAAGAAATGTAATTAGAGTAATCATAGATATTCCTTTACAATCAAATGACAATAATTATGAATTGTATAACATTAAATCATTACCTTACTATGATACAAGGTTAGAAAAATTTTTAGTTGTAATTACAGAAATGAAATATATTGCTATATCTTATGATAGACAAAAATTTATTGTAATGTCAAGTATTCAAGCAAGGAAATGTATAATTTCACCTTTTGGTATATGCTCTCTCAATGTGCCAATACGATATGCAGCTGAAGGAAAGTGTTGTGCTTATTCTATGCTAATCGGAGATGAAGAAAACGCCAGATACTTATGTCGAAGGACAATTTTGAAGAGATTCCAGATTCCAGTCATCTATGAAGGAACCAACGGAGACTTCTGGATTTACAGCCTGCCTAGTACGACTCGAGTGACATATCAATGTTCAGATCCTACAAATGGTATTCATAATGTGAACTCAGAGAGTATGTGGATAGCTGGTACAGGAATACTTCATCAACCCAAGACGTGTCGTATTATATCTAAATACTTCACGTTACGTCCACATCTTCAAGGGCAATACTCAGCCACAATTAGAAGGAATCACATAATTGTTCCTCCTATCAATAATCTGTTGTCATCCTCAGAAATGACAATGTTCAACTTCACCTTGAATGATCAGTTAGTACAACTGGATCACATTAATCGCATCTTGAATGAAACTGGCTCAGCTGATACTGCTGACATTGACTTGTTACAAAGGAAGCTATCCGAGATAAAAATTCGACCACATTCTTACCACAGTAGTACTACCACTACTGAATCAAATCATTTGTTTACTTCTCTTATCATTATTATCACTGTGATAGTAAGTGTCATACTATACACATGTGGATTACAACATCCATGTATACGTAATTGTGTTATGCCACTCGCTCGAGTTCGAACAGTAGTGCTAAGAAGACGTCAAGAACCAATCTATGAGGAAATGCAACCCGTTGTCACACGGACTTCCGATCCTTCTGCGGAATCAACACATTTCACAGGAGAAGTGCATCAAGTGCAGTGATATAAAAGTGAAATTTATTGTAAAGTCATTCACAGTAGAAACCCTACCTCTATCCTCTATTTTATCACATATTTTGAAGATTGTTTAAATATATTTGCTCATCCACAAGATTGTATATGCATGTTATATTTAAGTTAGGATAAGATAATCTCTCTCCAAGCAATATTGAGTACTGTAAATGTAAATTAAAGTGAGGTACATGGTACCTCCCTTTTAAAAAAAAGGGGAGTGATGTAGTGCCGCGATATCCCCCAGGGGCTCACCCATGTCAATTTGTCTCTCTTTCATGTATTATATATGGTGAGTACGTGGACTGGCGACCACGGGATCCTGAGCTAAGAGTATGGACATTAGTATCCAACTCTTCCCCTCAAAATGTTAACGCATTTATTCTCAATTTTATAAATATTGTAAAAGTACATGTAATTTAGCAGTGAGAATAATTGTGGTTCCTCTGTACCACATGACCTGCACATTATTGAATTGTATGTTAATTTAGACAAGAGTCTCATTGTAGAGAAACATATTTCATAGGATGGTATAAGTGATGTTTATTTTACCAATAACTATGACACACTCTGCCTCAGGTGTGACAAAAGAAACTGACTGTTTTAAAAACGTTTTATTTTCTCGTTGGAACTATTCGTTAGTTGTACGTTCCTCTACCTTTAAATCGGTTACTCACAATTGTCTGACCGTACTTTCTATTTTTGTTGAGATGTGTCAGAAGCGATTTGGACGTATTAAGAGTGTTTACATACTTTAGTATTTACTTACTTAAAAGGTTTTCTTAGCATCTGTTCAAATAAAGCGTGTACAGTAATCGTTCTCTGTGGTTGCAAATTAACCGCCAACATCCTGTTTTGAAGACTTTCAAGGATTTGTGCCGCGCGTGGCAATCTGAGCTCTGATTGGCCAACACATGGGAGTAGCCCAGTTACTTGGTTGAAGCCTTCTGAAACTATAAAAGCTGACACAGGCCCAAACCAGCATCATTTGGTCTGTCAAGTGATCCGGGGCGACACAGCCGTGTGTCCTGTAAATTTTCGTTTTCGTCTTCAAACTACTGTGAATCTCAAGTTTTTCAGTATAATTATTCAAGTTTTATAATATTTATTAAAGTGTAAAGTTAGATACGCGAAACGCGCTAACTGCTCTTCAGTCGCAGCTCATATCACAGAATGGCACTTCGAAACAGAGAGGGAGGTATGACTAGGGAATAATTGAAATTTGTGTAACTTAAATACCAAAAGAGAGAGACTTTAAAAAGATTTATAAAGACTATAAAATATCTTATTATCAAATTAAAGTATAATCTGTTTTATTAAAGAGAATAAGAGAGAGACATAAGATTATTATAAAGATTAAATTTTGTTAACAGTTATAAATTGAGTTATATAAACATTTTAAAGAGATATTACATTATTTTGTTCTAATATCTATATAATTGAATTTTAAGTTTGCTTCTTAATCTTGAAACAAGTAACTGAATTATTTTGGAGTTATGTAGAGTTTATATATATATCTATATATCACATTGAATTAGAGATCTAAAGGCTTTTATGTTTAAATGCTCACTAATTGTTTTATAAAGATCTATTGATTGGTTGAAATGTACTAATAGTATTACAGAAGTTCCGTAACTAATAAACGTAAGAATTATTAATCTTAGATTTGAGTTTCATTTGTCTGTACACCTACAAGCCACCACTATCACGAAAAAGGTATTGTATGATACTTGGAAGCCTCCTTACCGCTCGGGAGACGCTAGCCACGACATTCAGTTATGAACTGTCCTTTGGTATTTTTGTCCTCACCATTTACTTAGCTATAATTAAAGAAAACATTTTATATGTAATAGTTTTTCTTATATCTAATTTAAAAACTTTTATTACTAGTAATGTTGTCAGTCCTTAGACTGTCTTTCATTTCAATGGTTTTATTATTATTATTCTACACTCATGGTAGTCTTTTTATAATACTTAAACTTCATTGAAGATTTTTTCATAGATTTTTTAACTATGTTTCTCACTGTACACTCTGTAGTTTCTTAATTTTGTTATCTCACTTCACTTTATTGGATTCTACACTCTGGTAGTCCTTTTAGTGAGTTCTACTCTATGGTAGTCTCTTTTGACATATTTTTTGACATGTTACACTTACAACTAATATACAATTTGTGTTTTATAGTATTGTATCTTGTAACTTGTTTGGGTTTACCTATATCGGTTTCAATTTTGTCTCATGGTATTTATTATATGATTAACATTTTGTTTTGGCATATCTCTTCCTGTTTCTGGTCTCTTTGTTGGAATCTTGATATGTTTTGTCCCTTCTTCAAATATCACATTAGTAGTTTCCTTATTAAAATGGTTTCATGACGGATTATTTCCTTTTTTATGGTCCTTCCCTTTTTGTACTGCTTCCCCAATCTACTGGGTATACTGCTGGTTTAACTGGTTTTTTTCATAGTAGGTTATTTTAATTAATGGTTTTCTTTATTATCTTCCATTTTTATTCACATTTTATAGACTTAATTATACCGTTTCTAGGGTAATCCTTAAACAATTTATTCCTCTCACTCACTATGGAACTTTTTCTTTTATTTATGTAACATTAATCCAAATGTTTAGTGTGATAATTTTGTTATGTTACAATATACATATAATATACATCACGGATAAGATACATGTTCGACCTTTCAGACAGCCTGTATATTCTAGGGGACCCACATATAACTGGGAGGAAAATCTGGATTATTCATAAAGCCCCAAAACTGCAATCATAAGTTTAAGTTTCCAGCACAGCCGGTATAGTTTCATAAAATCAAAACCCCTTAACTCTCTTAAAATAAAAAAGAAATTCTTTTAAGAAAACTGAATGGATCATAACGACTAGAAACTGCAAAGTCATAGTGGCATGGCAGCCTATATGGTTTTATAAAATTGTAAGTTCCTCCTATTCTTTCATAAAAAAATATATATATATATATAAAATTCTACTGAAAATCCACTTGGAACATAACCCCGAGAGAATACAGTTATAACTGAGGTGTGCATACAGCCTATATATTTTATGAAATCAAAAGATTTGTATATTATAAGTGGACAGTAATGTGGTAATTTTCACATTCATAGGTTGGCTAATCTGTACGCTTTCAATTGTGCTTATCACGTTTTTACAACGATACAGTTCTACGAGCCTTGGCTGGCAGCGGACGTCAGTACGTTTGCTGCCTGTCCTGTCTTTTTCATTTTCTTGTTGTCGCGACAATTATTTAGGCCTTAGGCCTCAACGTTTTTTCAATGTAAGCTGAGTGGCACACATTTGCGCCTCATCAAAAATGTAGCTTAATTTACGAATCGGTTTCTTCAAATTTAAAAACTTTCAGACGTAGCCAATCTCAACACTATGATTTAAGTGTAATAAAGAAACCTAATAAATGTATTAATACAGTCCACTATCGTTATCATTCTGCATCCTGGCAATAGCACCAAACATCATTCTTCCTGATAGAAAATTCTTAGTACACACGTGCCGACATCAACACATTTTTTAGGTCCACTTGGACCGCATCTCAATATTTTTTTGGTCGCTCCGTGCCTGGATTCGTCATTCACCTTTTCATTATTTTTCTGCCCCAATTTCTGGCCATCACGGGCGACTCAGCATATTCGCTGATCCGACCGTGTCGGGACTTAACCAGCATTTCTTTCGTCGCCATTGAGCCTCGTGACGACATCACTGCAAGACCATCCATGTGCTAGCGTCAATACTCCAGTTTAAGCAGTCATCTCTCCGGTCTGTGTGTTTGCCATCTTCTCCACGGCCTCGACGTTTCAGGACATCGCATACCAGGTACCACATCATTAACATCATTAACAGGTGCGTACAATGGCTGAAGAAGGCCTCAAAGTGTTGGTCAGAAAGAGAGGCGGCTTAAAGTCTGCCATAGTGCGTATTAATTCGGCTATCATTAACTTTGACAAAAACACTAACACCAAACATTTTTTAACAGTTAGACTTGAAAGTCTAAAAGGCTTGGGAACAAAATACGATGAGGTACAGTCCGAAATTGAACTCATTTCTAAAGACATAAATGCTGCTCAAGAAGACCGAGTTGAGGTCGAAGAGCTGTTATATTCAACAGAAGCCAATATCTTACAATTGATAGAAACCTTTAACGTTCAGACTGTATCTCCCGTATTAACAAGCAATATGCAACTAAAACCGATAAGTTTGCCCTGCTTCACAGGCAATATCTTAGAATGGCAGCATTTCTACTCAATATTTCTGGATTTGGTGCACGCCAGATCTGATCTAACGTCAGTGCAGAAATTACACTATTTGTATTCGTCTCTGAAAAATGAGCCGCTAGATTTAATTAAGGCATTACCTATTTGTAACAAAAACTATTCGATAGCGTTGAGTTTGCTGTCCGCTAGATATGACAACAAATTCATACTAGCTAAGTATTATATTCAAAATTTACTTGAAGTAAAGTCAACAATTAAGGACTCTGTCCAAAGTTTGGCAGAATTCATAAATACGATAACGTCTTCCGTTAATTCACTGGCGGCCATGCAACTGTCAGTGGATTCATTCGAGCTTATCACTGTACAATTATTGTCAGCAAAACTGGACCATACCATGTTTAAATTATGGAAGGAGTCTATAGACCCCGATAATCTTCCTAACTTTCAAGGTTTTACTCAGTTTTTAAACGCACGTAGACAGTTGTTAGAAAATACACTGTCTATCGATAACGGACAGCAGCTCAACAAGCTAAGTTTAAGATTCAATAATAAATCTGACAAGCATAAATCACGAGACGCTGCTGGCAGCACTGCATTTAAAAGTTATCACTCAGCGTCAAATAATTATTCATGCTTATGCTGTAAATCTAATCATCCAATTTACATGTGTGATAAATTTCGTGCACTAAGCACATCAGAACGAGGACAATTTATATTAAATCATAAATGCTGTACCAATTGTTTAAGACCAGATCATTTCTCACCTAATTGTAAGATTAAACAATCATGTAAGATCTGCTCAAAACGACACCATACGTTGTTGCACATAAACAATGTGTCAAAACCAGTTTCTGCCAGTAGCAGTAACTATTGGTCCCTTAAATTACAATCTACAAATAATGTTCTTTTATCAACAGCAATTGTGTTTGTCATCGATCGGGCTGGCAATAGACAACTCGCAAGAGTTCTTTTGGATGCGGGTTCACAAATAAATTTTTGTACGGAATCATTTGCCAAGAAATTACGGCTTAGCTTGACTAAATCTAACATACCGATTACAGGTATAAATAATACCGCGTGTTGTGCCACTAATCTAGCGTCTATATGCATTATTTCCCGCTATCAAAGATTTAGCTTCGACGCAAAATGTGCGGTCTTATCTGCATTAACCCATAAACTGCCAGCACAATCTTTTGACATAAATCAATTTAACATTCCAGATAACATTTTCCTCGCTGATCCACATTTCAACATATCAGCTGACATCGACATACTCTTAGGAGCGCAATTTTAGCTAGATTTAATTTTAGCTAACAAATACGTACGCGGTTCTCATTTTCCTATTATACAGGAAACAAAGTTAGGCTACATTCTAGCAGGCAATCTGCCCAAACACTGCCGTTATAAGGGTCCTGCTGTTTCGTTACTGGCTAGGAACAACGACAGTCAAATTCTGGAGTCCCTCGAGAAATTTTGGGAGACCGAAACTATCCCTGATAATGCACCTATTAATAACGAGTCAGCTTGTGAGGAGCATTTCGTTAAGTCTACTCATCGCAATCAAGAGGGTAGGTTCGTTGTTTCGCTACCATTTAAGTCTGACAATCCCCAGTTGGGTGAGTCCTATGCTAGCGCTGAAGCAAGATTCTTGAGTTTAGATCGCCGGTGATTCTAAGCTTGCGCGCGAATACGCAAACTTTATTCAGGAGTATAAGGATCTTGGCCACATGACGCTTGTCGACGATTGCTCTATCAATTCCGGGGTTTCAAATACGTACTATCTGCCACACCATGCCGTCTTTAAACATTCTAGTTCTACGACAAAACTTCGCATCGGTTTTAACGGCTCGTCCAAAACTACCAATGGCCTTTCTCTCAATGACATTTTGTTGGTAGGCCCAAACGTCCAACAAGACCTTTTTTCTATTCTTTTGCGATTTCGTATGCATAACTATGTTCTCATCGCCGACATCGAGAAGATGTATCGACAAATTCTGGTTGCTGAGAAGGATTGTCATTATCAACGTATTCTGTGGCGTGACTCTCCCCTCGAACAGTTTAAACACTTTGTATTGCGAACTGTGACATACGGTACTGCTAGTGCTTCGTTTTTGGCTACTCGCTGTCTTAATCAGATTAGTAAGGATCATGAAACTTCTTTTCCTGACGCAGCCTCAGCCATAACCAATGATTTCTATGTCGACGATTTGCTAACCGGTGCAGACACCATTTCTGATCTGACCAAGTTGAAATCTGACTTAGGTACATTGTAGAGTCAATATGGTCTCATGCTGCATAAATGGGCATCAAATGAACCCAATGTGGTCGCAGATCATGGCAATTTATCACTCCCTTTAAACAAACAGGGTAATGTGCGTACCTTGGGCATTCTCTGGAATAACACTATCGATTCATTTTTGTTTGACATCAAATCATTCCCCGTTGAATCAAGCATCTCCAAGAGGAAAATCCTATTGATTATTGCAGGCATATACGATCCACTCGGACTCGTCGGTCCCATTGTTTTCCTGTACAAACAGTTTATGCAGCAACTCTGGCTGTGTAATCTTGGTTGGGATGAGCCAATCTCCGGGCAATTACGCTTGCATTGGCATTCATTATGCGATAAATTATGTCTGATCAGTAAAATTATTGTCCCACGTTCTATTCGCTGCAAGTCTAAAGCAAAGATAGTTGAATTACATGGGTTTTCGGATGCTTCTGAAAGGGGATATGGGTGTTGTGTTTACATTAGAATCATTCATCAAGATTCGTCGGCCTCTTGTCACCTTCTGTGTTCTAAATCTCGCGTGGCCCCCCTACGACAGGTGTCATTACCTCGCATTGAACTCTGCGCTTGCTTGTTGTTATCGCGACTCGTATTCAAGGTCGTCCCTGCTCTTCATTCCTTTATTAATAGTGTTTATCTGTATTCTGACTCTATGGTGTCCCTTTACAGGATTCATGCCCAGTCTTCGAGGTGGAAAACCTACGTCGCTAATCGTGTTGCCGAGATTCAGCGTCTTACGGAAGCCTACACATGGCATCACATCAATTCTCGACATAATCCTGCTGGTATTATCTCTAGGGGATGTCACCCCGACGTTTTGCGCGATTGTTCGCTTTGGTGGCACGGTCCCGCCTGTTTGTCTCAATCTTCCGAGTCCAATCTTTTTCCACCCTTTTTACCTTCTAATCTGTCGTCTTCTGAATTCACTGCGGAGGAAAAACAAACCCCCAAACTTTCTCTAATGTCTACCCTGGCTATTGATCTTTCAAAGGACTTTTCTTCGTTGCACCGTCTGACTTGCAACCAGGGCCATTCATTTGGAATTGGTTTCCGACCTTACAGCCAACGCGTTTATAGCTGCCTTACGTCGTTTTATGTCCCGTAGGGGCATACCCAGCCAGTTATATTCTGATAATGGCACGAAGTTTAGGAAGGCCCGGAATGTTTTACATGACCTTTACAATCTTTGGCATAATAAGGATGCCACCTCATCAATCAAATCCTTTACGACCTCTCAGGGTATCTCATGGTCATTTATTCCGCCCTGATCACCTCATTTTGGTGGTCTTTGGGAGAGCGGTATAAAGAGTTTAAAGTATCATTTGCGCCGCGTGGTAGGCAAGTCTATACTCACCTTCGAGGAGTTTACGACAGTTTTGTCTCAGATAGAGGCATGTCTAAACTCACGTCCATTATTTGCCATTTCATCGGATGTAAATGATCCGGTGCCACTTACACCTGACCATTTTTTGATTTGCGCACCATTAACGGTGATACCTGATCCAGACTTATCTCACGTTCCCATCTCTCGTCTTGGACGTTGGCAACTTCTCCAGAAGTTTGTCCAAGTCATTTGGAAGGCTTGGTCTCGCGACTACTTACATCAGTTACAACAACGTCACAAATGGAAATTCGCTAAGGATAACGTTTCCATTGGTGACCTGGTTTTACTGATTGAGGATAACTTACCTCCTTTAGCGTGGAAATTTGGTGTAATTACCGCCACATTTCCCGGCCCAGACAACTTAATTAGAGTAGTAGACATTCGCACGCCTACTGGCATTTTACGAAGACCAGTTCATAAGTTATGCTTGTTGCCAGCCCGGGACGAGGGTTAGACACAAGGTTACTATAATTATTTAGCACAATGCTATTTCACTTGGCCACTGGCTTCCATTACCTTATTGTCTGACAATTTGGTCAACTTAATTGTGATATGTATCACCACAACATTTTCATGCTAACTTGCATCATTGCGTGTTTTTATACTAAATTTGCATGTGACTTGTAATTTTACAACATGCACTGTGCTATTATATCTATACTTATCATATTTTCATGGTGGTATACTTTGCTATTTTTGTATTTATATGTTAATAATTTGTGAGACATACTATGTCCTACACATTTACATTTTGATATTGGTATTGGGTTATGTGTCATGTCATTGGTGGTATTGTTTTTATATAAAAATTTTGTTACATAATATTCGCATGGTCTGCAGTTATACAAACCATGTATGCATTTTCTTGCACATTTGTCAATATGTGTGATATTTATTACCCTATGTATTTCTCGCAATTGTTCAACACATGTATTACATTTGTATAACCACATTGTTGTACTTGTCACTTATGCTATTGTGCCTTGTATTCATATATTTGTAACTACCTAGACCGATTTCTATTGTATTTATTATGTATAACTTGTATCTATGTAAAACACATTGTTTTTTTTTCTTTCGCATCTACTGTCTATAATCATGCCACGCCTGTATTTTTATTTTTATATTATATTTTATATTGCATTTTGTATTTTGTATTTTGTGATAATGCATTGTACAATTATTATTCATGCTTTAATCATGACATACATGTCATTACACTTTGTGCTTGCAATCATTCAACTATGTATAGCTTGTTTTCACATAATTTATTGTAAATTCCTGAAACTTCAGGTATAGCATGCCTCGTTCAAACTATATGGCGTCATGCTAAATTTATGTCTTTACATGTAATTGTATAGGTCTACTGGCCTTAACTGGTTCAAGCTAACCACTATGACTTGCATAAATGTTACAATTTATCGGGCCCATCATGTGATGAGTCACCGATTATTCATCATTAAACATTGTCAAATTATATATTTTCATGTCTTATATCGTTTAATATTGTATACATACAATATATATTGGCAATACATTGCTAACTTTTACATTTATACTCATGCATAAATCATCACTCAAGCTTATCGCTAAGCAGTTAATGTCATAACTGTTATCTAAGATTTCAAATCAAGGTTCAATACAACTTACTGAGATTGACCTTTATTATTAAGAACTCTGTATTTTTCTACAATAAGTTATTAAAATGTATTAAGAATCTTTTGATTTTTTGCGGGCAGTTATAGACAGTAATGTGGTAATTTTCGCATTCATAGGTTGGCTAATCTGTATGCTTTCAATTGTGCTTATCACGTTTTTACAACGATACAGTTCTACGAGCCTTGGCTGGCAGCGGACGTCAGTACGTTTGCTGCCTGTTCTGTCTTTTTCATTTTCTTGTTGTCGCGACAATTATTTAGGCCTTAGGCCTCAACGTTTTTTCAATGTAAGCTGAGTGGCACACATTTGCGCCTCATCAAAAATGTAGCTTCATTTATGAATCGGTTTCTTCAAATTTAAAAACTTTCAGACTTAGCCAATCTCAACACTATGATTTAAGTGTAATAAAAAAAACCTAATAAATGTATTAATACAGTCCACTATCGTTATCATTCTGCATCCTGGCAATAGCACCAAACATCATTCTTCCTGATAGAAAATTCTTAGTACACACGTGCCGACATCAACACATTTTTTAGGTCCACTTGGACCGCATCTCAACAATAAGTATATAAAAATTTAAAGATTTTCACAACTGTCTACAACAGTGATAAAAAACAATTATAACTTAAGTTTTAAAACAGCCGGCATAATTTTACAAAATTGTTGAATCTTTTGTTTAAACCTTGTTACAAATATATATATACATATATATCAGGAATTCACAAAGGCTGAACTGACCCGGCCGCAGACCTGTGCCCGAACCAGATCCAACATTAAATAACATGTCAGGTTCCTGCAGAGAACTGCCTCTTACAGGTAACTGCCTCAAGTTAAAAGTAAAAAAAAACTTTAAAACCCCCTTAAAAAAACTCCCACCCGTTTTTAAATTATAAAATATATATATATGTATATCTATATATACCAATAAAATAATCACTTGTAGGAGGACCCGACCAGGCGGTTAAGCTCCCCAGTATACATGAACAGCACCCACATAAATCACTAACATTCTGATTCCCCAACACTTTACCATTAAAAAAAAGAGTATACAATTAAAGATCGGCAGACACCTGGCCTGCCACCGGGTCCACAATCATTTTGAGGCGTAATTACATTCTGAGAGTTATACAGATAAAGTTTGTAACCAACTTATGTCCCGGTGGACGTGAGCACAATTGATAACTGAATCTGAATAAAGTTTTTTTTTTTACTGGTGAGTGTCACAACACATGGTGTCTACTGCAACGGCCTAGTGTGTTTTAAAAGTTTACATTTCACCTGCTTTTGTCTAGACGATGTCTCGGGGCTACTGTGACAGGCTGTACAGCAGCTTCTCACCTGGCAGCCAAAATTGAGGGAGTTCAGGTTTATTCTTTCCTAAGTCATGGTGGCAGATGGATGGCCCCAAGCGGAGAGGATCGAATTTCCAACTGGGTCAGGAGCCCTATACATGCATAATAATTAATTCACTGACCTACAATTCATAATAAAAGCATGCCACAGTATACCAAACTCACCCGTTTTAACATTTTCACAACTAGTTTCTCACTTAAAACACCATGACACACTCAAGGCCTCAACGCTACATAATTATATAATTATCTTCATAACAAAACATGAATGTACCATATTATAAATCACAAAATAACGAGGGTATGCCAAATTTAACAAACTTAAACATGCATGCGGCATACAGCACCACGTGCTCACAGACAGTTTCGTAAAGTTCGCCAGTCCCATAAAATTACAGAATAATTTTCCTTACGCCCCTTCTGTACAATTGAAATGATTATATATAGATTATAAAATACAATATTTTAGTCTGTATTAATATTTGAAACAACTTAGACATTCCACAATGAACCTGCCCGCCACGTGGCAACTTTAAACATTATCGACTCGCATCCACTTTAATTTTAGGCTAAATGTAAATCTTTTTATGATAAAATGAACAAACATATATTCAACACACTTACCGGGGATCACTTAGCGCTTATTTATGCATGTAGGATAGTGAATTTACAACGATCAAAGAGACTTGCTCCGCCAGGTAGATGCTGTTTATACCACGCCGCCCAGATCTGAACTAACTCGACGTCGCGCTGAGAAAGCTATTCACTCTAATTCGCCACCAGAATGCATTGACGTCCGGTAACACACGCAACGTTTATCTTAGCGACGCTTAATTACGCATAAGTAAAGAACAAAAACGACTGTTAATTATATTAATATAAGCTCCTTTATAGAGACGCCGAGTTATCACCAAAAACACGGCACAGTTTTATAGTAGACACAACACATGGTGAACGAACAAACAAGGCCATAAACATACCAACAAATAAACGTTGACAAAAAGGGTTGCAGATTTAAACTAAGCTCTTACAAATAGAATAGAAATTAAACAAGTATTAAACAAATTTGGTTACTTTGATATTTGCATTTACTTCTGAAATTATTAACCTTTTATTACCTGTAGTTGATATACACACATATTATTTGCTTTGTGTTAGAATTAAAATATAAAGTCGAAGATAAAGTAGTATTAAAACATAATTGATCTCACATAAAATAAAATCAATTGACGTATAGTAGTGTAGGTAACATATCACACGTAGATATATTATCAGATATTGAGATATAATTATACGTTATAGAATGGTGCACTAACGTGTAGGATAGATAAAGATATAATTAAATTGTAATCACACACATATAAAAGTATACTATCGTAATATGTTATTTATCGAAATCAATAAAAATATAATTGTTTTATACAGAAAATATTTATTATTTTACATTATTTATGTATTTATGGTTAGCTTATACGTTGTTTTGCAGATACCAGTATGGCGGAAAAAAACCATCTGGCGCTTGGTTTAGGAAAAGAAGAAAATGCAAAAAAATTCAAAGGATCATTTGAAAAATACCTTTTGAAGCAAGACAATGAATTGCTGTCAACTTCTTCTTCTGCACAAGAACAAGAAACTAATTGAAACTAGAGTTGATGGACGAACGAAAAACGACCAACCACAAGCCAAAGAAGATGATACCGTTACTGACACCGGTAATGTGTTAATGTATGTTACAACTAGTAAAAATGATAATGTAAAAGAAGACGACACAACTGAAGAATTACAGCCGGAAAAATCAAGCACTGTAATAATTGATTTTTCTGACCCAGCTTCTTGGGACACGTTGAACATTAGCCAGCAAACATTAAGAACAATGTTAGTGGAACATGGATCTGAACAGGTTAAAGGCAAAGGCAACTTCTCAAAGGGTTTGAATAATAGAAAATTTTCTGATGTTCACTACAAAAGAAGGCTTCCAAATGGCGAAGAAGTATACCTTGAGTACCTACAATACTCAAGATCAACAGATAAAGCATTCTGCTTTTGTTGTAAGGTTTTTGGCATCAACGTTTCCTCTGCATTAGCACAAAGTGGTTGTAACGATTGGCACAACATTTCTGCAAATATTGGTCAACATGAAACAGCTGATGAGCACCTTAATAACTACAAAAATGGAAAACATTGAAGAAAAACCTTGAAGAGGGCACGACCATTGACCATTCAAATGAAAGGAAAATAAAAGAAGAAGAAACTTACTGGCAGCAAATTTTGGAGCGATTAATATTGTAACAAACCTCGTTTACAAATGAAAATTGTGTTATTTAATTTTTTAAGAAAATTAAATATTTTGTTTTGAAAATAAAAAAAATTTTATGTTTTATGTTTTAATAATTTAGGAAATATTTCTTGTAAAGGTGTAGTGTTGAAATTTTACGTTTGTTTGCGTTAATTGTGTCAATAATCTTGCTTATGGTTTTGGTAATAAATTCAGAGTTAATAGGATTGTCTCACTTCACTAATCGATTGGCAATACTTCGTCTTTTTTATTTATATTACTCCCACTTGAGTAATGGTCGCCTTTCTTGTAATCCTGTTGTTAAATAAACTCTATTTTGTAAATTTATAAAATAAATTTAAAACCAAATAATTGAATTACAATATTTTATTGACAGTTTTATACAAGATCGATTTAAAATCGATTATCAAATTATTGCTCGACTCTTTCACAGTGCCATCGATTGTTAATACAGGTTATTGAATATAAATAATTTTTGGTTCTTTCAACGGTTATAATTAATAGTCAGAGAAGGGGCAAGGCTAGAAAGTATAACATTCACAATAAAATACTTAATAGTTAACAAATACAAAATTATTAAATAATATATATAATGTTTATAAATTGAAACGTCTATACCAATGACGAGCTGAATCCTAGTAGTAGAGTTCGCTTTGCATGACGGGAGCCAACATGGCCGCCTTACGTACTGCTGGAATTAAGGTGACTTCGATCAGACGAAATTTCTTTCAAATAAAGGCTGCCTTGTTCACGTTCCTCGTCTCTGCCGTATGGAGAAATCCTTCTGATGTTATTAGAGTTGTCCTGGTTAAGTGTTCAGTGTTCACTTCGATTAATTGTGTTGGATTATGTGTGTTCACTTCTGTCCATGTGTGTATTGGAAATTGTAAAGTTTGTTTGGTTATGAATAATTATTGTTTTACAGTTTTAAGTCTTTATATCACTTGTATTCCGTTCAGTGGTAATTGTTTTCAATGCTTGTGGTGGTTGTGTTCACTGAATTTAAGTTCAAAGTAAAAATTTCCGTAACTCTCGATTTTTATACTGTAGGCTATGCTCTACGGTTATACGCCATTAACGATTCTCATATAGGTTTTATTAGCAAGAGCTTCATCAACTGTACTCGACGAATGTTAATTAAGAACTGTTTTACTTCCTTCGTCTTCTGAAATATCTTGCCAAGTTAATATTAGAAAAGTATTGTTTCAATTTTTATTCGTTTCCTATACATGTAAAAAATGTACATTATACTCAGAATATATTTTGGTTATTATTTACTTTCATGAAATAGTAAATACATAATCGGTTTCTTGAATTCCTTCTGCTTAATTTGATACCCATTAATCTAATTTTACAAAGTTTTTTATTAAAATTTCATATTTCTTTCACTTTGGAAAAGTAGGCTCAATTTTTTGTTTCCTGTCCTTCTCCAAACATTAGCCATTTTAATATGTCATAATTAGGACTATAATAAATTTCAGATTTACCAAAAGGTTTATCTTTCCTTAATTTCTTGCAATTTTATCAATTGATTATCCTTTTAATTATAATTCATGAATTTATGACTTCCCCTCTGAAAATTTTAAGTTAATATTTTTACAGAATTTTCAATAATTATATATATCCTTTTATATTATCCTATTTAAAGTATAGTATTAGTCATAGTATTTGGTGACTGATTCACCTTATATAAATTCCATCTGTTTACTTGGTTTATTTGACTTAATTAATCAATTATTAGGTTGTTGGAATTTCCTATTTGGCCTAGATTTGCTGGTTTTATATTATATGTTTTTGCATAATACTGTCTCTATACCCCTTCTGACTTTCTTATTTTAATACAAAATTATTTAAAATCTCCTTAATTAACAAATAAAACATGTAGTATTGTATTCCTACTCATAATCTAAAAAATAGTTAAAATTAATAATATGGTCTTCAAAGTCAGACATTTTAGTTTTTTAACTCCTATTAACAATATATTATAAACATTTTAAAAAGAGTATCGTATTCATACTTAAACATTTTAGTATGGGTTAACCCTGTTAAACATATTAAACATTCTTATAAATATAATAAAATCTTATTCTAAGGCACCACATTGTATTATGGAGTTCATGGGCTTAAATCTATACATAACAAGCCATTTATTTTTATTTATTTCTTAAGCCATTCTTAAACTTATGGTTGCAGTCTTATCTGTTTCTATTTTGGGTATTATATTTTTATCCCCTGTCACTTTATTTAATCACCACCTGCTTAGAAACATTAGTAATGTTTTCATAATAATATTTTATAAAATTTTATTCCTGTAAAATAGAATACACTAAAGTTGTTTTATGGTATACATATACTTAGTTGAAGTATTAGTTACACTTATACTTGAAGTTTATTTAATATATTGAAATAACTTGCACTGGTTCACTTATATTTTGGGTCTTATTTCTCATTGAGTTTTACAATGTTTTAAGACCAAAAACTTAGTTATAAGGGATTATGAAGATTTGTTTATTTCATTACACAATAACTTTAGTGGGTGCACTTCTACTCACAACACTAAACACTTTGTTTATAACTATTTTACATTTAATATCAGGTTTTGGGGTGTTATACTTTCTTTGTGACTTTTTACTCTTTTTCGGGGTTGGTTATATTCTTTTGTAATAGGTTTCCCTTGGGTACATCTCGTAGTCCTTCCATCCTTACAATTTTGTTTCTTGAAGATTCTTTCTTCTTGGTTTCTTCAAGGTCATATGAGTTTATCATGTTCGTTGGTCTGTTCGGGGTATATTCCTTACTATTTGGTTATCTTGGTACGTTTCTTTATTCTGGGTATCTTCCTTACCTACTCCTATCCTACCTGGGTATTATTCTTATTTTATTTTAGTTTTTTAGGGTTTATTTATCTTTATACAAATTTGTTGCATTTTGGTTCTTTATTATTATTTTTTCCATTCATGGTGGTATTTTATTTTGATATTTATATGTTCTTATTTGAATTTTTCTTTATATTTATTGTAAATGATATTTCATCATGATCATATCTGAATCTGTATTTAGTGGATTATCTGTCATGCTACAATAGGTCAGAACTTTTGGCACGCAAAACTTGGCCTTTCGAGGTGTAACAGAAAAACTTGATGCTCATGATAACGGCAACGTTTTGAAATTTATTGAATATTTATCAATGTTTGACCCAGTTATGAACGAACACTTAAGGCGAATTAGAAGTGATGAAAAAAGACATACTCATTACCTGGGGAAAAATATACAAAATGAATTGATCCAGATCTTGGCTAGTGCCATAAAAAGAGAGATCTTGTCTTCAGTTCAAAAAGCTAAATACTTTTCCATCATATTGGACTGCACCCCAGATGTTAGTCATACAGAGCAAATGACTATGATCATTAGATTCATAGAAATACTTTTTTCTTCTGAGGTAACATCAAAAAACGAATCTGATCTTAATCAAGTTCTGGTGAAAGAACATTTTTTGGGTTTTATGCCACTCCAAGAAAGTACTGGATCGTCCATGACTGAGGTAGTTCTTGAAAAGTTAAAAGATATGTCATTACCTGTTGAGAATATTCGAGGACAAGGTTACGACAATGGCAGCAATATGAAAGGAAAGGAAAGTGGTGTTCAGAGAAGGATTTTGGATATTAATCCTCGTGCATTCTATGTTCCATGTTGTTTGCATACTTTAAACCTTGTGGTCAATGACGCAGCTTCATGCTGCTTGGAAGTAACCTCCTTTTTTGATGTGGTCCAATGAACTTATGTATTCTTTTCAGCATCTACACGTCGATGGGTGATTTTATGCCGTCATGTGCCATCTTTGACTGTAAAACTCTTGAGTGATACACGATGGTCCAGTCGAATTGATGCACTAACGCCTTTGCGTTATCTGCTTTCAAGTGTGTGTGACGCTTTGGAAGAAATCTATGAAGATTCCTCTCTTACAGGTTCCAGTGGTATTAAAACAAAGGCAGAAGCACTTGCGTTACTTAAAAACATCTCAAACTTCAAATTTGTTGTCGCTCTTGTCACATGGGACATTTTGTTTCAAGTCAATTTAACAACTAAGATACTGCAAGAAAAGGATTTGTCTCTCCAAAGAGCAGTTAGTCAACTGAAAAAAACAGAACAGTATTTGATCAGTGCTAGAAGTGACTTGGAATTCAACAGAACTTTGGTTGATGCTTGTGAAGTAGCAGAAGAAGTTGGTATAGAACCAGTTTTTGAGAAAGAGAAGGTCCGCATTCGAAAAAAGACGCGAATGTTTGACTATGAAGCAACAGATGAATCTGCAAATGTAACTGACCCGTCGGAAAACTTCAAAATCCATTTTTATTTTGCTGCTTTAGACACAGCTATCAATGCGGTCAAAGAACGATTTTTTCAGTTAAATGAAGTATCTGCTACCTTTGGATTTTTGTACGACATTCGTAACCTGAAAAACAAAAACTCTGCAGAAATTAAGCTGTTGTGTGAAAACTTGGAGAAGGCCTTAACAGTTCAAAATAAAGAAGGTGTGAAGGAATCTGATATTGATGCTTTAGGACTGTGTTCTGAGCTGAGAGGAATTTGTCATCATCTCAATGACTCAGTGACAACCCCTGAAGAGGTTTTAAGCTACATTTACCATCATGATCTTGAAAATGGATTTCCTAACATATGTGTAGCTCTTCGCATATTGCTCACGTTGCCACTGTCCGTAGCAAGTGCTGAAAGACGTTTTTCTAAATTGAAATTAATTAAAACATATCTTCGCAGTACAATGAGCCAGGAAAGACTTGTGGGTCTAGCCACAATTTCCATAGAAAGTGACTTGGCAAAACACCTCGATCCGACAGCCTTAGTAAAAGAATTTTCAAAAATAAAAGCAAGAAAAGCACCGTTAGGATTATAAATGTTTTACTTTATCAATGTATCTTAAACTGTGAGTGTGAGTCTTTTGTTGTAAAGTTAATTGAGTCTTTGTGTTACTATTTTTTTGTAAAGAAATTAACATCTACTTTCTAAATATGAAGGACTTAGACTAACAAAAAGTGTAAATAGAACCTGGCCTATTTTAAGAAAAATATTTTATTTATTTTTCCTTCTAACATTGGAAATAAAAAAAAATCATCAGTATTATAGTACAACATACTCATTTTTGATATTTTTCCACTTAACAATTCTATGTTGGCACAAATGAACTTAAACTTTCGATGCGGGAACGCAAGAAATTGAAACTGCAAATCCTCGTTCCACAACGAGACCAAATGGGTAAGTTTGATTTTATTTAATGCTTAAACAAATCTAAATTGTGACAAACAATAAACAATAGGATGGTGTGTGAAAATGTTAGGGGCGACTAGGCCTCACTTTTGTACGGTTGAGGGGGGTTGAGATTATGGGGGTGTGGGGGTGGAGAACTTTTTTTTGCCTAGGGTGTCAAAAAACCTAGAGCTGGCACTGCTTGTAACATCTTATTATAATATTATAAAAAGCTCTTTTATTCATAATCCAATAGTACCTTGTTTATGAAATTTGGATAAAAAATAACAGATATATGACATTTCTTTTCTAACAAATCAGGCCATATGTAATAACTATATAAGGTAAATAGGCCAAATGTTTTGCTAGAACAGAAATGCAATATTTTGTAAAAGTAAAGTTTTTGCAAATGTAGCTTAACAAATTTGAAAGTAGTTCAAAATCTGCAGGAGTGTGGACAGCTATTAATTTTATCTAGGTCTATTAATTTTATCTATTGTTTAATTTTAGCTAGGTCCAATTGTTAAGGTACCTAGATTTTATTTTATATAAAATTCCTCCTAATTTGGCACCACTTACAGACTTCTGCAAAGTTTTTTTTTTAAGACATTGACTTCCATTTTTGGATTTTGGTATTCCTAAAGTTGAAACATTTTCGGTGCTAACATTAAATTTGGAGTTGGGTTAGCATTCCATTTAGTCTGATACCTGGCAAAATTTTTTACTTTTTTCTCAAAATTGTTATATCTTTTCTCCTAAAATTTTGAAATTCTCAAATTTTGGGTAGGGTTCTGTATAATTTTATACCCAGTGATATTTTTGAAACTTTTTCAAAAATTTGGTACACTTTTTGGACCCTAGTGCCCCACAATTTTGAAATTTCTAAAACTGAACATTATATTCAGATTGTGGTTAAAATCCTCTTTAATTTGATATCCCACACAGACTTTGTGATTTTTTTTCATAATTTGACCCTTACATTTTTGCTCCTGTCCTCTTACTTTTTTGGGGGTGGGGACAATTTAAAAAACAGTAGGGCTATGTGGGGTAAAGGTATGGACATGGATGCCAAGTTTCACAAAAATAAATTGATGTGTTCCAAAGTTGTCATGAGACATACACGAAACAGATAGACAGTCAGACAAATGCCAAACAGTTATGTTAAAACTGAGAACTTGTTTCGCTCCTTCAACCAAGTCTGACCATCTCCTGTGTGAAAATGTACTATTGTTAAAATAATAAATATGTTAGCCCATAAAACGTCCTTATTTTCCCATTGAAGTCTAAAAAAAAATTGCAGTTCAGTATAACAACTTCATTATATAACTTCACAGCATTACTATGCTGGGAAGCATTAGTTTTGAGGCTAACAACCAAGTGTAATATTATTGTAAATGAATGTGAAGAACTTAAACCATTATTCTAAACACTGATATAGGAAGCTTGTTACTATATTATATTAAATATAATTCAAGTCAGGTTGCATTTAAAATTTTAATTCAGTTACCTGTGGATCTGTATAAAAATTTCACACATTTTGAATACAGTAGAGTCTCGATGGTTTGAGGTTTGAGATTCCATATACTTCGAGATACCCCGCTAGAAAATAATATGTACTCCAAAAATTGGAGGGTATTAGGACTAGAAAAAGATCGTCAACTCAAAAACAAGAAAACTCTTGATTCAGTTTTAAAAAAGTAAGTTTCATGCAAAGTATTTTGTTTTCAAATATACATACAGTACAGTTTTTAATTATACTTTCTGTCATTTTAAAATTTTAGTGTGTGCATTTAATAAATAGATTTGTAAGTGTTACAAAAACTTGTTGAATTTTTTATTTAATCCTCTCGAATATAACCTAATTAAACGAATGACAATTCGTTGTCGATTTTTCATTTTTCTTTCGCACGCGAATGTTCTCGAAAGCTCATGCAAATTAGTAAACAAAACCCTCATACACGGCACACCAGTTTACAGATTTTGTATACATTTCTTTTAGATACATTTCCAGAATACACTTTAAATTATCACTCAGAGATGCTCCACATTAGAAAGCACAGCGTGGGGTGCTCAGCGCACCAGCAGAGAGTGATAGATCCACTAACGGCAGATAATACCAGCATTTTGGGTAGTTAGAGTTTTCAGTAGTTCGAGGTTGGTTTCGTCCCAATTACCTCAAACTATCGAGACTCTACTGTACTCATGAAAAGTAAGTACTTGCACATTGGCTGTATGTGCATATGGTTCAAAATTAAATTCCAGTTAAGAAACTTTATAATGTTTCATATACTTTATCACTCATTTGCACTATCATTTTAAAATAAATAGTTTTATTGCTAAATTTCATATGTCCAAGCTGTCTTGGTACTGATGCTCCATTGCATATTCCAATACACAAAATAACTTTTAACTAAAATAAAATATATTTAATTTATAGTTATATGGAAAAATATTAAAAAAGTTATTTCTGATATTAGTTCAATGTTGTAACGACTGTTACGGAACTGTCTGGAAGAGTTAAGAGTGTCCTTCCACACGTTTCTCTGCTAGTCGAGCAGGTGTAGCATTTCAGTCAAGGCCGCAGAAAAAGTACCTTCCAGATTGTTCTGGAGAGCACTTGTAAATACGCAAATTACGCTCATGCCACCGAAAGAATTTAAAGTTACTCTGGAGCCTCTGTGCGATCTGCAAAAGCAAGAGTGGCTGGCTTTTCAGTTTAGTTATAGTGAGCGATTTCTTTAGTGCAGATCAAGTCTTAGTAAAAAGTGATTATTTTGTTATAAGTAGTGTGGAACTCTTAATAGTTAACATTATTATTGCATGTGAACAGACTTGAATTATTGTACAAGTTGATTACAAATTGTTATTTTTGATTAATTAAAGCTTGTAATTAGTGACTTCATTGGTGTCTGTATTTTGTTTTCCACTGTACCATACAACAATTAGGGAGACTGTCATAATAGTTACTATGACTATGACTATTACTTTGACTTTGAAAATTATATTAAAACAAAACTAATTTGGAATAAATGCTGGTTTGAACTTAAAGTTTGCTCCATTAATTAAAACTGCTGTTGGGTTTGGTGGAGCATTTGATATTGTTAAGTTTGTTGAGATGAAAGACAATTACATAATGCTCTTGAAAATTTGAGAGTGTTTCTACACATTTCTTGACTAGCCTAGTGCATGCAGCTGGCATGCTGCATCCAAGATGTATAACTTATGGTATAGGTTTTTTCCCGATATCTGAAAGTTGGTCTGCTTGGTCGTAATACTTCCTTGATATATACTACTCTCCAGTTCTGTCTATTGGAATAAACTCTAGATGGGTTATCTGATATAATGAAAACTTTGTGCATGCTACAGTTGCCTATATTGTGGACAACTCAGTGCTCTTACTGTTTATAACATGCATTAATTAAAATTAATTTTGAAATTTTCATGTCAATTCCACTTTAAAATATACAGTAATTTATTTTAAAAAGTAGGAAATAACAAAAAGTTGTTATTAATAATAGCTTTGAAAGACAAGCCAATGGTTTGTACTAGATACAGTGCAGTGTGTTTCCTGTACAGTTTTATAGAAGTACATACAATAGCGTACAGCAGCTACAAGTGGAATTTTGTAATAGAGCTAAATAGAGAACAACTTATCAATAGATTGAACAAGCTATCTTCTAAGCCAACAAGCATAGGTCTCAGGAGTCTAAAGTATGTTCAAGTCTAGCTACCAAATACTCTGTCAATATAACTAATATGTAGGAAGAAGCTGATATTTATAAGAAGACTAAGAATATCGAGGTTCCTTCTGATTCTGTCATAAAAATGTTAAGGTAAAGAAATCTAAGCAAGATTACTTTAGATACCATATGCTTACAGCTTCTAATGAGAATAACACAGATATCTCAGCTTTATGGGGATTTCATTTTACTCATACAGTTA
This sequence comes from Magicicada septendecula, assembly GCA_034769895.1. Lineage (NCBI taxonomy): Eukaryota > Metazoa > Arthropoda > Insecta > Hemiptera > Cicadidae > Magicicada > Magicicada septendecula. Next base: position 430,354,039 of record CM068372.1, read on the forward strand.
CAATTGTGTTTAGAAAGGACAAAAGTGGTGTAGTCAGGGCTTTTTCATGATGTGGATTATTGACTAAAATTTGTTCATGGGAGTTGTAGAGCAGGATTTTTCCATGCCAGCAGGCTATGATAATGATAAATGAGGAAGAGGTGTTTTGTGGTAGCATAAGATTAATTGGTTATACAGAATTTGGAAAGTAATGAACCACACACATAAAATTTATTTTTCAATCATCAGAAAATAGTTTTAGCATTATTGATGACCTAGATTCTCTTGTTATACTCTTTGCAGATTACATTTTTTTTACAGGATGGGTTTGTCATCCTTAAGCTTAACACCTAACCTGGAGGACCAGGAACTTTGATTTTGGGCTGCTCTTCCCTTAGATAGTTACTTTTACCTCAACTGATGAGCTCTCTCTGCCTGAACGTAGAAGACTATCTAACTCAGCCAATGTGTGGAGTCATTGAGATCCTCTGCCTCCACACTAAGGGCACTTTCTGCTGTCGATATGCACCATCTTATCAGGCCAGGATCCAGGTAACTCCCAGGTCAATCTAACAGAACCCCCATCACTCATTTACGTACTGATCTAGTTTACGAAAGGCATTGGCTACTACAACCTTGAAGTGGATTTCTCGGTGTAACAGGGCCTACCAACATGTTGGATCTAATAACCTGTTTGACACTGCTATACGGTTGAATGATAATTATAGCCAGTCGTAAGGAAATCGCGGTACAGCGTGCATGCATGCGAGCGCTCTGAGCGATTCAGTTGTTACGTTTTGTATATTTTATTTAAAAGATTTTAAACATTTTAAATTATGACATAACCACAAAATGTGGTATACATTTACGTTTGAATTGATATTGTATATCTGAAGATGGGATTTCATCCCGAAACGTGTCATTGAACGAAAGAAGCTAGTGTCACTAAGGTGGACCGAATAAGGTAATTTAATTATATTAACCATAAAGTGACTCGGTACGTAAAACATGAATAGATTGTATTTTAGTTCTTTGGAATATACAGGCTACGTTAGTTTGCCTGTTTGCATATTTATTACTTTTAAGATAGCATTTTGATAAAATTTTTAACAGTGAATACTGTTCCAATTAAAAAACTGAAAATGTATTAATGAATAAAAACACTGTGACTTTGAATATAACAGGCTGCATTATGAAACACTTGGAGCTAATCAACAGATGTTGTTTGTACTTTTTGAAGCTCAGTTCCTTCTTAGTATTTAACATGAGAATACTTAATACAGTTATATAACGTTGAACCAAATGTTTTGCCAAAAGTTAATATTGGGTTATTAGAAGCAAGCAAATCAAGTACATAATTTGAAAGTTACAGTACAAGGTTTAGGGTATCTCCCGTTCCACCGTAAGAACAAAGTTAGTTAATTATAATTTCCTGATCAATAAACCAATAACTTCAATGAGTTTAAAATATTCCCAAGCTTTTAATGTATTATACATTGTCAGGAGAATATATTTTGTGAAATTTAAAGTAACATGAGAAATCATTATTCCTATCTAAATCTAAAATACGTACCGAAAGTTTATTTAGACTGCAAAGACTGTTGTACTGTTACAAATTACTATTCTTTGTTACTGGCAATATGCATTCTTGCTCGGTTTTAAGACTGGACAGAGATACAAATTGTCATTAATCATTATAGTATTAAAATTATAGTGGCTAGCAGTTCAGAAGTTGCAAATAAGAGTTCGTGATCCTTTAAATAAATACAAACACTATTCAGTCATTATAGTGACCTTCAGCTAGTCCACTTTTTGTCTGTAACACTGTAACTTAAAGTAAGTTTGGCAATTTACGTTTCACAATTCTGCATATTTGTGTTTATTTGTGACAGCTTTGATGGGTTGACTGAGATTTGCCGTAAAGCGAGTAAACGTTTGTGGTGATAAAAATAAATAAATGTGATAAACCAAAGGATTTAGTTTCTAATATGAAAACTATGAAATTAATGAGTGAGACTGGATATTTCATTTTCACTATTTCATTTTTAGTCCAACAGCAAAAACAATTTACACCTTTAACCAATTGGTTTAAATAAAACATACTGTCTATGAAATATTTTACCTTAACGAAGCGGTGCTTCATTGTAGAATTTTCAACAGATTTGATTGGTTAGATTTGTTCATTATTCACAGTTCTCCGGTACTATACCAGTTTCTAGCCGTAATCTTGCCAAGTGATTAAAACAGATTCTGTATTCCCACATCTCAGATATCATTTGCATGTCATGCTGATAAATATAATTTAATCCTACAGGTAACACATATATATTTTATGATATCTGCAGCTATTTTAAATTATTTTGCCTTTATGTAAAAGGTTTATACATACACAATAATAGTGTATCGTAGACAAACACCTACATACATGTTATAGATACATTTTTCTGCATTTAGTGTGCACAATGGATGCTGTGCACGTAGGTCTACGTATTATTAAAGTTTAATTTAGTAGTCAGACATTTTTCCAGAAAGTCAATGTTATTTACATTACAAGAGTTGACAATAATAAAGAATATATGTGTGTAATTTATTACTTCTGTTCAAGTTGTGCTTCGTAAGTCCTGAGCCAGCATAGTTATGTTATTTATGACCACAATTTTTGGCTGCAGTCTATTGCAGTCTATTAAAGTAACCCTATACGAAACACAAAAGAATATGTTTTTCTTAACTCTAATAATACTGTCAATAAACACAAACGCTCATATGCAACAGTGTTTTGAGCCTAAATTATCCATCGTTCAAATAATTAACAGCAATAAATATCACTTGATCAGCACTACCACAATAAACAATACAAGTGATTATGTAACTTCAGATGCCTGCACACAATTATCGCTTTACATTGATCCACTATCACAATAACAGGCAACGAGTCACGAGTTACAGTTATGTCTTATTGCTTTGATTGTCAATACACAAACTCACAACTCCAACTCTCCAGTCGGTTCTAAAACGCTGCTATTTATACTGTGCTGGTGGAACTACCATCCTTTGTTTGGAAAACGCAGAAAAATACAGAACGTTTGAGAGCATTGCGTCAATCTGCTGCTTACACAATGCGTGCAATGTATCATACGGCAATTTGTATCACCTGTATTATTTGTCTCTTTTACCTGTCGCAATGTTAGAGTACATTGAATAAAAACAGCAAAATTTGTGGCGACACTTAAAAAAATGAAACGAAAATATAAAAGATGAAGGGTGGGAGAAGACCTAATAAAATTTTGTGGTAGAGCGATGTGATGATAATAATAATAATAATAATGGCTCCCATGTATACTATCGAAGTAGCTTAGGAGTAGGCAGGGTAGGCTGCGTAATGTGAGCCGTACAACATACAAGGAAGGCAGTGTGGCCAGCAGTACGCTTCAGCCGCCCATTATTATCCCCTGGATGTTATCCCAGGTACTCATTTTCAACAGGGTGAGTCGACCTGGGGCCTGAAAAACGCACCTTGATTTTATGGTGCGGGCCCAGGAATTGAACCTGGGACCTCTAGATTAGTGCCATACCCACTGGTCTACTGAGGTGCCGCGATGTGATAATGATATTAATAAAAGAAAAGACAAATTAAGAGGAGAAGATTATGGCTAAGCAAAATTAAAGATGGTCGAAGTAGTGCATAAGATATTCAGAACAATATCCAAAGGTATAAGGGTTTTATAATTATTAAAATTCTTTTTGAGCTATGCCAATAATTATCTTTTTGCTCCTGCTTTTGATAAATATTGTTACGACAATTATGTACCGCTCTCGATCAGCTGAGAGTGTCGTTCTACACGTTTGTTGGCTAGCCGAGCAGGTGCAGTGTCTGTGTCAAGGCTGCACAGTCAAGTGTTTGTTTACTACGCAAATTATGCTGGCATGGACAATTATTCTGGAACATCTGCAGGCTATATATAAGCAACAGAGGCTGGCTTAGTGAATGAGTTAGAGCTGCTGATTTATTCAAGTGCAGATCAAAGTATTGTGGTGAAGCGATTATTGTGTTATGGTTAGTGTGAAACTTTTAATAGTTGACATTGTATTGCACGTGGACAAATTTAACTTGAATTACTGTATGAGAGTAATTTGTTGATTTCAAATTGTTATTTAATAAGTATTGTTACTTTAATGAATAACAACTCATTAAAGCTGGTACTTAATGATTCCATTGGTGTCTGTATTTTGTTTCCACTGTACCATACGACGATCTGTGACACAGTCATAACGATATATTATAATCCATTTATTTGAACAGCTGACAAATAATAAGAACGCCAAACTGTCGTAAGTAGAAGCGGAGTTTTCTGACTTACAAAAATCAAATCAAACTTTGCAGACGTGAGATTCTTATAAGGTTAATAGATCTCATTGTGCACACTGCTGTACATGATACTAAATTTTGTTTAAAAGGAATTTACTGTTTTTTTTTTTTGGTAGAAAAATTATTGAAATATTTACTGCATATACACGTCTGTTAATCCTTATTATTTGAGTAAAATCTGTGGAACATTCCAATTGTCTATTCATATACATAGCGGGAATTTAGCTTAAAAATTTAATTTATGAGAATCAACTGATAGAAAAATCAAACACACTGGAGAAAAATTGAGTTTATGAAATACACTGTGCAGAATGTGATACTATTTATATTGGACAATGTGGCCGTGCTCTAAAACATCGCATTTCTGAACATAAAAAGGTGATTTTAACCAATACAAGTTTTGCAGATTATTGCTTACAACACAATCACTTCATAGATTCAATCACTTCATGCATAATAACACTACTCCACAACATACAAAAAGGTAAAAAAATGGATTTGTTAGATATTCTAGAAATTAAAAAAGGAATAAAAAATAACAAAAATTTAACAAAAGAACGAACTGAATTTTATGTATCCCCTTTATTAAAAGCTGTTATTTAGTTTTGTTAATTTTATATTTTGCATTCAGATTATATTTAGTTTAGTTAATCCTATATTTTGTATTCGGATTATATTTAGTTTTTACAGACACTTGACCTTCCCTTAGCTCCTGCAACCCCCCTCCATCTTCACACTCACACATGTTCCAATACACACCCTAAATAGATGTCCACCCTACTGTCTGGCCGTAATTTGAAGATCGAGCAGTGGGTGAGGTGGGAGAAGCAGGCTGGGCACTACGGTTGGCTAAGTGGGGGTGTTGTAATCTCTAAGCTGAGAACATTACCTCGTCTTACTAGTCCCTCACCCCTCCCGCAATTAGCGCGTCTCTTGCTCTCTTAATGCATTCACGCATTCCTCGCATGGGTTTCACTAGAGAAATTTGTTTGCGCTCTTCGAGAACACTTCATTGTTATCGTTTAAAATTTATTATTACTTCATTGTTAACGAACGCGTAAATTTCTTCCTTGTAACCGACATTCGTTTTCCTCGCGAAATATGGAAAATTTTCCTATAAAGAGATAGGCTTCATATTGACAAAAGATAATTTTTTAAAAAAAGACGTATGAATTACAAAATTTAATTTCAAAAAATAAATTAACTAAGCAAATCCATAAGCTAGAAAATTTAATCATGTAAATTAACATTTATGTTTAGTAGGCTATACACTAAAATAATTAAGTTACCTGTAATCCACTACAGTTCACTGTAGTGCACAGAATCTCGAGTAAATTTAAATCTAATGTTATAATTCAAATGCCGATATACAGTATTTCTTAGACACTGTTGAATTAGAAGTACCGCTTCCTAATTCCCTAGTTAATCGTACTTTTTCATAAACTGTTAAGATTTAACGTTTGATGCCTGATATTCTATAAATTTTAAATACAGTAGACTCCACACTAACAGAGAGACAGAAGATTCAAACTAAATGTAAATGAAAGTAACACTGTAAAAAAAAAAACTTAATAAGGTCTTAGAATACAGTACCTATTCTTAGGCCTACGCGACAAAACAACAAAAGGTACCAATCATTTAAGAAATGGAAAATTCCAACAAATACGACATGTCAATCATTCCATGTGAAATACAATACAACGTACACTATGGTATACTGTATGTACATTACAACAGATTTTGCTTATTTCTGGAGTACATTCGTAGAAGGATAATTAGTGTAGGCTAAAAGAGTACTTTCATTATCAGTTTGTATAAGAAAACGTTCCATATTTGAAATAAATTGGTCGACAGAACCAAAGATGAATCTATAAAACAAAAGCAAGATAATTATTAAATTATCTAACTGGAATGTTATACGGAGACAGTCTGGCGACAGGAAGTCAGATAACACACAAACACGGCACACAGATTAGCATAGGAAAAGCAAATGGCTAGTACGCATATGTTACCCGACATTGCTTACAAGCGGCTGCGTGGTGGGGGAGAGCAGATTCAATCATCCGGTCGCGGCCAGACAGTACATCCTGTGTTTAGTGTCATTGATCTCTTTGACAGTGGCTTAAGAAGTCGAAACAGCTGTCAGAGTTAAATAAAATCTGTGAATGTACCAAGTGTTTATATATATTTAAAAACCTTTGTATCAACTGATATGCTGTAGCAATGTTTCTGCACGTAGTCTGAATTCACGCCCATCCTAAAGTACATCCAGCCGGTGTGTACCCTTGTGTACAGAGGAGTTACTTGTAGGGCTATTTAGATTACTGCCATGAAAATATTATTTAGGTAATTAGATAACTGACTGGGAAAAGACTATAAAATATGTAGGCAATCTAGCATGCAACTGGACATCATGGATAACTAGAGTTTGGAAGCCCAACACAAAGATGTAATTTTCTCTTCCTTTATATTGTCTTCGCTTTTGATGACAAGATACTCATTCATTTCGAGGATTAGTCAATTTTGCTTCGCCATCTTTAATGCTATTGTTTGCTAGGTTTATCTACATCTTTCTTCTCCCTTGCTTTACAGTTATTAACAAATATGAGCAGTTTTTTCTCTTCTATTCACTTTATATAGACTTTCCAATTACCTTTTTGTTAACTCTGTCAATGATACTGTACATAGTCAGTTCTCATCGAGCAGTTTAATTTCTTAGTCAATCTACTGATTACTTATATATAAAACAAAACCTACACTTTGGTTTTTAAAAGCAATTCTTTCTCAATGAATAATGTGGAGAGAATGAAATGTAATTAGACTAAATGCAGTAAATTATACATAAGTGATTCATTCATTGTAATTAACTGTAATCACAGTAAGTTTAATGAGGCGTTTTAACGTAATTATTATTCTTTTTAATGCTAAAATAATTCATAGATACAATTGAAATTAATAAGTACAGGAGTAGTGAAGCTAACTTACAAGTTTCGCTTATACCGTTATTAATATTGATGATATTTGTACACGGTGCTATATCATGTACACGTTTAGTTTCAAACTTAGGAAAACATAGATTAATCAACCCATTTCTTAGCTTCACAAAGTCAAAACTAATTTAGAAACCAATTTTTAATATGAACTAGCATTTCGCTAATTTAACTAACTGTTGGGAAAATTTTGTAAGGTAGAAATTTCACATAATTCGTGTAAGAATCTTGAATTTTAAACTTCATAAAAGAACTAAATTCGAATATCTGATTGGATGTTATAACTTTTATTCTATCAGTATCTTTAATCTTGATTTCACATTTTTTCAAAACAGACTCTCTGAGTAGGAAATTCAGGTAGTTTTTCAAAATCCTTTTGTTGTAAACATATTTTAAAATTAACAATCTGTTTATCACAATAATAAACACCAAGTATTTTGTACAATGTCTCAAAAATTGTATCTACAGACAAAATTTAAAACACCACAAGGAGAAATACCTTGTACTTACTACCGTTATTTCATTTACCGATACCTACCTACACCTTTAACCTCCTACCAATACTTTAGACAGGGATCTCATTTACTATATTTCCTACAACATCTTCACAAAGTATAGCTAGTTGATTTTTAATTATTTTGTACCATTCTAGAAAATCTTTAAAAACACTTCTGTTGTGTAGCTCTAGGTATCTTTTTGATACATGTATTACTTAAATTTATAAATTCAGTTTTAAGATATCGAAAAATGACAGACATTTAAGTTATATTAAAATAATATGGATCTTTACTGGCATAAGAGGCTGTAAAAAAATGTTTTAGTTTGGGCTGTAACAATGAGAATGAGTGGTTTAATATTTTTCCTGTCATCATCAACCGTGGCTCTACAACCCTTGGTGGGTCCTGGCCTGTTCCAAGAACCGATTCTATTACTCCCTATTGCATGCCCTGGCTTTCCAGTTTCTTATGTTCAGCTTTCCAAGGTCCTCCTCTGTCTGGTCTTTGAATCTAATTCGGAGTCTTCCCTTTTTCTACTACCCATTGGTTTCTGGTAGAAAATATGTTTCATAGGGTGTCCTTCCTCCATTCTCTATATGTGTCCAACCCACCTTAGCCTGTGTATTTTGATTATCCTGACAACGTCCGGCTCTTTGTAAAGATGGTATAGTTCATTATTGTAGCACCTGCGCATATTCCAATTTCTTGTACTCGTTCTTAAAATTCATTTTTTTCTCTGCTATAACTATGGTTCCATTGTGGGACTTTTTAATACTAACCAATAACCTATCATCGAACAGAGCCTTACTAAACACATTGTAACACACAAGTGCTTTTTCTTTTTCAAGTTCCCAAAATGTAAAATTATATAATATACATAAAGAAAAAAGGACTTACCTAAAATTTTATAAATTAAGGAAATGTAAGAAAATTTTCTAATACAATAACAATGTTTTAATGAACAAACCGAATGCCATGTATCTCTTGTGGTAACAGCAATATTTTTAGGTTAGTTTTTAAAAATATTTTATTTCTGTTGTACATTGGTTTTCCACATGCTTGACCTTTCACTTAATACCCCATCTCCATCCAGCACATAGCAACACCGAAACCTTTATTGTTTTCAGGTGTTCATTGAAAGGTAGCTTGAAATGTAGCCTCACTGTCTAAAAAAAAATCAGAGCTTGTTAAAAACTAATTTTTATGAATCTGGAAAGTGTGTTTTTTAATTCCTTATTAATTTATTATATTTCACTAAATCCTAAATTGATGCTGGGAAAAGAGATTTACACATATTGTTTTTCGAAGGTTATTTTTGAAACTATTTATTTTCTAAAATTCATTATTACAGATCCAGTAATCCTGAATAGCACAGTTATACAGTCACAGATGCCTATATATTGTAAAATGTTATCTTTAAAATAGAGAAAGCAAAAAGTTTGTTTGATTAATAGGGAAATATAAGAGTAAATAATTTTTTGAATTTTTATATAGAAGACGACATAATTATATAATACTCGAATAGACACTGTTATGTTGATATAGGAATATTTACATCTAGCATAATAAGAAAATATTATCCATAGTTTTTAATCGCAAAGGGGGATTTGGTTATCTTAACGTAACTGCCTTGAGCCAACAACTAGTGCGTCACGTGTTTCAGATTTACAGCCAAGTGTGTAAACTTTATCACAGCTGTGCTTGAGACAAACTACTGTACACAGGCTAATTACTGTTCAAAACTAAGTTTTAATTGGAGTAATGAAGAATGTAACTTTTTTATGTTATGAGTTTCATTATTTCTTACAGTTTATGTATTTCTCTAACTTAGTTGTTGCCTCAGTGATCGAACAACTCTAAACCTGCAACAAGCCAGAGCAGACGGACTGAGTTGACTAGACGGAATGCTGCAAATCATGTTACTTACAATTTCGGAATAATATAACCGTGTATTAAATTTTTTAGATAATGGCTAATGGGAAATACTTCTTTGCATGCTTTTGTATCCTATTTTTCATCTTGTTATTTGAATTACCAGTCTCTGTAATTCCAATTTTGTCGTGTTTACTTGCTGAACTGCTACTTGTCATGTTCTGGATGAGTCCTTTCAGTGTTTCCACCATTTTCAAGTCCTAAACCATGACCCATTTTCAAGGTCATGTTTAGAACTTGAAAATAGTGGAAACATTGAAAGGTCTCGTCCAGAACATGACAAGTAGCAGTTTAGTAAGTAAACACGACAAAGTTATATCCTATGTAATGTTGAAAATTTCTCTATGAACTGTTGAGTTTTATAGAATTATATGATTATTAAGAAGAATTTGTTTTGACAATCAGAAAACATGACTATGTACTGACATTCACTTTGGTGACAAATCGTGGTCTGAGCATGCACATAGCCGGCAAGTACAGGCCACACAAAGTCTCTGTATTTTGTAACATAAACTGCACTCTGTCTTTCACTTAAGTGACATAATGGACTCTCATTCAATGCATCAAGCTCGGTCTAGATTGTGTTCGTCAATTTGTCCAAACACTTTGGTTCTCTTTTGTTTTTCATTATCAACTTCATTTAGCTCATCACTCAGTGACTTTGTTACGACTGTCACCGTTTCTCGCATCCTAATTTCCATCAATGTCGATCCAAACAGTCTTCTTGCATAGATTCCTCTTGCCCTCACGGCGTCTTCAATATCTTTTCTCCAGGGATGTCTAGACCTTCTTTTACTCCTGTTCCAATATATTCTTTGTCTATCTCTTCCTTGACATTTGCTTTAGGTGTCCATACCAATTTACCATTTTCATCTCTATATTGTCTATTATGTCTACGCCAATCCCCATTTCCGCTCTTATGTATACAATCTTAATTCTATCCACTCTACTTCGTCTACAGCATCGTCTCTAATAACCCATCACCAAATAGCTTTTATCCTGGATTTATTTCTTTTATTTACCTCCCACAATTCTGAACTGTATAAGCTTATACTCTACTCTGGTTTTATACATCCTAATTGTATGGAGTACGGCTACCCCAAAATTGGTTTCAATTGTATTATAGCTGTTTTACATACCTAATTCTTTATTTTATTTCTTGATTGTTATCGCCATCAGATTTTACTACTCATAATGTCTTGAAGTTATTCGTAGCTCTTATAACTTTTGTACCTAACTCTAGGCCTTGGATCCCACCTACTACCAAGTACTCTTGTGTTGGATGAATTTATTTCGAGGCCCTGTTTCATATATTCCACTGTAAGCTTCTTTAGCATATAACTTTCATCCATCTCAACCTTTGGCGAGGATAGCCTGATTGTCAGCAAAACGTAATGTCAAGAACCTCCCACCTCCAATTGCCATATCCATATTACTACATGTCTTCATTAGGTGAACCCTTAAGTCAGCAAGTAAAGGAACACGCCTAAAATTCTACAAGGTAATGGCTCTTCCCACACTTCTTTATGGGTCCGAGAATTGGACTTTAACAAAAGGCCAGGCCAGTCGCATCCAAGCAGCTGAAATGAGGTTTCTTAGGCACGTGGCAAGGTATACTCTCCATGATCATAGAAGAAACACATTTATACGGGAGGAACTGAATGTTATGAGTATACTCAACAGGATTGCCCAGTATCGGCTGAATTGGTGGGAACATCTTTGGCAAATGGATGACTGTCCCCATCACCAAAGAACTCTAGAACTATAAGCCGAGGGGACGAAGAGGTGTGGGACGTCTGAGGAAGCGCTGGAGTGACCAGCTGTAATCTTTGCCTATTTGAGACCGGAACAAACCACCTTGGTTTAATCTCTGACGATGATGATGATGATGATGATGATGATGATGACTACATTTCTTGCTTCATGACATCAAGGCTTCATTTAAATAGATTTTAAACACCTCTGCAGCTGTGCAACAGCCTTTTTTCAGTCTTTTACTAATAGTAATTTTATTGGACACCATGTATGTTTTTAATTCACAATAAAATCGGCATTAGTCCTGTGTTGCTATATCTTGTGTTATTTTAATTATCAGTACAGTGCTGCAATATTTACATGTTCAGTATTCAAGTGCTATTCGTTCTGTTTTTGCAGACAACATTATACCTTTATGAATGTCTGAGTTTGGTATTAAAGTATTACACAGCCAAACACACGTTATTATTGCGACAAAACAAATGCCAGGCATAGTAATAATGGAACACATAAACAGTTATCTGGAGCAAGGTTGTGTATTTTAAGACAAATTTTATATGCTTTGTAGTACAAAATATTTATTTTATTTCAAAATCGTCTCTGAATCAGATTGATCTGATTTTTAAAATAAATGTCAATTGGTTACTTGGATGTTGTTTTCGTGGGTTGATACGTCTTACTGCCAGTCCTGTGAATCGCCGAAATCTGCTCCTCCTTTCTGCAAACTCCTGCTTCGCTGGGGTTCCTCTTGTACGCGCGCACGCCGTCACACCGGTAATCAGTCTAATCTAATCTCAGGGCACAATTGGGTTGTAATTTAATCTCACATATTTTTGGTGCATTGAGCATGCACCTTCCCACGTCTTGAGGTGTCCTCGCGATCAACAATGGAGTATCCCGGGTGGATACACCTTCCCTAAGCGGAAATCTTGATTCACGCGATACTAGCACTGTTTAACACTATTGAATAGCTTATTACTTCTTTATAATGTTCGTACCCCGTCAAGGTAACAGCAACGGGTAACTCGCACAGAGAGCATGTCTGGAAAATTCGAGCTGCAGGATAGAACTGACTTGATATTTGTCGGCGGAGACCCAATCTTAATGGAAATCGGGGCCGCTGATTGGTCGAAACAGCTTATCACGCGATTGATGGCTACAACTGATAGATGATTACTTGAAACGATTTGCAGATTTCTGCAACAGCAGGTATAGATTTTATCTAAGACTTTTCTGCCTTCTAAAAGATAAGGACTTTTTAGAAACGGCTTTTTACTAATAAAATCCTATTAACATACTACGTAGCAAGCCTCTGACACCCAGAGAAAACAGCGCTATTTAATATGCATGCGCTGTCCAAATCTCAGTTCGGTACACTAATTTATACATGAGCTATTCATAAAAATACGACTGACACGCGCACTCGCGCATTCGCACCTGACATGATCACCAATACTTTATGGGCGTTTTAATACATAATAGTCTTTTGCCCAATTCTTATATTAATACTTACATCTAATTTACATATTTGGACAAAAATCAAATATTAACATGTCTATAACATCATAACCTGTTTTAACAGCATGTAGTCCTAGCTACATTTCCCTTACTGCAATGTTCTATTGCATTATATTTTATGACCAATGAATCTGCCGCTGATAGGTTTGTAATTAACCTATCATACCCACAAAATAATTTTACTACTGCGTCGGGTGAGTCCGTGAATACAATTAAAAAAGTAAAATGAATCAATGAAAATTAAAAAGTGTTAGTAATCTTTAGACAACAAGATAGGTAATACAGTATTTTTACCGGGTCAAACGATTTTCATGAATCACATATAGTTCTTTATGCAGTAAATACATTTTTTTGTTACTGAAAAGTGCATAAAATTAGACTACATTATTTATAGTAGGTTGAATTTTAGTAGTTTAATTACATGGTTAAATACCAGGTAAGTCAACACTTGCAAGTTTTCATTAACGCTTTACCAAAGCTTACACGCGGTAAACGTAATTCTCTCACATACTACAAGAGGAAACATTTTAAAATTCCTTTGAGAGGAAATTATAGTTTGCATCTTTTCTACTGCATATCTGTAAACTTTACTCACTCACTACAACACCGTAAGTCAACAAACGTAACAATATTTCTTACGACGTATGCTAATTGAACTTTAGGTGAAATATATTATAGAAGTGGTGCACCTTTAAACTAAAACACAGTTTATAAATACTCTCGTATTCTGGTTAAGGCTATAAGCAACTCTCATGCTTATGGAAATCAAGTAATAACATTCTAATAAAAGGATTCACTAAATATATTGTAGCATCACGAGATGGTACAAACCAAGAAACTCAATTTAATTATCAAAAATATAGGGAAACCACTCAAATAGATAAATACTATGTAACTGAATGAGGAGTGCAATAGAGAATCAGTGGTCAAATGAGAACAATCAAAAATAATTATATAAAGGAAGAATTATAATAACTAAACCAATAATAAATAATAATAAATATTTACGTGAATATTGAATGATCCATGAATAATAAATAAAGGATACGTGTTACAGATGCATGAATAAATTAAAAACAGGAACTAGCCTTGCAAACAAATATAATAAATAACTTGGCAAAACAGACATAAAAAAAGACTAGACTGGACGGTGTCTTTGACACAAAAAATTACCCAACAGATTAGGGAAGTGATTTTATATATCTTGTTATAATATTGTAAATAGTAATGTTTTAGTACGTAAGTGAGAAATGTATTTAGGGTTAAGAAAAATCATTTGTAAAACCAGCCTAAAAGTCAAGCTAGGTCTTAAACCTAAGAATGTATTTGTAATTAGCTCATAGAAAGTGTCATGGTAAAAACAAGATAATTATTTTTATAACTGTGTTTATTCGAATAGAAAAGAGATAAATAATGATAATGAAACAGTGCAAATTACACAGTGTAAACAATGATAAAAATATAAAGTGTTGTGAACCAAGTATGACCATAAGATGAGAATGGCGTGTATTTTATATGAAGTGAACAAATAACAATAAAATCAACTTCATTAGTGCAAGTGACAACATAAATTAAGTGAAATAAAAGCATAAATGGGATTATGTAAAATAATCAGGAAAAATAAGGTTATATTAAAAACTTGTGTTTACTGGAGGCAGACAAAACAGTCCTGAGACCGAAAAATACACCAACAAACCAAGGCCTCTTATAGATGAATCTAAAATTGATTGTTACAAGGAAGAAAGCTTTGTCTATTGTTGGCGTCCCATGAAGGAGGAACAAATGGAAATAGTTGTCAATCCAAACAACATTAAATAAGAGGAGTGTAGTAAAAAAGCCAAGTAAATTTATAGAAATTATCAGTAAACTATTGTACAAGTTTTGTTCAACCCACCTGAAGAAGAAAAATTCGAATTACTATCCTAACTGGTGTAATACATCTTGAATTCGGTGAGATCATTCCAAACTTATAACCATATTGACAAAGTATTAATGTTTTACCCAATACTTCAATATAAACTAAATAACTAACACATTTAGTGTGACTACATTTTTAAACATAATATATGATATAAAAAGTGAATGACCCAAACTTATTTTGAACTAACAAAAGTGTAGAACTCATAAAAATTTTTATTGAACATTCAATATTGTGCATACCACAAAAAGCAATATGGCGTCTATCATTTTCTTAACGGTGAAGAAAGGGTACAGCAGCGCGCCATGTTGAGAAATAATGAACTATGAGATATAGCATAGAAAATTAAATTATTTTATTTTCTTTTGTCAATTGTTTTCCTAATGTCTGATAATTAATTATTTTCATTGTTTTATTAATGTTATATTTGTAATGAGTAATATTAAGTTGTATAATTATCTAATTGATTTCTTTTGTATAACCACAAGAACTGACATACAACCATCACACACAACAACAATTATTTACTACATGTTCAAATTTTTTATTCATGTATGTTATTAGTATAATACTTGTTAGGTGAATTTATAATATTACTGAAGACGATTTGTTTGTGTTGTTAAAATCCTGAGATATACAATTTTTTTTTTCCTGCATCCGAGAGCTAGATGGAGCTGAAACCTTAAAAAAGGGGGAATGATTTGTTAATTAATAGAAAATAAAAAAGGGGAACTTATTATAATAAGAAAAGCAGGAATAAATATCTAATGATTCAGAGCAGCAAAAGAAATGTGTTCTCATTTGTAGTATAATTATATGAATACCCATTTAAAGAAAATTAATTACACATTTGTTAGAGTATATTTTATATTACAAATTGGGATCCCAAGTATGTAGGGCATCGAAGGCGTTAAAAGGTTAGTATAACCATAGCAGTTACATACACCCATTATACACATTATATTTAAGAAATATAAATTAAATAAATATTGCAAAATTGGCTTACAACGTGAGGCCTTAAACAAAATTATAAATTAAAAAAATATTACAAAATTGGCCCAACAACGTGGGGAATTAAAGAAAAATATACCCAGATTAACTAATATTACAAAATTGGCACCAACAACTTGGAGCTCTACAAAATACTACTGTGACATTTGAAAATTAATTAACTAACAACGTCATATTACAATATGCATACCTGTAACGGTCCGAGTTGGTCACCAGTCTGAGTTGATCAAATGACGTCACTGGTTTATGACATCAGAGAGGCCCTGGTAGCTGGTTTCCACTGTCTCTGTGTACATGTACGTTGACGAATTGGAACGTGTGGAAAAGCATTGCATTGCAAAAAAAAAATATCGGTATGGAGAACCATACATGACTTCCATGTTCTAAGATTTATATTTAAAATCATATTTTAAATATGATTTTATTGAAATGAAATGTTTCCATAGAAACTACGTCTTTCTACTTATTGCTTCAGCATTAACCACAGTACTGTGGTCACTAACGTATACCACCTCACGTTTTCGCACTCGATTTTCACTGATGATGGCAGTCGATGGCACTGCCGAAAAGTCTGGTTTTACAGAAAACATTGGACTACGGCTAAACAGCCCGGGAAGCAATTTTAACAAAAAACTACTTCTTTGTTGCCGATAACATAGTACACGTATAAAAAATTCTCCCCTCCACCTTCAAATATAATTTTTAATAATAGAAAATTACCCCCACCCTGTTCACCTAACCTCTTCATTTATAGATATTTCATCTACGTTTCTACAGTGGATTATTATGAGCTTCTTATCAGGATACTTTATTTATAAAAATTAAGTAGTTTACTCTTGTTAAATCATAAAATGTTTCAGGTAAACTACCCCTTTCTCTTAACCGATCTTCTCCAAAATCAATAGACCTTCAGTCCTCTACAATGTAGGGATGCATGCAAAAAAATATTTGATTCTGTTTGAATGTGCGGCAGTTATCGTTCGTCATAAAAAAATTACCCTTTTTAAAACATAAAGCTTTGGTGATAAACTACCCCTTTCCCTTAACCGATCTTCAACAAAATCAACAGAACTTGAGTTCTCTTTAGTTCAAAAAGGTATGCAAAAACGTAGTTGATTCTGCTTGAATTTACGGCAGTTATTGTTCGTCATATAAAAAATAACCCTTGTTAAAACATAAAGGGGTAAACTACCCCTTCCCTTAACCGATCTTCAACAAAATCAACAGACTTTGAGTTCTGTATAATTCAAAAAGGTATGCAGAAGAGTAGTTGATTCTGTTTTAATGTACGGCAGTTATCGTTCGTCATAAAAAAATTTACCCTTGTTAAAACATAAAATTTTGCAGGTAAACTACCCTATTCCCTTAAACGATCTTCACCAAAACTAACAGGTTTTGAGAACTCTACAATTCAGGGCTGTATGAAAAATATTATTTGATTATGTTTGAATTTTCGGCTGTTATCGTTTGCCATAAAAAATACCCTTGTTAAAACAAAAAACGTGGACGGTAAACTACCCCTTTCCCTTAACCGATCTTTACCAAAAACAATAGGTCTTGAGTACTCTACAAATCAGGGCCTTATGCAAAAACTTATTTGATTCTGTTTGAATTTGCGGCTCTTATCGTTTGGCATAGAAAATACCCTTTTCAAACATAAAACGTTCTCAGTAAACTACCCCTTCCCCTTAACCGATCGTCACCAAAAACATTAGGTCTTGATCGTCAACTCTACAATACAGGGTTGTATGCAATACATTGATTCTGTTAGAATTTGCGGCTGTAATCGTTTGGCAAAAAAAATAATTAACCTTGATAAAAAACCGTTGCAGGTAAACTACCTCTTTCCCTTAACCGATCTTCACCAAAAACAATAGGTCTTGAGTACTCTAGAAATCAGGGCTCTATGCAAAACATTATTTGATTCTGTTTGAATTTGCGGCTGTTATCGTTTGCCATAGAAAATACCCTTGTTAAAACAAAACGTTGCAGGTAAACTACCCCTTTCCCTTAACCGATCTTCACAAAAAACAATAGATCTTGAGTACTCTACAAATCAGGGCTGTATGCAACAAAGTATTTGATTCTGTTTGAATTTGCGGCTGTTATCGTTTGCCATAGAAAATACCCTTGTTAAAACAAAACGTTGCAGGTAAACTACCCCTTTCCCTTAACCGATCTTCACCAAAAATTACAGGTCTTGAGATCTCTACAATTTAGGGCTGTTTGCAAAAGAGCAGTTGATTCTGTTTGAATTTGCGGCTGTTATCGTTTGCCATAGGAATAAATTACCCTTGATTAAAAAAAAACCGTTGCAGGTAAACTACCCCTTCCCCTTAACCGATCTTCACCAAAAACAATAAGTCTTGAGTACTCTAGAAATCAGGGCTGTATGCAAAAAATTATTTGATTCTGTTTGAATTTGCGGCTGTTATCGTTTGCCATAGAAAATACCCTTGTTAAAACATAAAACGTTGCAGGTAAACTACCCCTTTCCCTTAACCGATCTTTACCAAACACAATAGGTCTTGAGATCTCTACAATTCAGGGCTGTATGCAAAACATTATTTGATCCTTTTTGAATTTGCGGCTCTTATCGTTTGCCATAGAAAATACCCTTTTAAAACATAAAACGTAGCAGGTAAACTACCCCTTCCCCTTAACCGATCTTCACCAAAATTAATAGATCTTTAGAACTCTACACTTTAGGGCTGTATGCAAAAAATTATTTGATTCAGTTTGAATTTGCGGCTGTTATCGTTTGCCATAGAAAAAAAATCTACAGACACACAGACACACAGACACTTTTCGAAAAATGACTTTTTTTCATGTTTTGAGTGTAGTACAATCAGAATCTGCAATAATCTCGAACACGATTTTTTTTGCCATCACCATACTTCCATTTCCTTAAGGAACATGGAAGTAAAAAACAGTCGCTCTGAGACGTTTTTAGAGTGTGGTTGACTACGTTCGGCTAAATCGTGTCTTTAAACATCGTCGCTTTGTTATAAATCAACGATATTATTATTTTGTTGTTGTGTTATATTAGTATTTGTGTTTACAGTGTTTTAAGTATCTTACTTAATATTCGACAGTTGTTCGTATTTTGTTTGCATATTCAGATCTCAGTTGGGATAATTAAAATGAGGGTTTTCAAAGGAGGAATAACACCGCTGGATATACAAAGGTTTTTAATTACTGGAGCAATTCCTGAAAAGTGTACAAAATCGTATCAAAGTAGAAACTTTAAGAGACGATGTAAACTTTATGTTATTCGTGACAATAAACTGTTTTATCGTAAATGTGACAGGCTAAGAGGTACAGAAAAATTAATAGAAATTGTTCACGACGATAATAAAAAAAAAAAATTGAAGGGCGTAGCCCACAAAGGTGCTGATACTAGCAAACAAGCGATTGGTATGTCTGCACATTGAGGAATTAATAGCACCGTGGACTGGACATACTTTCACAACGGTACTACTTTAAAAATATAAAATTAAAGGTGACAGATTTTGTAAAAAATTGTGAAGTGTGTCAGAAAGTTACACCTCCATGGGTGTCTTGTGTACCCGAAATAAAGCCAATTCCTGTTCCTAAGAGAGTCATGGAACAAATTGGAATAGATGTTATGCAGTTACTAGAAGTGCAGGGCAAAAAATACATAGTGGTGGCAGTAGACTACTTTTCAAAGTGGGCTGAGGCGAAAGCCCTTAAAAATAAGACTGGCATTGAAGTGGCTAAATTTATTTATGAAATTATATGTAGACATGGTTGCCCTAAAATACAAATTAACGATAATTGTCGCGAGTTTGTAAATGAAGTTTCTAAAGAATTGCATAGACTGACGGGGACAAAACAAAGATTAACATCACCCTACCATCCACAGGCTAATGGATTAGTAGAACGTCAAAATAGGACAATAAAAGATAAACTAAAAAGAACTTTAATGGAAAACATTAATAACTGGCCTGACGTTCTCGAGAGTGTATTATTTGCGTACAGAACATCTAGACACAAAACAACAGGATTTTCACCTTTTTTTATGTTATACAACAGAGAACCAGTTTTACCATTAGACCTTGTTGATGAAGATAATTTGACCGATGAAGACGAGGAGTCTCTTCAGGTAGCTGAAAAAACAACGGATGTTCAAGAAGTAGAGGAAGATATTGTCGAAGAAAATAAAGAAATGGAAAGAAAATTACAAAAAATATTAGAAGTGAAAAAAGTAATTGATGAAGCAGCATTAAAAAATATCAGAAGAGCTCAGATTAAACAGAAAAAGCAATTTGACGAAAGACATACAATAACAAAGAAAATGGAAATAAAACCTGGGAGTAGAGTTTTGGTAAAAAATGTGACAAAATTCAAAAATAAATTAATGTTTGCTGAACTTCCATGGAGTGGACCATTTACAGTTAAAGTTTTAAGAAACGAGTATTGTATATTACAAGATGAAAGTGGCAAAGTGAGGAAAAAGAAAGAACATGTGAAAAACTTGAAATTTTCTACAATCTAAATGATGATTAATCTGATGTGGAGGTTTCTGGTGAGTGGTGTGAAGTGATTTTTTTTTATGATCCGGTTGACGTAGAGTGGCAAATGGAAAAGTGTAAAGTGTTGGGTCTGTCCTTTGAAGGACAATGCACATGTATTAGAATCGGTCATAAATTAGTACTTGCAAAACCACACGGTGTGAAGAAAATTGTGGGTGACGGAAATTGTTGGTTTAGGGCAGTTTCCTACGTAATTACTGGCAGTGAAGGTTATCACATGGACGTTAGAAACATAGTTGTCAATTATATGGACAATGAATTGAACAACAACCAAGCCAATGATTTATTTAAAGGTAGGACGTCACTAAAAAATATGATAAAAGAAGGCACATGGGCAACTGAAAGTGAGATATTTGGAACTGCATCACTTTTGAATACAAACATTTTTGTGTACACAAAGATAAACTCAAAAAATGGAGAGAAGTGGGACTGGCAGTTATTTACAGCAGGTGCTTCAGCAAATTTAAAAAAAAGTGAAATTCCAAGCCAAAAAAATACATACATTACAAATGAAAGTGGTTGTCATTATGAAGTTGTTATTTCAGTTCATGGAATGGGTGTAGTTTAAGCAATACCTACGTGTCTACAGAAAAGTAAGTAGGCTACTATACTATTATTTTATCTCTTACTGTATATAAAGTGTAATGAAAACTAAAGACATCTTTTTATAGTGTAAATAATTAATAATTTTGTTTTTATTGTTTAAAATTAATTAATTGATACAGCTTTAAACAATTCGTTATAAAAACGAATTTTAAAAAGATTAATTATTATGGCAACTTAAATTTAGTTTCATGAAACAGATAGAAACTAATTTTGTACTGAGAATCCCCGAAATACTCCACTCTGTGCAAGCCGAAACATAACGTTTATTGCATACTGCAAAAATATTTTTGCTATTAGTCTTGTCTTTCTGATTGCATATAATTTACTTTAAGGAATAATGGTTAACACACAAACTAAGTTATTTTTTCATTCAAGTGAGTTTACGTTAAATTCGAATACTTTTAATCCTATAGTCGTTTAATTCTACAAGACCGAAGGAAGTGACAATAAAAGTAAGCGACGATATGACCATCCAATTTTGAATGCTTCATTCGCCGTGTTTAAAGATGAGCTTCTGGAATTTGGAGCTACCAACTACGAAAACATCAGCTGGCACAGTTCGGCGAAATTGGTAAGAAACCTGTAACATTTACTCTGAAATAATTAAGAGCGGGAAGGGGCGCATATACGGGGGGGGGGAATGGGACCGGACCCCACCCCACAAGGTCGACAGTTGACAAGAAATTTTGTTAATCTCCTAATTTTTAAGCCTGTTTTATTAATTTCACAGCTGTATACGCTAATACAGTAGTACCCCTTTTTTAAATAGAGGTCTAAAAACAAATTTATTACACAGAATATGCGTGTACGTTTGAAATATGAAATATAGGAAATTCAAGTAAGTCAATAAGTATCTTATGAACAATGTTGCAATAGCGCTTATTACTTCCATATTCCTTAAGGAAATGGAAGTATGGTGATGGCAAAAAAAATCGTGTTCGAGATTATTGCAGATTTTGATTGTACTACACCCAAAACATGAAAAAAAGTCGTTTTTCGAAAAGTGTGTGTGTGTGTGTGTGTGTGTGTGTGTGTGTGTGTGTGTGTCTGTCTGTCTGTCTGTCTGTCTATCTTGTGTAATTTTTTTCTATGGCAAACGATACCTGCATCTTCGAAGAGTTGCTAGGCTCAGTTGGGGAGGCTTCGATGGAGGCATTTGAGAATGAAGAGGAAGCAGGAGAATTCGAGGATGATAGAGAGGAGTTGGTGCCATCCTATGACGAGGTGTATGAAGCTCTAGAAAAGCTTAAAAATAACAAGGCAGCAGGTTCCGATGGTTTACCAGGGGAACTATTAAAGAGCGCAGGAGGAGATTTCATAAAGGAATTTGCCCATCTCATAGAGCGAATATGGCTGGAGGAGGTAATGCCTGATGAGTGGAACAATGGGGTGGTATGTTTAATACATAAAAAGGGTGATCCGCTCATATGTAAAAATTATAGGGGCATCTCTCTACTTAATGCAGCGTATAAGGTATTGTCCAACATCATATTTTCTAGGCTGCTTCCCTACGCTGAGGAAAACATAAAAGAATATCAATGTGGATTCACTAGGAATAGGTCAACAACAGACCAAATATTTACACTAAGGCAAATCCTAGAAAAAACGTTGGAATATGGAGTGGCCACTCACCATCTCTTTGTGGATTTCCAGTCGGCATATGATTCAATCAACCGGAAAATGCTATATAGAGCTATGAAGGAATGAAGGAGTTGAATATACCATCTAAGTTGGTGCGTATGGTTGGAGTAGTTATGTCCAATTCTAAGTGCCAAATAAGAATACAATCAAATCTATCTAACTCCTTAAAAACATTGAATGGGTTGAAACAAGGAGATGCCTTAGCGTGTCTGTTGTTCAACATAGCTCTAGAAAAGGTCATCAGGGATTCAGGAATTCAAACTAGCGGACACATATTTCACAAGGAGGTACAGCTTCTGGCCTATACCGATGACATTGACGTCATAAGTAGGTCTGAATCTGACTTAAAGGAAGCCTTTCGGGAACTGGAGTTGTCCGCTAAGGCTATGGGCTTGGTTATAAACCAAAGCAAAACCAAATATATGGTTGTAGGTGCCAACACTCGTGCCCTGTCCCTGCGCATTAACGATTATGAATTTGAAAAGGTTAGCACGGCAGGTCCTTCTGCGACTGCACCCAAAGCCCGCCTCTTTAAGTGTTTGTTGAATTGTTACATTGCTGCAAACAGATTACTCAAGTATGAGTGTGTAGTCTAAACGAACACAACGAATGATTAAACAAACAACGCACACTACCTTGGACAGGCACAGAGACAGCGGAAACCAGCTACCAGGGCCTCTCTGATGTCATAAGCCAGTGACGTCATTTGATCAACTCAGACTGGTGACCAACTCGGACCGCCACACATACCTATTTGTCGCGCGCGTGTATGTCTCTACCTGCATTTTTAATATTCATTATATAAAACAGGAAAAGGAGCAGGTTTATTCCTGTTTTCTTTGCTTACCTTGTCTGAAAACGCATTACTTACGCATTGCTTACTTCTTAGCTGTATTATGTAAGTGTATGCATTTACATCACAATAAACTGTAGTTACTGTTTTACGTGAAGTATAAAGATGTAATTACAGATTTACATGTTTTCCGGTGGGTAAACCGTATAAAATGCACGGTCCATACTATTAAAATCCATAAAATGGAAGCAATGTAAATGTCCTATGAAGACTTTATCCAATGTGTTTGAACGGTAATTATTATTTTTCCAAGTACATTGTTTTATATACTAGAAACTATTATTTAACAATATTCGGTTTTAGAGACAATATTTGGTTCAGTTAACAATATTATTTTACAGAAAGTCGGTTAATTTTGACCGTAAAATAATAAAATAAAAATCCCACAAAAGTTGGACAACATAATCGAATTATATACACAATGAAATTATTATGTTTCCAGTTTTGTTAGTTTTATTAGCAGCCATCTTAACACCAGCTTTGTCACTACTTATTGCCACACTGCTAAATACTTCGTTCTTGACGAGGCCTTTCGGTGTCTCCACCAATGTAAGACCTGAAGATGGTGGAGACACCAAAAGGCCTCATCAAGAACGAAGTATTTAGCAGTGAGGCAATAGTAGTGACAAAGTTGAAATTATTATGGTTACTTCTATCTGATAAGGAAGGCGTGACTTCCTTAAAAAGAAGAATATAATATATAATAAATAATGGTTTAAATATATTTAACTTGCAGAATGTGTTACATTAAGTAAAATGTATTTTACTTTACTAAAAACTTGTAAATCAGAAATTGTTGATTACATGTCTTGGCGATTTGATTTACACTTCTAGTGCGTAGTGCGCTGAATAAACACATTAATAAAACTACGTGCATTTTTACCACCAAACATATCTAACCTTCACATAAAATGTCTGGATTATATAATTTAAGTTAACAGTGTATAGGAATCAGTTGAAGACAAAAGACAGGAATTTAGGCCTACTGAGGCGATTAAAGTTGTAAAAACCTACAAACGTTTTAGTTTACCTTAACATACAAACAGACCAAGGTATTTCTGTTGTACCATATCGGCAATGTAAAACATTTTAAGCACAGATGTAAGAAAAACATTTTAAAACAGATCATTGTTTTTCTTAAAGAAGTAGGACTACAAGAAACAATTTATGAAAAAATAAGACAATTATTAAAATTGTGTTAATGGTTATCATCACAAACAGAATTAAGACTGTTGGATACCACTATAGGAAAATTATTCCGATTAGCGCTTTCAAGCTTTACAGCTCATCATCAGATCGGAAATTAAAAAAAATCTTAAAAATCTTTTGCGATCTGACGATGAGCTGTGAAGCTTGAAAGCGCTAATCGGAATAATTTTTCTATAGTGATGTGTAACAGTGTTAATTCTGTTTGAAAAAATAAAACAGATCTATTAGTTTGTATTTTGTTTTAATTGTTTACATTAATACATAATAAGAAGGGTAGGTTATTTGACACACAATACAGTACATATGGACACCATACATATAAAACTTTTGAATATGAGCAGTGCCTGAGAATTCATAAACAAGACGTGGAAATCTGTAAGAAAGAAATTCACATACGCGGAGGCAAGTCGTAACTAACGAGCCACTGCAGGACCCAATTTGCGACGGTAGCAGAGGTGGAGCTGGATTTCATTTTTCAAAATATCGCAGCTTTTATACAAATCTTCTTACAATAGTGGTCATATAAAGTTCTAGAAAATAGCCTTATTTAGTTGTGTTGCTTTGTACACTTGTAGAAGACTTTATATTACCAATTTACATTAAACTAATTATAAACGTGTTTGTACAGTAATATTACGGTCAAAACATATTTACAGACCACGCCTTCGCAAACAAGTCCGACATATAAATATTCCATTAACACAAGCTCGCAACTAGACGGTGTTAATAAACCCAGTATACACGATTATTGTATTTTAAAGAATCTAACTGTCAACTGCTGACAGAAAGGAATAATAAGTCTATAAATTAATTAAGGGAATGAAACCTGTTTATCGAGACAACTAGTAATCTGATGTAGGTTAGGTCAAAAGTTATTTTTAACTTAATAATTAATAAATTATGCAGCTCAAATGATTTTTTGTTATTTCCTGGATATATTTAAGAAATAATATTGTTACCTAATACGCGACCAGAGAACTGCTTTCCATTTCTGTAGGTTAGACAGAAGTATATAAAAAGCATAACGTAATACTGCTGTTTCAAATGTAACACAATACTACAAACGATGAATAATGGAATACGAACACATTTGGATAATCTTCAATGAAATTCAGTCCAACTTTAAGTTATTCATCGTTTTACTTTCTAATTTTATTATAAAATTATAAATTATATTTATTCCAAGTTTATTATACTTTTATTATAACAGTCCTTTATCAGTATGACTTTGTGCCCTTAGAAGGACTGCAGAATGGACTTTTCATGTACTTTTTTATTTAGTGACGTGTAATCAATTCAGCAATTCTGATTGTCCGGAACAATGGAGAAGAAGAGACGGAAGCTTAATACAAAACTGAGGCTAATTTTTTCCTAAATCATTTAGAACTAAAATCACGCCTGATGCCGTTGTTTATTGCAGGAGGATATTTAATTTTATTTAAAAAATTGAAATGCAAGAACAGGTAAGCACTGTACTTATATTAAAACTAATTCAATAAATCTACAGTTAGTAAGCTTATAGTGCAAAACAGTTTTTAGATTAATTAGGGTAACTTTGAAGGGTATAACTTTAAAAGTTTAAAAAATTTGTTTTAATTTGGAGGTTTGGTAACTAAGGTCTTTAGCCCGACAAACACTGTACTCGTGTTTAGGTTGGCTCGTAATAATGGCTGTTTCTCATCCTAAATTCAAGCTTAAAAATGAAATTGGTAATTCGTACAGATATAGGACGCAAAGCAATCTTGTCAGAGCCGATACTGGAAAGTTGCTGCTTTTGGGAAGGACAGAGTCCGAGGTCGTCCCTCAGGTATCTGAGTTCTGCAAGAGCACTACAGTCTTCAGTTATGTGTTATACCTTAAGGGCTCCGCCACAAGTGCACAGGGGTTGTTCTTGTCCTAGTGATAGGTTCGTGTGCCCAGTTCGCAGTCTGGTGATAGAAACTATTCACGACGGCTACAATCACCACTACGTTTCCCACTTACGGACGCTCTACTTCACTGCACACAGTTTACTATGCTGTGAATTCTGCGTCCGCTGTCTCGCATTGATAAAGATGGTCGTGGTAGCTGCCTTTGAATCCTCACGTCGTATGGAAATTGTATCGATTTCCGCGGTGTCTGCGGCCTTTCCCGCAGCACTATCAGATTCTTCATTACCTTCAAATACCTATACGATCCGGACAAACAGAAGTAGAAGATGAAGCTAGATATCTAGCGCATGGCATTGTTTCCTAAAGCAGTTAGGAAACGCAGTGAACGGTGCATACAACATATTTAGTGTCAGCTCAGTGTTCTGAATATCGAATAGCTTGTCATACTTTATACAGTTCGCCAGTCGGTACACTTGACTCCTTGGACAGTGTCACTTGGGTGGGAGGTACCCTCGACGACAAACGCACTACCCACTACACTCTCCGTCCTTGAGGCTTCAGTGTACGCCATAGTATGATTTTTAATGTGTTCCTCTATGACTGATCTTAAAAGGAGTTTCGGTTTAGTCGAGTTACACAATTTATTGGCTCTACTAGTAGCAACGTCCAGCCGGCATGTGGTTTGCGAAGCAGCCAGGGCGGCAGATCGTATGGAACCTGCGCGAGGCCCATCGGCGCCTGGGTGTTGTAACGCCAGCTACTTCTACTACTGGTCGAGTAAACGTGGAACAGCAGTTGTTCTAGAAAGTCTGCGTTTCGCAGTCAACACGTGTTTAAGTGACTCGGCGGCGATAAAATTTTAGCCACATACATACGCAAGTTTGATATGTAAAGACGTCTTTCACGCTTCATATTAGGCCTATAAGGTTAGTGCCCTGTGGCAAAGCTCGTTTTGTACAGGATCTAGCGTTTCAAGCGTACAGAATGCGGTATACGGACGCAATAAACCCGTATCTGTATAGTAGTGTGTTGGAGAAAATCCTCGGCCACTGAAGTCACGATCAACTGACCGAGGGGGTGGTGACGTCACAATCAGCTGTTTGTAACGTCACTGTTTCAGTGACGTCACAAACAGCTGATCGTGAGGTCGTTGATCCGGACAGTTGATCGCCATGTGTCTTCGTGACCTAGGATTCTCTCCATGTTGTACGCGGTGCGGAGGGGGGAGGTGGTACTGTTGGCGTGTATGTGTATGCTGGTGGTCGGTCGGTCGGTGCTGTTTCAGTGACGTCATGAGCAGCCGATCGTGAGGTCATTGATCCGGTCAGTTGATCGACACTTGTTCTTCTGGCCTAGGATTCTCTCCGTTTTGTACCGGCGGGCGGAGGGGGCAGGGGGTTCTGTTGGTTTGTATGTGTATGCTGGTGGTCGGGATCGGTGCCAGCTTCGGGACCGGGCTCGGGCTCGGGCTCTGGACGAAGCGTCACTCGCGACTGTCGACACAAGTCTGAACGGTATAGATAACGAGCCCTGTTTATATAGACGGACAATCCCCTTCTTGTTCTACTTTTGAGTGTAACTACAAAACACGTATTGCACCATACTGTTTCACGTTGATATGATGGAACAGTTCTAACAAGTGGATTGCACAACAACGCGTAAATAATTAAGCAATAAACGGCAACAATTCCAATAAAAAACCAAACCCGCCCACGAAACTCAGCGAGAGATGTTGCTCCGGCAACGGCGAACAAAACACTGACCTCGTTAACACTTTGTCATTCGTATAAATGGTGTGTAGCGGAAAAAGGAACGAGGAAGGGGGAAATAACGTTCATACTAGAAAAACATACATACAAAAAAACTGTAAAGGGTCGTCCACACTGGCAGACAAAATCGCGCAACTCGTGTCTATGAACAAAGTTCTGCGATTGTTGATAGACAGTCGGGAACAATTTCGGTGTTCTGCAACTCTCCATAGACAAAATCTCATGTCTATGGGTCTCCCATCTCGAATGGAAAACTTGCGACTTGTTGCGCAATATTTTGTAGAAAAGTAAATACGTCTGGTTTGCCTCGAATCATTTATTGTTCCTGTGCACGTGCTTATTCAGTCTCCGTCCTTAGTCAGTGATCCTTCTTCCGTTTTATGCTCTTTTATTCTATAAAAACTGTTTATTTACAATGTGGTCAACTGAGAAAACTCTACAGTTAATAGAATCTTTCCATAGTGCGTCGTGTCTATGGGACGTGACTTTGAGTGAATATAAAAACCGAGATAAAAAAAATTGGAATTGAATAACATCGCCAAAAAACTTGACTTACCGGTCGCCAACGTGGACAAAAATCCACAATTTAAAGACTCAGTTTTACCGAGAACATAGAAAAGTTAAGCAGGAGAAGAAAATTGGTTCGTCTCCAAGTAAATCCGGTTGGTTTGCCTACAAGCATTTATTGTTTCTTCTTCGAGGAGTGGAGTCAAGGGGCAACAGAAACACTGACTGCGAGGAAGACGATAATAATAGTGAAGTAAGTACATTTTTTAAATCAATTTACTTTCATATTACATTACAATATTTTTTTAATACAATATATTACAATAAATATTTATTTATCAATTTTTACTTAAATTGTTTGTTATTTTTAATTTTTTTAATTTTAACACACATCATCTTGCCATGGCACTGCTCCTTCAGGGCAAACAAAATAATCTCGAAATTCATTTCGAATTTCATGCACATTTTCATTTATTCTCCTCGGAATGTTTTGGAGATTTATCAAAGATTGATGGTCGTCCCATTCCTTTCTCCAAGACCCAAGAATTAAATTCCCATCATCGTCATATGAATCACATGTACCATGTGGAGTGTAGTTTCTTCTGGATAAAGAATTCCTCCGTAAAAATTTGTGCAGATAGATGCATGTCAAAACCACAGCTTCCACTTTGTCCGGGTTTAATGCTATAGGTTTTAGTAGCACTTTGAATTTTGAAGATATAATCCCGAAGACATTCTCAATCACCCTTCGTGCTCTACTCAATCTATAATTGTAAATTCTTTCTGGGGACGATGCTTCTGGCGTACGACCTGCGTAAGGCTTCATCATGTAAGTCTATAGAGCAAACGCATCATTACCCACGAAAACGAAAGGAACTGACTTTGTTCTTACCGGTAATGGCTCTTCACCTGGCACATTCAACCTTTTTCTTTCCAAGTCTTCGTACGATGATGTATACTTAAACACGCCTCCATAAGAAATGCGGCCTTGACATCCAACGTCTGCATACAAAAAATTGTAGTTGGCATCTGCGACTCTAAGCAACACTATACTAAATGTCCCTTTGTAGTTGAAATATAAGCTCCCACTGTGTTCTGGTGCTACTATTTGCACACGTTTACCATCAATTGAGCCCAGGCATTGAGGGAAGTTCCATTTCCTGCAAAACTCTTCGGCTATAGCTCTCCATCTAGTTTCTGAATTCGGCTTCTGTAAACAGACCAAACAAAGAACATTTTTACGCACTTTATTACGTACTATTAAGGGTGCAATAAGATTAATATGTAACATCTTTCTTCATTGTTTTTCAGAGTAATTCCATCCCTGAAGAAGCACCACCTGACTAAGAAAATTTTCCAAATGATAAAGGCCCGCAAAACGCTCCAGCCCAATTCAAAACGCCTAATCCAAAGCGCCCGCTCCGAAGAAGTGAAGACTCGCCCGTACAGCAAGCAGTAAAATGCATGCAGTCGCTGTCGGGAGTAATTACTGCAAGGGATGAACACACGGTATTTGGGGAACATATAGTGAATAAAATGAGAAATTTCAAGAAGTCTCATATGGAAATATCCATAGCCCAGCTCTACATCCATGATATTCTTTTGCGTTTGGGAATGTGTATATATGATAATGGCAATCCGTTCTTAATCCTTCCACAATTTTTCCCTTCACAGTACCCCTCAAATTCTTCCAGTCCTTCAACATCAAACACTTCTGACAGTGATTTTGTAACGCGCTCGTTATCAAACCCCACATTGGATAGTGAATGAGTGAAGATGTTCGTTCTTTTGTAAATAGTTTCACCACCTTGTAAAAGGCAAAATTTTGTGTGTGTTCCTATGTACAATTAATAAGTTGAATAAGGCAATATTTTTATATTATTGTAATTTGTATTATTGTAATAAGACTTTTTTATATTAAATTTGTATAAAAAATATGTAGGCACGATAATTATTCAAATTTTTTGTATCCATCTATGTACAACAAGTAGTTAAAATAGAATGCAATATTTTTCGGTTCAATAAATTCTTTACACTAAAATGTTATTTTGTTATAATATTATATGTACATACCTGCACAAATCCTTTTAACGATGTTATGATGGCTTCACAAACTTCTGGAACAATTTGTGATATCGCTTATTTTGATATCCTGAAGGTGTACATGACGCTGGTGAATGAGTCACCAGTCGCCAGAAAACGCAGCATGACTGCCAACCTGAGAGAAACTGTGTGGTTTCCCGGAAATTCGTGTGCTGCTTGGCGATTTTCCCCTCAACTATTTGAACTAAATCTTCAACATCACTAGGAGTCAACCGCGTGAAATTTCGGAATCCCATGGCATCTTCCAATCTCAATTTATTTAAGAGTATTCCCGAATGCAGGTCCCTCTGATGAGACCTGTCGTGTCCACCAACGTCTTCTTTTTCTGTTTTGCGTATCAAAAATAATTACCGCGGAAGCAGCTATCAACCCACAGGCAATGTCTCCGGCCATGAGGAATGTTCCAATACTTACTCGAGACTACAGGTGTGGACGCGTGACAAAGTCTATAAATTGTTTTGCAACTTGTTCCCAACAGTCTATAAACAAAGTTCTCGATTGTATATAGACAGTCGCGCGATTTTGTCTACCAGTGTGGACATAGCTTAAGAAGTGCATTGTCGGGAATTGTACAACCCCATTATCGAATGAGCCCAAAATAATTTAAAGCAAGCAATATTTTACTTATCATAAAAAACCAGGTAGCACCAATTAAGTCATTAAAAAATAAATAATAAAAATAATTAAACAATAAACAGCAATTTGAGATCACAAAATTTGTATTATGTTATACTATAAGACCTACCTAGCTGGAAACATCGATAGAATTGCACGAAAACGCGTAAATAATTAAGCAATAAACAACAACAGTTCCAATAAAAAAAAACCAAACCCGTCCACGAAACTCAGCGAGAGATGTTGCTCCGACCGCGGTCATCGAAACACTGACCTCTGCCAACACCGTGTCATTCGTATAAACGGCGGTTAGCAGTTGAAGGAACGAGGAGGGGAAAATAACGTGCATACCAAAAAACTGTAAGAAGGACATCGTCGGGAATTGTACAACTCCAGTATCGAATGACCATCAATCAAATCGTATTCCCTTAAGACTACTAAACCAGTACTCCCCTCCCCCACAAAAGTTAGTTTCATATAACTATAAACAAAGTAAATGATTCCAGCTGTAAGAAATGCAAAGCTAAAAAATACCGAAACACCTAGAGAAGTGGGTACTGGAACGTAAAATTCTGTTTTTCTGTACATGTGGGCGCATTCGAACACAAAATTTACCCCGTTACAAGTTAGTAAAACGTATTACCAACCATTTATAATTAAAAAGATGAAAAATATAAAAATTTAATAAATAATGTTACACATTATAAAAGTAATATACATAAAAAAATACAAAAATGTAATGTGAATCAACGTAAATAGGTGGCAAGCTTGTAAAAAGTATAATTGAGAAAAATAATCGTAGATATTACAAAAATAATATATACAAAAATATTCAAAAAATGTAATGACTAAAAATATATACAAAACACGACCGATATGTTGACACCTATACAATTCGACATTACCCCAAACTAAGAGCACCGCATATAATTATTAAAAAAAAACGAGGGATTTATACAAAGGCACGTGCCGTCGAAAGAAACAAAAAAAAAAAAACGCTGAAGTGCAACAGAGGGTGAGCGACACAATGGCATACTTGTAGAGGGAGGCAGACAAGTGTTTCGGGTGCAAGGGGAGTGTGTGTGTGTGTGTGTGTAGACTACCCCAACTCCAATTGCTCAGCGAACAGGCGAGGTAACGTTCCCTTTCCCACGGTCCATATAATATAGCCACTAGGCTAAGTGTAGCAAGTAATTGAATTTATTTTAATTGAAGATCAGACCTTTCAGCACATTTGAAATTCTCCAGTAGCGCATGAGCATTCAAAACAAGAAGCACATTTACTGAGACTAATTTACAACACTTTCTTAACGCAAGTTTTCTAAAATGTTATACATACTATTAACACAACTACCATTCAAACGCTAAACGTTTCATAAGGATAAAACTGCACGTGCTACGCCTTCAAATACAGTTGCAAATTGTTAAATAAACATCGCCAAAATTACAAATTATGCTTAAAGGCCCACTTTTTCTACAAAATACAGAATATCACAATGGGAAAACATGAAAGGCTCAATATTTGACAAGTTAATCGTTAAACGTATTGAACTTCTAAAATTGAAAATTACGTAAGTTGTTCTTATCCCCACAGACGACTCTCATCTCAAAACTTAATTGTCGTTCACCCTGTGAATGAGTTCTCTCAGTAGAAATTATAAAGCTGAACTAAAATTGTTACTTGAGAGCGTCTTTATAAGTTAGACACTCCCTGTTGTCAATAAAACGGTGACGGAACAGTCAAAACTCTTATGCGACATCTAACATTATTGTGTTATTACTACTAATTTTTGGCTAGTTTCATTTAAATCTGAAAATGCTACTTCCTCTTCGTAAATGGTAATAATATTGCGAATACACCTGAGCCCTTTAAAATAATAGTTAATAAAAGTGCTGTGAAAAAACATTCTCCAAGCAAAGAAAGTAAGAAGCAGAAACCACAAAAAAGACATTTTTCGGAGTGCACGTGACGTGATTTAGTCGATGTCTACAAGCGAAATGTTTAGAAGCACGCGCACACATGTTTAGAAGCGAAACAACTTGAATTTTGTATGTCTATGGAAACAGTTAAAGGAATCTTTTATAAATAAGAAATATAAAATTGTGTTAAATAAAATAAAAGTAACAACAGCGAGTTGTGTGCGTTCTACTTACCGAATCCGACCGTTGTTCGTGAATCTCCTGTAGAAGTGATAAGAAGCCGAGAATGTAGGGTAACAACACACGCGCTAATAAGTGAAGTAAGAAAGTAAAGCATTGTGTAATAAAAAACACAATATATAAAAATACACACCGCAATCATGACTGTACTCTCCGAAGCAATCACACGTGCTGAAAGCAAACGGGCTTGTGCTGCAACACAAATAGATTCCAAACCTTCAGACGTTTGTTGATGTCCGAAAAACACATGGCCATCACGTCGTGGGAACGAGAACGAATAATCTAAACAAATGTGGAACACTATGCTGTAATCGACCCCCTGCTGAGCTAGCACGAATGTACAAACAGACTGTAGAAACAAATACACTGCTAATTAGACAACTCAGCGTGAGAAACAGAAAAATTACAGTCATATTGAAGCAACCTTTAGTAAAGTAGTTTTTAATTATATTAGTTTCGTTAGTTACGCCCGTAGAGAGAGGGAGAGAGAGAAAGAGAGAGAGAGAGAGAGAGAGAGAGAGAGAGAGAGAGAGAGAGAGAGAGAGAGAGAGAGAGCAAAAAGTGAATTAAAGCTTTAGTCTGTTACAAAGTGTTTGTATAAGGTTGTGTAATAATGTTACCATAATTATTGTATTTCAATAATTTCTAAATATCACAACGAACTAACAGCTGCGCGCGCGCAACGAGGCTACCCCTATATATTGTGTAGAGTTACTGCCTACGCCTCACGGTGAAGTATCTAGGCGTTCGGCTCGACCGGCGTCTTTGCTTCAACGCCCACGTGACTGCAACCCTCTCCAAGGCTCGCGGCGTCCGAGCCAAACTTTACCCATATCTCGCGTGCCGCAGCCCCCTGGCGCTGCGGACGAAAGTTACCTTATACCTCTTGTTTTTCCTGTCTGTGTTGACCTATGCGGCACCTTTTTGGTGGTCACTTATCTCCGCCACCAACAGGCGTAGGCTGGAAAGTTTTCAATCCAGAACCCTCCGTTCCTTGTCGGGATCTCCTTAGTTTGTTAGAAACTGTAATTCGAGGAGGTCTTCGAGTTCCTACTCTCTCTGCCTTTGTCTGGTCGTTAGCTGCGACTCTCTTTGACGCAGCTGAGACCTCTTCCTTCCCTTACTTCAGGACCATCAGCACCACGCAACCACCTCCCCCTGTCCGGGTCAAACGCCCTCGGGCGATTCTCGATGACCCGCCATAACTTTAAGTAAATTACTTAAAACAAATTGCGCATTTACCATCTGACCATGCCCCAGAATTTTCCTGCGGGGAGCGACCGACGCCTCACGGCGTCTGGACGCGGGACTGGGAACGGGTGACATCTGTGACCTGAATCCGTTCAAGCGGCAGTGCCCACTGATTGCTCAAAATTTTAAAAAATAAATAAAAAATGAAACCTTTCTCCCCCGCCTTCTCAGTTAACTGGTTGGCGGTTGTCCATTCCAGTTTTTAGGCACCTGTCGAATGAACCAGCACTAAGTCTATCCTCAGGCAGCAATTGGGCTCGACCCAGATGCTGCAGTCATGCACCGGGTGCAAGACGCCCCGCTACTACAGTGCTACATGCTACATACTACCTACGCCTCAGTGACCAGGTGGACACGCTGTTGAACACTGCTACGTTATTTGTTGTTATTAACTGTGATTGTTACAAAGTGCTCGTAGACATTGATAAAAACTAGTACTTGTTTAACCTAAAAAAAAAGCGTGTTTTATTCTAATTAGTTCATAATTATTGTATTAAAACTATTGTAATTTAAAAACTATCGTAAAAGTTACCGTATTTCCATAATTATTGTAAAATTCATGAAATATCGTATAGGATATCCCATAATTATTTAATTTCCATAATTTCTAAATATCACAACGTACTAACAGCTGCGCGCGCGCAACGATGCTAGCCCCTATATACTGCGTAGATTTACTGCCTACGCCTCAGTTAGCAGCTGGACACGTTGCTGAAAATTTGCTTAACCTAAGAAAGCGTGCTTTATTCTAATTAATTTCGTATATCTCAGAGTACAGAAACATGTCAGTATATGCAACACGTACAGTCGCATGTAACGGGAGTGTAAAGACAATAAAATATAACGACTTTGAAGACGGAGTGGACACGGTATCCGTGTTGTTGGAGAGAATGGCAGACATTATTCCGGAAGACGTTCGCGCGGAATCGCACGATATGGGGGAAAGTTGCAAGTGGTACTTTGGCCGTACGCGTCTTGTTCAAAAAACTAGTAACCGATCACAAACTGGAGCAGACGGGAGCGTTTCATTCGCGTATGCAACTCGTTTTACCCGCGGCGGCGGACGCGGAAGATGTGAACGAACAGTACAGGGAGTGCTTTGAAAAAGTGGTGGAATCGGTATCAAAGTTTACTCGCAAAAGTAGCGCATGGGTCGAAATTGGGATCGTAGCCGTCGAAGTGAACTTGTTAAAATATCGTCCACTGGCCGGATCCAGTTACATACCAACACCGAAGAAATTATTAAGTAAGAAAGCGTTAGTGAACGTGCAGAATCTACACGACGATAAATGCTTCATCTGGTCGGTCCTAGCCGGGTTACATCCGATCGCTTCCCACCCGCACCGCGTGTCTCACTACAGACAGTACGTACACGAGTTGAATATGGAGGGGATCCACTATCCGGTGTCAACGAATCAAATTAAAAAATTTGAAAAACAAAACGTAAACATTTCAGTGAACGTGTTCGGTTATGAAAGCGAAAGTAACGAGTTCGGATACAGAAAAGACGAAGTGTACCCTATTCGGATAACCGAGCACAAAGGTAGGACGCACGTGAATCTTCTATTATTAGTCAACGACGAAGGGGTCAAAGATTATTGTCTTATTAGAAACATGTCACGTCTACTGCTGGACACCACATCGAGTGCTAACAATCCGGTTTTCTTCTGTAATTACTGTTTGCAACGATTTCGCGATAAAACGGATCCGGAGGAAGCGCGGAAACGGTTGAAAGAGCACGAGATACTCTGCACGCCGCACGGAGCGCAAAAAGTCGAACTGTCAACCGGAAAATACAGTCACATGTATTTTAAAGACTACACGAAGTGTCACAGAGTACCGTACACGGTATACGCGGACTTTGAATCTTTTCTTCGCCCCGTGTCCGGTTGTACGCGCGAAGAGGACAGATCGCACTCTCAGGACATCGCGCATCACGTACCGTGCAGTTTCTGTTAAATGATCGTCGATTGGACCGGTAAAGCCGTGAAAGAACCCGTCTTGTACCGCGGCGCTACAGACGTAGTGGAGACGTTTCTCCGGACTCAGCGCGAAGACGTGAATCGACTCGAACGCGATTTCAACAGACCCCTCCGCATGACAGAAGACAACGAACGCGAGTTTCAGAAAGCCACCGCGTGTCATCTGTGCAAGAAGAGTATCGAGCGCGGCGACATGGGGGACAAAGTGCGAAACCACGATCACGTGACGGGCGAGTACCTGGGAGCCGCGCATAACGCGTGTAATTTAAACTATAACGTGCCGCAACACGTTTCCGTGTTCTTTCACAACCTGCGCGCTTACGATTGCCACCATCTCATCCAACCGTTCGGGAAATTTAAACATGAAGAAATCAAGTGTATAGCCACGACCAGCGAGCGGTACGTGTCCGTGTCCCTCTGGCCTCTCCGGTTTCTCGATTCCGCGCAGTTTATGAACACGTCGTTGGAGAAACTGGTAAAGAACATGCGAAAAGAAAATTTTAAAGTATTACGACAATGCATGCGAACGGACGGAAACAACGAAGAAGAAGAAGAAAAAGAAGAACGCGTTGAAATGCTGGTTCGGAATGTGCCGGGATTTGAATTTTCCCGGCGTGATTTGAAAAACCGTGCCGCCTAACCAAAGCTGGCTGTGTGGTCGGTGGGAGGCAAAGCTGACTTGATTAGTATGACGCGACAGTGAACGGCGACGCGATATAGGAAGCTAGCCAACTGTATGACCTAAATAGATGTCATTAAGATGATATTATTATTGGATGATATAATTGATATTAGAATTCAAATTATCTGAAAGCATATAATAAAATCAGAATTTAAACATTTGCAAGTGACTTAAATAGATGTCATTAAGAAGGTAGATATTAAAATTTAAATTGTTTCAAAGAATCACAGAAAATTTTATTGTAACTTAATGCATGTTGTTAACCCAAAAAGAGCAGTAATAAAAATTGTTACTGTTCGCATAAGTGTTTTATTGCAAGCCCTGTCACTCTGGGCTCGAGCATATTTTCGCTCCATCTAGGCCAAGCGTCTAGTTTTAAATTTTACGTAACGGCCTAACCTGGACCGTTACAAATGGTAGCAGAGCGTGGTTAACATCTACGTGTGCTGACCTGCAGGTGGCAGAACTTGCAATGTGATTTGGGAGTTAGCATAATTTTCTGGGTTGGCCACGAAAGTTGAGTAGAGGTATATAAATTTAATATTTATCACAGAAAATGAGTTAAAAATTTTTTTTATTGGTGTTTATGCCCATGGATTGTCTTACGTATGTAGAAAATGCTTGTTATTTATTGAAGATGTGTCATTACCATGGTTATTCTTAGTGTGAATTATGTTCTTTAATGTTGCAATTATTTCAGTATTTTAAATTTTATAATTAGTAAATTGTAAACCGGAGGTAACTCATATAATTCTGTGAGGTCACACACACTTAAATGTTAGTTGTCTTGTATTTTATTCAAATTGGTTATGGGGGACGTGTTGAGCCTAGTTCTCGCTTTTTATTTAAGTTATTGTGTATGAATTAAAACGGGTTCATTTAAAGTCCCATTTAAGGTTATATGGATGTTTTGTGTAGACCTGACAATTTTTTGCATGCCCCTGGTTCCGTCAGACCTTGTTGGAGTGGGGTATAACCTGTCCGACCATGTTGGGGATTGTTCCCAAATCTTGAATGGTACCATGTGATTTAATGATCTCTTTGAAGTGATTGTACTGAGGGTATTGCTTTTTAATTGTTGAGTTATTGGGTCGTGACATGGGACTTGGCCTAAACTATATATATATATATATATATATATTATAACGATTCATAATAGCGTCCTATCGGAGCGTTATATGAAAGCTATAGACGGTACGAGTGTAACGCCGTAAGAAAGGGAGAGAGCGTATAATCGCAGCCATCTCACTCTAACCACGTCACCGCTACATTAGAATCCAGTTCAAACAGGTAATTTTACTCAAAGCGAATTATCAGTTCAACCTGCGATAACTTCAAAAGTTGTAAATATACGGCAATTCTGAAAACAGCATTGTATTCAGCAAGAAAAGCTTTATAAGTAGCCACAAGCTCAGTTAATATAATTAACAATTAAAGAAGTTATACGGATGACGCACGCCAACAGGAATAACGAGAGAATTATGCTACGTAGGAATAAGGTGTTTTCACACACACACACACACACAGATAAAGACCTAAGCAACAATATTCTGTGGTCAGATCTTCGGAAACACATTTGCAAATACCTGTAATCAATCGATTTGCAAATACAGGAAGTACGATTTTGACAAGAATTTCTCTGCCGTTTGGAACCTGTCACCGCGTGTATGACCGACCTGTTTGAGATTGTCGAAACTGGAAAAACGCATGATTTATTTGTACAACCAATCAGCAGCCCGTATTTAAAACTGACGCCAGCTCAAAGCGAGGGGTAACATCACTCTTCGTTCGGTACTTAAACACACTAGACGTGTATAATTCACTTACAGAAATTTTTAAATTACACAACAGTGCAAATTTAAGTTCTAAATCGAGAAGTAGTCCGCAGTGTTGATGAATTAACAACATTTAATTAATTAATTAGTTAATTAATTAATCAATCAGCCGTGAAGGACCTGTGCTACAGAAGGCTACAGCATCTGTAATTGCCAGGGGATCTTCAACAGCATTGATCAATCCATTCTTCTGTGCAACACCATCAAAAGGAGGACCTCTACAGATTCCTATCTTCGGACAACGCATCAAACAGTAAGAAATAGATTCATTGATCAATGATATAAGCGCTAAACAAGTTAATAAAACAATTTTAAAAAGACACTAAGAAAAGCACACTTTGTATTGTAACTATAAGATTAGCTCTAAGATAGTATAAGAGTGTTGAATGGAAAGTGGTGTGTAGTATTGGACGTG
This sequence comes from Magicicada septendecula, assembly GCA_034769895.1. Classification (NCBI taxonomy): domain Eukaryota; kingdom Metazoa; phylum Arthropoda; class Insecta; order Hemiptera; family Cicadidae; genus Magicicada; species Magicicada septendecula. The sequence continues at coordinate 430,394,060 of CM068372.1, forward strand.
CAAATTATTGCAGACCTGTTCTTTAGCACTGGTTTGGGAGATAGAAATCTCTTAATCAAACCAGATAAGAGCTATAGGTCGTTTAAGCGTCTTAATCATTACTTTCCACACTCACTCAATAATTATAAGGTTAGGGTATAATTAAGTCCTACCATTAACAATCTAAAGTTTAAAAATCATTGATTAAACATTAAATATAATAATCAAGAAAATCTTAAAGAGTTATTTGTAACGATTCCCCTTGAAAACCACAATCACTGAACGAATCCTGAGAAAGAGTGTCTCCATGCGCTGAGCTAAGCTGAAACCGTGTCATTTGTATCTGGGATTTGTTCTGGCGCCCAGGTAAAGTAATATCACGGGTAAGTAACTTTTTATCTAACATCACAAATATTAGATAATTGTGTTAGACGAAAGGGAGCGTTGTAATATATATATATATAATTTTTTTTTTGAGAATGCGGTCATGGTCGAACCATGCACTCATGTTGTGGACATTGAGTCTTGGATTGTTGATCCTTGAGTTTTTTTTTATTCTCTGGATTTGGAGAATTGCTTATATAATGATTTTTAATGAATTGTATTTGTTTATCGCGTGTTGTGTATTGTATTTATTCTAATGTATTGTGTGTTGTATATTTATGGTAATTTTTGCATGTCATTGTTGTTGAGTGTTTTCCTGTTCGGTGAATTCGGGGAGCTTGCACTGCCTTTCGTCTTCACCCCTTTTCTCTTGCTTCGTTAGGGGACCCTGAAGCCACTTATAGGACGTCGAGTTTTTCCTTCTTCTGTGTCATGTATTCTCTTTTGTATGGTTTATTTGTGCCCATTCTAATCTTGTAAATTTTGGCGGCTGAGAAATGAGCAGTCCATGTAGATCTCACATCAATTTATTGTAGTTCTGATGTTTTTTCATCCGTCCTCGTTTTGGGAAAATGAGTTCCGGCATGTAGACTGTGATTTAAAAATGATCCAGAGTTTGGAGTTCGCTTGCGCTAGGAGCGGTTCTTTCCCAAGTCGTTGATGGTGCTAGGCAGCCAATGGCTTTTATATCGCGGACCTTGACCCAACAAGAGAAGAAGTCATCAGTTTATGAACTAGGGTGTTTGGCTGTGGTATACGCTCTAGATAAGTTCAGGCGTTTCTTAGAACATGGTGAGTTCCTACTTGAGACCGATAATCAGGCTCTCTCTTGGCTTCTTGCTCATCCCCGGCAACTGGGTAAAATTGGAAGATGGGTGGTAAAGATTTCATCCTTTAAATTCAAAGTGCAACACATTAGGGGTACTCAAAATGTGGTTGCTGACGCTTTGTCCCGCATGTTTTCCCAGCCCAGTGAAGTTCAACCTGAGCAACCCTGTGCTTTATTATTAGACTTTTCACTAGCATTTACTGATGTGTTACCCCATCAGTTAGATGATGAAGAGTTGGGTCCGATCATCCATAAGTTAAAAGAGGGTAACCACAGGTCCCATATTTCTTGTCCAAGGGCGTCCTGTGTTGCAAAGAAAGAAAAGGACGAATCCCTAAAATCGTGCTGCCTAGCAAGTTAGTGCCCATGGTCTTCAGCTATTACCATGATTCCCCAGTAGGTGGACATAAGGGGATTTTAAAGACCATTTCCAGTATTAGGAAACATTTTATCTGGATGGGCATGGATAGGGATATTGCGGCTAGAGTTAAGGCGTGTCATCTTTGTGGGTTAAGCAAGCCTGCCCAAAACACGAAGTTAGGTTTCTTATCATCGGATGTGGCGAGCAGACCAATGGAGAAGTTATTCATCGACTACGTGGGATCTCTCCCACGTAGCAAGTCAGGTAATTCTTAGCTTGTTTGGCTATTGCCTTTACGGCAGGCAAACGCTCGGCTAACCGTCTTAGCTCTTCAGAACAATATCTTCCAGCATTTCGGACTTCCGGCCATCATTGTCTCTGACAATGGTCCACAATTCATTTCGGGCAAATTCCGGTGAATGTGCTTCGCCAACGGTATCCAACATGTAAACACTTCCCCTTACTACCCTCAGCCGTCCCACGCGGAAAGATTCAACAGGAATCTTAGGTCTGCTCTGATTGCTTACCACGCAGAGCAACAGAATTGTTGGGACCAGAATCTTAAGTGGTTACAGTTAGCATTCAATACGGCCCTCCATGAGAGTCATAAAGCCGTTCCCTTTGAGGTGATGTTTGGATTCTCGCCCACACTTACATTGGCAAACTTGTAAAAAATTGAAGATCTTCTGCCTAATACTCCTGACATTAGGACAGCAGACAGGTGGAAAGAGGCCCAGAAGAATTTGCTTCATGCGCACGAGCATGCCCATGTTCTTTACAATTAGGGGCGAACTCCTAACCCCTTTAAGGTTGGGGATTTAGTTTACTGCCAAAGCCACCCGATCAGCTCAGTCGTGGACAAAAGAGCCGCCAAACTGTGTTATCGTTGGTCCGGTCCATACCGCATTCTAAGGTTTGTGTCACCTGTGACGGTTAAGTCGGGAGATTCCGACACTAATATAGAGAAGTTAAACACTCATATATCAAAGTTGAAGTTTTTCCATATGGCATAAGTATGTGAGTGGTGGCAGAAAGGTCGTACTGGTTAAAGTGTTAACTCTTGGGTTCTCAGTTTGCGTGTTTGGGAGGCCTTAGGAGGTCAGAGCTCTAGCGAACGTTCGCGATTCTTGCCCTTCTTATTCTTCTTCTTCTGTCTCTCGTTTCTGTATGCTGACCCTGATCAAGTCAGCATGCAGTTACCGCACACTTACACACATACACACCCAGGTATACAGGCACTCTCACAGTCCAATTCTTCCTTCTACTTGTTTCGGTTTCCTCTGAGTCTCTGTCTTCCTGAGAGCGGTAAGTTTCTGATATTCCCAAAGCAGCCAAGAGTACTGTGGCTGTCATGATGAAGTAGTTCGGAAGCTGTGAATTAAATTAAAATTAGGGGCAACCATGTTGCCCTTTTGGGGAGGAAGTGTGCCGGGATTTGAATTTTCCCAGCGTGATTTGAAAAACCGTGCCGCCTAACCAAAACTGGCTGTGTGGCCGTTGGGAGGTAAAGCTGACTTGATCAGTATGCCGCGACAGTGAACGGCGACGCGATATAGGAAGCTAGGCAACTGTACAGCTGACGCGTGATGGTCCACAATTCCCAACTTGTTGTTTGCGTACCGTGGTGGGTTCGCTGAACGTGTGGTACCGTCTCATTTCCTCTCCAACCTCCCCACAGAATGTGTCTGACGGCCAAAGGCGAGTAACTAGTCGATTTGTACCTATGTAATATCTGAATATGGTCTCGTAGTCTTTTAAAGCGCTTCAGGTAAGCTCAATTATTTGTTCTATGTTATTTAAATGATGGGTTATGTGTGATATATTTTGTGTGTGTGTGTGTGATCCTTTTCTATTGTAAATTAAAATACATGTTACTTCCGATAACTGAGAGCACGTGGCGATTTTGCATAAAAGGTAAAACGTTTGGTAGTGATTAAATTAAAGTGAATGTTTAAGAAAGAAAAAAAAAAAGGTAAAGCTATTTAAAAGTAAATGTATAAAATAAACAAATTAATAAGAGCAAGTAAAGTTGATAATACTTGTGACAGTGAGTGTAGTGTGTGTGGCTGCGAAGCTGTGACATCTCCATCTGTCTTCATCTGCAGAGCAGGATAGCACCAAGCTCCCCAAGGCGTCAGACTCAGATAATCTCCTGCTGCTCAACCCAGGATACATCGCCCCGGAAAGAACTTGGAACTTCTGGACACTTCGGCATCACCGCCAATAAGCATCACACACTCGTCTACAGGGTATTAGTTCAGCTCTTCAAAAGCACAGGTGGGAGAATTGCAGTCATTATAACGGTTACCAACTACTCCAGCGGTGTTGGGCCAAGTTTAACTGACATCTATTTCATATAAAGACAGACTCTTAAACGAGGTGTTCCAGTAGCCCAGCTATTTTCAATATAATATTGTTACGGCGGTCTACTCGATCGTCGTAGGTACAGTGGAAACAAAATAATTACAAGACACCAATTATGTCACTAATCACACCTTTAATTGTTATAGTAAAACAGTTCGTAATTAACAACACAGTGTCTACAACAAATCAAATGAAATTGTTCATACGCAATAAAATGTCCACTAATATTAAAACTCAACTGTATTACAATTATACCGTCCGAATATAAAACGCAACACTTCACTAATAACTACTTGAACGTACACCGTAATAACCCGAACCGCTCTGTAAATATATCGCACTAATACTCTCGAACCGCACAGTCAAAAATCTCGCATTGAACTGAAAACTAAGGCCGCGACGCGATGTATTTATAGTTACGCTCACACACCAGAAGCTTCCAAACTGCGTCTTTTCTCTCGCGAACTACGTAATTGCTACGGCCTTGACACAGTCCGAGCGCCCGAGCGAAGGCTGGCACAGTCGAGAAAATTCTCGCAAAATGCGTCTAGTAGCACGTACACAACACGCTTACATCGAGATCTTTTTGGCGCATTCGATAAACGCGTAGATTGTTCTGTGCTGTCGTAGCACTGCCCCCTCCTTAAGCCTGTTCGTCCCGAACTGGCAAAGCGTCTCTAATTTTGTATTTAGCCAGGCGATCTAGGTGGACGACCTTGAACTTTCGCTGTCCTTCCTGTCGAATCCGATAAACAACATCGTTAATCCTTTTTTTTTACAGTGTAGGGTCCTTCCCAGTTAGACTGAAGCTTAGGTGAGCGACCACGACGGCGCTTTGGATTGAACAACCAGACCTGATCTCCTTCTTGGAAACCCACACTATTGCTGCGAATGTCATACCGAGTTTTCATTTTATCACTGGCAATCTTGAGCCGTCCTCTTACCAAGCGATTCATTTCTCGCAGTTGGTTTTCTAATTGCGAGGAATAGTTCTTTGGCTCTTGGGACTGAGTCTCAGGTGATCCAAACATCAAGTCCCCAGGAAGACGAATCTCCCGCCCAAACACCAATTTTGCTGGAGTCATGCCGGTTGTGTCATGTACTGATGATCTTTACGCCATAAGGAATAGTGGTATACGTTGGTCCCAGTCTGTTTGGTTCTCGTCAACAACTTTCGAAAGATGCTGCTCAAGTGTCCTGTTGAATCTCTCAACCATCCCGTCCGACTGAGGATGCAGAGGCGTTGTCCTGGTCTTTCGAATTCCGAGTAGACGGCATAATTCTTTAAATACTCCTGATTCGAAATTTCTCCCTTGATCCGTATGGATTTCCATAGGGGCTCCATAACGGCAACAGAAGTTGTGAACTAACTGCTTTGCCACAGTGGTAACCTCCTGAATTGGAATTGCGTAGGCTTCCACCCACTTAGTAAAGTAGTCACCTACAACCATGATGTACCGGTTTCCATCGTCAGTAACTGGGAATGGTCCAGCAATGTCTATGGCAATGCTCTCGAAAGGTTGTCCAACGTTATACTGTCTCATTTTTCCCCTGCTTCTGGTTTGTGGGCCCTTGCTTGCAGCACATATTTCACACGTCCGAACCCATTCCTCTACGTCGTGGCGAAGATGAAGCCAATAGAATCGCTTCCGTATTTTGTCAAGGGTTTTGTTAACGCCAAGATGGCCTCCAGATGTTCCATCATGCATCTCCTTCAAAACAGACTGCACTTTACTTCGGGGAACTATCAACTGCATGACCATGTCTCGTCCATCTGCACTTTCCCAAGCCCTTTTCAGCAATCCGTTTTCTAAGGTGAGAGATTCCCATTGTGCCCAGTAGCCCTTCAGCACTTCGGAACCATGGCAGATATCTTGCCAATCCGGGCGGCGACCTTCCTCTTTTGCTGTCAAGATCGGTCCAATGTCTTCATCAGTCATCTGTTCTTGTCGACAGTCTTGTGTTGTCCAGCCATCAGCCAGGAAATCTACAGTGATGGCTTGAACATGTTCGCTTGAGTTTTGTTCTTCCTTTCTGTGGCAATGTCGGCAGTCTTCCGGGCATGGTCTTCGTGATAAGCCATCTGCATTACCGTGCAGGCGCCCCCGCCGATATTGTACCTTGAAGTTGTACTCTTGCAGACGTTCGAGCCACCTTGCCAACTGTCCTTCCGGATTTTTAAATCCCAAGAGCCATGCAAGTGCAGCATGGTCGGTACGTAGTGAAAACTCTCTCCCATAGAGGTATTTATGGAAGTGCTCCAAATCTCTGGCAATTGCCAACAACTCTCTTCTTGTAACACAATAATTTCTCTCTGGTTTAGAAAGCGTCTTGCTGTAATACGCTATTACTCGTTCTTCACCGTTCTGCACTTGAGACAAAACTGCTCCTAGACCAGTATTGCTTGCGTCTGTGTCTACGATGTACTTCCCTTCGGAAGCTGGAAAAGCGAGAATTGGCTGCGAACATAATGCAATCTTCAACGTTCTAAATGCTTGTTCACACTCTCTCGACCATTGGAAGTTTCGTTTATTTTCCGTTAGCTCATGTAGTGGTTTAGCAATAGTAACGAAGCCTTTCACAAAACGTCGGTAATAACCCCAGGAAACTCCGAACTTCGTGTTTATTCTTCGGAACTGGCCAGTCTCTTACGGTGTCTACTTTATTAGGATCCATGCTAACGCCCGCTGCCGAAACCAGATGGCCCAAATACTGTACTTCCTTCTGGAATAGAGAACACTTCTTCGGGCTCAGCTTCAGTTGTGCACCGTGAATTCTAGTTAGAACTTCCTTAAGGTTTTCCAAATGATCTTCGAAAGTCTTCCCGATCACTATGACATCGTCTAAGTAAACAAGGCAAGTTTTCCACGTCAGGCCTCGGAGTATCAGGTACATCAGTCTCTCAAATGTTGCCGGTGCATTACAGAGTCCAAATGGCATGACGTTAAATTGGAATAAGCCACTTGGGGTCGAGAAAGCGGTCTTTTCCTTGTCTTCTTGATGAAGACCCACTTGCCAATATCCACTCTTCAGGTCCAATGTGGAAAACCACTGTGCTCCGGACAACGTGTCGAGTGTATCGTCAACGCGAGGTAATGGATAGCAGTCTTTCTTGGTAACGTCATTTAACCTCCGGTAGTCTACGCAGAAACGCAATCCACCATCCTTCTTCGCTACCAGCACTACAGGGGAAGACCAAGCACTTGACGAAGGTTCAATTACTCCCTCTGTCAACATGTCCTGTACTAACCGAGACATCTCCTCTTGTTTAGATAATGGAGGCCTTCGAGGAGGTTGGCGTATCGGTGTTGTGTCCCCGGTATTGATGCGATGTTGCACAAGAGAGGTTCTTCCCAGTGACTGTCCCCGAACTGCAAAACAATCTTTGAATTCGTGTAAAAACTGTCCGAGTTCTTTTACCTCACCACTTGAGAGGTCGTTAGAAGATCTGTTCAATAATTCTTGCAGTTCCTCTGGTAATTTAGAAGTATCCGAAGAACTGGGTCTTCGTTGCGTTATTCCGGCTACCCAGGCCACAGGAGTCAATTTGCCTAGGAGCGTATTGCTTTGTAAAGTGATAGCTTGATCCAAAATATTCGCCACTCTAATAGGTACATTTCCGGTTTCGTCAGGTTTTACTAAACTTCTGGCAATTAGTATGCCCGGTGTGCTGACTACCTGGGGTTCGAATATAGAGCACTGATTGCCCCTAGTATCTACCGCAGTTCTAACCATGATGATCTTTTCGGAGTTTGGCGGAAAAGTTACGGCCACTTGGTTTATGACGTCCATCGATTTTTCTGCTGTCGTCATTGTTGATAGCATTACCTCTTCGCCTCCGATTCTCAAGACATTGTTTTTGAAGTCGACCATAAATCCGTATGCGTTCATAACGTCCACACCAAGAATTGCTTCATCCACAATGTCTGCAACAAGTACTTGATGATTAAACTCAAGTCTACCGAGGCGTAGGTGTATCTCCACTTTTCCATACACTTTTACAGGCCGTCCAGTAGCTGTCCGCAAGCTGCAAGAGCACCAGATTGGCTTGAGATCTTTCACCACGTCGGGGCGCACAATAGAAACTGTTGCGCCTGTGTCAACTGTAATCGAGGTTGGCCTTTCCTGAACAAATCCGGTAACTACCAAGCTCCCGGTGTTTTTCTGAAGCGTAGAAATTGCGTATTGTCTAGGGGCTTCGTTCCTCCAGTTAGTCAGCACACGCCCCGTTGCACCGACTATTGCTCGTTTCCCTGCTGCTGAATTCTAACCCGACAATCTCGTTGTAGATGTCCAGGTTTCCCACATCGATAACACTTCGGTCTTCCATCCTTTCTTATTTTATTCTGTGGCGCCGACCGTCGAGTCTCTGTTCCTTGTTCTTCTTCCTCATCGTCTGTGCCGTCGCGATCTTTTAGCTCGCGCACTTTATGACTTGTCCAACCAGACGCTGATTTGGCGGCCTCAAATTGCAAAGCATGTACCAGGGCGTCCGCGCTGTTCTGGTGTCTTGCCATTCGTAACACTTGCTGTAGTTCGTTATCTCGGACACCGGCAGTAAATGTCTGCATCGCAAAACGCGTTCGAAAATCTTCTGGCGCTTCAGGATAGGCCAGTCTAATTAGTCTGTCGATACTTGCTTCAAACTCTTGAAGACTTTCCCCGGAATGCTGTCGCCTTGCTCTCAACTGGGTGCAGTACACATCTCGCAAATGTTTATCACCATACCGTAATTCCAGAGCTTTTATCAACTCGGCATAGGTGTTCTGGCTGTCAGGTGGCACTTTCTGTAGTAGTTCTGCCGCGGGTCCTTTTAATGCAAGAACAAGTGAAACAGCCTTGTCTTTTTCTGTCCAATTATTTGCGCATGCAGCAGCTTCAAATTGGCGGAGGTACGTTGCCCAGTGAGTGCTTCCGTCAAAGGTTGGAGCTTTGACATGAACTGTCCCTACTGCAGGCAAAGTGACTTTCTCAGTTAACTTATTTTCTGTGTCTTTTTCTGTCTTGATCACTGGTACAGTCTGTTCAGAAATTTGTTTTGGTTGAATCTTCATGCACTGTTCGACTTCACTTTTAATTTGTTCTCTTATGTTTGCCATTGAGTTTTCTACTGCAGATATTTTATTTGACACAGATTCTTCTATAACAGATATTTTTGTAGACATCGATTCTTCAACCATCAAGACAGATTTTTCTACTTCAGCTATTTTTAATGTCATTGATTTTGTACCTCCGATATTTTAGTAACTTGTTTATTAAGCTCACCTCGTAGGAGACCCAATTCTGCTGTACTGTGTTCTTGAATCTGTTTCTGCTCCTGTATTAATGCTTTGATATCTTCCGTTTCCTGTCGTCGCCGTTCCTCTGTCTCTTTTCTTTCCTGTCTTCGTTCTTCTTTTTGTCGTCTTTCTGCTTCTTCCGCCTCCTATCTGCGTTCCTCTTTTTGTCTTTCTTCTGTTTCTAGCATTAGTGCTTTCTGACGTTCCTCAGCCTCTTCTCTTTCTTGTATTCGTTCTTCTTTTTGTCGTCTTTCTGCTTCTCCCTGTGTCTGCCGCAGCAGTGTTTGTAAAGCTTCCATCATCTGACTGGGCTCCATGTTTACTGATTAATTACGAATTACACTCGTCTTGTACAAAGCGTCCACTGTTTCCACTGTTAACCGTTCTATCCCAGTTCTGACACCACTGTTACGGCGGTCTACTCGATCGTCGTAGGTACAGTGGAAACAAAATAATTACAAGACACCAATTATGTCACTAATCACACCTTTAATTGTTATAGTAAAACAGTTCGTAATTAACAACACAGTGTCTACAACAAATCAAATGAAATTGTTCATACGCAATAAAATGTCCACTAATATTAAAACTCAACTGTATTACAATTATACCGTCCGAATATAAAACGCAACACTTCACTAATAACTACTTGAGCGTACACCGTAATAACCCGAACCGCTCTGTAAATATATCGCACTAATACTCTCGAACCGCACAGTCAAAAATCTCGCATTGAACTGAAAACTGAGGCCGCGACGCGATGTATTTATAGTTACGCTCACACACCAGAAGCTTCCAAACTGCGTCTTATCTCTCGCGAACTACGTAATTGCTACGGCCTTGACACAGTCCGAGCGCCCGAGCGAAGGCTGGCACAGTCGAGAAAATTCTCGCAAAATGCGTCTAGTAGCACGTACACAACACGCTTACATCGAGATCTTTCTGGCGCATTCGATAAACGCGTAGATTGTTCTGTGCTGTCGTAGCAATATAATAAAATTGTAATTACACATTTGCATGTAACTTAAATAAATGTGATTAAGATGATATTATTCTTAGATGATATAATTGACATTAGAGTTCAAGTTATCTGAAAGGATATAATAAAATCAGAATTTAAACATTTGCATTTGACTTAAATAGATGTCATTAAGAGGGTCGATATTAGAATTTAAATCGTTTCAAAGAGTCACAGCAAATTTTATGGTAACCTAATGCATGTTGTTAACCCAAAAAGAGCACTAATAAAAATTGTTACTGTTCACATAAGTGTTTTATTGCAAGTCCTGTCAGTCTGGGCTCCAGCACATTTTCGCTCCATCTAGGCCAAGGGTCTAGTTTTAAATTTTACCTAACGGCCTAACCTGGGCCGTTACAGGAAGGGGGTCTACCCGTACGAGTACATGACGGACGAATGTAAGTTCGACGACGCTTGTTTGCCCGCGCCAGAACACTTTTACAACCGCCTAGCCGAGACGCCCGTGTCGGACGAAGATTACGCGGAAGCGCAAAACGTTTGGACGGTGTTCGGGATGCGATCGTTAGGCGACTTTCATGACCTCTATTTGAAAACCGACGTGTTGCTGTTAGCCGACGTGTTCGAAACTTTCGCGAGACCAGCCTGCAGTACTACGAGATAGACCCGTGTAACGTTTACTCCGCGCCGGGACTCGCGTGGAACGCCATGTTGAAAATGACGGGAATTCGACACGAACTCCTTCAGGACATAGACATGCACGTGTTCGCAGAGAGCGAGGTAAGAGGGTGTACCGCGATGGTGCCCACCAGATACGCCAAGGCCAACAACCCTTACGTACCGGACTACGATCGCGAACGGGAAAACAATTACCTCCTCTACCTGAATTGTACAAACCTGTACGGCACCGCGATGAGACAACCGTTACCTCACTCTGGATTCCGATGGCTGGAACGCGAAGAAATCGACGCGTTAGATTTGAGTACGGTAGGCGCGGAAGACGAAATCGGCTACATTCTCGACGTTGATCTAGGTTATCCCCGCCGTTTACACGACTTACATTCGGACTACCCGCTGGCGCCGGAACGCACAAAAGTCGGCGAGTTGTCGGCGTACAGCAAACGATTTAATTATTTGAAGAACTTCCATTTGCCCGCCACCGGCACTGTTGAAAAACTGATTACCAGCCTCGAGGATAAGAAAAACTAAATCGTACACTACAGAACGTTACAGCTGTACCTTAAACTCGCCATGGAATTGAAAGCCGTCAATCGCGTGTTAGCGTTTCGTCAGAGCGCGTGTACGAAGCCGTTCATGGACTTCAATACGGAGAAACGGAAAGCCGCGTCAAACGATTTCGAAAAAGACTTCTTCAAACTAATGATCGGCAAATCGTTAGAAAACGTCCGGAAACGTATAGATTTTTGGGTAGTATCCAACGAGCGCGAAATGATAAAGCTGAGTGCGAGCTCGAGATTCGTGCACGCAAACGTGTATAACAAAGACTTGGTAGGCATGATGCTGAAAAAAAGAACCGTGTACCTCAACCGTCCGATGTACGTGGGATGCACCGTGTTGGACACTAGTAAATTTGTGATGTACAGTTTTCACTACGAGTTCATAGTCGCGAAGTACGGACCGCGTGTTCGATTGTGTATGACAGATACGGACTCTTTGCTGTACGATATACGCATCGATAACGTGTACGACGACATTAAGGAGAACCTACATCTTTTCGATACGCGCTTCTCCTTTTTATCGCCGTCGTCCTGCAACACCAGCAGCGAATACGACTTCGCGCGCAACCTGACGAATTCGATGATGGGTTTCGCGTGCGTCTCGTCCTTGAACGTTCCCAAGCGTTTTTTATTTACCGCGCTATAGCAAGGATGCGTCGTGGGATATTCCGACGTATCGAAAAGATGTAGGTTCTCCTTAATGTCGTCGTACACGTTATCGATGCGTATATCGTACAGCAAAGAGTCCGTATCTGTCATACACAATCGAACACGCGGTCCGTACTTCGCGACTATGAACTCGTAGTGAAAACTGTACATCACAAATTTACTAGTGTCCAACACGGTGCATCCCACGTACATCGGACGGTTGAGGTACACGGTTCTTTTTTTCAGCATCATGCCTACCAAGTCTTTGTTATACACGTTTGCGTGCACGAATCTCGAGCTCGCACTCAGCTTTATCATTTCGCGCTCGTTGGATACTACCCAAAAATCTGTACGTTTCCGGACGTTTTCTAACGATTTGCCGATCATTAGTTTGAAGAAGTCTTTTTCGAAATCGTTTGACGCGGCTTTCCGTTTCTCCGTATTGAAGTCCATGAACGGCTTCGTACACGCGCTCTGACGAAACGCTAACACGCGATTGACGGCTTTCAATTCCATGGCGAGTTTAAGGTACAGCTGCAACGTTCTGTAGTGTACGATTTAGTTTTTCTTATCCTCGAGGTTGGTAATCAGTTTTTCAACAGTGCCGGTGGCGGGCAAATGGAAGTTCTTCAAATAATTAAATCGTTTGCTGTACGCCGACAACTCGCCGACTTTTGTGCGTTCCGGCGCCAGCGGGTAGTTCGAATGTAAGTCGTGTAAACGGCGGGGATAACCTAGATCAACGTCGAGAATGTAGCCGATTTCGTCTTCCGCGCCTACCGTACTCAAATCTAACGCGTCGATTTCTTCGCGTTCTAGCCATCGGAATCCAGAGTGAGGTAACGGTTGTCTCATCGCGGTGTCGTACAGGTTTGTACAATTCAGGTAGAGGAGGTAATTGTTTTCCCGTTCGCGATCGTAGTCCGGTACGTAAGGGTTGTTGGCCTTGGCGTATCTGGTGGGCACCATCGCGGTACACCCTCTTACCTCGCTCTCTGCGAACACGTGCATGTCTATGTCCTGAAGGAGTTCGTGTCGAATTCCCGTCATTTTCAACATGGCGTTCCACGCGAGTCCCGGCGCGGAGTAAACGTTACACGGGTCTATCTCGTAGTACTGCAGGCTGGTCTCGCGAAAGTTTCGAACACGTCGGCTAACAGCAACACGTCGGTTTTCAAATAGAGGTCATGAAAGTCGCCTAACGATCGCATCCCGAACACCGTCCAAACGTTTTGCGCTTCCGCGTAATCTTCGTCCGACACGGGCGTCTCGGTTGGCGGTTGTAAAAGTGTTCTGGCGCGGGCAGAGAAGCGTCGTCGAACTTACATTCGTCCGTCATGTACTCGTACGGGTAAACCCCCTTCCTGTAACGGCCCAGGTTAGGCCGTTAGGTAAAATTTAAAACTAGACCCTTGGCCTAGATGGAGCGAAAATGTGCTGGAGCCCAGACTGACAGGACTTGCAATAAAACACTTATGTGAACAGTAACAATTTTTATTAGTGCTCTTTTTGGGTTAACAACATGCATTAGGTTACCATAAAATTTGCTGTGCTTCTTTGAAACAATTTAAATTCTAATATCGACCCTCTTAATGACATCTATTTAAGTCAAATGCAAATGTTTAAATTCTGATTTTATTATATGCTTTCAGATAACTTGAACACTAATGTAAATTATATCATCTAAGAATAATATCATCTTAATCACATTTATTTAAGTTACATGCAAATGTGTAATTACAATTTTATTATATTATATTGAAAATAGCTGGGCTACTGGAACACCTAGTGTAAGAGTCTGTCTTTATATGAAATAGATGTCAGTTAAACTTGGCCCAACACCGCTGTAGTTGTTGGTGACCGTTATAATGACTGCAATTCTCCCACCTGTGCTTTTGAAGAGCTGCACTAATACCCTGTAGACGAGTGTGTGATGCTTATTGGCGGTGATGCCGAAGTGTCCAGAAGTTCCAAGTTCTTTCCGGGGCGATGTATCCTGGGTTGAGCAGCAGGAGATTATCTGAGTCTGACGCCTTGGGGAGCTTGGTGCTATCCTGCTCTGCAGATGAAGACAGATGGAGATGTCACATCTTCGCAGCCACACACACTACACTCACTGTCACAAGTATTATCAACTTTGCTTGCTCTTATTAATTTGTTTATTTTATACATTTACTTTTAAATAGCTTTACCTTTTTTTTCTTTCTTAAACATTCACTTTAATTTAATCACTACCAAACGTTTTACCTTTTATGCAAAATTGCCACGTGCTCTCAGTTATCGGAAGTAACATGTATTTTAATTTACAATAGAAAAGGATCACACACACACACAAAATATATCACACATAACCCATCATTTAAATAACATAGAACAAATAATTGAGCTTACCTGAAGCGCTTTAAAAGACTACGAGACCATATTCAGATATTACATAGGTACAAATCGACTAGTTACTCCCCTTTGGCCGTCAGACACATTCTGTGGGGAGGTTGGAGAGGAAATGAGACGGTACCACACGTTCAGCGAACCCACCACGGTACGCAAACAAGTTGGGAATTGTCGACCATCACGCGTCAGTTGTACAGTTGGCTAGGTTCCTATATCGCGTCGCCGTTCACTGTCGCGGCATACTGATCAAGTCAGCTTTGCCTCCCAACGGCCACACAGTCAGTTTTGGTTAGGCGGCACGGTTTTTCAAATCACGCTGGGTGACTACAAGTATATTACTTTTCAACCTGATTCTTACACGAATAATTTCAGTTTCTAACAAATCTAGAAGTCCAGTTTAGATTTCTACAATAACAAGCAAGATGTTCCCCTCATATAATTTATCAGTGAATGACAATGTGTTCGAAAACAGTTATACTATATTTTCTGCGTCTACAGCCTCATTCTTATTTTTAATAGCTACAAAAAGTTTTTCAGAATATCACTTTTTAATTCATGTTCTGTTAATTGATAAAAAATTAATTATCACAAAAAAATAACGATATAGTTTCATATATTTTCTAGCTACGGTACTTATTTCGTATTTTGTCCAACAGTGAATTATTCTGTAAATTTACTGCAAACTTAGGAATGGATTTTATTCGAAACACTTTATAGTGCTAACGTGTAACAAATCTAAAATATCTTTTCTTGTTGCATACAAAAAGGAGTTTAGTACTAGACGTAAAGACGTGCATTATTGTTTCTGTATTCATCGCTTTGTGTAGTGTACGTCTTATTACTTCCGTTATTAAATCCTGCAAAAGACTGTTTGCGAGATAAAATTATGAATACAATTCTCAGTGCAGACAGCAATAACAGGTAGTCTAGTTATTACCATGAAAGGAGTACTGTTTCTTCTTCTTCACTTCACGCAGTACGCACATTGGCTGTTCCGTCTTCTCAGTATATCTCGCCCTCTTGCTCTTGCTTTTCCTACATCCTTGTTCCAAAGTGTCTATATCTATATGCTACTTTAGGTAGCCGTCTAACTTCCATTCTGTCTCGATGTTGCGACCATTCTAGATATTTCCGGATTGTATCGTTTATGGACAATACCTGTAATTCCTTCCTAATGTCCTCATTATACAAAGGATATCGCCTTATACAACCGTTTGCCTTAGAGACCTGCAGACTGCAGAATAACAAATTAAAAACTTTCAGTTACTGCTAAAAACTATCAAGTTGCGTGGGAATTACTAGAAAATAGAAACCGAAACAAACGGTTAATAGCATCAAAACATGCACAGCAGTTTGCATAATGTTTAAACGGAGCAGCTACAGGTCTCTCCAACTTTACTGGAAAATTAACAAGTAACGTAAATGCACTAGAGACCTTAAATTTAGATGTTAATCACTGCAAACTTATTTTAATGCCATTAGTTATACAAAAATTGGATAACGATAGAAGTAAATGCACTAGAGGCCTTAAATTTAGATGTTAATCACTGCGAACTTATTTTAATGCAATTAGTTATACAAATATTGGATAACGATAGAATTCACTAATGAGAATCAACACAAGACAATGCGTCGTTTTCAGCAATGGATGATTTCAGAAAATTCTTATATAAAAGTAGATAGTTATTAGAAATTCCAAGTGTATTGAAAGTTCTAAATCTACAAACATCGACCTGAAATACATTAATGTTTCAAAGCCTGCTAGTCCTAAATCTAAACAAAACTAATATGAAAAACTATTCAGTTACGCCATTCTGCATGCCAACACTCAAAACCGTATATTTTGTAAGGTACTTATTATTTACATACATGCAACGAATTAAAAAAAAAAAAATAGCACATGTGAAAGAAAACTCTTTGTCAACAAAAATAAAATGTGCTTCAATTGCTTCCTGCAAGGTCACTCAGCCCAACAATGTACTAATACTCATCGCTGAAAATATCGTAAAGATCATTCTTTCATTCATAAAAATACAGGTATTCAGGATAAACTCGCAGAACGCAAACCTAGTGTAAGCACTTTATGGCAAAGTACAAATCGCATTCTACAATCCACTGGGATTGTAGTTCAAGACTTTCAAGTTATCATACAGTCTTGCAGGGAATTACTTCATGCTGGATCTCAGGCTAATTTTGTAACAGAACGATTTACTCAACTCCTAAAAATCAAACGCTTTCATAACATACTTCCAATTCGTAGTATTAATAATGTATATTCTATAGCCAAACACAGTGTAAGCATAAATATTCATTCAAATTATGAAAACTATTCAACTTCCATTAATTGCTTTGTTCTACCATCAATCACGAACAATCTGCCTAGCTATAGCATTGATATTAATAACTGAAATATTTACAAAAATATTTAGTATGTGGATGAACATTTCAACGTACCTGTAACATAGATCTATTCATCGACTCTGGAATTTATCTACATTTTTTGAAACAAGGTCAGTTCTAGAATAGTAAAAGTTATCCAGCCATTCAAGAAACCAAACTAGATTGGATAGTTGCTGGTCGTCTACCAAATAAATTTCAACATAACATTGACTAAATTTTAACATAATTTAGAGTAGGCTAAAAAAAAAGTCAAACTGTTATTTTAGGTAACGCATGCGCTCTACCTGGGTCACCTGAGGAGCCGCCATTGATACGACATAATGATGACTCTTTTGTATATGAGAAATTTATTGTTACGCAGCGGACGTTTCTCGAACAATGGAATGTGTCTTTCTACGTGTTTTTCAGCTATCCCAGCAGAGCCCAGCTGTAATGTTTGTGTGAGTACATATTGCTAATTTGAGAAGAAAGACAATTACGTGACACTTATCATGCGTCAACAATCGATGCTATTTTAGACCGAACCGGTCCGCGCACTGTGTTCAAGGCCAGACAAGACACTGTTTCTAGTAAATTCTAGAGCGCCTGTAATACGCAGTTTGCTCGACACGTCATCCAGAAAGTGACCGATTAATCTGGTATCTCAGCGGGGTATAAATATAAATAATCCAGCGACGGTCAGTCAGTTGACGTCGGGCGATTACTCAGTGCGTTTAAATGGTGATTTATTCAAGTAAGGTTCAAAGTATTGTGGCAAAGTGTTATTGTGTTATAATTGTGTGGGACTCTATTAGTTGACATTATTATTGCATGTGCACAAATTTTGCTTTGATTATTGTACAAGTTGATTATAAAATGTATTTGTGATTAATTAAAGCTGGTGATTAGTAACTTGATTGGTGTCTGTAATTTGGTTTCCACTGTACCATACGACGATCAGTAAGACCGCCGTAACACTATTTTTAAACCATGTCGTAAGGTTTAAACTTTGACTAAGAATTATAATATGTTAGTATTCTCCTTATTTATTGCATAGAAGTGTATCGCTGATATGAGGAATGATCTAAATGATACAGATACTTCAAATATGGTTGTTTCAGCAGTAGTTGAACATATCTCGTTTACAAAGCTGAGTTGCTAAGACGACTAAAAACAACTTAGAAATTAGATTGTATTTAATCTGCTAGTGTATTCTATATTGCATTGTACAAGTCCCTACATTACAAACATTACATACAATGTATAAGTAAAGTTTTCCGGGCTGTTTGGCCGTGGTCTATGTTTTATTGTCAAACCAAACGTTTCAACAGCTCCATTGGCTGTCATCATCGGTGGAATTTAAAAGAAATCCAAGGCCTCTTGAACGCAGGTTGTTAGCGTCAGGCCCACAGTACTGCGTCAGGCCTATAGTACTGTGATTACGAGTAGGCCTACTGTGGGCCTGACGCTAACAGCTTACGTTCAGGAGGACTTGGATTTCTTTTATATTCCACTGATGATGGCAGCCATTGGAGCTGTTGAAACGTTTGGTTTGGCAATAAACCACAGACCACGGCCAAACAGCCCGGAAAACTTTACTTATACAACTGACACCGGCCGTGAAAGCCTTAGGACAATTTTATTACATACAATTTTAGTACAAAATGCATAAAACTGTGTTCATTTTAATAATATAACGCATATAATCCCCAACTAAGTAGGTAAACATTGGGTGTCTCACTTGCACGCTTCACTCTCTCGCTTCACAGGCAATTTTATTGTAGGAAAACTGCTTGTGTATATTCAGTTTTAATTAGTGGAATAAATATTTAACACAAGATTAATCTGCAGTCACAAATTTATATTATTAACACTTTAACTAAGATCACATGCATAAAATGAGAATGCTCACAAATAAAAGAGTTACGCACAATTCTCAACAACTGACAAAATCATTAAGTCAGTAGATTTACTAGATGGTGTATTTTAATGTCACCATTGAGTAACAGTCAGGAAGGTGGACGAAGATACTAAGATACTAACTTTTTGTGTATTCCAGTAAGCAAATGTTGATTCTTGTTAACAGTAAAAGGATCTGTCCAGGTAAAGTACGCTACGTTCGTACAATTATAACAATCTATAAACACGCTGGATGTGTTAATGTTTCATTTCGAGTCGCCGTCACGAAATAAACAATCTATTGTTATATTGATTAGTATTATTTCAACTTATAGTTGTTGTTTCCGACTGGTATTTTATAACAAACAACATCAAAACTATATCAAAGTAGTTTACGTGTTTTTGGTCAAAAATTTCAGGAAATTGCGTAGTACGTAATTCACCATGTAGGCTTGATTACAACAGCAATAAAGCCTATAACTTTGTGTTTGCAGGCCTATGTTGATTACACTTTTACCGTACAAATTTTTATTTTTCGCTACAAATCAAACGCTCTGCTACTGACCGTGTACACACTTTGCTCCTGCTATACACTGTATTACGAAATTTTGATTACTTCATACAGCCACTACACATTTCTGAGCACATATACTTTACTTATGAATGAATTGGTCTACGTTAAATACGTGTATGTACTGTATATTGATATTTTCATATCTAGCTATACGAATGAATTACAATATGATTTCCAAGCCATATAATGAATACAGTGGCGGCTCGTGGTTCTGACAGTTGGGGGTTCAATGTCTGAATGTTTCCACTAAGGTAAGAGCATCCCATTCCAAATAACACACGGAGTGGGTTGCAACATGAAGGCATAACTATTGACAACTTTTAGTAGGCCTAACATTAAGTTGTATTTATGCTATTTGTAAATTATTCTAAAAATATATAGGTTAGTTAAAATAAAAGGATAGTTAAATATTTCTGTTTAATATTTAAAACGGGAAGCGGCCTACCAAGTTCTTTAATTTTGATTAGAAAGAGAAGAAAATTAAAAAAAGAAATAGATTGAACAATATTCATTTTACCAAATCAATGAACTAAACACGAAAATAAGAAATACCTGAACACTTAACACACAAATATACCAGCAAACACTTTGAAGGTTATACACGCTTCGGTCAGCTTAACGTTAATATAATTATTCAATGACTACATTAAACACACTTTAATTTCGGAATACAATTATTTCTCTATTTTATTTGATTTTAAGACTTTACAGCATACATTTTCATTGGATTCTAAATGAAATAGAGAAATCTGACACAAAACTGAAGGTAAACGGATAAAAAACACAATAATGGGGAATGGCGGTACAGTATTACGAAAATGTTAAAATTCCCGGTCGTTGCGGTTCGGCCCTCGTCGGAACTATTCGTCTCTGTCGCTAACACTCGGGATTAGCGACTGTTGAATGTAATTTTGCGTATACTGATTTCCCCCTCCAAATCTGTCTACACAGTCTAGAGGTGCTGAGAGCTGCTTTGCACCTCAAGCAATAGTAGCGAACAATTCGCCTGTTACGCGAATCCATTACTATTCAGTTAACAAGATTAATCTCACAAATCTTGTTATTTAAATATGAAACCATTATCTCAACAAATTTTTAACATATTTAAATTATTTAGAGGAGAACCATTGAATCTTATGGACGAGTGCCCACTGAATAAATAGAATTTCTAGCGAGTCAAAACAAGAGCTTTTGTCATGCTTTTTGTGGCATATTTTAAGGTTTACAGTAAGTAAATTATTTGTTAAGAAACAATCATAAAATTATATTGACAAAACAGATTGCTTCACGTTTAGTAAATATTGTAATCGTATTTATAGAAAACATTTTGACTAAGAATACCTACCGAATATTATATAAAATAAAAATTATGTTAGAATGTGATGAAATAAATCAAAAGATTAATTTGTTCATTGAGACGCCTGACGAGGAGGCAATAAGTGCTACAGAGTAATCGACATAGTTGCAGTTACTAGTGGCCACCAAGGCACTGACAAGTACATGTGAGACTTTGATGGTATGTTATGCGAGTTAACTAAAATTGTGCCGGTGTTGTAGAAAAAGAAGGATCGAGAAAATAGTTTTTTATAGTTAGTTTAATATAGTTTGGATTTGTTTATGTTGTTGGTCTGTATACTCTTTCAGTTAGCAGGCTATATCGCTGTAAGTACAAGTCAGTAACAACGTATTCGGCGAGCTATTGTTGGTTGCACTTTTACTCACCATCACACCATCATGAGACGATTAATAAAAACAACGTATATGAAGAAGCTCAGATAACTATCTGAGCAAAGTTATTCTGCTAATATTCTTGATTATACTAAATACATTCTTTTGTGTATTAGAAACTATTTCTTGAACAATGTAGAAGTGTTTTCATTTTTACCGTAAAAATAGTCAAGTATAAATACCATGTACCTTTCACAACATAGTCTAGTTATATGCAAAATAAAATTACTACGTTTAGTAATGTACTTAGCCGTGGCGAGAATCGCTTAATTTATAATACAAGTTTCGAGATACCGTTACCAATGAAAATATATAGCAACGTTATTCGTTACTATCTTGATTAAGGTAAATTTGTTACAATGTTAATTGGTCGTAAAACTTTTTAAAAATTACCTTATGCATCATGAGTGAAAAAGAAGTGTGAAATTTCATAAAACAATCAGTAAACATTTTCAAACATACAATAGCTTCAGTTCTGTTTATTCGATCGCTGTGAGCGTTATTGGTATTACATACTCACCAGGGCTGTTGACGCGTGCTGTTAGTAGTTTCCATATAATTATATCCAAACACTTACTAGACACGATACAATTTATTACCGTGTAATAAAATATTCATCTACAATAACGAAATGTTTCCTTTAGGTCGTATAATAAAAACTCTTTCCAGTTAGGATGTTTTTGAACGCTGGTACACCTGTAAGAAATACAAAATCAAAAACGTAACAGAGACTGATTAACACGTAAGGATAAGAATTGTTATAGATATCAGAAATTAGAAGAGAGAAGTTCAAACGTAAATGCTTTCTGTTACATGTGTCACCTTGTGTAATAAAACAGTACTGTTGTAATTTAACTAAACGTCGAGTCCGAATATGTGTTGTTAATAGAATTTAATTTTCTCAAGACGTTTACAACAATAAAAATGTTAATTACGTTTGGCGAGTGCAATTGTCTTAGTTTCACAACAGCAATAAAAGTTTATTGTTTCCTTTGTTACTGTTGTTTTATGACCCTGTTGTATAAACGTTGTTGCCTTGCCACAGAAAACTAAGCCGTTGAAAAAATAAACACTTTTACGTATTGTACATATAATATGTTAGTTTTACATACAAACATACTTAAAAACATATAAACGCATTTGACATTGCATTGTGTGTAAAACTGTACGCGTGCAGATGTTCCTGAGAAGGTAAGTATCAAGTGGTCGATCAATGATACGATAGCCTTCATGTTGAATATTGAAGCGAGGTTAAATGTTTACTTGTTATTATTGCGGTCAAATACATCTATTTGCTTGAAGTGGTGTTCTAATTTGTTGAGAACTGTGCGCAATAGACATTTGTTTTGATTTGTGAGAATTGTTGTTTTATGAGTGCTGATTTATCTGGATGGACATATGGGCGCATAAGAGACCGTAACTGGTCAGAAGCAGAGCATTGTAGGAGACTGTAATGTTGCGTGAGGACATTAGTAGCAAACAGAGATAACTGGGAAGCAGCAAAGCGACACTGGGAACGTCAGTGTAACAGAGATAACTAGAAATTTTGTAACACGTGTTTATTTTCTCTCAATAAAATTTATTTTCTCTTTTTTCTTTGTTACATTCCTCCTCAACGTTACTTCGGTGATTGCTTTTTAGCAGCCTTCTATTATGGTAACTCTTGAGATTTTTTCTTTATACCATTATATGTTTTGCTTTTAACACATCTTCGGTTTGCCTAATGCACTTTGAAGCCTAAGTCTTCCCTTACACCCCACAGCCTAAATTCTTCTCTACAACTTCAACAGTTTTCGCGGCGTAACTTATCCAGAAAGCTCGACCCTTCTGCAATATACATTCCTTCAAAAATACCCAGACATAAAGTCCGGCGTGTCGTATTTTCCCACACAAGTCATTGTATCAGTCTGCTGTAACAGAAATTTTCATGTTGTATAATTCGAACTGACTTGTAACTGAAATATCAATTTCTGTTACTCGCATGATCACATGATCATCTGCTAACAGCACCGTATTCAATACGTTTTAGGCTCTTCTAAATCATGGAGAATTTGGAAAAGTGATAATTAGAGTTTTGAAAAACAGTGGTGGACGAAATGTAGAAATGTAGGGTCCTCGATAATGAAGTGTGTCAGAGGAGAGAAACAAGAAATGTTATAAAGCTCAATGTCAAAATAAACATCGATGGCTGGGATACTTAATTTGGACAATAAATTTGTGACTTTTGAAGTAGGGACGAAATACAGTACAGTGTTGGTACAAGATATGAAAGAGATAGGTAGGAGCCAGTGTTATACTATAGATGTTTTATTATTATATAATTGCAACAATACATATTTGCATATTAAACCAGGGTAATTTATATGTATATGTAAAATAAAGATAAACAGTTGTAAATATTTTAAAATGGTGCATACGGGAACAGACGCTAAGAATTTATTCACGGGGACCCTACGTCAGTTTGCTCAGCAACATAAAGTAGAAGCCAATCATTCCCGACGGAGGAGACTCTGCCCTACAGATGATTGAAGTGGAAACTCGGCACCAGCATCATTAATACACACTCGGCACCAGGACACAACACATATACACAAATGCCACGGTAATTCAACGGGAAAACAGGTGAAAGATGAACAATTTTTTTTTGTAAACAAAGACAAAATACATATGGGTAATGTAAATACAAAAAAATTAATAATTATTATGGCTAAAGTATGCAACTTTAATATTTGTTTTCTATAACTGTTCTATTTTATTAAATGAGTCCACAACAACTAGTATTCCTTGAATGAAAGTAAATATTATTTTGATTAAAATACTGTTAGTAAACTTCTCATGTTTATGTAAAGTACGTTTACATTGTATTTTTATATAGGACTTACAATATTTAAATTAATTATTTGAATTCAATATTTACGTCCGACACCAAAGTAACACAAACCTTGTCTTATATCTATGATCATATATGTGTTTTATTTTTGTTTGTTTGTATATTATTTACACGCGATTTACAATATGTATAATACGACTAATGCTTGTAAAACAGCTTCTTTTAAAAAGTGACATTTAATACATATTTCTTTTCTATCGTTAAAGAATTTATTTATTTATTTTTTTTATTTAATAAGTCAGTGTTTTATTAGAACTTATTCCACACCACAAAATCTTTCTCGTCTCTGCTTATATAAAATTTATTGTGCAAAAAAGGGACTTCGCGTAACGAAGACAGAAATCCGACGACCTGACTGGTAGTTTATTCAATAGCTACGTGGAATACTCTTCAGCTAGGCAATACATTTTAATGTTGCAATGTATAGGCCTGTATACTAATGTTATATATACTGTTATAGAATATATACTGTTTTATATATATATATATTGTAGTGCAGTGACGGCTGGTGGTTCCAAATTTTGGTGTTTGCAGTAGTCAGTTGAGTGGGAGGGGGAGGGAAGTTAAAAGAACACATTAAACAGGAGGCAGACGTACTAACTACATATATACATCATGCATAGTGCTTTTGTATGGAAAAATATAGAAAGTTACTGTTTTCCAATTGTTTGAGCAGTTAATTTGTGGGAAATTCCAAGCAAGTTGTGTTGAGACAGTTCATCTACTAAGCATGATACAAGCAACTGAGCATCATGTTTAGGAGGAGCAATGAAACACCAGAATCTTTCCACCAGTTTACCTTTTATTATATAACAATACACTATGACCATTTGAAGAACATAAGAACAACATCATTGGTCGCATCAGTAACTACAGCCAAATAATCCTCTTCTTGAATTTTACTCGTTATTTCTTCATGGCATATTTCTAACATTATATTTAAAAGTTCACTCTGAATGGTTTTTGAGGTGCCCTTAAATACAGATGGTTCCTCTAGATTGTGTCAAGCTCAGAACTGAAACCAATTAAGACTTGAAATACACCAGGATCTGATGACGATTGAGTCTCATCATGACCCTGCAAAGCTAATTCAAAAGCTCCACAGAAGCGGATTATTATTGTATTTAAAACGTATCAATTATTGCGTACTCTTTGTTGGGTAATACAATATTTCGTCTATATTCACTGTCTAACTGCTGTGGTGTACGTATCAAAAAGAGCAAACTAAAGGATTCTTATATGCACACTTGACGCCTGACGATTTCTTATTTATTTCGGTTAAATGATTAATATCTTTCATTCCGAATTTTGTTCAGGGGTCCTCTCCTCCAAACAATAAAAACAATAAACATGGAAAACAAAATGAAGAATTTCTTTCGTCACAACCACATTACTATTCAGTATTTTCATAATATCCTTGTTTAAATAATCGATTAAATTGTCGACCGCTTGATTTTACAATTTGATTTATTGTTAAGGGAGGCACTTGGCATCCTAGTCTATTGGTTCTTAACTTTATTTATTTTAAACTAAAAAAAAACACTATAATTTTATAAATTCAAACAATGGGTAACGTTTACCTTGAAGCAATGTAAACACTAAACCTGACACAACTTACAAATCAAGAAGGCTGTGCAGACTTCATGACACAACTAAGGATAAGCTACAACGGTACTAATGGAGCGTTGCAGAGCTTTGCAACCGCATAGCTAACATAGGGATTATAACGCACGTTGTCCTATATGTTTGTGTCGTAAGCTCTGCCATTTACTCTTTAAGTTGCAGGCGGGCTACACCACCAGCCTGCGCGCTACATTTGAATAGTACGTGAACATTGCCGCATATAGTATAATACGTTGAAATTTATGACACTTTAAACTGCTTAAACGGTGTAACAATTAACAAAACAAACAATACACACACATATAAAATATACAGGAAACCAACCACAACTGACATGGTCATACACAACACATGAAGCCATCCAACGCAACACAAACATGCGGCATTCAACCATATGCTCCATAGACTAACAAAAATACCATTAAGTAAACAAGATTATAACGAAGAACTCAAGACAATTAAATATATAGCAATAAAAACGGTTACAACCATAATTTAATAAACGAACTACACAGACACATCATAAACAAAAACAACAAAACAATAAATACTAACAACACACAACAAAATAAATACATCACACTCACATACCATAACTCCAACGCACACAAAATCGCCAACACATTCAGGAAACACAAGTAGAAAATAGCCTACAGAACAAACAATACCATCAAAAAACACATCAATGATACAAACACGGACATAGACAAATACAACAAAACGGGGGTATACAAATTAAACTGTAGTGATTGTAATAGTTTCTATATAGGCCAAACGGGAAGATCTTTTTCTTCACGTTACTCTGAACACTTAAAAGCTCTATCCACCAAAACAACATACATTCCGCGTTTGCCACACACATACACACAAAAAACCACAGCTACACCAACATAGATAATAATCTTGAGATATTACACTACTTGCCTAAAAGTTGGAAACTTAACACAGCTGAACAATATGACATTTACAAACACTACACAACACAACCAAACAACATACTTAATGACCAATTACACTTTAAATCACACCCACTCTTTGACACAATTATACATAAAACATACAATAATTCGGATCCCCACCCCAATCAACCTACCAACTAAAAAACCGTTACAAGTTCCGGACATTCTGTCTCACACCGCTGAAGAAGGTGCACATCACGTCGAAACGCGTACGGGAAAAAACAAAGTAAGTTCACAAGTGAAAGTTTAACAATCAATATTAATATAGCCTACTTAGAAAAACCAAAAGAAAAAGTGCGTGCATATGTATGGGTTTGCGCATGCGTAAGTGGAATACAAACATATATTTATTATAATCATGTTTTAAACTAACGTCTCTTGCAACTATTTAAATCAATCGCAATCTTGTCACAAAGACTATGTAACTTGAGGTTCGACATCTCAGCTTCCATGACCATAGCACTGATCTCTGTTCAGATTGCCACCTGTCTACTAGCCTACAATTCATTTCTTGCGTGTTTGTAGTCTGATGGTTGTAGACATGACTGTCTCATTCCCTAGGAGCGTCTAAAGAAAAGAGAGAAATTATTAGCAAGATTATAATATTAAATATTAATATGAAAATAGTGTAGTGGGAAAATCATAAACTGTTAATGACTCGTTGTTGACTTATTTGTACCTCATTCTTATTACGTGTGTTTGTAAAGCTGTAGACAGTTTATCTATATACTAGGATTTACAGTTGGTGCACATTTGAACCGGGACATGCAGCATCACCTCTACGAGACAAAACTGCTTATGTCAGTTTGGACATTTACATTCAAAATCCAGTGCCACATAAGGAGTGTGACACATAAACTTTTACGTTCACATATATTGATTTAATTGTTATTTAGGTGTAGCCTACTATGTATTCTGTAAACTTTGTAATAATGTTAGTATAATATCCACATATACTCTGCCACAATAGTAGTCCTACCTGTATTTCAGTTGGCGCTACCTGTATTTCCATTATTGAAAGTATTTTGTCAATGCACAGCACTACATTTTGTTAAAAAAAGTGTCTTCAGCACCGCAGTTTATCTAAGAAAATACGTAAGAATTTTTATAAATGTAGAGGAACTTTGGGGAATTGGACCAGGCACTTCTTTTGGAAGTACATTTTGTTTCCTCTAATGAAATTTATTCAATTTCAATTCAATAATAAGCCTAATCAATTATAATAAGCATTCTTTTCTGAAACATGATGTAAGCCTGTTGTAGCAAAACAAAAAATTGCTACCTTTAAAAAAAATTATAAATGCGTAGGGATATATAATTAATAGGATACTTTTATTGATTATAATAGTACATAAGCACTTAAACAAATTTGAGCGAACTGACCGTCTACACCTAATAACATATATTTTATATGTGTGTGTTAGAAAGAGAGAGAGAGAGAGAGAGAGAGAGAGAGAGAGAGAGAGAGAGAGAGAGAGAGAGAGAGAGAGAGAGTGTGTGAGTGCAAACATCTAATATTTCAATATTGTATCTGTCATTCAACTTACTGACTTTTGACTCTCCCAAAAGATTTTCCCATCTTTAGGCTCATGCGAGTTATTGCTTGATCTTTGAATGTGGCAGACTTATACAACTTAGCACTCATTGTAACAACATGTAAAATTAGGCACAGTGACAGTTATGTAGAACATGTAACACTTGTAGCCGACTTCTGATGTAAGGTAGTGTGTTATGCAGGTGTCATTTTCTCCAAGAATTACGTGATGACAAATTAAAACGCAACATCTTTTGAAAAACAATTCTGTGAAATGAGTAAAACTTTGGGGAAAATAGTATTATTGTGTATAACAGGTTTAATATTAATAGTAATAGCTTAATAATAACAGTTGCATATAATATAAGTCGACTTGTCCCTGACAATTGCAGGAATTATTATTACTGTTTCGTAGTTTTAGACGTTTTAATTCGTATTTATACTGTAGCTACAACGAGACAACGTGTAGTATTTATACTGTAGCTATAACGAGGCAACGTGTAGTATTTTAGTGGGTCAGTTGTTTTAGATTAATGGCTGGCTACACGTCTGAACTTTAACGCGATTGTTTCTGAGTTAAACTACAGTACACTGAATAACCATTGTTCAAATCTAAGTTTTAATTTAATATTCTTGTTGTTACCAGTTTTATTACTTTCCCTGTTCTCTCTACGAATTTCTTATATAATAGCCTATACCATATATAATTTATACAATTGGACATTACAATATACAGTACGGTATACAATTTGAGAGTAGTTTAGTGAAGAAAGTTGTGTTAGTGGTTATAATCACAAACAGAATTATCACTGTTACACACCACTATAGAAAAATTATTCCGTTTAGCGCTTTCAAGCTTCTCAGCTCATCGTCAGATAATTCAATTTGACAGTACAATATACAGTACGGTATATAATTTATACAGTTGCACAGTACAATATACATTACGGTATACAATATACAGTACGGTATACAATTTATACAGTTGAACAGTACAATATACAGTACGGTATACAATTTATACAATTGCACAGTACAATATACAGTACGGTATACAATTTGAGAGTAGTTTAGTGAAGAAAGTTGTATTAGTGGTTATAATCACAAAACAGAATTATCACTGTTGCACACCACTATAGAAAAATTATTCCGTTTAGCGCTTTCAAGCTTCTCAGCTCATCGTCAGATAATTCAATTTGACAGAACAATATACAGTACGATATACAATATACATTACGGTATACAATATACAGTACGGTATACAATTTATACAGTTGCACAGTACAATATACATTACGGTATACAATATACAGTACGGTATAGAATTTATACAATTGAACAGTACAATATACAGTACGGTATACAATTTATACAATTAGACAGTACGGTATACAATTGCACAGGTACAATATACAGTACGGTATACAATTTATACAATTGGACAGTAAGGTATATAGTTTATACAATTGGACAGTATAATATACAGTATATAATTTACTATAGAATTGTTCTCTTCTGGTTTTTTTTTTTTTTTTTTTTTTTTTTTTTTTTTTTTTTTTTTTTTTACCTCATCTACAATATGTCTAGTTATTGTTATAGTTAATTTGGATTGAGAAGAACATAAAACAAAGTATTCTTAACATTATCAACATCACAGAGTTCTGCCATGTTACAGTTGTCAGATAGGGTACCACTGTAGTCTCCAATCATGTGTATTCCACGTTTCAACTCGTATCTCCTCACACTAAATCCGCTTATATATTATGTGAATACATTTTAAGATTCATGTTTACATCGTGAAAGAGTAACATGTTAGCTTGTATGTATAAGAGTACAATTTACATGGTAAATCTCTATTGTCTCTATCTGTGAATCTGTAACTGTATTATCTTTAAATTTTAAAAACTTTGGTGTGCACATAACAGGTCGCTGTTTGACTGGTACGCAGCATTTGTATAAGCAGATCATCAACAGGAGTGTTAGTTTTAATAAATGATAAATTAGTATAGTTCACGTTACATGCCAATATTTTTCAAAAATTTTATAACCACTTTTACTAATGCAATCTTAGAGAAGTTCAGTTGCTTAGATATACAACTAAAACGTTTATTTACAAAAACGATTTTCTCTCACGTCTAGATTTTACGGTTAAATAAACTTGCCAATGAATTTTTAAGCTAGAGAAAATACAAATAGGAGATGAATGGGTATAACCACATTCATAATATATTCATTCATACAGCATTCTCTCTGTAGCTTATATATATATTATGGACATTTAAAATAAATTATATATGTATTTTAACATTTTAAAAAATGGATTCTTTCAAGTTTTAATACAAACTTATAGATTTTATCACCAATTAATTTAAACAGAAGTTTAATGAAGAAAGTTGTGTTAGTGGTTGAAATCACAAGCAGAATGATCACTGTTGTACACCACTATATAAAATTATCCCGATTAGCGCTTTCAAGCTTCACAGCTCATCGTCAGATCGGAATTAAACCAAAACCTGAAAAAAACCCTTCACTCACATCTCACCCCACCCTACTCACACACAACAAGCTATAATTGAATGTCCCTTCCCCAACCTCAGCCCTGTCCCACCATCTGGACAGTTACATATTTTTCTAGCGAATTCCTTGTTTCAGTGTTGTGTGTGTGTGTGTGTGTGTGTGTGTGTGTGTGTGCGCGCGTGTATGTGTGTGCATTCCTTTTAAACCTAGTCTTTCTCATCCACACAAGTGGTGTGCAACAGTGATCATTCTGCTTGTAATTAATTTAAAATTATCTGAAAGAACTAATTTTTATTAAACATTTAGTTTTTGAAATGTACAAACAAAAACGTGTTATACAGCAAGTGTAGAAAACAAAATATTGTGATATCTTTTAATGGCACAAGACATTGTTACTACTGTATATAAAAGTAATTTAGAAAACAGATTCTGCGCCACTGATATCAGGGAATATTCCTGTGTTTATTGCAGCTGACCTTCTAAAAGTGAATAACGTAGACACTTTAGTGGAAGCGAAAATAACTAACTCCTAATATACTGAAAAGCGACTGCCTGACGTTGGAAAAAAAGCGAAAGGGGTTGTAGCAGCGACCGATTGCCAAGCACATAAATAATTCCTTTAGGTCGGATTTGTAGTGGATCTCTGCGACACTGTGGCTGTAAATATAAGGGCGCAGTGTTTAGAAGAGTACAACGACAACTGGTTCAATAAAGTTGGCATGTGTTTGTCTTTCTCAACGGTATTCAGCTACTTCAGTGATTTTCAACATGGAAGTGTCTGACAGCCTGTGCCGTACTTTGTTTGGCCCGAGAACGGCAAAGCTCGGTTGCAGAGACGGGTTACCTTCTTTTAAAACGGGCGGGTTCTTGACGTCACGCAGTGCCACTGTATCGCGTCGCCGCTGTGTATGTAGACGGTTTGTTGTGGCAGCAACGAATATTCAGTAGGCCGGACAGCTGTGACCTGCGTGTGCCTGCCTTTGCAAAACTTTCTTGGGTAGACGCTACCGACAAGTCGTTCTCATTTCTGTTTATACCCTCATCAGAAAAGCTTGGTCTCGACTGACGGCACCCATCTGTTCAGACTCCGTTACTCCACTCTATGAGAAGCTAAACTACAGTCAGCTCCAGGTATGTAGTATTTTAACGTGCTTCCAAAATATTTTAACCCCAAAATATTTTTTGTTAGTGTTTCAGCTTTACTGGTAAACGATAACTTGTGTGTGCATGAGTGTTAGTCTTCAATTCGGGCACTAAAGTAAATTGGAAATTGACTTATTATGGACATGAATGTAGCGTATTAAACTGAGTAAAGTAATGCAAAATGATAATAGATATCTTACACGCAGCTGTTTTTTTTTGTGTGTTGTTAATAAGTATAGTATACATAGAAGAATCATGTCATGAATGGAACACTTAAACAAAATTAGTTTGTTAAATGAAATAAGGCACATCTGGTGGTCCGATCGATGTTAATACGAATAAGTGGTGATGTGTTTCTGGTTGCTGCTAAGCATTAGAGAGTGTGTTCTCAATTTTATAATGATGGCGTGTGTGTGCGAGCTGTGGTGAGATTATGTTCCTTATGACACCCTATACAACTCATTGCCTGTCACAGGTGCTCGAACAATGGCTAGATGGGTGTCGGGTGTAGACGTTCAGCTGTCTACCCTTCTGGCAGAGATAACACTTGAGCCATGAGATGCCGTCAGTTGGGACTCACACACACAGACACACTCGTAGAGGAACTCTGCCCCCAGGACTTATTTGTGCTACCAATACGCTACAGGTTAACCAGTGTCACGTAGTTACACCGGACGATCCAGGTGGGACCATTCTGTTTTATTTTACACTCTCTCATCTACCACTACACTGTAAATCCACAGACGCTCCCAGAAGCAGACTCATGAGGCCGCGTTTAATTTGCTCAAGTTCTGCAAAAACTCTCACGTTAAGTTCTGTGCCTACATGT
Organism: Magicicada septendecula; assembly: GCA_034769895.1. NCBI lineage: Eukaryota > Metazoa > Arthropoda > Insecta > Hemiptera > Cicadidae > Magicicada > Magicicada septendecula. The sequence continues at coordinate 430,426,584 of CM068372.1, forward strand.
GTGGACCTTATATAATTAAGTCTTATGCAACCTATTATACCTTCTTATACTATGTAAGGAAATTGCGCGCACGCACGCGCGCGCGCGCACACACACACACACACACACACACATGTATCCGCAGGAACTGCTCTAAGTTTTCCTTTTTTTAATGAGTTTAATTTATTTGAGAGTTAGTTATTTTCTGCTTGTTCATGTCATAATGTCATGGCATAATTCAGGACTGGGGGGCGGTCTGATTTCTTCACGTGTGGTAGCTTAAACTATTTTCATGATTAAATACTCGGAGGTTGCTTCATAATTATTGATGTGGTAGTTAATTAATATCTTTGAGTCTCTGGTTCTGTTGGGGGCATTTCCATTTTCGGTGTTATTTGTATTCGCATATTACGGGTGATTAACTGAGAATTACTAAGTTCGCTTTGTTATATATATATATATATATATTTGTTCATTTATTGCAAAGGGTTATGGTGAGAGGGTCGGTACAGAAATGGTGGATGTGTGTTAGATGTGTTATGTATGTGTTTGTGTGTAATTTTCAATTTGGGGGGGAATGTGTCAGAAATTATAATATGATAACACATGTGCTTACAGAATTACTCAAAAGGCTAGCCTATTTAATTTTCACTTTAAATAGCACTCAATGATTTCAATATTACCTGTGAACACAAAATTATTGTAAGAATTATCTTGGACATAGCGTGGCAGGGTGTAGACAATTTAAATTTAAGCTCAAATACCACTCACATATTATACTGTGGAGCATTATGATATGTATGTGAAGATGTATTTTTACCTTACTCATCATTTTATTCATTGCTAAATTATGCCTTGGAATATCATGTAAATGCTTGCACGCTGAATAAAGTTAACGCTTGTTTTGTTAACAGAGTTTTTCATTTGCAAGTCCTGTCATCCACTAGTGGACATGTCTGTGATTGTAGCTTGTGCCTTGCACTCTTTATGCTTCCTCTAGGTTCATTACCTAGTTTTAAATATTGTGTTTCTCCCCTTTTGCAAAAAAAGAATAAAAATAAAATAAAATGAAATAAAAAAAAATAAAAAAAAATTACTAAAACTTATAAAATAAAAGGGGGGTTTCAAGCCAACAATCGAACCCAAAAACATAACGACGGACAGTATCAGAATCGATAAATTTTGGCAGGCTACGTATAACTAATAGGAATAAGTGACACGGATTAATGTACGTATTTAACACGTTTCACTTCATGCGTTTTCACGGTACCCTTTTTAACGTCAGTAAAGTAATAAATTTGTAAGTAAAATATTCAATGTCGGTATAATTAGGCCTACATAAAATCTTCAATGTGAAAAGTGCTGCCGCCACTAGAGGAAGAATATCCATATCGTGCTGATCCGTTGCTAATCTCTGTATGTGAAGCATTGAGCACTTGGACTGCAGTAACCATCATAAGAACACTAGTTGGTGATGGTAACGCCTACAGAAACCGAATATTTTCTAAACATTTAATATTTTAAATTAAATAAAAATATCAGGAACAATTAAACAAGTATTATTAATTACAGTAATGTTAAGGAGCAATTATTTTAGCGTTAGAACTCTAAGTTTATTATTGATTCAGCGAAACGTTTTTTCAAAATACGTAAATCTTCTCTTGTAAGATAAACTATTTCGTTCTCGGCTAAAAACATATATTTTAGTAAATTGCTTTCGCCGGCCGGCAATTGGAAATCACTTTTGCAGGCAATTCACAACGGTAACTGTACGTCTTACTGGTTGTAAGACATAAGATTTTTTTTAATCTACGGAAACGTACCGTAGTTTAGAATAAGCGCATCGTGTCACATAAACACGATTTATAAGTTCCCAACTGTATCAAACATTGCTTTCGCATTAAGATTCACAGAGTTCTAACTAAAGCGTAATCGATTGCACTGTACAAAGATAATCGAATCCTTCATTTATTGCGTATTTATTCCATATTAGTAACTGAGTTTTATTTTCTGTTGTGTTTCCATTTTCTGTGTGCGTGTTTTCTCATTTGCTTTTGTGAGTTTGAATGTTAAAAACAGTTTATCTTGTGGATATGGGACATAATTTAACATAAATTTCCGTTGTTAGTATTTATTTTGTGTGTTATTATAGGCTGTGACAAAACAACGTCGCACTATTTAAATTGGTAAGTAACGTATTAAACGAGATGTTAGAGAATAAAGAATTGCGGTGATAACTGACTTGCTTTTTATGGTACTTGTGAAAGTAGGCCTGCTGTTAACAACACGTCAAAACATCACCTTGTCACTGTTGCTAACAAGGGATCAGATTAAAATACACACAGATTACATTCACAATCAACTTACAATACACACACAGATTACATTCACAGTCAGATTACAATACACACACAGATTACATTCACAATCAGATTACAATACACACACAGATTACATTCACAATCAGATTACAATACACTCACATATTACATTCACAATCAGATTACAATACACACACAGATTACATTCACAATCAGATTACAATACACACACAGATTACATTCACAATCAGATTACAATACACACACAGATTAAATTCACAATTCATCGTTGAATCTTTTTTTTCTAAACATATTTCAAAATTTCAGTTAAAAAATGAAAAGTTGTTTTACGTTTATTATGAGGAGTTATGTCTAAAAAATACCTAAAATATTTATTGACCAGTTAGAAAAATTTACGTTTTGTAAATTAAAATTCTGTTATACAATAACGTTATTTAACATTTCTACAAAAAGGGATTAACAGAGCTGTAAGTGTGACGCCATTGTATGCATTTAGATCAAAGTATCAAGTGCCTGACTGATATCTAGATACAATAGATCATACTTGTTGGTATTGTTATTTCAGACCTAGAATCTTATTTTTGTAGGCTGCGATGAGCAACAAGAAAAATTTATCTTACCTTCCTTCAAACAGTTTTAAAAGTGATAGTGATTTTCGTCTGTTCCTGTCTGATGTAGGTACCATAAATACGCACGCACGCACACGCATGCACGTACACACGCACACACACACACACACACACACACACAATGGTTTACATATATAAAATGGTTTTGCGTGTTTGCGTTTCCTGTGTCTGATAATTTTTTGTTTAAGTTTAATCAAATGACTATGGTCATTTTTTAAAACTATTTTTCAGGAGAAACTGTAGGCCTAATATAACAAACTACACAACACGCTTTGTTATCACAGTAGTTAACATTTTCAGAATCATTTCAACAGCATACAACTAAACATACCGTCATTAAAAGTAGTAAAAGTAAATACAAAACAAATAAAAAAGCAAAACACATACACGTACGTACATGTATACAAGGCATTACTGTGTCAAACAGTATCGACTGCTTGTATCTATCTTCGTGTAGGCCTAATGTCTTTTACAAAAGCGTCACAAAATCTGCGACACATTTGAGTTCTTTATCTGTTATAGGCGTAACATAAATTTCTGAACCTGTCATAGAAAGTAATAATTGTGAAACACATTACTTCTTTATGAATGTGGTGATTTATGTACAGTAGCCTAACAAGTTTGTTGTATTTACCTTGAAAACAAAATATTGTTTGCTTTCACAGCAGACAGCATGCTTACTGTATTATGAAGTTATATGGAAAGACAAAATAGATCAGTCTACTTCGAGTCAGAGATCATATCTGTTGCGATAAAACAATAGCCTGCAGCTTGAAAGTGAGACCAAATTAGTTTAATTAATAACGGTCATGGACGACCATCAGCAGAGTCTGAATAACGTAATCACGAGACAACTGTGCACATCATTCGTAGATAAATATATAAATGTTATCGTCATCCCAAGGAAATACTGCAAGTAAAAAAAAAAAAAACAGGATAACATAACATAATTTTTACTGGAATGTGAGAGAAGTATGAATGGGATGAATGGATGGTGAGGAGCTCTTGTGTTTTAAGTATTGCAGGGAGTAAAATCTGAAAGATGATACGTTTAACATGCTATGAAATGGTTAGCATTTAAAAGTGTTTAATCTGAGAACTGGCGCAAATAGTACCCATTGTAGACGGCAAAAATTGCCCCTGTATGGTGATGGCGAAAATAGTAATGACTATTGTTGGTAACAAAAGGACCATATGATGATGGCTAATGTTTTACCGTATTTTAATAACAATTGTCTGTTAATACGGTAGTGTCTTTTGTTTGTAACAAACGATACCCGACAAATCATTGCGACTGTTCTTGGTGATAAGGGGTATTGATGTCATATAGTACTGTACAGTAAGATTCATTAGACATGAATCAACCGTTTTCGTGCTAGCGGCGCATGTTACGTTATGCGCATGCGTCAGGAGAAAAACAAAACTCAGTTCCCTCCGAGTCGCTGTGGAGATTATTGTGTGCATACTTTTCAAAAAACATCAGTATTCATCAAAAGTATAGCGTTTAGTTTAATTTAGATTGTTGGTATATTTGCGGTTTGTGGAGTGAAATGTAGTCTGGTTTACCGTCGACTTCTGTGCAAAGGAAAGTCATATATAGTCAGAGTCGAAAAATAATTTATAACGTGTAAATGTTTATGAAATTTGAAGCCAAAGAAACATCAGAAAGAAAATTACAGGAACGGGTAGCTCAGGCGTGTGGTGTGTCGCTAAGTAGTGTTTTTTGAATCATTAAAGAAGCATCCGCGTATACGGGTGATACAGAAACTTTCAGCACTCCACATAATAAACGTCCAAGAAAGAAAGTAAAAACAGATATAGACGATTTTGATAAGTGTACTATTCGACGAATTATTCACGCCTGTCACACTACAGAAGGGGAAAGACCAACATTAAAAGTTATTTTAAGAATTTCACAAGAACGAACTAATTATAATTGGTGGTGTTCTAGTCTTAGACTAATTATTCGACAAATGGGATCTCGGTGGAAACGTTTAGAAAACAATAGAAAACTTTTAATAGAAGAACATAACATTATAAACCTAAGAGTTGATTTTATAAGAAAAATACGGCAGTACAGAGAAGAACGGCGGGCCATAGTGTACGCGGACGAAACCTATTTTCACAGTTCAACATGAGTTAGAAAAACGTGGACAGACAATGATAAAAGTGGCCTAAAAACTCCAATAAATAGAGGACAGCGGCTGGTTGTAGTTCATGCTGGTGGTGAAACTGGGTTTGTATCCATTGCTCTCTTAATGTTTAAATCGGGTTCCAAAAAAGGCGATTATCACAACGACATGAACTACGAAAATTATGAAAAGTGGGTGAATGAACTTGAATAAGAACAGCGTAATAGTAATAGACAATGTCCCCTACCACAATGTACAAATAAATCCACCTCCAACATCATTAACAAAAAGGCAGACATGACTAACTGGTTAGAGAACCATAACATTCCTTTTAGTCCATCTATGTTAAAACCTGAGCTCTATGCACTAATTAACAAAATAAACCAACTTACAAAACTTTTAAAATAGATGCTGTTTTGGCAAACCATAGACATTCCGTTTTACGACTTCCACCCTACCACCCGGATCTTAATCCTATCGAACTGATTTGGGCAACCGTGAAGGTGCGTGTTAAAAAAAAAAAACCGTGCATTTTTCTGTAGACAGTGTCACAAACTTAGCGAAAAAGAAATTTGATTGTATTTCTCCCGCAGACTGGAGATCAAGATGTGAGCACGTCATGAAAATTGAAAATGATTACGTGAGATCGGACCAAATAATAGTAGAATAATGGTACCATTCAAGTAGTATCCTATGATAATGGCAACAAGTGGTAGAATATGTTAATGACGATAAGTTATACCGTGACATATGTACGGTTACAAGTGGTACGGTATATTGGTTGCAATAATGGTAGGCTATCTTATGTTAACTGGAAAGCAATTCCAGCCCGAAAAATCTCCTGTAGACTATAAATTATAAATAAACCATGAAGATTGTCTACCGTTATTGCGACTGTGAAATTGTAACACAGGTATGTACAATATAGTAGGCCTACTGGTGATAGTCGACATCCGTGTAGCCTCTCAACGTTTAGTGTCAAGGTAGCGGTTTGGTGAAGAGCGGAGTAGGGATTGCTCCGGTGACGATGACCATTTCTACTCAGACATGACTAAGTTGACGTTGAGTGGTGCAACCGCTTGTAAGCTTTAACTTTATTAATAGAAACAGTAATTAAGAGGTGATTAAAGTGCTCCAGTCAATCAATTTACTTACTGTCAAAATGATTTGTGAATAAAACTTGGAGTATGAACGTTTTATACGTACTGTTCTCGTCCAACTTTACGTATTTACAGTAGCCTACGTACGTAATGTTTACAACTTCTACTTACTAAGCTAATATAATTCCATTAATGTTATTATTGTGTATACAGTATTTCACAAATGCTAATGGTGTTTGACTACCAGCACAACAAACGAAATCGGTAATTACTTAAAGTCGTGATGTCTTTGTGTGGAACTGATCCTGTACGGGCAAAAATTGTCATAGACGGTACTGTCCTGGAACAAGTTAGCAGTTTTGAATACCTGGGCTATAGTGTGTCTTATAATGCAAGCAACGACATGTTGAATAATTTGTATAAGTTCAACCGTATGTGCGAACCCTTAAGTCAGAAAGTAAAGGAACACGCCTAAAATTCTACAAGGTGATGGCTTTTCCCACACTTCTTTATGGGTCTGAGAATTGGACTTTAACGAAAGGCCAGGCCAGTCGCATCCAAGCGGCTGAATGAGATTTCTCAGGCACGTGGCAGAGTATACTCCCCATAATCATAGAAGAAACACAGATACACGGTAGGAACTGAATATTATGAGTATACTCAACAGGATCGCCCAGTATCGGCTGAATTGGTGGGAACATCTTTGCCGAATGGATGACTACCGCATCCTCAAACAACTATGGAACTATAAGCCGAGGGGACGGAGAGGTGTGGGACGTCCGAGGAAGCGCTGGAGTGACCAGCTGTAATATTTGCCTATTTGAGACCGGAACAAACCATTCTTGGTTTAAACCTTGAGGATGATGATGGTGATGATGACTTAAAGGCGTATATTTTATACTTTAAACTATTTTAACATTCTGAAAGTCATCAATTGTCTCATGTGTACCTTCCTTTTTAATGAGTCTTAATGCTTGAGTAGTTAGTTACAAACTGACGGGCTACATTTCTTTAGTAGGCATACTTAGTTATGAGATGAATTCGGAACGTTAATTAATTATCTTACCCTGTGCGGTATTGTGTGAGTAGACTTGTCTATTGCCTATCCACGCTGGGCTCAAGAGTTTAAGCGTGTGCTGGCCGTTATTAGTTGGTGACAAATGTAACAGCAGACGGCCCAGCATGTGTAGGCCTATACGATTTAGTAACTATACAGTAGGAAGGGTGATTAATGTGCAGAGCTGTTAGACCCCACCACTTACCCAGCAAACAGTGTAGTGTTTGTATTGATAACTAACTGTTTCACACTAGTGTGATTTGTAATGTACGGTAGATGAATATGGACTTTGCATTTACGTTACCTTTGAATCTATGGACTAACGTTCTCACAAGGAAAACTTTTTAAAATATAATGCACTTCAGCGTCTAAAAGTGAGGAAAACCTTTACTTAATAAAAGAAAGGAGCAGAATTGAAAGCTTTTGTTGTAGAAAATAAAATATCAGATGTATGACGTGCGGCAGTCAATTCGTATCCTAATAATTACTAGTAATCAAAATACAAAGTAATACTATAAAATATTGTTATCAAATGAATTCTAATAGAAAAATACACACTATATCTTATTTGGTCTTTGCTGCAATATAAATTTAATTAATTATATTGGAGCGCGTATACATAATGTCCTTATTCCTTGTTGTTACTAAGAGAGCGACTCATTTTATTTTTTGCTCACATTACTTTATTTCTTGTAATGACCAGGAGAGTTTATCTCTCCTTGAAAGCTACATTAAACATATATGAACTAATTAAGCTAGTGAAGACTGTTTTATAACGCTCCTTGTTAGAACACGTGATTTCAACGAAAGTCAACAAAAGCAAGCTAAACCACTAGTGTAAGTACGGTATAGGCTAGTACATGTAACAATGGGTATAGCTTCCTGTACTTTTAAATAAGTAAATGTCCTAGCTTCCTTTCATTACTAAAAATATATTGCACTCTTTAAGTCCTAGTGTACTCTACTAGGAACTGATAGTGTGTACGTAACATAATATTATACAGAAACACCTGAATGTCACCACTGGATGTGATTGGTACAGTACCCATGACTGTACAAACTTTCTTGTACATTTTAGTTACAGTAAAATTAGTTTTATATAAACATCTACTTAAGATTCTAGGCACTTAAAGTTTACGTGTTATGTATAGTTCATGTGAAATTTTTATGATTAACATTCTTCTGAGTATGCAAATTATTGTAAGAAAACAGTTGTTGGCATTACAAAGACCATTGTTATAAACACAATAAATGCTTAAGATTAACTCAGTTTTATTTAATCATTTACTCATTTACGTAATTGCCCATAAGGTTAGAATAGGTTACACAAAGTTTACACTGTAATGAGTTGCATCTTGTGTCTTGTAAGTCACTCGGTGGTTGTTTTTAACACGCGTAGTTCGTCTTGTTTCAACATTCCGCCTCAACACAACCAACATTTAGTCCGCATATTGCTTTACCATGATATCTAAAAATGTATTATTTTACATAGAGTCCTAATCTGGTACAAAACATCTATAATTAAGAAATACAATTGCATGCTAACCTGGGCAAATAGGAAGGCGTTGTTTAGGGTGACGTTTGCATAACGAACCGTACCTACTGTCGGTATGCAATATAAGCCCTAACAAAAACACTAGAGAACGGTTACCAATTCAGACAATTTTAAATTCAATTTATACTATGTAAAATAGAACAAACAGACTGAAATTGTTTGCTGTCACATGATATCGTGCCTGGTGCTGCCATACATCTGAAAATATGGCTACCGACATGACGTTCAATAAATTGAAACAAAATAGACCTTTGATTTACGAACTAAATATGAATATGGAGATTAATACGAGGCCTCCTTGTATAAGAGGAACATTTTTAACGTTTTTACATTTTTTTTAACGGAACGTTTACGTCAAAAGCTCTGCAGTTATTTCGTAATTGAAGTTGGTGTTTTATATTAATTTTGGATTTGTTGTTTGATTAATAATTTTGATAAAGTTGGTTATGTAGATAATAAATTATCTTTTATTTAAAAATTTTCAGTTAAAAGTTTTGTTGTTTTTACTGTATGACTGAAAATTTTAATCAGCATTTATGGGAAGAAAAGCAATTCACTAACGCTTGATTTTCAACATTTATGGTATTTATTATTACATTATATATAATTTACTATTTATTATACATAATGTATGAGCGCATGATTTTGTGTTTTTGGGTTATGTTATATTTGTTATTACTTTTTCTTTTCCACTGAAATTTAGAGTCACTCCCATAGTCTGCACAAAGAATAAAAGACTGCAATTGTTGTATATATTATAGCAAGGAAAAGATACTATTGTGACTTTTGTTGTTTCGTTTAATGTTAGCGTATATTGTTGTACAGAATATAAGTGTGAGTTAGCGTGGTTGTGTGCATATGTGTGTGCAGAGTATTGAAAGCAAAACTGTTTAAATAGATTTAGCAGAAAATGTTTGTGCATAACTGGAAATCTGTCTTGTGATGCCGGTTTATCGTACCTGGTTACGAAGCGTGGAGTCACGTATGGCAATAACGTGGCGTGGAGTCACGTTCATTGGATAATAAATGGCAAATTGGCTGCCATCCAATATTCGTTGTTATTGGATTTGGAGTTGTGTTTCACTTTCGTTATACTTCGTTTCAAATACATAAAGAAAGAAATTCGAAATTTACGATAACGTCTCCGAGTAATTACATTTACCTTATATATACCATTCTAGTCTATAGGTTGAGTCACGTCCACTACTGTTTGTTAATCCAATAAAGTTGAAGCAATAGAATATTTTGCCCAAAGATTTAAAATAAAATGATTATGACTTCATACCGTAATCGGCTGCTTACCTTTAGAATTTGGTTCACAACCTATAGAATTCTACGTGTAGGTCTCACTCTCGTCGTTATAAAATAATAATCTTTTCCATGTGTGTTTTGTCTCAGATAGTAATCCAAACGTGAGCTCTTTAAACTAAGTTGCTACTATATTGTCAGACAGATGGCTGTTACTTCCTGCGTGAGCTATTTTGGGTCTCATTAGATACTTAAGACGAGACGTGACAGATACCTTTATGCTTAGGTTTGTTAAACTTTTCTTTAATGTTATATTATCATTCTCACTAACCACAATTTCTGAAAACCTGTGCCGGGGTTTGAATTTTCCCGGCGCGGTTTGAATGCGATCAGTGCCGCCAACGCGCCTGGCAGCTTTGCTCGCCACAGCTACCTCGATTTTTAAGATGTGATTGCCAAGGCCGTGTCTGCGCGCAATCTAGCAGGCCTAGTCAACTGTATCAGCTGTTCCTTGTACGTTGTTAATAAGGAAGTTACCAAAGGTTATGATCGGCAAATCGGAACAGGTCGCTTTCACGCAGGATAGTGGGGCCGTCTAATGCAGGCCTTGTTCTCATTCTTTTTTCAACCTTCAAGGAGAGTGTCCGATAGTCTGACGGCCCAGGGTTAAAAGCAGATCTTTTTACATGAGGTCGTACTCCAGTAAAGGTTTTCAGGGTTCCCGCACCAGGCGGGAGAAAGGGAAGCAGCGGTAGTAACATCAACACCTGTCACTATCCGCAGAACAATGCACCAGGATTCTCCCCGAAGCCGTCAGGCCCAGGAATACTCATCCAACAGAACACCGAAGGACCCACATCTGCCCGGAATGAGACTCGCTGGAGATTCACCACTCTGAGGACAGTCTGCAGCACTCATGGCACACTGGTTAGCGTGGTACCATTTGAGTTCTTCAACAAAAGTACAGGTTGAACAGGCACAGGGGGTTCTAATTATTACCCCTCAGTCAACATCAACTCAATAGACTGGCCCCCTGGTGTTCACGTTAAACATCTTGTTAATGCTCTTAAAGAAAATGGTACAAGAACTCCAGCTGTTTAAAAAACTTGTAAGTGAATATTTTGTAATAATGTAAATTAATGTTCTTAAAGAAAATGGTACACGATTATAACAGTGTGTCACATGTTAGCACTAATAAAAATTGTAACTTGTTACAAGAGTGTTGGTTGCAAATCCTGTCACTCTGTTTGGGCTCCAGCACACTTTTCGCTTCCTCTAGGCCAAGTAGCCTAGTTATTAAATTTTGCGTAACGGCCTAAGTGGCCGTCACAAACCGTTTTCTGTTGTTTTATCTTGTAACGGCCGGCACCATTAACGCCGCTTGTATTTTTTCCAGTCTTTTTGACCAGCCACTTTCAGGCCACGATAATTTGGTAATATAATTTGTCAACTACAGGACGATGTGTAAAGTACAAAACTGCCGTGTAATCTACTCGTAATATACGGAATGTCGATCATGAAGAACAAAGCAGCATACTGCGAGACGATAGTAACAATAGAGTGCATTGTGATGTCGTATAGTCTTATGTCGTGGTGGACGAGGTGTGTTCAAATAACCGAACTTGCGAAATAAAATTTTAATAATGTAATCACAGTTTTATTCAGGCTTGTTCCCTTCAAAGAAGTCTCCTCTGCTTGTAGTACATTCTTCCCAACGTTTCTGTCATTTCTGGAATATCTCTTGGAACGCGTTTTGGAAAAAGCGTGCAGCTGTCGTAATATATTTTCGTAAATGTCATTTATGGTTTATAAAAGACGTCCGTTTATGATAGACTTCCATTCTGGAAACAAGAAAATGTTTTCTGGGGCTAAGTGTGAATAGTACGGTGGGTGGGGCAGTCTGGTGTTTAGATAAGGTGTGAAGCATGAGCTAGGGGGTTATGGTGGTGGCCTTCACATCCAACTATGGTTTCCCCATAACTTAGGCCTCTGCTTGTATATTGTACCTGTTTCGACACAATAACCCTAAACATAAGTCTCATCTCGATTTATGATAGGCCTATTGTTACGACGGTCTACTGATCGTCGTTTGGTACAGTGCAAAACAAAATACAAGACATCAATTAAGTCACTAAACCAGCTTTAATTATCAGAATTAACAGGTCGTAATTAACAAGATAGTCTCTTACAAGAAATCAAATAAAGATCGTTTACACGCAATAACAATGTCAACTAATAGAGTTTCGCACAATTATAAAACACATAACACTTCGCCACAATACTTTGAACCGCACTGGAATAAATCGCCACTTAATCTGAACTAAGCGTCGCTGAGTGCTTGTATTTATACCCCACTGAGATTCCAGAATAATCCATACTACGCGTCAACAACGCTACTAGAAAACACTAGAGCGTAATTGGTTTCCGCCTTGAACACAGTGTGCGCGGGCTGGTGACAGTCTAGAATAAAAAGTCAGATACATTTATCCCCCCCCCACACACACACTTACATAGAATTCACATTGTTTCTTTTATTTTTCAGGAGACTCCCAAACAAGTGATTTTTTGTAAGTTTTAGAAACGTATATGCATGTAAAATAAAATTAATTCACACACACACACACACACACACACACACACACACACACACACACACACACACACACACACACACACACACACACACACACACACACACACACACACACACACACACACACACACACACACACACACACACACACACACACACACACACACACACACACACACACACACACACACACACACACACACACACACACACACACACACACACACACACACACACACACACACACACACACACACACACACACACACACACACACACACACACACACACACACACACACACACACACACACACACACACACACACACACACACACACACACACACGCACGCACGCACGCACGCACGCACGCACGCACGCACGCACGCACGCACGCACGCACGCACACACACACACACACACACACGCACACACGCACGCACGCACGCACGCACGCACGCACGCACGCACGCACGCACGCGCACACACACACACACACAAGCGCGCCTATGAATGTAAATGAAATGTGTGTGTGTGTGTGTGTAGCATGACAAAATTATTTTATTATTTTAGAACGTAAGTCTACAGCACAGATAAGAACACATAAATATTACAAGCAAAAGTCACGTTATAATGATACCTTAATTTTATTTATTATATAAAAGCAGTAAATTGGTATGAAACCAACAAAACACTGACGTGTCTGATTCTGCACTGATATAACAATCAAGTTTTCTGATTGGGATATGATAGAGTTTTCGTGTACTTCATAAGTAGCCTACTAGTACAGCTTCTGACTTCACAGATTTTCCTTTGTCTAAAAAATTCAGCCATAGTTAAAGTGGTTTTACGCTAATTTGATTTTTCAAAGAAAACCACTAGCGAACACAAGTCACTGATTAATGATATGGCCAGTAGGATCGTTTTATCACAACGTGATTGATGATCGTAAAGGACCAAAATCGCACGTGATACAATGTAGTTTCCTTACATTACAAAACGTTTAATACCAATATTTTAATCTATGTTTTAAATTTCTGTGACAACTGAAATATGGTATTAAGAGTTATTAATATTACTTTCTATTGCAAAGGGTAAAAAGTTTTTTATTAGATATATCTCATGGAAAAAATTGTATTAGTTATAATGAAAGTACACGACTTTTGACGTCCACAGAATTTCCGTTTCCTTTTTATATCTTAAAATATGTGTTATCTCCCGACGTCGTGATCAACATATAGTAAAGTGAATTTTAAGTAATGGCTGAATTATCAACTTATAAAGAAGATCTAGGCCTATATTATGCAAAATTAAGCCTGTTAATTTCACGGTATATCAAATCGTGATGTATAGTAAGGCTGAGACCTTAAAAAGTCATTACTCAGCATTCACTGAGATTCAGGTGATTGCTGAAGAACAGTAGTAGTCACTTGCAGATTAAATGATCGATTGTGCAATAAAACAAACCAAACAGTCACAGTGGCTGCAAGTTGACGTGGGGCTTGGCACAGTTATGTCAAATCTAACACCAGGGACAAGGTCCGAGCAATCAGTCATGGTCTGTTGCTTCTGCTGCTAACAGCATAATGTATGTGTGTGTGTGTGTGTGTGTGTGTTTATTTATTTTCCACATTATTATTAGTTATATTTACCGAATATAAGTACAATTACAAATCAGAAACTTTTGTTAGACAAATAACAAAACGAAAAAATATTATGAAAATAAATGTCCAGTAAAATTTTAATTCAACAGGCAAAAGATTCAGTAAACCAAATAGACTTAAAAAGAACAATTTTAATTCAACAGGCAAAAGATTCAGTAAACCAAATGGACTTAAAAAGAACAATTGTAATTCAACAGGCAAAAGATTCAGTAAACCAAATAGACTTAAAAAGAACAATTTTAATTCAACGGGCAAAAGATTCAGTAAACCAAATAGACTTAAAAAGAACAATTTTAAGAAAGGAGATATATGACACTCATAAAACTTTTACCAAACTACGCATCTTTAATACAAATGTCAAGTCGGTACTGCTCTATGGGTGTGAAACTTGGAAGACTAACAAACAACTGATTAGCAGACTCCAAACATTCGTGAACAGAAGTTTGCGGAATATCCTGAGGATATGGTGGCCACAAGTTATCTCCAATGAAGAGCTGTGGAGAAGAACTCATCAAACACCCATTGACATTGAGATGCGTCGTAGGAAATGGAAGTGGATTGGGCATACATTACGACGAGATGGAGACAACATAGCAAGACAAGCCCTGGAATGGAACCCACAAGGTAGCAGGAGAAGAGGCAGACCAAGGAACACATGGAGGAGGAGTGTAATAGCGGAAGGGATGGAGAAAGGAGGGAAGACCTGGCCCGAGATCAAGACGATGGCGCGGAACAGAGTCCGGTGGTGGAAGTTCATTGATGCCCTATGCTCCACTTAGGAGATGCAGGAATAATGAAATGAAATGAATAAAACTTTTACTACAAGCGTAATAAAATCACAAAACTAGCGTAGATAAACATCACAAAACAACACTCTGCACACAACAACGCTGCCCAGGTTGATTTAACTGTTCTTTACGTGACAGGTTTTCTGCTGAATGTTACACGGTTGTGCATGAAATTTTAAAGTGTACTTCGTCTTAACAAACAGTTTTACAAATATGCCATCAAGTTCACTGTCTTCATTTAAAGTTATTTCGCAGAATTACAAATGTTCGCCCCCTAATAATCGAGACACTAATCTAGTCCGATGTATTTTAAAACTTAAGTGTTTCATCAGTGGTCCCAAAGACCTGCTTTCAAAGAACAACTCAGTAGAAGCTGTCTTTATTATTTTTGTAGATCTAAATAAATATTTGACCAAAAACATTTTATTTTTACAAATAGTAAAAGTGATTACTAGACCATTCTTTTGGTCACAAATTGATTCAGTGTGATAAAATTTAACACATATTCTGTAAATGATTAGTCTACTAGGTGGAGATGCATCACATTTTTCCAGCACACTTTCAGAATTCTTTCTCTTCCGGTACTGTTTCAAAATCAGCTTTCGTTGATTGTTGGTTAAATTACCAGCCATTACATCAGGAAAGTGATTTAACACAATATTTATAAAATAATATTTACATAAAACAACAATATGGAACAACAATAATATATCATGAAACCTGCCTGTAAAAGTGCTTCCAGCACACACACACACACACACACACACACACACACACACACACACACACACACACACACACACACACACACACACACACACACACACACACACACACACACACACACACACACACACACACACACACACACACACACACACACACACACACACACACACACACACACACACACACACACACACACACACACACACACACACACACACACACACACACACACACACACACACACACACACACACACACACACACACACACACACACACACATTATATTATGGTTTTTGTATAAATAATTCATCTGTAACCAACAGACGAAACGAAGACTAACGTAGAAACACTGATGCTTATGAAGGTACTGAAAAAATATTTAAAAAGCAGAGACTGTGTGTGTGTGTGTGTGTGTGTGTGTGTGTGTGTGAGAGAGAGAGAGAGAGAGAGAGAGAGAGAGAGAGAGAGAGAGAGAGAGAGAGAGAGAGACTAGACAGCAGACAGAGGTGGAAAGTAACAAGTGATTTCGTATTTTAGTGTACTTAGTAATTACTCCAAGTTACTTCAAAGCCACTTGTAAAAGCTGGCTCACACGTGAGCTTTTATATAAAAGTTGTGACTAAGTAATTCAGAAGCCTGTTAAAACGGTCTTGCTTGATGCTTGTCTTGCTGGTAAAACTGACACAGTACCAGTCAAGCGATATGCCTACTGTAATTCAGTATTATGTGAATGCAGTGTTTAGAACTAAACCCAGAAACGTGTTGTTTGCTAGTCTGACCAAAGGATAGGCCTATAAACGCGACAAAAGTATACAAACTGACCGTATAACTTTACATAAGTTTACATTCAGTAAAACGATCTTGTTTAATACTTCGTAGACGTAAACGTGCTTCTCTAAACAGATACCATCATTATTATTAAGGAAGTGCTTTGATACACATACCCGGTATCAAAGTTTAGACTGGATAAGTCTCTTCCGCTCATCGATCTTCCATCGACGTTTTTCTGTTCAACTCAATGTGGACAAGACTTAACCCACTGCGAACTCATTTTAACGTAATACGTAATTCATTGTCCTACATTATTACTTTTTATGAACTCTGTTCGAGAATTTTTTAATACGCATGTATGCAAGATGTATTATATACCCTAACATCTCTCATTTAATTTGTTTACTCTTTTATTTATGTATTTATTGTAATTTTGAAAATGATAAAATGCAGCTTCCTGACGAAGGTTAACTTTTCAAATACTTAATACAAGTAACATTAATTGATGTAATAATACATACATAATACAGACAGTAACAATTAATCGATGTTAAGCAACAAAAAATAAAATAAAATAAAATAAAATAAATATTATATATAAATTATATATTTTATATGTATTTATTATTGTTTTTGGAGGACACTATTAAAATGATAGTAATCTGTTTAGAGTTTTTTCAGACATCTGACATTTAAATAGAAGATTTTTATCTTCAATTTCTTCCTGAACGTACACTTGTGAATAAGGAAATTCCATGCCTAAACACTGATGGATTCTGAATTTTTAATTAAATTTAGTTGTCTACGTATTGTTATTCACTACGCAATCTTGTAATGTTTTCAAATCTCTTTCAATTCTCTGTTTCACTTGAATCTGATTAGTTGGCAGGGCGTCATCTACTTCTGTTTCAGAAAAGTCTCACTTGTTTTATTTATTTCTGAGTATCTTGTTACTCCTACGTTGTTTGTAAATTGCTTTGCAAAATCCAGCTGAATCTTGCCAATGGATTTTCATGTTGGCTATTAATAGTTACAAAAACCGTTGTTTCCAATTACGTTGTCTATACACCAGAGTCGTCTGTTTCTCAGAAACTCTAATAAACATCTTCTGTTTGGTTTCTCTTGGTTTGTGACTTTACCCAGTTTATTTTTACTGTGTCTTCATAACCAGGTCTCACAAGCTTTCAAGGATTACAGTCCTTTTATTCATAGCGACCACATATTCGACTCATAGTATGCTCCATATATGATGCTTGACTACTACTACCTAAAAAAACGGTTAGAAGTACAATAACTTTGTTAAATAACTAATAAATGCATAAAAGTTAAAACCTAACTTGTAAAGAATTTAATTCTGAGAAAAATGGTGTAAATAAAGTAAATAAAAATCAACAAAAAATTCCAATTGTTTCCAATTTTCCAAACGTGTTTTTAGGCAAAGATTTTTCTGTTTTACGTCGGATATCATGAAACTTATGGGAGATACAGTTCTGCGACCTATTTTATTTTTCAGGTCATAAACCATAAGAAACAACAGAATTCGCCCCTTAATTTACCTTCCCAGATTTTCAGAAAGTCTTCATTTACCCGGGGGAACCGAAACCCGGGCGAAATCTTTCGCTAGCTGTAACTCGCTTACAAAGCGTTTCCGGACATATGTTTATATGAACTAAAAAAAGTTCTTTTACACTATAGAACCATTTCTCAAATTATTTCCCTCTCCTCCCGGGCCACCCTGTATATGTATTTTATAATATGAAATCGTATAGTCTATAACTTAGGCTGTAAGTGAATATGTTCTAATAGATTAGTAATAACTGATTTGATGTAGATAGTTTAAATTTAGATGAGCCTAATCTTGTATATTTTTTGATACAAATATATTTTGAATATTTCGTAATTCCCGTACCGCGCGTGAGTATTTTCTTGTTTTCGCACAGTCCGGTTACATGTAGACTACTATTATAGTATAACGGTGACATCACAGCGATGTCACTGCTGCGCTAACTGGTCAGTTTGCTTATCTCAGCTCTGCCAGCAAACGGCTCCAAGTGATGATATGTAGATTTGTTGGGTACGTTAACCTCAACTTCACCATGAAAAAAAAACGAAAACGGATACCTTAACTTTCTGTAGGCCTATATTAGGTATAGACTAAAATGATCGTTTTATAACCGGTATATTTATAGTCAGCTGCTGCCCAACGTTCTCTCAGTCTTGTCTTGTTGGCAAGGTCGGTTTTCAGATCATCTCTTATCCCGCATCTCTGTCGTAAGGCTCGAAGAGTAGAGCACTCCTCTTTGTCTGTGAGTCCTCTACCGGCCTGTTTGTTCAGGTTGTAGCAGATGCCAGGTTTGTATGTCCCTGCTCACGTCGTCTACGTTGTCATCGGCCGATACTCTCTATTACAGCTCGCAGTTCGGTACGTGAGGTTTGCTGCTACGAAGTATTACTACCATCGTCATCGTATCGTCACTAATTCTTTATTTACATAGTTCTAAAGATTTTCCAAGTACTTAATTCACAAGTTAGACGCATAAAAGTGAAAATTTTGTTTTAATGACATTAACAAGCTTCTTCAAAAATGAATTTTAGTCGAGGCTTAAAATTGTGTACACCGATTACAGTGCACAATAAAAACGCTTTTCTATGCGCTTTGTTAATGCTTTTCGCGCTGCTGCAGTTTCTTCTTGACATTTTGCTGACCTCTGAATTTCACTATACAAGTTTTGGACATACCCTTCATTATATTAAATTGTTCCAATATTTTAATAGTTTTCTTGCAACAAATAAACGTGTAGAATCATTCATCGCCGTGTTTTCCTGCCGTGTATGTTTTATTCGAGAATTATAATGCTTTTTGGAAAATGTGCGTTTGGATAACGGCTCTATCGACTTTGAGGAAATAAGGCTCAATCAATTATTTTCACCGTCGCGAGCATCAGAGCCATATACTGTCTTGGAAAAATAAAACAGCGGACATTGGAAACCCAGATGTCAACACAAAATAATTTTAAAATTTTCAAGTCATTCGATTCGGCTTGAGCTCGCCAATTAGTGACCATTATGCTGAAGCGTTCCCTTAAATCGTTTCAACTAATGATATTAATATATGCAAGAGAAACCATACTCACGAATAATAGGATCCGCCGCTTTGACCACAAACGAGACACGTTATTATGATTTACACTTTACACTCTCTCTAGGTCAAAGATCAAAGAGGTATTAATTAATTATGTTCTACATAACATGAACATGGACAATGAATATTTTAGCTCACTCCTATGTAAGCGTTTATTGATTCTTTCGCATTTCTTTATGCATTAGTTATGCAATCTTAGCAGTACATTATACTTTTCTCACTGCTGCGTACTCTTGATCGGATATACCTGTAAAGAACAAATACAACAAAACTTAATCTTCACAGCAGTACATAGGCAAGGTGCCTATTCCGGCTTCAAAGATCCTCCAGCCATTTCTTCCTGGGGCTACCCACACACCTATTTCCTATAGGTTTGTATTTTCAGACTTATTTGGACAGTATAGAATCTTCAATTCTTTCTAAGAGTTCTTTCCACCGTTGTTTGTAACCCCACATAACTTACCCGCCTACAGGCTGGCACCTCATAACTGGGAAATTAAATTAAAATACTCACAACTTTCAAAGAATACAGCCGGGCGACAAAACTTTTGTAGTAAGTTATGCATTTCAAAAAACCGTTTCTGTTAATTTTTATTGCTCTATTGTCTTGCTTGAATTCGGATATTTGTTTAAATCAAAGAGTTTGGAATACGTAAGATGAAAATAATCCTAGTTAAAATGAATTTGACGGAACTAAATCTACAGTAAACAAGTAAGACATAAGCTTGGAATATTTTAAAATATAAAGACTACTCAAACAAGGGATACGTTGGAAAGTTTTTGTTTTCGACATTGAAAACGTCATAAGATGTACAGAAAGTTATAAACCGAGAAAGGAATGTGTGTACTAAAATGCTTCAGTGTCTCGCTATTTGTTGAATAAATCCTTGACTTCCATTTCATTCATTTTGTTTAATTCCGATATTTGTTTAAATCAAAGAGTTTGGAATACGTAAGCTGAACTGAACTTAACCTTGACTTCCCTTAGAAGGATATAATGATGTGAAGGGCGTGAAGATGGAACATCTCTAGAAGCAGACATGTTTAGCTCTGTTCAGCTCAGAGCCTTCGCTGAAATCATTTTTATTTAAATTTTTCAATATTCAGCTTTGTAAATGTCCACAATTTAAGTTTATGGCATTCATAAGACTAACAACAATACGCATCGGACAATGGCTAGATATATTGTGGAATTATTGCCAGAAAGTTTTAACGCCTTTTTTTGAAGAGGAGAAAATATTATCAGATTGGGGTGTAGTTGGTACCAGAGCTCAGTAAAGAAAATAAACAAGAACGAGTGCCAGATTATAGAGAGATAAGTGTCACTAGTTCAATGAGACGGTTACATGCCGACATCTTAAGAGTCTAGGATTACATCGGAGTCTAAGCGTATAAAACAATAAAAAGTTTCCTCGTGGGAGGCCATCATGTTTGAATAAGATATTTACTTTACAGAAAATATAGAAAAGCGGAAACCTACTTATCTAACCTTCATACATCTCAAAAAAGCCTACTACACCGTATCTTTGATAAAGGTTTGGGCGGAGTTCGTCAATGTAAAATTTTACAAAAATTCTCAGAGTGCTGTGATGTTAGTAAACAAAGTTTTAAAATTGGTTACTAATATACTTTAAATATTATAACGATGAGAAATGTGTACGTCAAGTCTTTCCCTCGTTGCCTCACGTTGGATTCGTCAATTTTATAACAAACAGCGATTGTGTGTTGTTTTGTGATGTCGGGTGTTACTCTCCGCGCACTTGTACTTACTGATTGCTGGTTTCTCTGCGACGATGTTGTCCTGCAAACACAACTTATGCTAATATGTGTATGTGGGCGCCACTTGGATATTTGTTCCAAGAAATTACTATTATAAAAAATTGATTTTTTATTTGTTAAATTAACTATAGAAAAATGTGAACAAGACACTTTGAATTGCAAATAACGTATGTTGCAAATGATCTTTCTTTTCATAAAAATCGTCTGAAGGACTAACACTCAAATTAAACAAAATTGCAGAGTTACAAAAAAGTTATTGACAAGTTTTTTATTAATCATCGGCTGATAAAAATTTTATTGCTCAGTTGAATAGCATGAATTTAATGTATGAAAAACTTTATACTCAGGACGTGACTCCTTTGAACTATCAAGACAAATCAGTGGGATGCTTTACAAAAATTGTGTGATTTGAAGGTGTTTGACATGTGTAGTACAACTGTGTGACAAGGATACCAGGTAAAAATGATTTTAATTTTTGAACAACTCACGTAAGTGTTTCCTTCACTGGACACTGTTCTTGGGGACGATTCCAATCTTGCGCCTCTTCGTGATTACGTTCCTCACGCACTGATAACTATTTATAAGTCAAATTACGGTTTTAAAACTCCGCACAATTGAAATAAAATTCGTACTGTTTCTATGCTTTGAATTCTTGGCGGCGGCGAACAGCTGACTGCGTGGTCTCTCTATTCTGCCGTCTCAGCGCTAGTTCCAAACTCAATGTAGAAGGCTCGTGTCAGTAATTTGTTTTGGGGAATTTTGTCAAAGTTTGTTTATCTTCGCAAATACCAGCAAAATTGATTTTCTCTATTAAAATCGGTCCTTTTCAGGGCCGCTGGGTATCTGGCTGTGTGCGTTTCTATTAAATATGGCGTGTTGCTGCTCTATTCAACAACACGTTAGCGTTTAGCGATATACTCCTTATATAGGTTAAGTCAGTCTTTTGTCATGTACGGGAAAAAGCCTTTCTGAGTTCTCGGGTTGAATTCCTGTTCTTCGAAATCGCCTTGGACGAGATGATCGTACTCGTAGGTGAAGTGTCTCTTGTGGATTCAAATCATAAAGTGTTTTTGTGTAAAATTTCGTCTTCCTTTTATACTCTGTAAGGGTCATTGTTTTAATTTTTAAACTAGACTTCCGGTATTTTGAGTAAAATTTTTTTCTGGAACGTTCGAGAATATGCAAATAGAACATCATAGAACAAATTCGACTTCCGTAGAAGCTTTAGAACAAAAACTTCTTATTCTTCACACTAAAGGATATTACTGAAATTATTCTAGTATTTGTCAAACAATTTTACAGAACTACTTACAATCTGCATGCCATTATTATTTTTGGATTCTCTGCTTTCAACTGAATAAAATGATACCATTCACGATTGGTTTTGAACAAATTAAATCTAATAAATTAACATAAAATACAATTCTTACCTTGTAGTGTTTGCACAAAATTCTAATTTTCTAATTATTAAAATGTTATGAAGTTGCTTGGTTCTCGCTATAACATTAATACATAACATAATTATCTTTACATAACAAAATAAACAAATATTAAAACATATAACATATAAATAAGTTCATCTTTGTGTAGGCATTACATATGGCCTAGATTTTTGTCACTGGTTTTTTATAATAATTTGCCTTTTCTGGTATTATATATGGGATTTTTTGGGTATTCACTTAGAGTTTGTTATATTGTTTATCTTTGGGAATACCTGGTTTATCCTAATACATTTTATTTTATTGTAATATTACTTAGAATCTCACTGTGTTTGTACAGATGAGCTATTACCTTGGTGTGACAATTTTCACTTTTATATTTAAAAATTCTCTATGAGTTAAGCTTGTCTTCAATTGAGCAAGTATGTTTCCATTGTACATTATAGGATTGTACCTTTTTCCTTTATTTTTTTATAACATTATACAATTAGTCTGTCAAATATGACTACTTTTGTGATAGTTTTTTGGTCTCAGCCTAGTATGGTATAGGTAAATAGTTTCATAACTTGACTGTTAAAGTGTTTTAGGTGGTCATATATATAAGTATAGTTACTTTACATTGTGTTTCAACTTTAAAATACAATTTTGTTGCATTTTGATAACATTAAATTCATAAATATTACAATTTTATATGTTTATCACATGTTTTCAGTTTAACACTGTTTTTGATTATTTTAATTGACTTCTAATCAATTTACTCTATTTAAAATAATTTGTTTGTCTTTGTCTAATTGACATTTACATATAGTTTTTATATTAATTCTATAATAATTAATTTTTACATAAAATCTGAGTGATTGGTCTCAACTCCAAAACCTTGGTTTTTTGTCATAACATTTATATGTATATATATATATATATATATATTTTTTAACTTACATCCTTTTTAATGATGTGTTCGAATCGTTTAATACATTTATTTTATTTATATTACAAAGTATAATAATAGATCTTGTCCATTAATTCACAATAAATAGTTTTTTATACCCTATTCAGAGTTACATTTCTTAATATGTCATGACCTCATTTTGGTCATTTCTGAGATTATCTGTTTCTCTTATAGTACATTATCAGTTTTACACGGTTCTTCACTTAAACAATATATATGGGGTTTGAGTCTTGGTCATAGTCTTTGTCGTTTTTACATGTTAATGATATTAATTATCGGACAATATTACAAAATTTTTTGGATTACTTGGGTTCGATACTGTTCATCTCACCTTCCTCTTATGATAATTTACTTTGTAATTAATTTCCTTTATGGAACGTTCTGTGACATTACAATATACATCCAAGAAGCTTTGAAAAATTGCAGGAGGAAATAGGTATTGACATTGATGATTGTTGTCAGAACAACTCTGTTTTATGCTGGCAATCGGCTTAATTACTTAAAATTGTGAAGAAGATATTGCTATATGCTTAGGAATCTTAGGGAAGAATATGCAAAGACGGGTGTGAATATAAACTCTTAAAAGGAAACAGAACATGCAGGGGTAAGAGAGAAAGGGTAAGTGGATCTTAGAACTACGAGAGATGTAGGGTGACGGTAAATCGGAGGCATTATGAAGTACAGGATTCAAAAATATCACAATTGTATACAAATATTTAGCTGATCACTTCTGTCAAATGAATTTACTCTTAGTAGTAGATGACTAAGTGTGGATAGTGGAGGCTAATTTTGGAGTTGATATTGACACATAGGGCAGAATGCTGACGGTTATCGGTCAGAAACAACAAATCTTTAAAACATCAGAAATGGATTTTCTTAAAAAAGAAAGTAGAGTGTTAAGTTTTGAACGTAGATATTAAGTGTAGAACGTAGTGTTAAGGACGAAAAGAAAGGATTTACACAATGATGGACAAGAGGAAACAAGAGAGCATACATGTTGCAGAGACTTAATGAAAATAACAGTGAATAGACGTCCAAAAACAGGTGTAAAATTGTGTACTAGTAACGAGGAGGAAGCGAGAAAGACCTGCTTTGAAAAAAAAGAGTAAGGAATAATGAAAGACGTATCAAAGACGTATTGGAGAAACGTGTGAGAGGAGTAAAAGAGGACGGCGGTAGACAGCAGTATCAGCAGCAACAACAGCAGTAAAAGAAACCATGAGGTGAATACAGATTTTGTAATTGCATGATAAATTAAAATAATGTAATACTGTTACGACGGTCATACAGGATCGTTGTGGGTACAGTGGAAACAGAATAACTGACACAAAAGACGTCGCTAATTGTAAACTTTAATTAGACACAAAAAGCAGTTATAAATCAATAAAGCACTCTATTCCAAATATTCAAGTTAAATTTGTGCAACAATAAATGTCGCCTTACTTCAGTTATGCACTAATTAACACAATGATCACTTTCTACTAAACCGCCACAATAACTAAACACTCCGCACTCTAATATCGCCAGGTCTAAACTAAACTGCGCCTCTCTTATATTAGGTATTTAAACTCCCGCTGCGTTGCAGTGTAGGAAGCTTGCGGGCTTGGATGCTGGTAGATTGGTACCCCCCCCACACACACACACACACTCTCTCTATCTTTCGCGCGCGCGCGCGTACGTATGCATTCACAATAATAATAATTGTTAAAATTATTTGATATGTAATTACGCCAGTAATAATGGGTAAAATTGAGGAGACAGACTTTTACAAGTGTGATTTCCCACCGCCTTGGTGACAGCAGCCCAAGCTATCTACGGATTCCGTGGTGACAGTAAATACTTAAGTTTCCTGACGACCTCTCTTGTAAACATGTGAGCTGACAAATTCCAGTGAGCAAACAGACGTATGAATCGCTACGTAAGATGTTTTCAGTATTTGCACAGAAGTCTACGCCACAAGGGCTATGTTGACTCAGCTTCTCTATTTCTGTCTTTCTCACGGTGTCTTAAAAAGAAGTAATATATGAGTGATGTATCTTAGACACACATTAAATGTTATAAAACAGAATTGCAATTGCAAGCATTTTGGCCATATTACTTTTTTGTTTAACACATTCTCAAGTTGACTATTCTTTTTTTCAAATGGTCATAAATTAATAACCGTGACAGTAAAAACAAAATTTTAAAATGTTATCTGTGAAATGAATTTTAGAAACACATACGATATTTTAAAACACAGTAATTTATAAGTCGTTTGATATTAATGCATGTTTTTGATAACTTGTATTACTTAAGGGCTTAGCGAGGTTTGCTCATTGACTACAGACACTCTTAAAACATTTGCATCTAAGTTTCGACAACGTTTATTGTTAACCTTGTCTAATAATATACACAAATTCATAAATTTATGATATCGTCTCATAAATTTATTGTAAATATAATGATTATTACTACGTTTGGAATATTACAATTATATCTTATTAATATAAAAGTAATTGTGAAGTGTAATAATGATTAATATTTTATTTTGTGAAACACACCAAACACACACACACACACACACACACACACACACACACACACACACACTGTAGCTTGAATGTAGGCGTATCGTTTATATCTGTATTGCCGATGTAGAGATGCGGACTATGACAACGAACACTTTTGCCCCACTCTGTATGTTCCGTACAGATATTAAAAAAAACAAAAAACAATTAGTCATTGTAAACAGCACAATAAATAGATTACACACTATCATTACAAACCTAGTAACGGCTGGCGCTCGGAAAGCAACTTCACAAAATCAATTCGCGTCATACGTGATAATGCTCCAAGGAAAAATACTATGAAATACTCGCTCGCCTTAATATGTAAACCAAGTAGAATAAAATAATTATTTGGTTGTTACTGTATGTTAAATAACAATAAATAATTTTTCATAATTTGGAGCGAAAGAATCGAATTGGACATAAGGATTAACTGAACCCTTGCTTATGAAACGGCAAAACCCAAAACTTGTTTGAAACAACGACAAAACGTGTTTTGAAATGGGCTGCTTTTGGATCAATCATTCTAATACTTTGTAAGGCTTACATCTAGTATTTTTTGCCTTCATTAAGAACTTGTAAAATAATATTACCTACTTACATTGCTACTATTTTGCACGTACAAGTACTAATGTGTTTCCAATTTAGTTTCTTACTTAAATTTTTCTCAAGCATTACACCATTAGAATCTTAATATTAGACCATGTTTTACTTCATTTTCATATTTTTAAATTATATTTATTATTCTAGAAGAAGATGCCACAATATAAACCAATTAAATTTTATTAGTACAATTCAATAGATGATTTAATTAAATTATAATTTTACGTTATATGGACGTTTGTGACAGTAGTTACAATTTTTATGAAAGCGGAAAGCTAGTCTTTAAAAAAGCATAACAAATGGTCATGTACGCGTGTGTAACAAAAACATTTTACTGCTTGATAAAAAATGGTTGTATTTTTATACAGTTGGAATAGCAGAAATCATAATAATAGGTTGGTTTACTAAATGTCGGACTGTTGTTAACTACTTAGATGTTTCTATCTAGACACTCTTGAACAACTAGAAATATACAAACACACAAAAACGCATAGAAACAACATCCTAAACGAACAGCCACAATTCGAATCACATATACTATTTGAAAATATCACACACACACACACACACACACACACACACACACACACACACACACACACACACACACACACACACACACACACACACACACACACACACACACACACACACACACACACACACACACACACACACACACACACACACACACACACACACACACACACACACACACACACACACACACACACACACACACACACACACACACACACACACACACACACACACACACACACACACACACACACACACACACACACACACACACACACACACACACACACACACACACACACACACACACACACACACACACACACACACACACACACACACACACACACACACACACACACACACACACACACACACACACACACACACACACACACACACACACACACAGATGTATGAATAGTATTTTGCTAATAATAAATATGAAATGATATGTCCTAAGTTAATTTATGGCTTTTCATTTTTGAAATCTGTAGTGTGTAGATAACAACGAATTTATTTACATCTATTTCCAGTTTTACTCTGTGATACACACAGTATATCAGTTGCATCCGACGTATCAGTGAAACCCCTACTTCATTTTGAGTAGTTAAAACAAAAAGAATATTTCTTTTTGTAAAGAGGGGCTACAAGTTAATTAAAACTAGGCTAAGGCCTAGAGAAGCTAAAAATTGCGCTGGATCCAGTAAGACGGGACTTGCAATAAAAACTCAAGAATTAAATAATTAACAATCCCATTTTATTATTCTATCTCATAATAAAAATAACAAAAAAAACAACAGTGATTTATAATTTCCCTTTTAAATGGTTAACTAAAGAAGTATACCCTCTCAACAAGGCCACCTGAAAAATATCAACTGAATCCACGAAAATAATAGCTATGTCACCATCAATGAATTGAAAATTTAAAATAATCATTAACCTCAAAATAAAACTCCCATTAAACTGTTTATTAAAATATAAAATTTATATCATGTGTTCCTTTTAAAATGCAGTATATAAATTGATGAAGGTAAATGATTTCATTCCCAGTTACTATTAATAATTAAAATAATTACTCTACCAATTAAATGAACTTTAAAGGTGACACTTCCTATACTTGTTAAATAAAATAATTAATTTCCTTAAAGAAATGATCAGCCACGATTATTGAGATAGAATACTCGTCTACTGGTGTATATAAATTCTAATAATAAATCCCTATATCCCACCAAAAGTACAGTAATGCATAATATTTATATATATATATATCCCCCAAAATGTACACAGAAATATACAGACATAACATGTTCCACAAGACGAATTACATTATACAATAGTATACAAATACATAAAGGTCTCTTGCCACGCCCTTTTTTTTATATTACCCTTCTGGTGTATATAAATTCTAAACTTCTTCTTTATAGGAATCCCAATTAGGATTAAAGATTTATTTCTAAAAATGTACCCCCATGGTGTGGGTTAATTGCACGTCATGTGTATCATAAAGTATTGCATACAAATGTCCCCAGGACATTAAAAATTTAAAACCAAGTGCCTAAGTGGCTAAGTGCTAAAATACTTAATTAAGGTGAGAAATAAAAATTGTTTAAAATAATTAACGCCCCCCAGTTACCATGATTAATATAAAGAATTTATATAGACTAAAATAGGGCCAATTAATGGAAAGAGAAAAATTGCACAATATTAGCACCTTATATAAAAAAAATACATTTGTGTGTCAGAGACGGACATGTTCTTTCAACTTATGACCAGTCTCAACAAATTTGTCTCAACAACCTTGTTTCGACAAACAAGTTGAAAAGTGTTTCGACATGCACAGCTTGGTTGAAACTAATTAAAAAAAACACCTACCTCCCCAGTAATCTTTTTGTACAAATGACCTAACCTGATTTTAAAAATAAGAGAAAATATATGTTTTTACGCATAGTAAATTAAACTTGAGAAAATTACTAATAACAAAACTGACTTTAAATCTGTAGGGAAGCTCTATAAAGAAATGAGTGGAAATCTAAGTTGGATGCTGTGTTGTAGACATGTCAGTCTCTGAACTGACAATTTACTATACATATATAGAAATTTTACAATTAATTCTTAGTGTTCACACTAAACTGTCCCATCAATTGGGGATCCAAATGAATGTATACTTGAACGGTAAAAACTGATGATTATGTATATCTGGTGCCATGTTGATTCTACGTGTGAATTATAATGGTTATTTTTCACCTGCTTATATGGCCAGAAGGATGATCTCTTATTTGTAGCGTGGCGATCTCATGATTGGCATGTTGTTGTGGTCTTATTCTCTTCGGTGTCGAGTGTGGAGCTTTTAAGATGACATTCTTTCAGTCGTGTAGCCGGACTTGTCTCTGTTCGGTGAACCCTGTTCACACATTACATTTTTAGTGAGAGACCACACACAAATGCCCCCACTGTTTGGACACCCTCCAAAATACATAAATAAAAACAACATCTAGTTATGTTGTACATAATAAAACTTGGTAACATTATTTTGGCCAACATGCCTTACTTAAAAAGTTCTCTAACAATGATTCTTTATAACCCTTTATAACCTGAACCTCACTGAATGTGAGTTGCTTTTGCAATATAATAATTTATCTTGGCTCTGTAACATCTTATGAACTTATTACTTTGAGTGAAATTGAGGTTACCACGTGGTACAGAATTTATTTAAAACACATAGTTTTTTACTCCATAGAATCTGAGAATACTATTACTTTGAATGAGACATAATTTACGTTTAAAACGTGCCTGAGTAAGTTCCCAATTATATTTGTATAAAGTTTTACTGTCATTGTAGCAAAACCTTATACCACTTAATAACGACACATTGTGTAATAGGTTAAGTGCTCAACACAATCTCGTTACATCGGTGTTAGTGAAAGTGCAAAATTAAATATATTGTGGTTATTGTACTTTAGGTATTAAAGCCGAGATTCTGACACTCCAATAATCAAGTTTTATTGGTTTATAAAAACTTTACGAACAATCACGCATCTCACAATGCATGCTCCGACAAGTAAGGCTTACTCAAGCTTACTAAAAAAACGTTTTCTCCTTTAAAAATTTAGTATATAATTAATATAATGAAATCAAAACTCACCGCAGTCGTTTAAGAAACTTATCTCATAGTTATAAGAAGTAGATGCTAGATTTTCACACTTCTCTCCACCGAAGAGATTTTCCACGAGGCCCTGAGTTAGGCTTCCATGTTGAGACAAAGCCTTAACAGAAATTTCCGTTCGTTGTCCGTTTGTAAGGAAACTCTCACCAGGACGCAGCACTGTTTAAAACTGCTGCAAAAACTCATCAGATGGCAACACCGATCAAACAGTGAAAAATCGAAAACGGTAGCCTCTCCTATCCGCGGGTAGAGAGCAGCACTCATTATTACTTTAAATTTCGTACTGCCAATAACGTCAAAACTGCCGATAAAATTACTGACTTCGCGCTGAATCTTTTGACTCAGCACACCCTCACCCCAAAAGGGCAACATAGTTGCCCCAACGTTAAAGGCCAGGAGGGTACCCTGCAGTGTACCTCTCCCCAAAAGATATCGGTGGACGTCGTGGTTGGGTTGGCTCAGCTGAGCTTGCTCTCAGGAGAACAGAAATCAAAAAGGAAAATGAAAGAGACGAAAGAAGATATGTATTATGTAAGTGTGCGGGTGCTGCATGCT
Source organism: Magicicada septendecula (assembly GCA_034769895.1). Classification (NCBI taxonomy): domain Eukaryota; kingdom Metazoa; phylum Arthropoda; class Insecta; order Hemiptera; family Cicadidae; genus Magicicada; species Magicicada septendecula. Next base: position 430,457,892 of record CM068372.1, read on the forward strand.
GACCTGATCAGAGTCCGCATACAGCACAAGAGAGAGAGAGACAGGAAAAGACAAAAGAAAGATTCATACGTATGGATCTTCCGATCTCCTGAGGCTCGCCCCATTCGCCTGAACACGACTTCCACATTTAACATGGACCTCCGTCCTATCTTTACGGGGACTATCCCCCTTCGAACGTTTTGGATAGCCCCCGACAACGTTTAAGTTTGGAAATGTGGCTTGTCAACAACTTTTGTTTGTCTCCCGGTACGCCCAGCCGGGCCGTCACCGGTGACTTAAATCCTATGATTCGGTATGGCCCCGACCAACGGTAGCATAGCTTCGCAGCACGTTTGTCGGCGGCAGAGCTGAGTGGGTGGCTTTGGCAATAGACCCAGTCACCAATCCGGAAGGGGTTTGGAATACGCCCCTGATTATAACGCCGACGGACCCGCTCGTGCGCTCGCAGCAAATTCTTCCGAGCCATTTTCCATCTCTCCGCAGTTTTATTATTGGGCTCCCGCGGCAGAAGATCTTCAATATCCCATAGGTTGGTCAACGGGAGTGCGGGCGAGAATCCAAACAAAATTTCAAAGGGCACGGCCTGATGACTGTCGTGTCTGGCCGTGTTGAATGCTAACTGTAACCACTTCAGATTCTGATCCCAGGTTGTTTGTTGCTCAGCGTGATAAGCAATCAAGGCGGACCGGAGATTCCGATTGAATCTCTCCGCATGGGACGGTTGTGGGTAATAAGGGGAAGTGGTTACGTGTTTGATGCCACTGGCGAAACACATACGCTTGAATTCGTTTGAAATGAATTGCGGGCCATTGTCCGAGACAATGATGGTCGGAAGACCGAAATGCTGAAAAACGTGGTTCTGTAAAGCGTTGATGGTCAAACGAGCGGTTGCCTGCCGTAAGGGCAGTAGCCAGGCAAACTTTGAAAAAGCATCTACACAAACAAGCAGGTAAGCATTACCTGACTTGCTACGGGGGAACGGCCCCACGTAGTCAATAAATAACCTTTCCATTGGTCTGCTCGCCACCTCAGAAGATAACAACCCTAGTTTGGTGTTCTGGGCAGGCTTGCTCAAGCCACACAGATGACAGTTTTTTACTCTCGTCGCGATGTCTCTATCCATGCCCTTCCAGATAAAATGTTTCCTAATACTGGAAATGGTCTTCGAAATTCCCTTGTGGCCTCCGATTGGGGAATCATGGTAATAACTGAAGACCATGGGCACTAATTTGCTAGGCAGCACGATTTTAGGTGCTCGTCCTTTTCTTTCTCGACAACAAAGGACTCCCTTGGACAAGAAATAAGGGGCCTGTACGTTACCCTGCTTAATATTTTGGATGACTTGACCCAGCACTTCGTCGTTTAACTGATGGGGTAACACATCAGTGAAGGCTAATGGAAAATCGAGAAGAACGGAACAGGGTTGCTCAGCTTGGGCATCACTGGGTTGGGAAAACATACGGGATAAGGCATCTGCAACCACATTCTGGGATCCCCTGATGTGTTGCACGGTGAACTTAAAGGATGAGATTTTCACCACCCATCTACCAATTTTACCCAGTTGCCGGGGATGAGCTAGAAGCCATGAGAGAGCCTGATTGTCGGTCTCGAGCAGGAACTCAGCATGTTCCAGGAAACGCCTGAACTTATCTAGAGCGTATACAACAGCTAAACACTCTAGCTCATAAACGGATGATTTACGTTCTTGCTGGGTCAACGTGCGTGAGATAAAAGCCACAGGCTGCCTAGCGTCGTCAATAACCTGGGAAAGGACCGCTCCGAGCGCAACCGAACTCGCGTCCGTCTGCAAAATGAACGGCTTTGAAAAGTCGGGCATCCGCAACACCGGTGGGGAAATGATGGCTTCCTTCAAGATATCAAAAGCCTTCTGTTGGTTTTCCCCCCATGCAAACTTTGCCCCCTTCTTCCTCAGTTCATTCAAGGGAGCGGCAATTTCAGCGATATTCGGTATGAAACGCCGATAAAAATTTATCATACCGACGAATCTCGCTATGCCTTTCGCATCCCTTGGCGGAGGAAAGTCACGGATGCCTTGTGTCCTCTCTGGGTCTACCGTCACGCCCTTGTATGAAATTAAATGGCCCAAGAAAGAAATACTCTCTTGGGCGAAACGAACCTTTTCGGGATTGACAGTGAGGCCAGCCTCTCTTAAACGACCCAACACCTCTCTTAAATGCCGCAGATGATCCTCGAAAGTCTCACTATACACCAACAGATCGTCAAGATAATTATAGACGAAACGGAATTTGACGTCGTGAAAGACAGTGTCAAGAAGGCGAGTAAGTGTCTGGGCCCCCACAGCCAAACCCATGGGAACCCTTGTGTACTGGTACAAATTCCAGGGTACACAAAAAGCTGTGTATGGTTTACTTTCTTTGGCAAGAGGTATCTGATGATAGCCCGCGTTCAGATCGATAATGGTATAAAATCTGGCCCCACTGAACCAATCAAAGGCCGAATGTAAATTCGTGGATCGAAACCACGCTCTGCTACCAAATGAAACCCCTACTTCATTTTGAGTAGTTAAAACAAAAAGAATATTTCTTTTTGTAAAGAGGGGCTACAAGTTAATTAAAACTAGGCTAAGGCCTAGAGAAGCTAAAAATTGCGCTGGATCCAGTAAGACGGGACTTGCAATAAAAACTCAAGAATTAAATAATTAACAATCCCATTTTATTATTCTATCTCATAATAAAAATAACAAAAAAAAACAACAGTGATTTATAATTTCCCTTTTAAATGGTTAACTAAAGAAGTATACCCTCTCAACAAGGCCACCTGAAAAATATCAACTGAATCCACGAAAATAATAGCTATGTCACCATCAATGAATTGAAAATTTAAAATAATCATTAACCTCAAAATAAAACTCCCATTAAACTGTTTATTAAAATATAAAATTTATATCATGTGTTCCTTTTAAAATGCAGTGTATAAATTGATGAAGGTAAATGATTTCATTCCCAGTTACTATTAATAATTAAAATAATTACTCTACCAATTAAATGAACTTTAAAGGTGACACTTCCTATACTTGTTAAATAAAATAATTAATTTCCTTAAAGAAATGATCAGCCACGATTATTGAGATAGAATACTCGTCTACTGGTGTATATAAATTCTAATAATAAATCCCTATATCCCACCAAAAGTACAGTAATGCATAATATTTATATATATATATATATCCCCCAAAATGTACACAGAAATATACAGACATAACATGTTCCACAAGACGAATTACATTATACAATAGTATACAAATACATAAAGGTCTCTTGCCACGCCCTTTTTTTTATATTACCCTTCTGGTGTATATAAATTCTAAACTTCTTCTTTATAGGAATCCCAATTAGGATTAAAGATTTATTTCTAAAAATGTACCCCCATGGTGTGGGTTAATTGCACGTCATGTGTATCATAAAGTATTGCATACAAATGTCCCCAGGACATTAAAAATTTAAAACCAAGTGCCTAAGTGGCTAAGTGCTAAAATACTTAATTAAGGTGAGAAATAAAAATTGTTTAAAATAATTAACGCCCCCCAGTTACCATGATTAATATAAAGAATTTATATAGACTAAAATAGGGCCAATTAATGGAAAGAGAAAAATTGCACAATATTAGCACCTTATATAAAAAAAATACATTTGTGTGTCAGAGACGGACATGTTCTTTCAACTTATGACCAGTCTCAACAAATTTGTCTCAACAACCTTGTTTCGACAAACAAGTTGAAAAGTGTTTCGACATGCACAGCTTGGTTGAAACTAATTAAAAAAAACACCTACCTCCCCAGTAATCTTTTTGTACAAATGACCTAACCTGATTTTAAAAATAAGAGAAAATATATGTTTTTACGCATAGTAAATTAAACTTGAGAAAATTACTAATAACAAAACTGACTTTAAATCTGTAGGGAAGCTCTATAAAGAAATGAGTGGAAATCTAAGTTGGATGCTGTGTTGTAGACATGTCAGTCTCTGAACTGACAATTTACTATACATATATAGAAATTTTACAATTAATTCTTAGTGTTCACACTAAACTGTCCCATCAATTGGGGATCCAAATGAATGTATACTTGAACGGTAAAAACTGATGATTATGTATATCTGGTGCCATGTTGATTCTACGTGTGAATTATAATGGTTATTTTTCACCTGCTTATATGGCCAGAAGGATGATCTCTTATTTGTAGCGTGGCGATCTCATGATTGGCATGTTGTTGTGGTCTTATTCTCTTCGGTGTCGAGTGTGGAGCTTTTAAGATGACATTCTTTCAGTCGTGTAGCCGGACTTGTCTCTGTTCGGTGAACCCTGTTCACACATTACATTTTTAGTGAGAGACCACACACAAATGCCCCCACTGTTTGGACACCCTCCAAAATACATAAATAAAAACAACATCTAGTTATGTTGTACATAATAAAACTTGGTAACATTATTTTGGCCAACATGCCTTACTTAAAAAGTTCTCTAACAATGATTCTTTATAACCCTTTATAACCTGAACCTCACTGAATGTGAGTTGCTTTTGCAATATAATAATTTATCTTGGCTCTGTAACATCTTATGAACTTATTACTTTGAGTGAAATTGAGGTTACCACGTGGTACAGAATTTATTTAAAACACATAGTTTTTTACTCCATAGAATCTGAGAATACTATTACTTTGAATGAGACATAATTTACGTTTAAAACGTGCCTGAGTAAGTTCCCAATTATATTTGTATAAAGTTTTACTGTCATTGTAGCAAAACCTTATACCACTTAATAACGACACATTGTGTAATAGGTTAAGTGCTCAACACAATCTCGTTACATCGGTGTTAATGAAAGTGCAAAATTAAATATATTGTGGTTATTGTACTTTAGGTATTAAAGCCGAGATTCTGACACTCCAATAATCAAGTTTTATTGGTTTATAAAAACTTTACGAACAATCACGCATCTCACAATGCATGCTCCGACAAGTGGGGCTTACTCAAGCTTACTAAAAAAACGTTTTCTCCTTTAAAAATTTAGTATATAATTAATATAATGAAATCAAAACTCACCGCAGTCGTTTAAGAAACTTATCTCATAGTTATAAGAAGTAGATGCTAGATTTTCACACTTCTCTCCACCGAAGAGATTTTCCACGAGGCCCTGAGTTAGGCTTCCATGTTGAGACAAAGCCTTAACAGAAATTTCCGTTCGTTGTCCGTTTGTAAGGAAACTCTCACCAGGACGCAGCACTGTTTAAAACTGCTGCAAAAACTCATCAGATGGCAACACCGATCAAACAGTGAAAAATCGAAAACGGTAGCCTCTCCTATCCGCGGGTAGAGAGCAGCACTCATTATTACTTTAAATTTCGTACTGCCAATAACGTCAAAACTGCCGATAAAATTACTGACTTCGCGCTGAATCTTTTGACTCAGCACATCAGTTTCTGGTGATTCGTAAAGGAAATTAACTTGAAATGTTGCTATCGATTCTTTCAACACGTGCGCGGAAACGCGGACGCACACCCAAGCACACCAAACACCAGGGTGAAATCAGTTTTTATTCTCAGAATTTGTATCATGATGATTTCTGCATGTGTGGAGTTTAAATTGTAGCCATACGAGATTTTTTCCTTTATAATAAAAATAAATTATTATTTTTTGAACGTAATTACTTCTGAAAGTAATTTATATTAACTATGAATGGAAGTACATTCCATTCTTGCAAAATTTTAAAAATACTTTTATGACGATCACACGGAAGGTCGACATTATACAGTGGAATGATATAAATGAACACCAGTGGATGCGTTACTGACAACTTTTTAATGTTTAATGAAGAAATTTGTGTTAGTGGTTGAAATCACAATCAGAATGATCAATATTGCACACCACTATATAAAAATTATTCCGATTAGCGCTTTCAAGCTTCACAGCTCATCGTCAGATCAGGAATAGAACTTTTTAATGAACGTAACAACAATAAACTGGTATACAACAATTATTCAATTTCAGGATTAAAATTACAAGTCACAACAACTCTAATGGCACGTATAATTGCTTCAATTCGCTAGGAACGCAGCTCATAGATTAACCTAATGGTCGGCCGCTTCACATACTGAGCCTGCGCGGCTTAATATTGTTACGACGGTCTACTGATCGTCTTATGGTACAGTGGAAAACAAAATACAAGACACCAATTAAGTCACTAATCACCATTTTCTGATCTATAATGTAATACATTAGAGTCGTTATGTAGAGATATTCATATAATATTAATGCTTTGTGGCCGCGAGTGTGCTCTGGTATTTCAAAGAAAGCTTAAATTGAAAAAAGTTAAAGCTGGTCTTGGTGTGCAGAGTTAATTTTAGGCTGTGGACGTGGGTGTTGAGAATGATGGGTGACGATAGTAATTTTGCTTACAAATTTTTAAGGGTTCCCGTCACGCCGGAGCTCAACCCATTCCAGCGGATGGCTGTCCACCTGCCATAATGCAACGAACAACCAGACTCGATATTGGCTGCTGCTGGAAGAACGTCTGCCCATCATGCCGAAGGTGCCCTTGAGACATACCCGGGACAATCGAAAGTGACATTTAAGCTTTTTTATATGCATTAGGCCTCTTCAGCAAACATCCTGTGTGTGACATTTTTTGAAGTTAACAAGTTCTACGCTATGGTGCTCGCGTCTAGCTAGACATAATTTGGGGGGGGGGGTGATAAACTTTCTTTAGAATGAACTCAGTATGTAAATACGTCCCAAAGTAATTGTAGATCTGGCCGAGGGGCCCGTGTCCGGCGATCAGGTATTTTTTATATTTATTTAATAGTAAAAGTTGAAGTCGTAAAAGTTGCGGGTATTCTGAAATCTTGCCATGTATGTGGGTTTGGTTTTATTTAATCATCATTAATAAACGTTCATTTTAATAGGGGGTTGGGAGTCTTAAGGGATTATATTTTTTAACTCTTTTACCTGATTCAGGCACCTGTGGGGGCAGTTTTATGCAGGTACCGGGCGTGTTGTGTAGTGTTCGGTCAGGCCGGACACGTGTCATCGGTCGGGTCAATTCAGGTTGCTGTAAATTTCTATACATTTATATATATATACAGATATATATATTTCTGCGCAGTTTAATTAAAGAATTTCACAATTTATGAAATCATTCAACATGTACCACGACTTAGAGTCATTATTACTGCCATAGTCACTTCAGAATGTCTAAAGTTTTTTCTATATACCTCTATAAGAGTATTTTCTCACTACTTCCCTCTAAGCTTGTAATGTTATAAAATTAGCTTCAGTTTACATTCATATTCATTTTGCTGGTGGTCAGTTCCACTTGGAACTTCTTTAAAATGTTGAATTCTTTTTACAAAAGTACAAAAGGAAGTAAAAAACTTACTATCTTACAAATCTATACAGTCATTTTAACGTTGTATGGTACGCTACTAAAAGGGGACTATTCCAGAATTAGAGTTTGTAATTTGATTGATTGTGCAGGGCTACTTCGCCAATTTCGCTGTTTGTAATTTCTAATCCTGATGTTTTATTCAGTTTTTTTTTAATTTCTTTCACACTGATAATTGAGTTATGAGTCCTGATGACCAGCCCAGATGTCTCACCATTCACGTATGGGTATGTTGGGAATGTTCAGGCTGCCTTCTAGAATTAACGTGATGTATGATATCATGCTGTATTTGTGTCTGTGATATGTATTTATGTATATCTGTATACTTATGTGAAATTATGTGTTGTAATGTTGAGTATTGTAAAGGGTCAATCATATAAGTCATATGCTATGTTGTGGAATTCGGATGATTATGGTATTATGTAAATAATGTAGATATTTGTGGTTATGATGTCGAGAATATTTATACCACTATGAGGTTATACATATTTAGAGGTATTAAGTAGATTTTAGAATGGTGATGTTAGATGTTAACTAATGATAGTAAATTTTAAATTGCAAGTTTGACAAGTTCGATACGAAGGATGTGTGCAGGCTGAAATGTTAAAAATTTAAAATTTGAAGTTTGTATTTTATATTAAACTTGTATTATTTAAAATCTAAAATCTATATTTTGTATTAACATTGAACTAAAATTTAAAAATTATATTTTATATTAAAATTTGAATTATTGAAATTTAAATTTTATATTTTGTATTAACATTGAACTAAAATTTAAAGGTTATACTTTATATTAAAATTTGAATTATTGAAATTTAAAATTTATCTTTTGTATGGAGATTGAACTAAAATTTAAAAGTTATATTTTATATTGGAATTGAATTGTTGAAATTTGAAATTTATATTTTGTATTGAGATTGAACTAAAACTTAGAAAATAAAAATTGTTCTTGTTGGTCAACAGCTGAGTTTAATTGCAAGTCCCGTCTCACTGGACCCAGCACATGTTTGGCTTCTCTAGGCTTTCTGCCTAGTTTTAAGTATCTATTGGCCCCTCTCTTAAAAAAAAAAAAAATTTCAAAATTTTTATAAAGCATAAAAAATAAATTTTAAAGAGGGGTTACGGATTATAGTGATTTAATTACCCACTTTGGAGTAATTAAGAACAGGAAAGTTACATTTTAAAATGTTTCGTTTTAAATATTTATTAAATATTAAAAATAAATATTAAGTGTTTATTAATAGAAGACGGAACCATTAACCTGTAATGGTAAGTGATTTATGTTATAACTTTTAATGTAATTCTTTGTTTAACTTTATGTTGCTTTAGGATATTGTTTTGACGATGCGCTTTAGACCTATAAGGAATTTGCGTGTTTAGTACAACATTTTTTTGTTATAAATTTGAATATTACTATATTTTTATAGTCTAAATTTGGTAATAATAAGTGTATACAAACTGAATACCGGTAATATTATATGTAATTTTTTAATTTTGACCTAACAAATATTGTTAAGACGTTTGCTGGACATGGTTTCATACAAAAATCTACGCATCTGCATTTATTAAGTACTTAGTTCACTGGATGAGCCTTCATTTTTGCTCTTTTGTTCCCCTTTAATTGTGAAGTTGAGGCGGCCGACGATCTCCTTGCCCCGAGCGCCAAAAAGCCTAGCTACGCCACTGGTTGCAACTGCATCCAGGTAACCTATTGTTACGACATTACATAACGATCTACGTGTTTATCGAATGTTCCAGAGGCTGAGTGTTGTGGCGTACGTGATTCTCAGCGCATTTGCTAGATTGCTAGACTGTGCCAGAATTCGCGCGGCCGCACGCACTGTGTAAAGGCCGCAATGAATTACGTTCTAGTGTTTTCTACTAGACGCCTATTAGCGAATATTCTGGAACCTCAGGGGGGGGGGTATAAATACAAGTACGCACGGACGCTCAGTTCAGTTTATTGTCGGGCGATTATAAGTGATTACTCCATGCGTTTAAGTGGTTATTGTGGCGAAGTGTCGTGTTTTATAATCGGGCGGTATAATTTTAATACAATTCTGTTTTATATTAGTTGACATTTTATTGCGTGTGAACAATTTTTATTTGATTTGTTGTTTGTAAGAAACTGTGTTGTTAATTACGAACTGTTTAACCGTGAAAATTAAAGCTGGTATACGAACTGACAAACTCAAACAGGTATAAGCGTTCAGCAGCACGTGCTCATTCACAACGATATAATAAAGTTCCTACGGAAAGAAGGGACAGAGAAGAACAGAAGAAAGAAAAGTACGGGAGCTCCCTGAGGTCTGGCCTCCCGGGCTTGCCCAACTCATGTTTTGAGACACCGATAAAACAAAAGGGCCTTAAAAGGGCCACATGCCCTATAGTTACACGGAGGGACTAACCCAAAACCTAAACCATAACATTATCTCACAAATGCTGGCTACATCCCACAGGACAAGTGAGAGGGGAGGATGACCTCCATGACCCAATAATCCAATTTTCTGACATATATATTGTAACGTACCAAATTTGGCAGTTCCATAGAGTAACCAATTATAACGTCAAGTGGCGGGAGATCATGAAAATATTCCAAAGTACATAAAATAATGTAAACAAAAAGTGTGTATCTACAGAGATATATTATTGTAAAATTCCAACAAAGAAGAAGGAAGAGTAATATAGCATCATCAAGTACAAGGGAGAAAGAAAATGACAACGAGCCAATATAAAATTTTAGAAACCAGGCCCAATAGAATCCAAACAGTGAGGGGAAGCAACAAATAATAACTATGTAAAATGAAGAGAAGACAACAGATCCCAAACAGTGAGGGGAAGCAACAAAATAATAACTATGTAAAATGAAGAGAAGACAACAGATCCCAAACAGTGAGGGGAAACAACGAAAACCATAACTATTAAAAAGAAGGGAAGACAACTCAAGAGCAACCACAATGATGGCAAAACAACCAATTTATTTATAAATATAAATACTATGGAACAACGACTACCACAAATGGAAATGTTAAAGAAGATGACAAGAAGAAGGGAACATTGACTATCACAAGCAATGCACAACCCAGGAGAACACCGATAGTGAACAACAATTAAACAGAAGAAGAAAGGAAGAAGAAGAGCAAAGGAAACATAACATGAAGAATGAAGATAATATATGGACAATACAAGAAATCACCATTCACCAAGTATACAAGGAACTATACTAGTGACCGGAAGAAGTATAACGATTATCAACTATGAAGAAACCAGTGTTTAGCATAATTAAGCAATCACAAACAGTAATAGTGAAAACGTAATGTAAGTGTGAGAACCTGTAACAAATTAACCATTTTTAACCCAAATAAACCCCACAGACAATACAAGTGAGAAGGTTTATAACAGAGGAAAATGCGTTACCATTATAGTGGAAGAATCAAAGATTAAATAGTTAAAATGCACAGACAATTAGTGTGACCAGTTTAATCAAGATTGTAACCCAAAATAGATAATCATAAGAGCACCAAGAGAAATGTGAGATAGAACAGTAAAATCATTGTTCATAGAAACTGATAATAAAACTTTGTAAACTTTAAAATGAGATATAACTAAATGCCACAGCAGGACAGGACAAGATATAAATAAAGTCCAGAACAAATAGTGACAAATAAGCTAGTTTGTTAAGTATCAAACAACCAATGTACCAAAAATTAGGTACAACACAACAGGAAATGTAATACTATTAGATTAAGAATACTTGTGTTATTGTTTAGAAAAAATAGTGTAAACATGTGTATTAATCAACAATTAAACCATTGTAATAGAATACCATAATGAAACCATAATAGTAGAATCAAATACTGCATAAGAATATGTTGCACAATTGTGACCAAATAACATGATACATAACCTCAGAGAAAGTGCACCTATAACATAAAAGCATATATATTAATTAAACCAAGCAACTATCAACAATTGTTTCAATCAAAGACTAATTATAAATAGTAATGCAAACTAATAAATAATATTTATACTGAAATACACAGCACATAAAGCAGATTCAATATGATAGCATAAAGCTAGAAGAACAGAAACCCAATGTGACAAGTTAGTTAAGCAAAATACATTGTTAAAACTTATTAAAGGATTACTGAAAATGTTACCAGTAGTTAGAAAAATATCTAATACTACTATGAGAACAGATCACAGTTATAATGATAGTAGTTTTATAGTCAGATTAATTGAAAACTAACTGACTATGATTGTAGAACCAAGTGTAAACAAACACTATGTAACAAGATAGTTAAGCAAAATGCACTATCCAAACTTGTTCAAGGATGACTAAAAATGTTATCAGTAGTTAGAAAGACATCTGATACCACTATGGGAACACATGTCAGATGTAATAATAGCAATTTAGTAGTTGATTTATTAGAAACGAACTGACTGTCATTGCAAAACCTGATGTAAACAAACCCAATACTAAGAATTGGAAGGCTTTCAGATAACGAAAGACTGATAAATACATTAAATAAACAAGGTACTATAGTTGTACACTATTTTAATTTGTAACATTATATACCTTATGTGGTAAAATAATTGAAAAAGTGACAATTTAAAGAAAAGAGAACAGAAGGTATTTTGATAAGACTATTAGTATATGAAAAACAACATTTTTCATAAAATAAAGTGTAAACCAATGTAAATAAATGTATATAGTATTGTTAGAATGCCAAACAAGTGTAATTAAGTAAGAAATAATAGCGTTATAAGCGATTATAAACAATCGAATATGGTCGTTTGTGGACGCCATTACCAAATATTGTTTGAACGGTAATTACAACTATTTTCTGTATTAAACAAATGAGAAATGGACTCAAGACGTTTAATAATGAGTGTTATAGTATAATTGGAGCAAAATATGGTGAAATAAACTTATTAATATTAAGATTCACCATATGGGTTTTGTGAAATGTTGTAGTGAGTTAATAATGGACGGATTTTATCCTTGTTTAGACTTTAATTAAAGCCGCAAGTGTCCGCAATCTATTGCCACTAACCATTCAACGATACGATGATTAATAAAAAAGTTGTAGCAATTATAAACTTTTTAATCATTTTGTGTATCAACGCTTACGTCACTATAATCTCTAACCCATACAAAAATTGGTAAAAAATTAAAAGTTTTAATTTAACTAAGGTGTTTTGGGGTAGAGAGTTCGACAATTTAAACCAATCAAATGACTTAAAATAACCAGACAAGCAGGAGACGCTTAGATGAAGCGTTCAGTCATCTTTCAGTCGTCAAAGAGTCTACCAGCACCATTCAACGAGCAAGGTTGATGAAGAAATGTAGCAAGATTTTATTTAAATTGTGCGCAACACATTCATAAGTTACGCTATACACACATAACCTGTACACGACAGAGTAATAACGAGTGTCCAGTGCTAAGTGAATTAAAATAATAAACCGGCCAGTGTATAATAAAGGTCGTGTTTTCGTGTTTTGTGTTTTATAAAAAACAGGGAGTACTCTATTTTTATTATTTAACGAATTAAATGGAAATAATAATTTTCGTTAGTGAACGAAGAATTATTGTTTAGGTACTGCTCTAGTCAGAAGTACCGAAGTACATTATTCATGATGAAAATTATCAGAATTAAATAAAAGAATTATCTCGCATTTATTAATTTAAAAAATAAATGTGTTACGATTTTATCGTAATTAAAGAAATCAATATTAATTTAAAAATCGAAAATATGAGTGTAATGAATAGTCGCTCATTTGACTCATTTCGTTTGAATTGACGAATAAATAATTTATTGCGAAAAATATTCTAATCAACTGATAATTACATATCAGATGCAACATGAATAAAATATATGTGTCTATATTATTAAGAATCTAATGAATCATTTAATTGTTCAAAATAACTACTTACTTTTGTTAACTAACCTAGAAATAACAACGACAACTTTGTCACCAAGTAATGATTCTGTTCTCAAATAATTTCAATCCAATGAAAGCTATCACAAGAGTTTTTTTATTATAGATCTTTTTCTCTTGCCAATAAATGATTTTTATAACTAACAAATAAATAATAATAGTAATTTTTAACAGTGCAGCACAAAGCACGTGTTGTCAAAGTAACTGCTGTATCCATTATACTCACCGTACGATAGTACGATATATATCGGTTTTATGGTACCGAATTTTATTTTTAATATTTGTTTGTTTTTTTGTAGTAATTCTTTATTAAATATTGTTAGAAAAGATAACATCTTGTACCTGGTATCATGCAACTTCCAAGAACACACGAATTTGGTAATGTAACTGTGTAAAGAGGACATAACCTCGTTAACTAAAATTATTGTACCAGACCCCAGTGTTACCAGCCTTGAGGTTAAAAGAGCTCAAGAATTGTTCATAATAATTATTATTTTGTAAAGACATTAGTGATTGATTGTTTATTTAAAAGAGTTAATGGCATTTTAGAACTGTTAATAAATCTCAATTTATTTACCAGTGGAAAGAGTTTTTGATTTCAAAAGAAAAATAGTTTAATTTTCATAACTAGTTCTATCAGAAGGTGGCGGTAGAATTTGAATGTTCATTACAATTCAAATTACAATTAAGCCATTATTTTACTTATTTGTGCATGTGTATTACATAGGATATTCAAATAGAATATCCGTATATGTGTATAAAGTGTATGTTGCAGCAGAAGAAGTCACCAAACAGAACATTGATAACATCCACAAATGGTAAGTGGGGAGGTGAACAGTGAAGTGCTAAATCCTTTTTTAAACTGAAAGAATTAAACGTGAACACCCACAACAACGCTACTAATAATCAACAACACTAATAATAATTCAAATTTAAATCATAATATTATTATCGTTGCGACTGGATACGTTACAATATATATATATATATATATATTGCGACAACACAAATTACTAACTATTGGCGCATAGGATATGATAGTATGTGTATTTCAAATTACAAGTCTATATTGGAGGGTTTAAGATTATTTATTGTAAAAACACAAGTTATAGTTTATATGGTATATTTGAAATGTACAGAATGTAATGTTTGATATAGAGTCTTTCTTTTAAAATGTTAAATAATGTTCATACGCAAGACGTGATACGTTACATAAGAAGACTCCCACGATGATGTTGTTGAAAAGAAAGGCCGGTCTTTGCGGTATAGTTGGTTCGTCAGGTGTGGCTTACAAATGACAGACGTTTCACCAGAAACGATTACAGCTGGGCTGGCGTCCTGTAACAGCTGGGCTGGTCCTATAACAGCTGGGCTGGTGTCCTATAACAGCTGGGCTGGTGTCCTATAACAGCTGGGCTGATGTCCTATAACAGCTGGGCTGATGTCCTATAACAGCTGGGCTGATGTCCTGTAATAGCTGGGCTGATGTCCTGCAACAGCTGGGTTGATGTCCTGCAATTCCCACGATGAATCCGACACTTCGCACACACAACGGTACTACGGATTTTATTACTCGCAAAACTTATATAGAGTTTAAGACCAAGTAATATCTCAGGTGACAGTGAGTTTAATCAATAACGGTATATTGAGCTTATACCTCTCCGGCTTCTTCAAGTGTTCTCGCGAATACAAAGGTCTACCGCGATCAGCAGACCACCCTATGAGGAAATCTTGCACTAGCACGGAAACGTCTGATGGAACTATTGCGTAACAATTAATGATACTGTCACTGCGGAAAATCTCCCACAATGATACAGTTACACTCACTTCTTACACACGTAATACTACAATATTAATATCGTGTGTAAAGATATAAAATCAATTGTTATGCGTAACACGCGTTACTATCCCCGAAAAGTCTTAACAGATCCTTGCAAGCGGTAGAGTCTTGTACAAGGATTGTATGTACCGTTCGCGGTAGCAGCAGTGAAGAACTGCTTGTAATTTTTCGCACAATGCGTTAAAACACTGATGTGTGCAAATGTACTACACACACAGTTCTGAGTCTTCCCGTTTCACTAACGACGAATAGTTTTTACAACACCTTGCAAGCGGTAGAATCTTGTACAAGGAGTGCACGTTCCGTTCGCGGTAGATGGCGTAGAAGAACTGCCTGTGTAACGACAGGCTTAAGAAAATTTTCAACCACCAGTCAGCATTCTATTGGTGGATGGAAGTCACATGGTTAGTAAAGTGACCATGCACTTTTCATGCAGTAGAGTGCATTTACTTTGTAACAGCATGCATAGCGGTAATCAGACTACTCGTATCTCATGCATGACTGCGTACATACTAATAATATACATGAACGTAAACAATAGTCCGACAGGTATAGGGATTGTAGCGATACACATGTCTCAGTTCAGCTAATGTCAAAACAACGATAATACTTCACGCACCGCCCGGGAACGTTTCCCACTCGCGCACGCGCGCACATTTCCACTAACACAGTACATGAATAACCATAAATAATAATGCACAGTTTTACTAAACTAAACCCTTAACCTTACTAAATACAATTGATAACAACCAAACTTAACCATCTACCAATATAATATGAATGTCCATTGTCTGTGTAATATATGAACTTGCCCCGCCTATCATGATCCTGTGATTCGTTGCAGGATTAACTCCTTCCCGCATAAAAAAAAATTTTTTTTCTTTAGTTAACTAACAAAAAATAAAAAAAATTTTTTTTTTTTCAATATAACCAAAACAACTTCCTAATCCTGAAATAATAATAATACCCTCGAACTAAAATCAAATAAACATCCTCAATTAATACTAACATTTCCAACTGTCACTTTGACAGAAGCATCAAATCAAAAGACACGTGGTAACCTTCAAACCAAAACAAACACACATGTTCTTGACACACAGATAACGAAATCTTATGCAGTGTCACAGGGTACACAGACAACATTCCTTATCAAAACTAGATTATTGTTCATTCACAGAGCCATCTTACATACAACATTTAAACCTGAATTGACATATTTAAATCACTACACATTCTTACCCCTATATCCTGACATTTATTTCTGAGTTTACGGATCCTTTGTATAATACTTCCTCAATGAGGACGCATGGAATTTACCAATCGCACGGTTGGTATTTGGGTTGGTTAAGATAAAGGTATTTTTCCCAACTTGCTCCGACAGGGTATACGGACCATTATACAGCCTAAAAAACTTCGCGGCTGTGTTGTCCTCCCTTCTTCCAACATTTAATGCTCGTAAAAGCACACTCTCTCCAGTCTTGAACTTGACTAGTTTATGTTCCGCATTAAATTTTTCCGTGCGCTCCTCGGCGCACTTTTTAATGCGTCTTCTAGCCTCGATTTTCTTTATCTCAACAGGTATAGGCATATTATGCGTCGCTATCCTTTCAATGTGTTTACCCCAGACACGGCCTGGCATTTCTCCGGTTTGGAGTTCATTCGGAGTATACCCAGTAGTAGAATTATAATTTCCATTTATGGCATACTCAAAAAATTCTAAGAATTCCGGCCACTTACTCTGGTTAGTATTACAGTACGTACGGAACAACCGTCCCAACTCCTTGTTGACACGCTCGGCCAAGTTACCTTGCGGTCTCCGGATCGCAGTCAAGACCGTCTGGACCCCGTGTTTCTCAAGCTCGGAGTGCCACTTGGTGTTCGTAAATTGCTTACCTTGATCTGAGAGTATCTTCCTTACGGGACCATTTTTCGTCAGGTATTTATTTAGCATAATGTTTATGACAGCCGACGTAGTAGGTCTACCAATAGCATATAGGCTAACATGTTTGGTAAAGGCATCCGTAACAACCACAAGGTTCTTCACTCCACGTGCCGCCCGAGGAAGTGGACCCAAAAAATCAATGCATACAAGGTCATTTTTATTACGCACAACAATGTTACCCATTTCAACCTGGGTATGTTGGTTCGGATATTTCGCTGTTTGGCAGATGTGGCATGAGCGGAGTATGGCCTTTATTTTCCTGGTCATATTTAGCCACACAAAATCCTCCCGCATTGCCAGGTAACATTTATAAGGCCCCGCATGAGCCAGACTCTCATGACACATCCAGGTGAGGTCTTCCACCATGGCGTCCGGTACCATAATCTTCCATCCGCCATTGATAATTTTATACACTACGTCTTTATATATTCTGTACTTAGGGTTTTCTTGTATCCGGATAGCGTCACATATCCGCTTCAATTTTGTGTCCCGCTGTTGTTCCATACCAATATTTCTTAACTTATTTTTGAGACTGTCTTCTAATTTATATTTGACAGCTAGAATTTGAACTTCCTGGTTATTAGACGCATGACGTTCTTCCACCATTGGAGGGTATCGGCTTAACGTGTCAGCTGCTTGGTTCTCGCTTGCCTTACAGTACTTAATGGTAAAGTCGTACTCTTGGATGGCCATGATCCAACGGGATATGCGAGCGTTCGCCAACTTGCAGCGCAACATGAACGATAAGGCCTGGTTGTCCGAAAGGATTTCGAAGTGTTGTCCAACCAGGTAATAACGAAATTTACTAATGCAGTACACAATAGCCAATATTTCTTTCTCCGATGTGAAATAGTTACGTTCGGCCCCTTTTAGTGACCTACTGCTGTGCGCAATTATTTTGTTTTCACCCTTCTCATTCCGTTGGTAGAGTACCCCCCCAATGGCGTAATCCGAAGCATCGCAATTCAGGACATATGTGCCCCTTTTCTCAGGATGGAACACGTGCAGGTTCCTACTATACAAATTTTTAGTCGCGTCGAAAGCATGCTGATGACGCTCCTCCCATCTCCATTTAGTACTCTTACGAAGCAGTTCTAACAACGGCTCAATTGTCCCAGAATATTCTGGCGTAAAACGTCTGAAGTAACCAGTCAATCCGAGGAACGCTCTGATATCCCTGGGTTTTGTGGGTTTCGGGAACTCCATGATCGCACGTATTTTTTCCGGGTCAGTTGTTATACCTTCCGCTGAGATAATATGTCCCAAAAATTTAATTTGCGATTTCCCGAATTCACACTTTTCAAGATTGAGAGTCAGGTTAGCGGCTTGCAATTTCTGAAATACAATCTTGAGATGTTCAAGATGTTCTTCAAATGATTTGGATATGACCAAAATATCATCAACAAATATGCTGACGAAGTCCTCCACCTCGGGTCCCAGAGCTAACTCCAAACATCTGACCATGGCCGCTAAACTGGTAACCAAACCAAATGGAACTACTCTAAACTGATAGCATTTATTTCGATATAGAAATGCTGTGTATCTTCTCGACTCTTTGGCAAGGGGAATCTGCCAGAATCCACTTTTAAGATCAAGGCGAGACATGTATTTAACACCTTGACATTTTATGAATAGGTTCTCCGCATTCGGAGCACAGTCGTAGCATTTTTTTGTAATAGAATTTAGATTTCTCATGTCGAGACATAATCGAATGTCGTTATTTTTCTTTTTAACAACAACCATAGGATTTAAAAAATTGCTATCAGTTCGTTCAATCACACCATTCTGAAGCATACTCTTAACTTCGGCATCAACCTGTTGTTGATAGTGAAGGGGGATGGGATACGTCTTCCGTACAAATTTATTTTCATCAGTGACCTGAATACTGTGTTCATAAACATTCGTGACGGTAGGATTTTTTGAAAACACAGATTCGAATTTATCAAGCATACTTTGCAGCTTATCTTGCTCATTGCTCGTTATCTGCCTGCTGTGAGTCCGCATATTATGTGTTATCTTATCGGCAAGTTGAACCGCTGGGCGAGTTATAGTAATAGGTTCACAATCAGACCCCGTCTTACCCCTCCTGCGTCCTAACCTGATACCGTGTTTACTATTATTTATAGTACATTTTAGTATTTTATTTGGAAAATCAATGTTCGCGTGCAGTTTATTTAATGTGTCCACTCCCAAAATAACATTATACACGAGTTTCTTGACAATAAGCACAGAGACTTCTATTTCCATTCCCTGAATGGATACTGTTATCATAGCTTGACGGTCAACCCTCTGAGATTCACCCGTCGCTGATTTTATGATTTTGTGGGCTGCTGGCAGAATCGGGATTTTTTTAAAATGTTTCCTGTGCTTCTCTAGGAATCGCTCATCCATTAACGAGATTTCTGCGCCGCTGTCAAATAAAACTTCGCCGACACATCCGTTAATTTTCGCGTTGACAATGAGGTCAGTGTCATTTTCAACACTAATACCTTTCTCATTTTCCTTACTATGGTTATTGCAAATTAAACTATCTCTAATTACGGCAGGATATAGGCCGGACACTACAAATTTTCTCTTATAATTAACATCTTTCACATTTGATTTATTGAACTGCTTTTTATAGTTACACCGGGCTTTTGAAACTTCATTCCTACCTTTACGTGTACTAGTTATTTTGTTGCACGGACTCACGCCGTGCAGCCTTACACGTTTTTTTGACTGTTGTATATCGGAATCCTCTTCCGCTACTACTGCTACTTTATTGGCATTAAATTTTTGATTGGTATTTCTATTAGACATCTTAGGTCGTTGTTGTTGTTGCGACTGTGTTTGCTTGGTTTGATTTTGATATTGAAAACTTTTATGCGGTGTTTCATTACTGTTACCATTGATATTCGGGTTGTCGATACCTTCCCATTTTGCAAGTAATGTGAGTAGCTCGTCCTACGACTTAACTCCTTGCGTAAGGACGGCCACCTGTATCCCGCGTCCAAAGTGGTGCGCAAGTTTACTTACCATGTCAGGTTCGGTTAAGCTAGGCTCAAGATATCTAGCTCTGGATATCAACTGCATCACATATGCATCTTTAGGACCTCTGGTATTGGAATATTTTCCAAACTCCAGCTGCGTACGTATCTTCCGCTGGATCTCCTCATTCCAGTATCTAGCTCTGAAATGTCTTACCAGGTCTTCCAACGTGTTGATTTTATCCTGGACGATACTAAACCACTCCGCAGCGGTACCCTTAAGTCGCCGCACTATGAAATTAATTCTATCAGCTTCACTTAAGGTATCACCAATTTGCTCCAGATCCCGCTGGCAAATTTGAATGAAATCCATGGGGTTTTCATTCTCCCGTCCATAAAATCTTTGCTGTGAATTAACGTCATCCAAAGTCTTATATACATACGTAGTACAGTTTAGTGGTGACGAGGTACTTTGCAATCGTGACACTTGCTGTTGCAGCTCTTGAATCCGCACGTCTTGCTCAGCCATTAATTCACTCACCGTGGATCTGTGTTGTATTACCTGCTCCTCCACTCCAGCGAGTTTCGCACCATATTCATTAAGTCGTGACTTATTAACCTCCAAACTCGCCTCTATATCAGCTTTCATAGCTTCCACGGTCTCGCTAATACGCTTTTCTGCCGCTTCTATCATTTGTTTGCTTTGTTTAGATTGCTCCTGCACGGCCGCATATATTCTTTTGTTTTCGTCGTGGATCGATTTACTTCTTTTCTCGGCTTCTGCACTTCTTTTCTCGGCTTCTGCTGAAAGCTTCTGTATACTCATTTTCACCTCCTCTTGACGGGCTTTATTTTCCTCTTTATCCGCTTTCCGCTCTTCTTTACTGGCTTTCATTTCTTCTAATAAGGTCGCTAAAGCATTCTTGATTTCAGCAGTATCCGCCATAATGATTAAAATTTAATTTAAAATTTAGTAAATTTAAATTTATTGATTTATACGCCAAGCAAGTTATTATTATCACAACAAGATTAGAACGTATTGTAACCAGTTTATACGCACACAGAAAAAGCAGTTCAAAATATCAACATGCAAATACCTTATCTAACATACAACAACTAATAATCAACCTCCAATATACTGATAAAATCTGTTCATATATGATATACAAGAGAATATGCACACTTGAAAAATTATATCCTCAGCTTTTCATATGAACAATACACATACAATTTTTATGTTAATTATATTTATACGTCGGATTTTTCCACCAAATTTTATATTCATAGACAAATATATAATAGCGTAAAATTTCCGCTATTTTACGAGCCCTACGTTGCTAAGCGCCAAAATATCTCTATGCGACAACACAAATTACTAACTATTGGCGCATAGGATATGATAGTATGTGTATTTCAAATTACAAGTCTATATTGGAGGGTTTAAGATTATTTATTGTAAAAACACAAGTTATAGTTTATATGGTATATTTGAAATGTACAGAATGTAATGTTTGATATAGAGTCTTTCTTTTAAAATGTTAAATAATGTTCATACGCAAGACGTGATACGTTACATAAGAAGACTCCCACGATGATGTTGTTGAAAAGAAAGGCCGGTCTTTGCGGTATAGTTGGTTCGTCAGGTGTGGCTTACAAATGACAGACGTTTCACCAGAAACGATTACAGCTGGGCTGGCGTCCTGTAACAGCTGGGCTGGTCCTATAACAGCTGGGCTGGTGTCCTATAACAGCTGGGCTGATGTCCTATAACAGCTGGGCTGATGTCCTATAACAGCTGGGCTGATGTCCTGTAATAGCTGGGCTGATGTCCTGCAACAGCTGGGTTGATGTCCTGCAATTCCCACGATGAATCCGACACTTCGCACACACAACGGTACTACGGATTTTATTACTCGCAAAACTTATATAGAGTTTAAGACCAAGTAATATCTCAGGTGACAGTGAGTTTAATCAATAACGGTATATTGAGCTTATACCTCTCCGGCTTCTTCAAGTGTTCTCGCGAATACAAAGGTCTACCGCGATCAGCAGACCACCCTATGAGGAAATCTTGCACTAGCACGGAAACGTCTGATGGAACTATTGCGTAACAATTAATGATACTGTCACTGCGGAAAATCTCCCACAATGATACAGTTACACTCACTTCTTACACACGTAATACTACAATATTAATATCGTGTGTAAAGATATAAAATCAATTGTTATGCGTAACACGCGTTACTATCCCCGAAAAGTCTTAACAGATCCTTGCAAGCGGTAGAGTCTTGTACAAGGATTGTATGTACCGTTCGCGGTAGCAGCAGTGAAGAACTGCTTGTAATTTTTCGCACAATGCGTTAAAACACTGATGTGTGCAAATGTACTACACACACAGTTCTGAGTCTTCCCGTTTCACTAACGACGAATAGTTTTTACAACACCTTGCAAGCGGTAGAATCTTGTACAAGGAGTGCACGTTCCGTTCGCGGTAGATGGCGTAGAAGAACTGCCTGTGTAACGACAGGCTTAAGAAAATTTTCAACCACCAGTCAGCATTCTATTGGTGGATGGAAGTCACATGGTTAGTAAAGTGACCATGCACTTTTCATGCAGTAGAGTGCATTTACTTTGTAACAGCATGCATAGCGGTAATCAGACTACTCGTATCTCATGCATGACTGCGTACATACTAATAATATACATGAACGTAAACAATAGTCCGACAGGTATAGGGATTGTAGCGATACACATGTCTCAGTTCAGCTAATGTCAAAACAACGATAATACTTCACGCACCGCCCGGGAACGTTTCCCACTCGCGCACGCGCGCACATTTCCACTAACACAGTACATGAATAACCATAAATAATAATGCACAGTTTTACTAAACTAAACCCTTAACCTTACTAAATACAATTGATAACAACCAAACTTAACCATCTACCAATATAATATGAATGTCCATTGTCTGTGTAATATATGAACTTGCCCCGCCTATCATGATCCTGTGATTCGTTGCAATATATATACCTACAACCTCATACATGTGCGCTCCAAGGGCATGCCAAAACGTACCCCGTCGACGCGGCAGGTTTCACTCCACTAACTCCTTTTTTTTTATATTTTCTCCCTTTTTAATTTTTTTTAATCTGCCCCCCTATTTTTTGTGTAAGGGTAGGGTTAGGAAATTCGGGAAGATGAAAAGGACAAGGATCATTGAAGTTGAAGAGCTAGGACTAAAGGTGAGGACATGGCTCCCTCCGGAAACAAGGATGAATGGAGAAAACCAAGGCTCGCGCAGGCAGGGGCGCGTCCCTGAAGTAGACGAATGCCACCGGGACCGTGGGGAACATCTACCCGCTACCTTATCATTTTCTTGCACACCCCCAGAGCACACCCCCTTAGAATGACAACCAACCCTACATACATGGAGACCACCAAATCTCCCCCCCTTTTTCACATCAGCCCGTCTACCCCTTTGGACAGAGCTTCAACTTGGAAATATGCGTGACAATCTCTTTCGAATCGCTCCCCGGTTCACCTAACCTGGCCGTCACCGGCGACGCGAACCCCAGGATAGCATGTTCTCAGCATGTTCGAGCATGATATCATGTTTCGAGCAGGAACTCAGCATGTTCCAAGAAACGCCTGAACTTGTCTAGAGCGTACACCACAGCTAAACACTCTAGGTCATAGACTGAAGACTTTCGTTCTTGTTGGGTCAATGTTCTGGATATAAATGCCACAGGCTGCCTAGCCCCATCCACGACTTGCGACAGAACCGCCCCGAGCGCAACCGAACTCGCGTCCGTCTGTAAAATGAAAGTCTGGGAGAAGTCGGGCATTCTCAGCACCGGAGGGGAAATGATGGCTTCCTTCAAGGTTTCGAAAGCCTTCTGTTGTATTTCCCCCCATACAAATTTGGCGCCCTTCTTTCGGAGTTCATTTAGGGGGGCCGCAATCTCCGCCGCGTTCGGAATGAAGCGTCGATAGAAGTTGACCATCCCCACAAATCTCGCGATGCCTTTGGCATCCTTTGGTGGGGGAAAGTCCCTGATTCCCTGTGTTCGCTCGGGATCCACAGTGACACCTCTATGGGAAATCAGGTGGCCCAGAAAAGAAATTTGTCTCTGGGCGAACTTCACCTTTTCGGGGTTGACAGTGAGGCCAGCACCCCTCAACCTGCACATCACCTCTTCGAGATGACCCAAATGCTCCTCATAACCCTTGCTGTACACCAGCAAGTCGTCAAGATAGTTGAAGACGTATTTAAACTTGAAATCGTGAAAAACGGTGTCAAGTAACCGGGTGAGAGTTTGGGCCCCTACCGCTAGACCCATGGGAACCCTAGTGTACTGGTAGAGGTTCCACGGAACACAGAATGCCGTGTAGGGCCTACTTTCCTTCGTCAGCGGGATCTGGTGATATGCAGAGTTGAGGTCGATGATGGTAAAATACCTCGCCTCACTGAACCAATCAAACGCGGAATGAAGGTCAGGAAGTGGGACCGAATCTACCTCAATGTTGGCGTTGAGTTATAAGAGCAAAAATGAAGGCTCATCCAGTGAACAAAGTACTTAATAAATGGAGATGCGTAGATTTTTGTATGAAACCATGTCCAGCAAACGTCTTAACAATATTTGTTAAGTCAAAATTAAAAAATTACATATAATATTACCGGTATTCAGTTTGTATACACTTATTATTACCAAATTTAGACTATAAAAATATAGTAATATTAAAAATTTATAACAAAAAAATGTTGTAATAAACACGCAAATTCCTTGTAGGTCTAAAGCGCATCGTCAAAACAATATCCTAAAGCAACATAAAGTTGAACAAAGAATTACATTAAAAGTTATAACATAAATCTCTTACCATTACAGGTTAATGGTTCCGTCTTCTATTAATAAACACTTAATATTTATTTTTAATATTTTAAATATTTAAAACGAAACATTTTAAAATGTAACTTTCCTGTTCTTAATTACTGCAAAGTGGGTTATTAAATCACTATAATCTGTAACCTCTCTTTAACATTTTTTTATGCTTTATAATTTTTTTTTTTTTTTTTTTTTTTTTTTTTTTTTTTTTTTTTAAGAGAGGGGCCACTAGATACTTAAAACTAGGCAGAAGGCCTAGAGAAGCCAAAAATGTGCTGGGTCCAGTGAGACGGGACTTGCAATTAAACTCAGCTGTTGACCAACAAGAACAATTTTTATTTTCTAAGTTTTAGTTCAATCTCAATACAAAATATAAATTTCAAATTTCAACAATTCAATTTCAATATAAAATATAACTTTTAAATTTTAGTTCAATCTCCATACAAAAGATTAATTTTAAATTTCAATAATTCAAATTTTAATATAAAATATAACCTTTAAATTTTAGTTCAATGTTAATACAAAATATAAATTTTAAATTTCAATAATTCCATTGGCGAAGCACATTCGCCAAAAATCGCCTTATATAAATTGTGGACCATTGTCCGAGACAATGATGGCCGGAAGATCGAAGTGCTGAAACACATGACTCTGGAGCGCGCTTATGGTTAAACGAGCCGTTGCCTGCCGTAAGGGCAATAGCCAGGCAAACTTCGAAAAACCATCCACACAAACAAGCAGGTAAGAATTACCTGACTTGCTACGCGGGAAGGGTCCTACGTAGTCTATGAATAACTTCTCCATCGGTCTGCTCGCCACATCTGATGACAACAACCCTAACTTGGTGTTCTGGGCAGGCTTACTCAAGCCGCATAGATGACAACTCTTAACCCTTGTCGCAATGTCCCTATCCATGCCCTTCCAGATAAACTGTCTCCTAATACTGGAAATGGTCTTCGAAATCCCCTTATGTCCACCTACTGGGGAATTGTGGTAGTAGCTGAAGACCATGGGCACGAGCTTGCTAGGCAGCACTATTTTCGGGGCACGTCCCTTTCTCTCTCTGCAGCACAGGACGCCCTTGGACAAGAAGTAAGGGACCTGTACGTTACCCTCTTTTAGATTTTGGATGATCGGACCCAACTCTTCATCATCTAACTGATGGGGTAACACATCAGTGAAAGCTAAAGGAAAGTCCAGTAAGACAGAACAGGGCTGCTCAGGTTGGGCTTCACTGGGTTGGGAAAACATACGGGACAAAGCATCTGCAACCACATTTTGAGTTCCCCGAATGTGTTGCACCTTGAATTTAAAGGATGAGATCTTGACCACCCATCTTCCAATCTTACCCAGTTGCCGGGGATGAGCGAGAAGCCAAGGGAGAGCCTGGTTGTCGGTCTCGAGCAGGAACTCAGCATGTTCCAAGAAACGCCTGCACTTGTCTAGAGCGTACACCACAGCTAAACACTCTAGGGCATAGACTGAAGACTTTCGTTCTTGTTGGGTCAATGTTCTGGATATAAATGCCACAGACTGCCTAGCCCCATCCACGACTTGGAACAGAACCGCCCCGAGCGCAACCGAACTCGCGTCCGTCTGTAAAATGAAAGTCTGGGAGAAGTCGGGCATTCTCAGCACCGGAGGGGGAAATGATGGCTTCCTTCAAGGTTTCGAAAGCCTTCTGTTGTATTTCCCCCCATACAAATTTGGCGCCCTTCTTTCGGAGTTCATTTAGGGGGGCCGCAATCTCCGCCGCGTTCGGAATGAAGCGTCGATAGAAGTTGACCATCCCCACAAATCTCGCGATGCCTTTGGCATCCTTTGGTGGGGGAAAGTCCCTGATTCCCTGTGTTCGCTCGGGATCCACAGTGACACCTCTATGGGAAATCAGGTGGCCCAGAAAAGAAATTTGTCTCTGGGCGAACTTCACCTTTTCGGGGTTGACAGTGAGGCCAGCACCCCTCAACCTGCACATCGCCTCTTCGAGATGACCCAAATGCTCCTCATAACCCTTGCTGTACACCAGCAAGTCGTCAAGATAGTTGAAGACGTATTTAAACTTGAAATCGTGAAAAACGGTGTCAAGTAACCGGGTGAGAGTTTGGGCCCCTACCGCTAGACCCATGGGAACCCTAGTGTACTGGTAGAGGTTCCACGGAACACAGAATGCCGTGTAGGGCCTACTTTCCTTCGTCAGCGGGGTCTGGTGATATGCAGAGTTGAGGTCGATGATGGTAAAATACCTCGCCTCACTGAACCAATCAAACGCGGAATGAAGGTCAGGAAGTGGGACCGAATCTACCTCAATGTTGGCGTTGAGTTTGCGGTAGTCGATCACCATCCGATGTTTACCTCCAGGTTTGGGCACTAGGAACGCCGGACTGGCATAACTGGATTGAGAAGGTTCAATCACCCCTTGATCTAATAACTCTTGAACCTTCTCTCTCAAGATGCTCATCTTTGGAGGGGCAAATTTATAAGGGTGGGAGCGCACCACCTTGGAGTCCGTTAGGCGAATCTTATACTCCAAGAGATGTGTGAGCCGGAGTTAACACAGTGGGGAAGCGCTCACACAACTGATCTAATGCTGACCTCTGGGACTGGGAGAGGTGGTCTCTAGATGTGTCGGGGCACTCAACCTCTTGGATATCTTTCCTAGTCGCCTGATATCCAAGGAAAGGAATTACATCTCCCCGATTAAATTTAAAATAGCATTGATGCTCTTTGATGTCAATTACGAGACCACTTTTACAGATGAAGTCGGCACCAATAACGAACTCGACTCCCAGAGCAGGAGAAACCAGAAAGCTCCACACCCAAGAAAATCCCTCGATCTTAAATTTGAATGAAACTACCCGGGAAATGGGCAGAATCTCCTGGGATGCCGTCCAGCACACCACGGAAGACTGTTCCGACCTTTTAATTAAACCTTGTCTTTCAAGGTCCTCGCACACTCTAGATGATATTATTGATCTTGCTGATCCGGAGTCGACTATGGCTCTGAGTTGACTCCTTTTCAATTCCAACAGCAAGAAGGGGCATACAGAAGTGGGCCTGGAGATGGTTTGGAGGACTTTGATGCCCGAGGAACTGGGACCTACAGATGGCCTGGAGGCGCGTACCCTAGAAGACCCCCGACAGAGAGGGGAAGATGACCTCCGATTCATCTTCCCCTGGTTAACTAGTTTTCTGACTTGGCTCCCTTCCGGGAAGGTGCAGCGCGGGCACGACCCTCGGGGCAATTCCGGCTGATATGCCCCGGTTTACCACAATTTTAACAGTGTTGCATTATACGACTGCTGTCATCGCCAGGACGAGCAGCACGAGACTGGGATTGTCCGGACCGTCGTTCGCCGCCACTAAACACCAGATTACGAACTACCCCCGGACGTTTACACTCGTCATTTAATTGGATAGCTCTGAACATAACACTGGACTGTACTGGACTGGACGGTCCAGGTCTGCGAAACAACGCGGGTGCTCTGCGAACACTAAGCGGGACCGTTCTTGGGGGTTTACCCCTTCCAATATTATTTGGATAATTTCGGTCTCGGACAATCCCAATCTCAAAATCTTGGCCGCCTCTTTTATACTGGCCACAAACTGAGTCGGGCCCTCGCCATTGGCCTGTACTCTGTAAAAATATTTTTGTCGAAGCCTTTCGCGCAGTCGGCCCAGGATAAAGGCGTCGAGCACCTCCCCATGAAAGGAGTCAATACCGCCACCATCCCTTAGGGCATGAATCACCCGCTCTGCCATGGAGCCCCGGCAGTAAGGGTAGACGAGCTCGAGCAGAGTCCGGTCCGACACCCCGGGAAAATCGGCCAGCTGAAAAAAAAATTTAAAAAAGTTTAAACGTTTGTCCGCGTCCAATCCGTCCACAATCGGGAGACGTTGGACGACCTCGGCAAGGGGGTTAGGAAGTTTATGATAAAATACGCCTGCCATCCCTGAGAAAGCTACCGGAGGTGCCGCTTGTTCTGGTTCCTTCTCTTCCCCGATGGAGGAGAGAGGAGGGTTCAGCTTCGTCGGAAGATGCTGACTCCTCGAAGGCTTCTGCAGGGCTGCTACCACTTGTCCCCTGAGGGACGTAAGGATAGTCTCCATCTCGGGGCCCAACGCTTGGGCTTCCAAGTTCTGTATTCTCATGGCTAGGTGGTTTAGGCGCTGGCGCACCCTCTGCTTGGCCCTGGAAGTTGGTGCGGCTGACTGTAGAGCCTCGGCCAGATCCTGAATCTCGTGACATTTCTCCTGGCATAGATCGATCTCAGCCGACACGTCGCTGATTTTCACGTGAGACGCCCCATCCCCTGCGGCAAGAGCGTCCCTCAATTGCTTCCTCAGGGAGGCCACGTCCCCTTGTGGTTTCTTACCCCTGGACCGGACCTCAAACTCCAGCTCATCCTTCACGTATAGCTCTACATTCACGGGACTCATCCTTGAGCCGCCCAAATATAATCACACACACACACAACACGCAACAACAATTCAAAAAAATTGAATGCAGAAGACCTCGAGTACTAATCCTTCCATCAAGAGGACCCCCGGGTTCCCTAGCGCTGCGGAGACCCAACCTACTCCAGAACCAGCTCTCTTTCCGACACCATACACAAGAAGAGAAACAACATCAAACATTAACATAGACATGCAATCCACACCACGGAACACCTATCACAACTTGTACATTTCAACAACACGTAACTACCGACCCTCAACATCTAATCATCATGAATTTCCGAAATTTTCTGACCATGAATCCAGTTGGTAACGGTACCGACTGCCGATCGGGCCATACCGCATCCCGCCAAACTCGCACGCAATTATTCCCACATAGATTAATAAGGCAGCCGACTTCCCAGCCATGCCCCAGATCTCCGATAATTCCAAGTCGCCAAAGGAACAAACATCATCCCACCAAAACAACAAAACGCATGCCACGTGGTGGCACCAGGCTAACAATTATACGTTCACCTATACACATTGACATTGAACATAATATAACATCTACACCTATATTCGCTTTTCACAGTTTTTGAAGTTTGACTTGGTCTCAAAATATTTCCGAGTCTGCAAACCCCGTCACACCCAAGGACCCAAGGGTTCGACCCTAGAAAGAACCACGCTCGGCTACCATTTGTAACCCCTCTTTAAAAATTTTTTTTATGCTTTATAAAAATTTTGAAACATTTTTTTTTTTAAGAGAGGGGCCACTAGATACTTAAAACTAGGCAGAAGGCCTAGAGAAGCCAAAAATGTGCTGGGTCCAGTGAGACGGGACTTGCAATTAAACTCAGCTGTTGACCAACAAGAACAATTTTTATTTTCTAAGTTTTAGTTCAATCTCAATACAAAATATAAATTTCAAATTTCAACAATTCAATTTCAATATAAAATATAACTTTTAAATTTTAGTTAAATCTCCATACAAAAGATAAATTTTAAATTCCAATAATTCAAATTTTAATATAAAATATAACCTTTAAATTTTAGTTCAATGTTAATACAAAATATAAAATTTAAGTTAAAATAATTCAAATTTTAATATAAAATATAATCTTTAAATTTTAGTTCAATGTTAATACAAAATATAGATTTTAGATTTTCAACAATACAATTTTAATATAAAATACAAACTTCAAATTTAAAATTTTTAACATATCAGCATGCACACATCCTTCGTATCGAACTTGTCAAACTTGCAATTTAAAATTTACTATCATTAGTTAACATCTAACATCGTCATTCTAAAATCTCCTTAATACCTCTAAATATGTATAACCTCATAGTGGTATAAATATTCTCGACATCATAACCACAAATATCTACATTATTTACATAATACCATAATCATCCGAATTCCACAACATAGCATATGACTTATATGATTGACCCTTTACAATACTCAACATTACAACACATAATTTCACATAAGTATACAGATATACATAAATACATATCACAGACACAAATACAGCATGATATCATACATCACGTTAATTCTGGAAGGCAAGGCAGCCTGAACATTCCCAACATACCCATACATGAATGGTGAGACATCTGGACTGGTCATCAGGACCCATAACTCAATTATCAGTGTGAAAGAAATTAAAAAAAAACTGAATAAAACATCAGGATTAAAAATTACAAACAGCGAAATTGGCGAAGTAGCCCTGCACAATCAATCAAATTACAAACTATAATTCTGGAATAGTCCCCTTTTAGTAGCGTACCATATAAAGTTAAAATGACTGTATAGATTTGTAAGATAGTAAGTTTTTTACTTCCTTTTGTACTTTTGTAAAAAGAATTCAACATTTTAAAGAAGTTCCAAGTGGAACTGACCACCAGCAAAATGAATATGAATGTAAACTGAAGCTAATTTTATAACATTACAAACTTAGAGGGAAGTAGTGAGAAAATACTCTTATAGAGGTATATAAAAAAAACTTGAGACATTCTGAAGTGACTATGGCAGTAATAATGACTCTAAGTCGTGGTACATGTTGAATGATTTCATAAATTGTGAAATTATTTAATTAAACTGCGCAGAAATATATATATATCTGTATATATTGTAACAAGACCCTGTATGCAGTCTTTACAAATAAAGATAATAAAGAAACAAATTATTAAAAAAAAAAAATTAAAAAAAAAATTTTGTTTATGTTTTAATTGATGTCTGTAATTGAGAAATAATTCTGTTTTAATGTTTGGTAAAAATTTTAATAATTAATAAGGTATTTATTAATTATTTAGCACTTCTTGAAGATCTTAACAAAGTCCGGAGTTAATCAGATTAACTCCGGTCAGCAATCGATTTATGATTTTTCGTGCTGGTCCAATATCTCACTTTAAAAAATATTTTCTTCTTCTGGAAGTCTCGTTGCATTAATAAATAAACCTTAAATTAGCATGTGAAATAAGTTATAGATTCAAACAATTGAAATAAATGGATTTATTAACAAAATTAAGAAATGATCGATGTTTAATCGATTGTTAGCAATTGTCGACTCCGTCTCAGGAAATAATCGATTTGTTCATACAGGTTATAAATTATTACAAGTCTTAGAAAAAAGGTTCTTGGAGCGATTATATTATTAATAGTCAGAGAAGGGCAGTATGGGAAAGTATAACATTTACAAATAAAGTGGTTTCAATAATTATTATCTAACAAAAGGTGAATAATTTTATAAAATAAGTAATATTGTTGATTTGTCAAACCAATTCTGCGAGCGCTGAATTCACTCAATGTAGTTGGCACTGGTGGTGGTGTCCAAGATGGCCGCTCAAAATATGACGAGGTTAACTGCGATGTCGTCGCGTTAAAATCTCACAGCAAAATTACCTTCATATATGTTTTAAATGTCCCCGAACTGGTGTAACTGGTCTAATATGTTGTTTGGTGTATTCTGGAAGAATGTTTAGTGTTCACTGGTGTTAATATGTTATATGTGTTTGGTGTTCACTCCTCTTTGTTCGCTACACAAAAAACGGTTATACTGTTGTAGATGAAATTGTCACAAATATGTAGTTTTACTGTTTTTATGCACTGGTATTATGTAGTATTTATGTTGTTTTCACTATTGTGGTTAAAGTTTTCGGTAGTTTTAGTTGGAAAAGTGATTAATTTACTAAACTCTCGTTTCACTGATTTTATTGGGTAACCTTAGTACACCATTTTTCTCGGTTTCAAGGAACGTATTCTCACATAAACTGCTCAGCTTGATCATTAACAAAGAACTAACTAACTTCCTTCACGTTAGTCAAAATCTGGCCCAGTTAATCTTTGAAAAAGTATTGTTAAAATATTTCGATTTCCCATATACATGATACAAAAATACATTATATATGGAATTTATTTAGTTTATTCATCACCTTCATGAATTATGAACCTTATCATTGGTTTAATTCTCTCATTCTCTTTAAATTGATATATTAGAGTCCATATCTGTTGACATTTTCGTGGAAATTACCAAATTTCTTTCTTTTTGGAAATCTAGGCTCAAAAACTGGTTTCCGCCTTCATATAATTTTTCTGCATTTTAATTGTTATTAATACCATTATAATAAATTACAAATGGTCATATTTCTCTTCCTTTCCTTAAATACATATAAATTGAACCTTTGAACTGGTTTTTTGTGTTAATCTCTGAATTTAACACTCCTCTTTAAAAATAATGAATTTATATATTTCAAAAATTTACAATATTTTAAAGTATATTTCTATTTTATCATTTTAACTCATAGATTCATTCACAGTAGTTGTTAACTGATTTACCTTACCTAAATCTTGCCAGTTTACAGGCTTTATAAGTGAATTAACTGGTTTATATGGTTTCTGTTCTGTGAATTCATCAAATGGCCTAGAGTTTAGGATTTTATATTTCTGGCTTTCTCAAATAAATTTAATCCTACTCCTCCTCTGACTTTAAACAGTTATTATGACATAAAAATAAAATGGTTTAACAACTTATTGTGATGTGTAGTATCTAATTAATATTACTGTTATATAAAAATAATAATGAACATTACTTAGCATTCTGTACAATTGGACATATTGCTGACATTGTTTGAAAACATACATTTAACTCTTTTTTAATTAACACAGCATACCTACTGAAACATTATTAATGGTATGTATGCTGTTATTTGGCAAACATAATTTATTTTAAACACATATAAATCTTATTAACTAAGAACTCTTATAAACATATTGAGTTCATGGCTGTGAACAAATAGCCATTTTAAACATTTTTAAACCTATGAATACTTAAATTAATTCCAGTCCTTTCTGGTCTAAACCATTATTATTTATTATCCCCTTCATCAGTAAACATGTCCACCCATACTCTAGTTACTGTCATTTCTACAAATGTCTTGTAATAACAAAGTGACATTAAAATAATAAAATATTGGAACTCTTCCATTTTATTATTTTATGATGATGTGTATTATTGAATATAAAAGATGTTATATAGCATATTGGTAAGTCATAGTATCACTACAACTTTAAGTTTATTGTATTTCCAGAAACACTTGCACTAGTTCACTTTCACTGGTGGTTCTGATATTTTGAGTCTATTATCTCAGACCAGACCTTTAGTCATCATGGACTGTTAAGACTTGTTTATTTTTTTTATCACACAATAGCTTTAGTTGGTTCACTTCTTATAATACTATACAACACTTTTGGCTTATTAATAATTACATTTTATAGGGTATTGGGATGTTATACTTTCTTTAATTGTCTTTATGGGTTTGGGGTTCATGGTAGTTAATAATAGGTTTTATAATGGTGTTTCTTCCATACTATTTCTTCCTCTCTTTTTGTCTTCACTCTTGTCTTTCTTCTGGTCTTCACTCTTCTTGTCTTTACTCTTGGGTAAACCAAGGTACTTCGTGTTATCTTGACTGATGTTTGGTTTTGGAGTATCTAATTTATTTTCTGATACTGACTTTGCTCTTCGCTAAAGGTTTCAGGGTATTGTTTACTTCCTGATAATAAACTCTACTCTTCCTTCTTCTTGTGTTTGGGGTGTTTTGTTGTTTCACCACTCCTAAACTGATTCTTCCTTCTTGATTCTGTGGTATCTTCTTTGTTTACTGCTCCTAACTTCCTGGGTAAATTCCTGATTTTATAATATGAGTTGCTTTTAATTATTTCTTTGATTTTTAACAGTGGTTTTTATATAATGCAATGAGGATTTTTATTTTATTGTGGCTTATTCCTTTGAATTCATTAAATTTCATTCGATATTATATTAGTATATGTAATGTAATTATTTTTTATGATTTTAATTGAATTAATTAGTAGTGGATTTTCTGTCACGCTACAGAATGCCCTTCTCCAGAAGTGATTTTTTCAGACTATACTTGCTTTGTCTGAAACAATTGCTTATGATAATTATTCTAGGTTTGTTATTATTCTTGACTTCCTTCCATTTTAAAAATTCTCTTATTTATATTTGAGCTTATATCCTTCTCATTCTCACTTGATCTTCCTTGATAGTAATAGTCATCTGAGTTTCATATTTATTATTTTATTTTCATATTTCTTTTTAGTATTTTCTCCTTGGGATATTTCCTCCCTATCGTTCTCTACTTTGTGAGCTGGTTCAGTTCAGAGAAGCACTGTACGCTACTTCCTCTGCTGTCCAATACTTCACACATATTTGAGTACAGAGGCAAATCATCTCTGCTCAAAAAACATATTAATATTGCTGGAATTATCTACAGACAGATTAAAAAATTATTCAGAATAGTACACATTTGTTACTATTTAAAAAAAATATCTTTGGGATACTTCACTTATTACTTATTATATTGCTCAGAGATTTTATTATTCCTATCTCAGTTGTTCTTCTGACTCTTTAACTTGATGTTTCATTCATTTGATATTATGGTAGGAAGCTCTTCTATTAAAATTTGCAATTTTTCTTATCATATAAAGTTTTTGGTTATAAATTCTTTATTACTTTCTGGTTTTTTATTACAATCTGCATTGGTTTATAGTAGCATATTTTTTATGACATTTTTAGTTTGTTACTCTGTTTTTATTATTTCCACTTGTTCTATGTTCTAGAACTTTCTTATAACTGTCATTATTACAATTGACATTTAATTCATAATCATTTCATATTAATTTTTTTTTAATTACATATATCTTTGATATTATTCTCACATTACTCCTGTCATGGTTATTATCCTTTCGAATGAATGTTTTAATTAATTTTATAATGAGGTCATAATTTCTCCTCATATCACTTCAAAGTTTTATTACCTTCTATTTCCACATACGTTTTTGTATTTTATTATATTTAATCACCCAAATCGTATCACATATTTTTATTCCCTTTCGTATCATTTTATGGAAAGTTTTTTACACCTTATATTGAAATTAGACATGATCATACTTCTCTAGAATTATTTGTTTTAATTCTAAAGTCTGTTTCCTTTATTCATATCATTGTGATCCTTTATAAACATGGTAAATATATTTTATGATTACCATAAATATGGTATTAATTCTCGTCTGTTTATTTCACCAAAGTGTTTTATAAATAATTGGATTGGTAAGTTGTGCTTACTTTGTTTAAAATTTTGATGATTTATACACAATTCATAATTCTTCTTATATTATTTTTTCCAAATGGTTTTTCTCAAATCTGGGTTAGTAAGGTGAACTTACGTTATTTTTAGAATTTAGATGATTTCTAAATTCTTTTATATTTCTGCCAAATAGTTTTTCTCAAATTCTTGGTTAGTAAGGTGAACTTACTTTGTTTTGGAATTTATATTATTTATTCAAAATATTTCTTCATGGATGTCTGGTTAAAGACACCCTTAATTTTATTGGAACCCATCTCCTTAATTTCATACGTGTTGTTATTATTATTTTTGGTGACTATATAGGGTCCAGTGTATAGAAGCAATAATTTTTTAGTTATCCCTTCTAAAGAACTGGGTAACTCCCTATTCTTCAACAACACCTTCTCTCCAACGGTATAAGTAATAATCTTACCCATGCTTTTATTGTATTTAATCCGCCGTTTCTCCTGATCTTCGGCCACCTTATTATGAAATTGAACTTTATTAAAGATATATTTATTCTCTCTTGGGAACGCCAATATTTCCTCGATCTCCCTTGGGGGTTGTCTTTCGTACATGGCGGAGTATGGGGTGATTCCTATGGCTGGATGGTATGCCAGGTTGAGGAATTCTTCAGTGGCCTCCAAGTATTCTTGCCACCTCCTTTGTTGATCGTGGCAATACGTCTTCAATAGGCGCCCCACCTCTCGCAAGACTCTTTCGGCCGGGTTACTGCTCGGGTGGTATACCGATGTCTTATAGGTATGAACCCCCATTGACAGTAGTGTATCCCGCCATTTCCTCCCCTTGAATTGTGTTCCGTGATCGGTGATGATCGAAACTGGTTTTCCGACGTCTGGGAAGTACTGGTTGGTCAGTATGTCGAGAACTTTATTTGTGGTCGCCCGATTCGCTGGGTATCGCTTGATGAACTTGGTAAAATGGTCCATCACGATGACGAGATATTTGTATCTTTGTCGGCCCCCACTGCGGGGAAATGGCCCACAGATGTCCAGGAATACTTTCTCTAGTTTCGATTGAGAGGTTATCGGAATCATTTGCCCTTCTCTTTTCTCGTTGTTGGTTTTCACGAGTTGGCAAATGCGGCAGTTTCTTATGTACTTTCGTACCTTCCGATTTATGTCTTTTATGTGGCAGCTCTCTTCCAGGGCCTTTACCACCTTTAATGCGCTCATATGCCCATATCGAACATGATAATTATACACTATCTCCTTTTCGATATGGGTTGGAATAATAACCTTCCATTCCTCCTTATATAAAGATGGTCGTGAAAACAGGATTCCGTTATGGATTTTATAATATTGGGAGATAGTCTCGTCCCCTGCTTCCAATCTTGTTAGAATAGAGATTAACTTCGGGTCAGCTTGTTGGTGTGTGCTCAGGTGTTCCAAAATTGATTGTAGACCGGCGCTGTTGCTTAGAATATGGTATACTTTAAGTATACTCTCCTTTTCCCCCTCGAACGTCTGTTTATCAATGTCTACTCTAGACAATACGTCCGCGACGACATTCTTCTTTCCGGGGATGTACTCCCACTTAAGGTCATATTCTTGTAGCAATAGTATCCGCCGTGTCAACCTTCCATGGCTTAACTTACATCTCTTTAGGAACGAGATAGACTTATGGTCTGTCCGGACGGTAACGGAATAACCAAGGATATAAGTGCGGAATTTTCCACACGCGAACACTACACTTAACAATTCCTTTTCCGTGACGTGGTAGTTCTTCTCACACTGATTCAATGCTCTACTGGCAAAGCAGATCACGAGATGTTCGCCCTCCTCATCCTCTTGATATAAGGTAGTGCCGAGGCTGATGTCACTGGCATCGCAATTAAGAAAGAAAGGTTTGCTAAAATCCGGATGGCGAAGTATGATAGGTTCAAGGAATTTTTGTTTAATTAAAGATAATATATTGTGTTGTTCTGTACCCCATATCCATTTATTTTTGGATGACAGTTGAGGCTGAAATCTGGCGGTCAGTTCTGAGTACTTTTCCTGGACCCTACGGTAGTAATTACAGAGTCCCAGGAATGACTGTAATTGCCTTCGATTCTTTGGTGTAGGAAAGTTCTGAATCGCTTCGACTTTTTCAGCCGACGGTGAGATTCCCTGGTCATTCAATATGAACCCCAAGAATTGAATTTCCTTGGCGATAAAATGAGATTTTGCTAATTTTAGCGTAATATTATTCGCCGCTAGCTTCTTTAATACGTGTTCCACACGGTAGCAGTGTTCCTCCCAAGTTTCTGAGGACACTAGCAAGTCATGAACGTATACGGTGGTGAACTGTAGTGCTTCTTGGCCAAGTATCTGGTCCATGCAGTGTACGAAGACTGCGACTGAATTTACCAGTCCGAAGGGCAACCTCTTAAACTGGTAGTTCCGCCCTTCGAATATAAAGGCCAGATACTGGCGACTCTGTGGATGTAATTCCACCTGCCAGTACCCGCACACCGTATCCCAGGTACTAAAGTACTTGGTGCCGTGGAACCGTTTCAAAATCTCCTCAATCTCACCGGGCGAAGTCCTGTCATTTATGATCATTTTATTTATTTCTCGCGCATCTAGGCACAAACGGACTTGTCCGCTTTTCTTAGGAATAGCCACGATAGGACTTGTATATGGGGATTGGCTACTCTCTATTATGTCACGGTTAATCATTTGTTTTATTTCAGCTCTTACAGCTTCCTTTCGTGATTGCGCGATGGGGTAAGACTTCCGGTTAAAGTCCACTGTGTCTCGGAACTGTAGAGTACACTGGAAGTTTTTCACTTTACCGGGCTCATCAGAAAAGACTGATTTATATTTCTTATAGATGTCGATTAATTTGTTCGCTTGGTATAAGGTTAATTTTTCGCCGGTTATACCGCTCCGGAAATCCCTGATCTCCTGGATTTTTTGTGACCATAAGTCTTCGTTGGAGGTGTCGTCTATCCTTTGTTCAATTATAGATGTTGGATGGATATAGTTAATTTTGCGAATTTGTTGGTGGATACTATCGGGAATGACTTGGTCACTACCCACCAAGTTAGCCGTCCAAGTATGTCCGTTGGTAAATAACGATAATTTCTCAGTTCTTAAATCAATGATGGCGGAATTCCTCCTGAGCACATCACACCCGACCAGTATATTAAACGGCAGACCGCTCGCCACCAAGAATTCCATATCAATTGCTATAGCAATTGATATACCACAGTATACCACAGCTCATCACACTGGCGGAGACTTGCCTTCGTATTGTTTTATTTTGTCGGCCGGTTGCACCCAAGAAAATAATATTGTTCAATGGCAACGTTGGTAAAGTTCTTCCGCACTCTCGCTGTATTTTCTCCAACTCAGTCGTACTTATTATTGATACGTTTGAACCAGTATCGATCATCAACCTAGCGGGGATGCCTTCTACCTCCGCGTTGACATGTATGATTTCGTTATTAAAGTTATTGGTGGGATTATTGTCATCCTCTTCCAATAACTCATGTCGGATGTCCTTGAGGTAGTTACACCCTATGACCGTGATACGATTATTATTATTTGTTCTGTTAAACTCATCATTATTATACCCAGTATTTAGGAGCAGTAACGGGTTCTGGCGATTTATTACTGCCTGCGCCCGTTTAAAGGCTTGACATCATTGTTCCGTTGTGTCATACTAGTTGAAGCATCATTTGGGATGCTTAGAGTGGGCCCCTGTCGATCTATCCTGTGGTCTTCCGATCGTTCGTGGTTGGTCCTCCGTTCAGCATCGTCTAAACTAGTACTCCTTCTCGCCGGATAGTACCTTGGTTGGTCACGTTCTAGGCTCCTCCGCCTATCTTCATATTCACGGTAGCTGTTTCTTCTATTGTTGTTGTATCTTCGCTGTCGACCATCTACTGCTCGTATGAAATTCACTCGTGGACGGGGAAACCTATTATTACCGGGATTACCATTATTTGGACTTACACGATTGTTATTATTATGGTAACGATCATTACCATAATTGGGGCTTCTCTGACTATTTGGGTTATGAGGGTAGGGATTTCGGTTACCCTGATAACCATTAGTGGGTCGACTCGGGTTCACATGGTTTGGACCTGTATTATTATTATTATTATTATTTTGATTAGTATTGTTTAAACTATTATTTGGCGGGTATGCACGGCCTCCTTGGTACCCAGTGTTGGTGTTGTTCGTACCCAGGTTGTTGTTCGGATACGTCCTGGGTTCGGGCCTATCGTTTCTTCTCCGGCTTTGTCGGTAGTATTCTTCGTTCGCGTAGTTTTCGAGGAGTTCGGTCATTGCCTGGATTGTTTTGATTTGGCTGCCTCTCCTCGCTCGAATGACTTCTTCGTCATAATGGTATGACAGCTTATTTATCAGGCATTCCTCAGGTATGGCCGGTTCTAAATGCTTGGCCATACATACCTTGCCGAGGAAATATGCTGTCATTGAACTACCGACTTGTGGTTTGTAATGGCCGTGGCATATGTTATCCCTTATTAAGTTTTGAGCCGTTTCCGACCAATTCTTAGCCTTGAAGAGGCTCTTAAATTGCTGATAGCTTTCGATGTCGCTCCGGTTGGCCATCCACCAATGATCATTCACCTCCCGAAACGACTCGTCTAGGATTTCCCGGTTCTGGACCCATCGGTTCCCTCTATGTTTTTCCAGGTATTCCTCTATGCGGGCCAAGAACTCCATGGGCTTCCGCTTATACTGCCTGAAATTAAGCCATTCTCTATTCTCGGACATTGGGAAATGATTGTAGCCAGTTGGTCTGTTCCTTATTATTTCTATCTCCTCCTGACTCTGACGCACTTGTCCCGTGATGTTCGTCATAGCGGCTTCCACGCCGTCGCACCTTTCGGTGACATGTGTCCGCACCTTATTTATTTCTTCCAGGGCAAATTTCTTGTTTTCTTCCAGTTTCGTTTCCTTTTGTTCCTTGACATGTGTAATCTCTTTATGTATTACCTCCCGGACTTCCAGCACTTCGTTTTCTGTCTGACGACATCTTTCGTCCACTTCCCTGATCTGCTGGTTAACAACCACGACTTCCTGTTCTAATTTTTTGACGATGGATTTCTTCGTATCTGTTATCTTTTTATTCAACTCCTCCTTCGCTAACTCGATCCTCTCGTCTAGCTTGTTCATGTTCTCCTGGTTGACTTCCCTTAGTTCTTCTCTCAGCAGTTGATTGTCCTCTCTCAATTCTTCCAACCTTTCCCCCATCGTCTCTTCCATTTTCTTGTTATTTTCCCTTAATTCTTCTTTTAATTGTTGGTTGTCACTTTCTATTTTCTTACTGGTTTCTTCCATCTTCTCTTCCAAATTCTTATTATTTTCTTCCATTTTCCTTTCCATCTTCCTACTGGATTCTTCGATCCTCTTATTAGTATTTTCTATCTTACGGCCCAATTCTTCCATTGTGGATCGGTTGTCTTCCTTCAAATCCTCTAGTTTTTCATTTAATGAATGGTTGTCTTCCTTCAAACCCTCTAGTTTTTCATTTAATGAATGGTTGTCTTCCTTCAAATCCTCTATTTTGGATTCTATGTTTTTATTCACTCCTTCCATTTTAGACTCCATATTCTTATTGGTATTTCCAATGTCCTTCCTTATGGATTTGTTTTCCTCCTTTGTGGACTCCATTTGCTTACTCAACTGTAAGAACATTTCCATGATCTTATCCATTTTGCTTTCTTCCGTGGTCATAGATTTTTCTACTTCCTTGTCTGGGACATTGGCTTCCCCTGTTTGAGTGGGTACTTCTGGTTGTTCCTCTGGTGGTTCTGGTTGTTTCGGTTCCACCGGGTTTAGTAACACTTACGGATCCTCCACGGGTGTTGCCTCCTTATCCCCCATGTCAACTTCTTTTTCGGCCTCTGCCGCCCTCTTCTTCGAAGTAGCTCGTCTTTGCATTTTTCTTCTGTTTCTATTAAATAACCGCTGCCAGGCTTAAATTATCAAGCCCTCTAGTTGGACGCCAATTTGTAACAAGACCCTGTATGCAGTCTTTACAAATAAAGATAATAAAGAAAAAAATTTTATTAAAAAAAATTTCAAAAAAAAAATTTGTGTTTATGTTTTAATTGATGTCTGTAATTGAGAAATAATTCTGTTTTAATATTTGGTAAAAATTTTAATAATTAGTAAGGTATTTATTAATTATTTAGCACTTCTTGAAGATCTTAACAAAGTCCGGAGTTAATCAGATTAACTCCGGTCAGCAATCGATTTATGATTTTTCGTGCTGGTCCAATATCTCACTTTAAAAAATATTTTCTTCTTCTGGAAGTCTCGTTGCATTAATAAATAAACCTTAAATTAGCATGTGAAATAAGTTATAGATACAAACAATTGAAATAAATGGATTTATTAACAAAATTAAGAAATGATCGATGTTTAATCGATTGTGAGCAATTGTCGACTCCGTCTCAGGAAATAATCGATTTGTTCATACAGGTTATAAATTATTACAAGTCTTAGAAAAAAGGTTCTTGGAGCGATTATATTATTAATAGTCAGAGAAGGGCAGTATGGGAAAGTATAACATTTACAAATAAAGTGGTTTCAATAATTATTATCTAACAAAAGGTGAATAATTTTATAAAATAAGTAATATTGTTGATTTGTCAAACCAATTCTGCGAGCGCTGAATTCACTCAATGTAGTTGGCACTGGTGGTGGTGTCCAAGATGGCCGCTCAAAATATGACGAGGTTAACTGCGATGTCGTCGCGTTAAAATCTCACAGCAAAATTACCTTCATATATGTTTTAAATGTCCCCGAACTGGTGTAACTGGTCTAATATGTTGTTTGGTGTATTCTGGAAGAATGTTTAGTGTTCACTGGTGTTAATATGTTATATGTGTTTGGTGTTCACTCCTCTTTGTTCGCTACACAAAAAACGGTTATACTGTTGTAGATGAAATTGTCACAAATATGTAGTTTTACTGTTTTTATGCACTGGTATTATGTAGTATTTATGTTGTTTTCACTATTGTGGTTAAAGTTTTCGGTAGTTTTAGTTGGAAAAGTGATTAATTGACTAAACTCTCGTTTCACTGATTTTATTGGGTAACCTTAGTACACCATTTTTCTCGGTTTCAAGGAACGTATTCTCACATAAACTGCTCAGCTTGATCATTAACAAAGAACTAACTAACTTCCTTCACGTTAGTCAAAATCTGGCCCAGTTAATCTTTGAAAAAGTATTGTTAAAATATTTCGATTTCCCATATACATGATACAAAAATACATTATATATGGAATTTATTTAGTTTATTCATCACCTTCATGAATTATGAACCTTATCATTGGTTTAATTCTCTCATTCTCTTTAAATTGATATATTAGAGTCCATATCTGTTGACATTTTCGTGGAAATTACCAAATTTCTTTCTTTTTGGAAATCTAGGCTCAAAAACTGGTTTCCGCCTTCATATAATTTTTCTGCATTTTAATTGTTATTAATACCATTATAATAAATTACAAATGGTCATATTTCTCTTCCTTTCCTTAAATACATATAAATTGAACCTTTGAACTGGTTTTTTGTGTTAATCTCTGAATTTAACACTCCTCTTTAAAAATAATGAATTTATATATTTCAAAAATTTACAATATTTTAAAGTATATTTCTATTTTATCATTTTAACTCATAGATTCATTCACAGTAGTTGTTAACTGATTTACCTTACCTAAATCTTGCCAGTTTACAGGCTTTATAAGTGAATTAACTGGTTTATATGGTTTCTGTGAATTCATCAAATGGCCTAGAGTTTAGGATTTTATATTTCTGGCTTTCTCAAATAAATTTAATCCTACTCCTCCTCTGACTTTAAACAGTTATTATGACATAAAAATAAAATGGTTTATCAACTTATTGTGATGTGTAGTATCTAATTAATATTACTGTTATATAAAAATAATAATGAACATTACTTAGCATTCTGTACAATTGGACATATTGCTGACATTGTTTGAAAACATACATTTAACTCTTTTTTAATTAACACAGCATACCTACTGAAACATTATTAATGGTATGTATGCTGTTATTTGGCAAACATAATTTATTTTAAACACATATAAATCTTATTAACTAAGAACTCTTATAAACATATTGAGTTCATGGCTGTGAACAAATAGCCATTTTAAACATTTTTAAACCTATGAATACTTAAATTAATTCCAGTCCTTTCTGGTCTAAACCATTATTATTTATTATCCCCTTCATCAGTAAACATGTCCACCCATACTCTAGTTACTGTCATTTCTACAAATGTCTTGTAATAACAAAGTGACATTAAAATAATAAAATATTGGAAATCTTCCATTTTATTATTTTATGATGATGTGTATTATTGAATATAAAAGTTGTTATATAGCATATTGGTAAGTCATAGTATCACTACAACTTTAAGTTTATTGTATTTCCAAAAACACTTGCACTAGTTCACTTTCACTGGTGGTTCTGATACTTTGAGTCTTATTATCTCAGACCAGACCTTTAGTCATCATGGACTGTTAAGACTTGTTTATTTTTTTTATCACACAATAGCTTTAGTTGGTTCACTTCTTATAATACTATACAACACTTTTGGCTTATTAATAATTACATTTTATAGGGTATTGGGATGTTATACTTTCTTTAATTGTCTTTATGGGTTTGGGGTTCATGGTAGTTAATAATAGGTTTTATAATGGTGTTTCTTCCATACTATT
Source organism: Magicicada septendecula (assembly GCA_034769895.1). Classification (NCBI taxonomy): domain Eukaryota; kingdom Metazoa; phylum Arthropoda; class Insecta; order Hemiptera; family Cicadidae; genus Magicicada; species Magicicada septendecula. The sequence continues at coordinate 430,502,710 of CM068372.1, forward strand.
TCTTCCTCTCTTCTTGTCTTCTTTCTTGTCTTCACTCTTGTCTTTCTTCTGGTCTTCACTCTTCTTGTCTTCACTCTTGGGTAAACCAAGGTACTTCGTGTTATCTTGACTGATGTTTGGTTTTGGAGTATCTAATTTATTTTCTGATACTGACTTTGCTCTTCGCTAAAGGTTACAGGGTATTGTTTACTTCCTGATAATAAACTCTACTCTTCTCGTTCTTCTTGTGTGTGGGGTGTTTTGTTGTTTCACCACTCCTAAACTGATTCTTCCTTCTTGATTCTGTGGTATCTTCTTTGTTTACTGCTCCTAACTTCCTGGGTAAATTCCTGATTTTATAATATGAGTTGCTTTTAATTATTTCTTTGATTTTTAACAGTGGTTTTTATATAATGCAATGAGGATTTTTATTTTATTGTGGTTTATTCCTTTGAATTCATTAAATTTCATTCGATATTATATTAGTATATGTAATGTAATTATTTTTTATGATTTTAATTGAATTAATTAGTAGTGGATTTTCTGTCACGCTACAATATATATAAATGTATAGAAATTTACAGCAACCTGAATTGACCCGACCGATGACACGTGTCCGGCCTGACCGAACACTACACAACACGTCCGGTACCTGCATAAAACTGCCCCCACAGGTGCCTGAATCAGGTAAAAGTGTTAAAAAATATAATCCCTTAAGACTCCCAACCCCCTATTAAAATGAACGTTTATTAATGATGATTAAATAAAACCAAACCCACATAGATGACAGGATTTCAGAATACCCGCAACTTTTACGACTTCAACTTTTACTATTAAATAAATATAAAATACCTGATCGCCGGACACGGGCCCCTCGGCCAGATCTACAATTACTTTGGGACGTAATTACATACTGAGTTCATTCTAAAGAAAGTTTATCACCCCCCCCCCAAATTATGTCTAGCTAGACGCGAGCAACATAGCGTAGAACTTGTTAACTGCAAAAAATGTCACACACAGGATGTTTGCTGAAGAGGCCTAATGCATATAAAAAAGCTTAAATGTCACCTTCGATTGTCCCGGGTATGTCTCAAGGGCACCTTTGGCATGATGGGCAGACGTTCTTCCAGCAGCAGCCAATATCGAGTCTGGTTGTTCGTTGCATTATGGCAGGTGGACAGCCATCCGCTGGAATGGGTTGAGCTCCGGCGTGACGGGAACACTTAAAAATTTGTAAGCAAAATTACTATCGTCACCCATCATTCTCAACACCCACGTCCACAGCCTAAAATTAACTCTGCACACCAAGACCAGCTTTAACTTTTTTCAATTTAAGCTTTCTTTGAAATACCAGAGCACACTCGCGTCCACAAAGCATTAATATTATATGAATATTGTAACAATACAAGATTTATATATAATATATAGTATTTAAGTGTGTTTTGATTGTGTTGCTTGTAGATACGCTCCGGTATCCACAATAATGTTGTACAATAAAATATCCAAAATTATAATTATTATTATCAGTCTGATTGTGATTAGTAAATGTGTGGGTATCGCTGGTTAAATCTTTTAATTTAAAAGTATTTTTCGCACTCCGCTGGTAACCTCCCCACTTACCATATGTGGATATTGCTGTTCTGTTGGGTGACTGCTCAGCTGTAACATACACGCTACACATACAAGGAGATATTCTATTTGGAATATCAAACGTGATTAGCATGCACAATAATAATAAAATAACAACTGAATAATGTTTTGAATTATCAGGAATATTTAAATTCTTCCGCCACCTTTTGATAGAACTGGCTATGAAAAATGAACTATTTTAAGTTTGAAATTAAACACTTTTTCCACTGGTAACAAAATATTGAGGTTTATTAACAGTTAGGAATGCTATTAAATCTTTTAAAAATTAACAATCAGTCACTAATAATTTTACAGAAAATAATTACTATGAACAAATTTAAAATGAAACTCTTCTTAACCTCAAGGCTGGTAACACTGTAGGTTATACAATAGTTTTCATTTAGAGAGGTTATGTCCTCTTACATAAGTTAATTACCAAGTTCGTGTGATTCTTTTAAGTGACATGATGCCAGATACAAGATGTGGTGTTTTATAATGATATTTAATAAACAATTAATAGAAAACAAACAAACAAATATTAAAATTGAAAATTGGTACCATATAATCGATAATTATGGTATTATCGTACGCGGGAATTAGTACCCAGTATAGAGTAGTTACTTTGACAATAAACAAGTGCGTTGATTTGCACTGCTAAAATGTACTATTATATTTTAATAGTTAACTATAGGAATTATTTATTTACAAGAGAAAAAGTTATAATAAAAAAAACTCTTGTTATAGCTTTCATCTGGTTTGTATTATTTGAGAACAGACTTATGACAAAAAGGTGACAAATTGTGGTTATTATTATTAGGTTACCTAATAACGTGAATAGTTATTAGGGTTAATTATATTAAGCATTGATTTCTTCTTAATCTATACATACATATATTATTTATAATATTTCTGATGCATAACTATCAGTAGAATAGAATATTCTTTCGCAAAAAAAAAATAAAATATTTATTTCCACTAGTAAAATCAAAAAACTGCATGAGTCAATTGAGCGACTATTTGCGGCGCTCGTATTTTGTAATAACTAAAATAATCTTGATTCTTTTAATTATGAAAAGTATTAAAAACATTTATTTATCAAGTTAAAAATTGCGAAATAATTCTTTCGTCAATTCTGATAAATTTCATCAGCATTATCATACTTCGCTACTACTGATTAGCGTAGTATCCGACCAATTGTTTTTATAGAAATGATTATTTCTGTTTTATTGTTAATTAATGAAAAATATTGTACTCCCTGGTTTATTTTCAACACAACACTCGAAAATACGACCGATATTATACACTGGTCGTATTTAATTCTTATTCACTCCGCACTGTACACACGTTAATTCTGTGTGGGATGTAGGTTAGGTGTCTGTAGTTTGACTTCTGTTTATGTGTCGCGCACAATTCAAAATAAACTTCTTCATCGATTTGGTCCGTCGGCTGATACGTCTTGTCTCGTTGATGATTGATAGATGACTGTCACGCTCCTCCGGAGCGTCTGTGGCTTGTCTGCCGGTTTTCATTCATTTGATTGGTTGAATTCTTTGAACTCTCCGACCCAAAGTACCTTGACTTAGTAAAATTTTTAATTTATTACCAATTTTGCATTTGGGTTTGAGATTACAATGACGTAAGCACTGGTGCACAAAATAATTAAAAAGTTTATAATCGTTATAGCTTTCTTATTATTTGTCTAATCGTTGAATGGTTGGTGCCAATAAATCGCGGACATCCTGAGCTTTAAAAAAAGTCCAAACAAAATTATAATCCGTCCATTATTAAATCACTATATCGATTTCACAAATTTTTATGGTGAATCTTATAATTAATAAGTTTATTACACCAAAACTTAACTAATTACACTAAAACACTTTTGATTAAACGATTTGAGTCTATTTCTCAACTGTTTAATACAAAAATTTGGGAATAATTGTTACCCAAACAATGTTTGATCATGGCGTCTTTAGCGTCCATATTCGATTATTCATAATTGTCCTTAATACTATTTTTCCTTATCTAATAACATTGGTTTTGTAATCTAACAATAATATAAATGTTTATTTACATGGGTTTATACTTTAGTATATGAACAAGGTTGTGTTTCATATACTAGTAGTATTATTTAACTACCTTCCTATCTCTTTTCTTCAAATTGTCACTTTGTTTATGGTTTTTCTATATAAGGTATATTATGTTGTAAAGGCAACTAGTGTACAACTATAGTACCTAATTCATTTAATATCTTTGTTAGCTTTTAGCTAACTGAGAACCCTTCAATTTCTAGTAATGGGTTTGTTTACATTAGGTCATGACATGGTAGTCAGTTATTTTTTGATAAATCAATAACTAAATTGTTATTATTATATTTGACATAGATTCTCAAAGTAGTATCAGACATCCTTCTGATCACTGATAACATTTTTATTTACTTTTGAACAAGTTTGTATGTTGCATTTTGCATAAATAACTTGCTACATATTGTTTGTTTACATTCTGATTCCACCATCATGGTCATTTAGTTTTTAATAATTTATCTATAAAATTATTATTCTTATGGTTATGGTCTGTTCTCATAGTAGTATTAGGTGTCCTTCTTACTACTGGTAACACTTTCATTAATCTCTGTTTAAGTTTTAATAAGGTATTTTGCTTAACTAGTTGGTTACATTGCCTCTGCTCACTTCTGGCTATGCATTCATAGTCAGGTAGTTTACAATATTTTGATCATAAAACTATTATCATTATACTTATAATCTGTTCTCATAGTAGTACCAGATGCTCTTCTAACTACTGGTAATACTCTCATCAATCTTTGTACAAGTTTTAACAATGTATTTTGTTTAACTAATTTGGCATATTAGGTTCCCTTTCATCTAGCTTTGTGCTATCATATTTGGTCTGCTTTATTTGCAGTGTATTTCAATATAATACACTGTTTATTAGGGTGTATCATTACTTATAACGAATCTTTGATTGACACAATTGTTGATGGTTGTTTGGTTTAACTAACATCTATGATTTTTTGTTTCATAGGTGCCTTTCCTATGGGGTTATGTAACAATGTACAACATATTCTAATGCAGCATTTTGCTACAACTATCATGACTTCAGTATGGTATTCTATTACAATAGTTTAATTGTTGATTAATACACATGTTTACATTACTTCTTCTTAAACAATAATACAAATATTCTTGAACTAATGATAATACCTTTCTTGTCATGGTTTGTACCTAATTTCTGTCACATTTGTTTGATATTTAACAAACTACTTTGTTTGTTATTATTTTTTCTGGTCTTCCTTTGTATTGTATTTTGTTTTGCCGTGGCATTCAGTTACATTTCTTTTGAAATTTACAAAGGTTTTTATTATCAAGTTCTATGAACAATAATATAACTGTTCTATCTTACATTGTTTGGTGGTCTTATGATTATCTATTTGGATCACAATCTTCATTAAACTAGTCACACTAACTGTCTGTGTATTTTTGACTATTTAATCCTTGATGTTTCCACTATGAAAGTAACACATTTTCTTCCGCTATAAACCTTATCACTGGAATTGTTTGTGGGGTTTATTAGGTTAAAATTGGTTAACTGGTCACAGGTTCTCACACTTACATTAAGTATTCACTATAACTGTTTGTGATTTCTTAAATATGTTAAACATTGTTTCTTCACAGTTGACAATCACTATTCTTTTGGTTACTAGTATTGTCTCTAGTATACTTGATGAATGATAATTTCTTGTATGGTCTATCCATTTTCTTCTCTCTTCATGTCATGTTTCCTTGTCCTTCTTCTTCCTTTCTTCTTTAGGTTTGAACGTCTTCTTCAATATTTTCATTGTAGTAGTCGTTGTTTCATAATATTTATATTTGTAAATATATTGGTTTGTCTGCCATCATTGTGGTTGCTCCTGAGTTGTTTCTTCCTTTATTTTGCATAGTCATTTTATTGGTTCCCCTCACTGTTGGAATCCTGTTGTCTTCTTTTACACTTTTATTATAGTCACTATCTTCATTTGTTCCCCTCACTGTTGGAATCTTGTTGTCTTCTTTTACACTTTTATTATTTATTATTTTTGTTGGTTCCCCTCACTGTTGGAATCCTGTTGTCTTCTTTTACACTTTTATTATTTATTATTTTTGTTGGTTCCCCTCACTGTTGGAATCTATTGGGCCTGGTTTCTAACATTTTATTTTGGCTCATGGTCATTTTCTTTCTCTATTTCGAGTACGATGCTGCTATGTTACTCTTTCTTCTTCATAGTTGGAACTTTACACTAATATATCTGTAGATACACACTTTTTGTTCACATAGTTTTACTTATCTAGAAATACTTTCATGCTTTCCCGTCACTTGACGTAATAATTGCTTACTTTATGTAACTGCCAAATTTGGTAACGTTACATATGCCTTCCTATAAGAATTGATTAATTCTGAATCAGTATATTTATTTTTCATTGAAGTATTCATCAATTGTTGTACGTTTCCATGTCGATTCATATGCTTTTTTATATATATCCCTTCACTTTCTTCTATTTGAATCATAATTGTTTCTCTTCTATGTAATTATCTCCCTTGTTTATTTAGTTCCCTAATTCCCTAACATAAGCTTAGCTGGGGCAGTTCAGAGCGGCTCACTTTGGCATTCAACTCCACTGGCCATACTAACTTCAATAAATACGGAGGCACATCATCTCCATCAATAATAATAAATGATTGCTGGCATTATTCATCAGTCAATTCATCTCAAATAATCAAAAATATAAAGTGGTCGTTCTTCCGACAAATAATAAATATTCTTGGGATTATCTCACGCATCTGCGGTTTATACATTGTTATACTCTCTTTTTCTTGATTCAACTCAGCTAAATTCTTCACATATTACAGGGATATTTTGTTTTACATTTCATCACTGGTATACTCTCATGATTGTCTTCGTTAATATATTACTTTTTATTCTTCTTCATCATCGATTAATGTCTTCTCTTTGTATCACATTAAACGTCATCTCATAATATTCTTCATTTCGGGGTTTACTTCTCTAGATATAATTCATGAATATATTTTCTCATGGTTTCAGTTGAGATATAGTACATGTGGTATTGGCTTTCTTCTAGTAACAAACACTAAAAAACATCGTGGTTGTGTGTTGTTTCTTATCTACGTTAATACATTTTTTTGGGTTTGTTCCTCCATCTTCTTATTTTCTCCTTCTTTTTTTTTCATTAGTAGTACGGGTAGGATGTTAACTTTACTTGTTGACGTGGCTCTTGGAAATTTGGTGCCGTAGATGTAGGTTGTCTGCCTCGTATATTATATTCTTTTAGTAGTACGGGTGTGATGGTAATCTTACTTGTTGACGTGGCTCTTGGAAATATTTGTGCCGTAGATGTAGGTTGTCTTTCTCGTATATTATATTCTTTTAGTAGTACGGGTAGGATGTTAATCTTACTGTTGACGTGGCTCTTGGAATTATATATTTATATATAGTTATGCCATAGATCTTGGGTGTCCGTCTCGTATAGTACTTCTTCTCTTTAGTAGTATTATTATTTGTAAATACAATTTTCTTGATCCTTTACATAACTTCTTTGGGAACATATTTTTCACATTACAAAATTACAATATAGTCAACGTTCATTTCATAGTTATATAGTTACTCCTTATTTAATATAAACACATAATAATCTTCATAGCAATATTCCATCCTTTCTTCATTAGTTAACATTTATTTTCATAATTATATTTTCATTTTTCACTTACTAATAAACAACAATCTTCATCGCCACATTTCACTTTTTATCTTTATATAGTTAACAGTTATATTCACAAGTATATTTTCATCTTTCATTTAATATCCATAACAAATAATTTTCATCGCTATATTTCACTTTTAATCTTATATTTTAATCTCCGATATATCGTTTCATTGAAGCTTGTGTCAGCATTATTGGTTATCATTATGGTTCGTCCCATATTTCAGTGTATTTTTTATTCATTTTAACCATAATCATAGCTCTCCTCTCTTCTTGTCGTTCGGACTTCTTCAGTATCCATACTCCTGTCCGTTCTTGACATATACCTGGCTATCATCTGGTTTTTCCATTTGAATGCTATTAGGGCTATGTCTGCCTTCCGTTCTTCTGTCTTCTTTCTCTCGCTCTCTTCAATATATTTGTGTCCATTGTTCTCCTGGTTGTTGTTAGTACTGACGTTTGGTAACTCCCTCAATTCGGTCTGACCGTCATCCACCTTCTGATTTGGTCCTTCCGTTAATTGACTCCTCTTCTTCCTCAGTTCTCTGATTTCTCTGGCATATCCTTCGATAATCCGGTCCCATTTCTCTTGATAGCCTTCCTTTTTCTTAAAATATCTCACTCTTCTTTTGGAAATCCGTGGTTGAGATGCTTTGTTGGTCATCTTCTTCTTCGTTGTTACATAATCTTCCTCTTCGTCCATTGTCATGAAACTCCTCCGATACTCCTTCCTGAAAGTCCCTTCTTCATGTTTGATGATTGGTAAGTTGACCATATTAATCAGGCCGCTTCAAGTCATTTCAATTAACTCTTTTGTGATTCTTGCCTTCCTTGGACGCATGGTTCTTCTTTCTTCCCTCTTCACCGCTTCCGTTTCTTGGATTATCTGGATCTTCTTTTCTCCACTATCTCCAGGCTCTGGACTCGCTTGTTCCATGTTTTTATCTTCAGGTACTTCTTCAACCTCCATTTGATCGTCATACATTGGCAGCTTATTCTGTTCCAAGTGTTCCTCCTCGGGTACCTCTTCAGTTTCTGGTTTGTCGTCATCTATCTTCGGGCTGGCTTGCTCCATTGACTGTTCTCTCTCCCTTCTTAATTTTTCTCCGAATTTTCTGCTATCTTCTATGGTTGCATCTACTAACTCTATTGTACTATCCCGGCAATCATCCAGTTTCTTACTCACGCCTTCCCTTAATGATTGAAAACTTTCTTTCAATGATTTGCGGTTTTCATCCATTTGCTTACTTAATGATTCCACCATGGACCGGTTGGTTTCTCTCATTGATTGTAAATTTTCTTCCATCATTGCTTTCATACTTATCAATATCTCCATCATTTATATTTTTGTTGCTTCTGTTAATCCCGACATCTTGTCGCTGGCAACGTACTTGCAGTCTCTCGACGGATTGGGTTATTAAATTATTGGTTAAATTGTCCGTTTTTTCCCTAATCCGCGCTCAGACGTTGGGCGCCAATCTTGTAACAATACAAGATTTATATATAATATATAGTATTTAAGTGTGTTTTGATTGTGTTGCTTGTAGATACGCTCCGGTATCCACAATAATGTTGTACAATAAAATATCCAAAATTATAATTATTATTATCAGTCTGATTGTGATTAGTAAATGTGTGGGTATCGCTGGTTAAATCTTTTAATTTAAAAGTATTTTTCGCACTCCGCTGGTAACCTCCCCACTTACCATATGTGGATATTGCTGTTCTGTTGGGTGACTGCTCAGCTGTAACATACACGCTACACATACAAGGAGATATTCTATTTGGAATATCAAACGTGATTAGCATGCACAATAATAATAAAATAACAACTGAATAATGTTTTGAATTATCAGGAATATTTAAATTCTTCCGCCACCTTTTGATAGAACTGGCTATGAAAAAATGAACTGTTTTAAGTTTGAAATTAAACACTTTTTCCACTGGTAACAAAATATTGAGGTTTATTAACAGTTAGGAATGCTATTAAATCCTTTAAAAATTAACAATCAGTCACTAATAATTTTACAGAAAATAATTACTATGAACAAATTTAAAATGAAACTCTTCTTAACCTCAAGGCTGGTAACACTGTAGGTTATACAATAGTTTTCATTTAGAGAGGTTATGTCCTCTTACATAAGTTAATTACCAAGTTCGTGTGATTCTTTTAAGTGACATGATGCCAGATACAAGATGTGGTGTTTTATAATGATATTTAATAAACAATTAATAGAAAACAAACAAACAAATATTAAAATTGAAAATTGGTACCATATAATCGATAATTATGGTATTATCGTACGCGGGAATTAGTACCCAGTATAGAGTAGTTACTTTGACAATAAACAAGTGCGTTGATTTGCACTGCTAAAATGTACTATTATATTTTAATAGTTAACTATAGGAATTATTTATTTACAAGAGAAAAAGTTATAATAAAAAAAACTCTTGTTATAGCTTTCATCTGGTTTGTATTATTTGAGAACAGACTTATGACAAAAAGGTGACAAATTGTGGTTATTATTATTAGGTTACCTAATAACGTGAATAGTTATTAGGGTTAATTATATTAAGCATTGATTTCTTCTTAATCTAAACATACATATATTATTTATAATATTTCTGATGCATAACTATCAGTAGAATAGAATATTCTTTCGCAAAAAAAATTAAAATATTTATTTCCACTAGTAAAATCAAAAAACTGCATGAGTCAATTGAGCGACTATTTGCGGCGCTCGTATTTTGTAATAAATAAAATAATCTTGATTCTTTTAATTATGAAAAGTATTAAAAACATTTATTTATCAAGTTAAAAATTGCGAAATAATTCTTTCGTCAATTCTGATAAATTTCATCAGCATTATCATACTTCGCTACTACTGATTAGCGTAGTATCCGACCAATTGTTTTTATAGAAATGATTATTTCTGTTTTATTGTTAATTAATGAAAAATATTGTACTCCCTGGTTTATTTTCAACACAACACTCGAAAATACGACCGATATTATACACTGGTCTTATTTAATTCTTATTCACTCCGCACTGTACACACGTTAATTCTGTGTGGGATGTAGGTTAGGTGTCTGTAGTTTGACTTCTGTTTATGTGTCGCGCACAATTCAAAATAAACTTCTTCATCGATTTGGTCCGTCGGCTGATACGTCTTGTCTCGTTGATGATTGATAGATGACTGTCACGCTCCTCCGGAGCGTCTGTGGCTTGTCTGCCGGTTTTCATTCATTTGATTGGTTGAATTCTTTGAACTCTCCGACCCAAAGTACCTTGACTTAGTAAAATTTTTAATTTATTACCAATTTTGCATTTGGGTTTGAGATTACAATGACGTAAGCACTGGTGCACAAAATAATTAAAAAGTTTATAATCGTTATAGCTTTCTTATTATTTGTCTAATCGTTGAATGGTTGGTGCCAATAAATCGCGGACATCCTGAGCTTTAAATAAAGTCCAAACAAGATTATAATCCGTCCATTATTAAATCACTATATCGATTTCACAAATTTTTATGGTGAATCTTATAATTAATAAGTTTATTACACCAAAACTTAACTAATTACACTAAAACACTTTTGATTAAACGATTTGAGTCTATTTCTCAACTGTTTAATACAAAAATTTGGGAATAATTGTTACCCAAACAATGTTTGATCATGGCGTCTTTAGCGTCCATATTCGATTATTCATAATTGTCCTTAATACTATTTTTCCTTACCTAATAACATTGGTTTTGTAATCTAACAATAATATAAATGTTTATTTACATGGGTTTATACTTTAGTATATGAACAAGGTTGTGTTTCATATACTAGTAGTATTATTTAACTACCTTCCTATCTCTTTTCTTCAAATTGTCACTTTGTTTATGGTTTTTCTATATAAGGTATATTATGTTGTAAAGGCAACTAGTGTACAACTATAGTACCTAATTCATTTAATATCTTTGTTAGCTTTTAGCTAACTGAGAACCCTTCAATTTCTAGTAATGGGTTTGTTTACATTAGGTCATGACATGGTAGTCAGTTATTTTTTGATAAATCAATAACTAAATTGTTATTATTATATTTGACATAGATTCTCAAAGTAGTATCAGACATCCTTCTGATCACTGATAACATTTTTATTTACTTTTGAACAAGTTTGTATGTTGCATTTTGCATAAATAACTTGCTACATATTGTTTGTTTACATTCTGATTCCACCATCATGGTCATTTAGTTTTTAATAATTTATCTATAAAATTATTATTCTTATGGTTATGGTCTGTTCTCATAGTAGTATTAGGTGTCCTTCTTACTACTGGTAACACTTTCATTAATCTCTGTTTAAGTTTTAATAAGGTATTTTGCTTAACTAGTTGGTTACATTGCCTCTGCTCACTTCTGGCTATGCATTCATAGTCAGGTAGTTTACAATATTTTGATCATAAAACTATTATCATTATACTTATAATCTGTTCTCATAGTAGTACCAGATGCTCTTCTAACTACTGGTAATACTCTCATCAATCTTTGTACAAGTTTTAACAATGTATTTTGTTTAACTAATTTGGCATATTAGGTTCCCTTTCATCTAGCTTTGTGCTATCATATTTGGTCTGCTTTATTTGCAGTGTATTTCAATATAATACACTGTTTATTAGGGTGTATCATTACTTATAACGAATCTTTGATTGACACAATTGTTGATGGTTGTTTGGTTTAACTAACATCTATGATTTTTTGTTTCATAGGTGCCTTTCCTATGGGGTTATGTAACAATGTACAACATATTCTAATGCAGCATTTTGCTACAACTATCATGACTTCAGTATGGTATTCTATTACAATAGTTTAATTGTTGATTAATACACATGTTTACATTACTTCTTCTTAAAAAATAATACAAATATTCTTGAACTAATGATAATACCTTTCTTGTCATGGTTTGTACCTAATTTCTGTCACATTTGTTTGATATTTAGCAAACTACTTTGTTTGTTATTATTTTTTCTGGTCTTTCTTTGTATTGTATTTTGTTTTGCCGTGGCATTCAGTTACATTTCTTTTGAAATTTACAAAGGTTTTTATTATCAAGTTCTATGAACAATAATATAACTGTTCTATCTTACATTGTTTGGTGGTCTTATGATTATCTATTTGGATCACAATCTTCATTAAACTAGTCACACTAACTGTCTGTGTATTTTTGACTATTTAATCCTTGATGTTTCCACTATGAAAGTAACACATTTTCTTCCGCTATAAACCTTATCACTGGAATTGTTTGTGGGGTTTATTAGGTTAAAATTGGTTAACTGGTCACAGGTTCTCACACTTACATTAAGTATTCACTATAACTGTTTGTGATTTCTTAAATATGTTAAACACTGGTTCTTCACAGTTGACAATCACTATTCTTTTGGTTACTAGTATTGTCTCTAGTATACTTGATGAATGATAATTTCTTGTATGGTCTATCCATTTTCTTCTCTCTTCATGTCATGTTTCCTTGTCCTTCTTCTTCCTTTCTTCTTTAGGTTTGAACGTCTTCTTCAATATTTTCATTGTAGTAGTCGTTGTTTCATAATATTTATATTTGTAAATATATTGGTTTGTCTGCCATCATTGTGGTTGCTCCTGAGTTGTTTCTTCCTTTATTTTGCATAGTCATTTTATTGGTTCCCCTCACTGTTGGAATCCTGTTGTCTTCTTTTACACTTTTATTATAGTCACTATCTTCATTTGTTCCCCTCACTGTTGGAATCTTGTTGACTTCTTTTACACTTTTATTATTTATTATTTTTGTTGGTTCCCCTCACTGTTGGAATCCTGTTGTCTTCTTTTACACTTTTATTATTTATTATTTTTGTTGGTTCCCCTCACTGTTGGAATCTATTGGGCCTGGTTTCTAACATTTTATTTTGGCTCATGGTCATTTTCTTTCTCTATTTCGAGTACGATGCTGCTATGTTACTCTTTCTTCTTCATAGTTGGAACTTTACACTAATATATCTGTAGATACACACTTTTTGTTCACATAGTTTTACTTATCTAGAAATACTTTCATGCTTTCCCGTCACTTGACGTAATAATTGCTTACTTTATGTAACTGCCAAATTTGGTAACGTTACAATATCTCTACATATCGACTCTAATATATTACATTATAGATCAGAAAATGATGACAGTATACGAACTGACAAACTCAGACAGGTAGAAGCGTTCAGCAGCACGTGCTCATTCACAACGATATAATAAAGTTCCCTCTTTTCACAATTACAAATCATCTTTCTTTTACGTCCCAATTTCATAGTTACAACAGTTACTTATAAATGCAAATATCATGCTGTACAAGAGCTAAAAAAAAATAATCAGATATTCAATCATCAGCGTACCCATTCACTCGCCACCACGCGGCAACCTACAATTTTCATCTGATTCGCAAGCAAATTAATATCAATTTACGTTTTCAATCTTTTACAAAATAAGTGACAATATATCTTAAAGTGGTTTACCGGAGATAACTGTAGCCTCTACTCAAACATAGTAGATAGCAATTGTAGATTGAAGCAACTTGGAGCGGCTGGGCAGAACGTCTGTATCTGCGCGTAACAGCTGACTTGTACAGACTGTCTCTCTTGTATCAAACCACATGTCGAAAAAACATAACTCCGCGCTGCGCCGCTAGGTAGCGACAGCATCCAGCGCCAACCATGACGCGTAATCACCATAACGCGCGCATACACGTAATTACATAAATAAATTATTCCGGCAATTGGACCCTTTTTTATTTTATTCACGTTTATAGACGGCCGGGTTTTCACCAAAACACGGCACAAATCTAAAGACGAAGCAAGGTCATTTTCAATTGAAAGAATCGCTAGATTTGATACCCTGTCTTGAGATATTGTTGATCGTAGGTACGATTTAATCAATTTAAGCTTACTAAATGATCTTTCACAAGAAGACACAAACACTTGTAAAGTAAGAAAAATTTGTAAAGCTGTTGCTAGTGTCTGTACGCTTTTAATTTCATTGAAGAAATGTATTGTAGCAGTCCCTGAGATGTAAAGTCTTTTTCTTCTCCGTTGACTTTTTCCCTTTTAAATTAAAGTATGACGTCTTTCAAGTCACTGAACGATTCTTTACAGTTTAGGCCATGTGGATACCGTTTTGCAAGCACTGTGCACTTAATATTGATCTGAGAAAACTGTTCCTTAATATGTATATCCCCATCATTTACGTCCGCCTCAAATTTACAGAGGAACCCAAATCGTTTTTCTAACTCTTTTATGTTATAGAAACGGTTTGAAATTTCAACTGACAGTTTGTTCAAATTTCTATTAGAGAACGTCTCATTTATTTCTGAACGGTTAATGCAGAATCGTCTGCATACTCCCCTGGCTTCGTGCGCTTCCTTCTTATCCTTTTTGTTATACTGAAACTCCATTCATTACATACCTGCTCTGCCTTAGTAACTACACTGTCACACAGCTCATTCCTCCAAACTTTTAATTTGTCCTTTAGCGTCTCCAGAAGTGTCAATGCTTTATTTATCCAAAGCATAATCAAGTATTTTAACACGTTATGCACAAAGTACATTTTTATACGTTAAAATTTATTTAAGTGTTTTAACAAAGCCAGAAAGTTTCTAGGATTTGGATCGTTAGGAATTGACTCCTACCAGCCCTATCAGTGCTAGATTTTGTTCTGTAAGAGTTTGTACTGTGGCAATGACCCGTTCGAGGATTTCTTTCCATGTCTTAACTGCTTTACTCATTTGTTCCTGAAGTAGATCATCAATAAGTCCCCCTTTTTTTAAAGAATGTTCTAATTACTTCCATTCAAAAAACGCAGAGCGATGAGCAGGACTATTTTCATGATCCTGAATACGGTGATTTAACTGTCCTTGTTCTGCAACTGACTTGTTCCTCTATTCACCATTATATCTCGGAAGGATTGAGATTTCTCGCTAAGCCAAGCTCCCATGTCTTGTAGAGCAGCACCGGGAACACGGTCTACATTGTTGTTAGTAATGTTCTGTCCTTCATCGCCTGTAATTTCAAGACTGTATGATATATCATCATCCATGGTACTGGAACCAACTGAATCTTGCAACTGTACTTTGCCACTTTCACAGTTTGAAGTATTCACGTCGTTAACTTTACTGTATTTATGAACAGCCTCGTTCGCTAATACCATCCATTTTATGATCGCTAGTTGATTCCTTGTTAATTGTAATATTTTGATACTCAGGGTTTGATTTTCCTTGAATAAACTTCATAAATTCTTTGGAACTTGTTGTAGTTCTTAATCTTATGCTAAGAAAATCTTATATTCCTGTAGTTGTTAAGGAATAGTCATATCAAAGAAACAAGTTGTTTGTAGTTTTATAAACTAAAAACAATTTTTTCAAGTCAATGCTCACTTGCCGCCCTCCTGGCTCTGCCGTCTGGGGCGGCTGCCCCTTTGCCCCCCCCCCTAGCTACGCCTCTGGTTGCAATGAACAATCACTGTTTGAAAGACATAAATACGTCTAGAGCCTGCAGAATTGTAAACATAGCTGCCTGGCGTATGACGCATTAGCCAAGCAATTAGCTGTCTCGTGAGCGTTAAGATTAAGTTACTCTATTAACGTAAATAGAAAGCTATTGACCTAAATATAATAATAACATGACAACAACAATAACACCAACAACAGTAATAATAATAGTAATAATCACGGCCTCAAATAATTCAACCTACACCCTAGCATAAAAATACTTGTCTGGGGGGGGGGGGCAACTGTCAACCTTTAACTGGCAAACAGGGATCTGATAACTGCGTTACGACAAGGATGGCGATCCAATAAAAAACACACTGTAACACACAGTGGTACCGATCGTGCCAATGAGTGGACGACTGTGTGTTAGTGAGTCGCGAACGATGGTGTCAGGGTACCCTCCTATACTTAGTCCTGTTAATAACTACAGAATTAGAAAGCTCTGCCGCTGTGATATGTCTATTTCCCCGGTACTCGACGGACCGAAGTGTAAGTTTCTTTTAATACTAATTTTCGGATTGAGGGATTCTCTAAAATCCCTCGTCATGAAAAACCCTCCTCGGAGGAGGGAAAAGACGTTGAAATTACTCTCCTATTGATACAGAAATACTTTGGGCGCCATCTGAAACTATCAAAGTCCCTAGATGACTGGCTGTGAAGAGGGCAGAAGGTGACTTTACTAAAGACAGCCTCTTTTCTTATCGCTAAATCAATTACATCATGTGCTGTATCTCACATTAAAGAAGAAAAGAAAACTAAGGTAAAGCATATGGTTGAAAATCAATCAAGCGAACCAGATATTAACATTGTGAAGCAGACTGACGACATTGAAGTTTAAATAGATCCTAATGAACTCAAGGTGTCACAGATTATCGAAGGTTGTCAGTGAGATAGGGGTAGGAAACGTTTCCATCTGCTTCACACGTTGTAACATTGAACCGTACAGCATTACCAGAGAAAATGAATGCTGATATCTTTCATACCACCAGCTGAGCGTGACACTGTGTCATTAATGTCTCCTATAAAGTCGGGAGTGCCTCAGGGCAGCGTTCTGGGGCCATACTTATATCTTATATTTACTGCTGACCTACCTGTGACAGACTACACTACCACCGCCACCTTCGCTGATGATACCGCTATCCTCGCAGTAGATCCCAACCCGGAACGAGCATCTGAGAAACTGCAAAGCCATCTTTACCTCCTGCAAGATTGGTTCCAGGGGTGGAGGATCCGAGTTAATTCTGCAAAATCAACTCAAATAACCTTCACCATGAAACGTCTCTTGTCCACAAGTCACCATAAACTATGCCCCATACCTATAAAATCAGAAGTTAAATACCTGGGGCTGCATTTGGACGACAAATTAACATGGAAAGCCCACATTCAGGCTAAGAAACAACAACTCAACTTAAAAGCTAGGCAAATGTACTGGCTCATAGGTAGAAAATCTCAGCTATCTCTCGCAAACAAAGTCATCATATATAAAGCTGTGCTCAGACCAATCTGGACTTACGGTGTAGAATTGTGGGGCTGCTCTAAACCTTCCAACACAAAGATTCTGCAGACAGTTTAGTCAAAAATCTTGCGTTGCATAACGAATGCTCCCTGGTTCATCTCTAATTATACTCTTCACAAAGACCTCAACATTCCATACATTTCTGATGTCATCAAGATGCACGCCGCTAAGTACAGGAACCGCAACATAGGACACAGCAATAACCTGATCAACGAGCTCCTCAATCCATCACTGGATGTAAGAAGGCTGAAGAGACAGTGGCCAGATGACCTGACCCGGTGAACGTGGTAATCATCGCTGGATGGTTCCCACCTCAAGTGACGACTTATACATCACTTTTACTTATTACTCTGTGAAATGAGTAGATTGTAAAACTGCATTATAATAAATAAAAAAAAAAAACTAACTGAGCGTGAGGTCTTTCATACCTCAGTCTATGCAGTGATACCGATTTGGATACACCTGCCTTGTCGAATAGACGACACATGTGCACCTGCCTTGTGGAAAACAAATCCATTGCATTGATCCTTGCTATGAGGCAGTGATGTGTGACAGCACTGTGATGGACAGCATTCATCTAGGTTCAAGAACTGTCCAAACCAGAAATACGGTTAAAAGAAGAAAGTGAGTTACATGGAGGCAAGGAAACTGTTCATTCCGGACATACAAAGCAACATTTCAGCAGACACAGAATTATGTGAAAGCAACTAAAGCAATCCTTTAGTATTTCATATAGCCTAACTAAACATTCGAAGCCTGCCGTAGCCGCAATCATAGAGAAATCTTTCAGTGGCCGTAAACCAAGAGATGATTGTCAAGGTGAACGAACTTGTATAATAACAGAACAGCCTGCAACCAGACAATGAGAGGCTCTGGCTGGAACAAATGAGTAAATTACGCACGGCTGCGATAGTAGCCATCTGCAGACGCGGTGTGAAGCCGGTAGATGACCCTTTCATCCCAGATACAGGAGAGACCGAGGGACGAGAAAGCCCTCATTGCTCCGAAGATAAGATCTGGATCAGAGCTTGGCTCTCTATCTAGTGCCAGCGCACGAACTGATACGTTCCTGGGGTCCTGGCAGACTGCGGGAGATACGCAAAAAAACAGAATGACCGAAGGGAAAGTCTAGAAAGTACCTGAGTACTAGCAATTCAAAACCTGAGTACATACAAAACATTCGTTTATAGAATATAAACGGGTATGTCTTGAGTTACGTAAATTTAAGATGCTACTGACGAGATACACATCCGTGTGTGTATGCATACAGGAGACACACTTATATCATTAGAGGGCAGCAAGAGCTACCTCTCCGATCTTGAGAAAATGTGAGGGCTAGAGGGATTGTTGCTATCTTTTGTAGCAACAACTATTATGTTAGAGAGGTGGCCATCGCCACACCTGTGCAGACAGTATCCATAAATCTATTTCAGCCAGTGAAGATGATAATCTGCTGCGTATGTCTGGCAGACTCCAGTTATCAGAACTGGAACAAATAATCGAGCAACTGTCAACTCCCATACTCTTATTGGGAGATTTTAATGCTCACAGTCCCAGCTGTGACTGTGCGTTTAGGAACAGGGCCGGCTCTAAATCGTGAGAATTTAATACTCACAAATCCATTTGTGCTTTTGAATACGAGTGACGACACATATTTCAGTAGGGGGATCTCTACACTCTTGGCCGTTGATCTTTCTCTGTATAGCCCGACTCTTGCTCCGCGCCTCTCGTGGGTAGTTCTTCCTAATCTTATGGAAGAACTTTATTTTCCACTTTTCTTTGCTTATCACGACTAGCGCCCCGAAGAAGATGTTGTCAGTGTCAAGGAAGTGCTTTGGACGGACCGTGCCAGTTAGACTGCTTTGCCGAGTTGTCAGTGTCAAGGAAGTGCTTTGGACGGACCGTGCCAGTTAGATTGCTTTGCCGAGTTGTCAGTGTCAAGGAAGTGCTTTGGACGGACCGTGCCAGTTAGACTGCTTTGCCGAGTTGTCAGTGTCAAGGAAGTGCTTTGGACGGACCGTGCCAGTTAGACTGCTTTGCCGAGTTGTCAGTGTCAAGGAAGTGCTTTGGACGGACCGTGCCAATTAGACTGCTTAGCCGAGTTGTCAGTGTCAAGGAAGTGCTTTGGACGGACCGTGCCAGTTAGACTGCTTTGCCGAGGATTTAAGAACTGTCGACGTTGGTGGCGCCGTGGAGCAGAGGAATCTGTAGTTTCACTGCCGCCATCACGGTCTCGGCTCAAAGTCACATCCCGTGGACTTGAGGACACCAGTTCCGAGGTGGAATGCGGAAGTTAATGCATAATGGAGTTGGCATTCAGTAAAACAATTACGGTATTTGCACCTAACATGTGAAAGGCACATCAGTGATCTAGTCAGCACTGAATGCATTTAGATGTATCTCCCATATCAACCGGGGAGCAGCTACAGAAGTGCTGCTGCGCTTATATGCAACGTATTAAACAAGACTTCCTGGATGAAGCACTAGGACGCTGTACCTAATGGGAGATGCACCTAATGGTATTTAGCTGGGATTTGTACATTACAGCCAGTTCATCTGAATGCGCATTTCACGTCAAGTGTCTGTCAAAGGTTAAGCTAAAGAACGCGCCTCATTGTTGCTAAGACCGTATGTGTGTTAGCATCTGGCTCTAAATTACGACTTTCCAAATTACGGTTTTATACCCTCAAAGACCTTGTCGATGGCTATACTAAAAAGCACAACGGAAATCCCTGCGGTACTCCAATTTCTAGCACGTGTGGGGTCGATAGTGACTGGTCGACCCGAACATGGGAAGTCCTGTCCCTTAGAAAGCTGGAGATAAATTTGAGCAGGTTACCTCACAACCGCCAATCATGTAGGCTATCGTGTTGCATGATGTTGTATCTCCAGGTTATATTGAATTCTTTTTGCAGATGCAAGAATACTGCAAGCTTTGATGAATCTGTTCTGAACTGCGTTCTCCAGTTGATCAGTAGTAGAATGGCGCTTCCGCCACCCACACTGATGTGCGGGCAGTAAGCCGTGATTATCCGACACACCAGGTGAACCGGTTGTTAAGCATCCTCTCCAATAATAATGCAAACAGTACGTTAACGATATCGGGCGATAGGTCTTTGCTTTAAGGGAATCCTTTAGAACCGGAATGGCGTTTAGTGTAGTCCGTTTGCACTTAGTGTAGCATAAAATGTTATTAGTGTAACCATAGCAAGTGATACCGTCCAGTGCCGCTGCAGTGTCGCAGGTAGCACGGACAGAAGACTGTAGTTCCATAATGGCGAAAGGCACATTGTAGGTTCTCGTGTGGCTTCAGCTTTTCTTGCAAGGAATTCGAGAGGATAACATATGAAGCAGCAAGGTGTTGGCAATTTCATCGCTGCTGCTTACAAATTCACCATAGGGCTCTATACATTGGATACGCTTAAACACTGATGTGCCAGCGATTGCTTTTATCATCTTCCATACTTCTGTCACTGGGGTCGACCGTGTTATGGTCAAGACGTAGTTTTCCTAGCGCAATATTTTAGCAGCGAATATCGTTCTACAAGTAGGACGGCGGCAAGAAGTGATGCGACTATCTACGGTCGGCGCTCCTTTGTAGATGTTCAAGGGTCGTTACTTCTCGACGCTAGATGTTACAGAATCCGTTGCACGGACCGTATTTATTTTCTTGGCTTCCCCTTTTGCCTGCATTTCTAATGTTTTCTTATGGAGACCTCCGAGTTCTACCAGGTCAGCGAGGTCGGTGAGACCACTGAGACTGACGATGGAGTGAACTCTGATTCGGAACTTATCTTCTCGTCTTCGTGAACATTTCTTACCCCGCCTTCATTTTTATAAAGTTCTCCGTAGCGTATCTGGGAGCACTGGGCAAGGATGGGCGGCGGTATCCTATCGCCGTTTTCAAAAACGGTAATGGGCCCATCGGTAATGGGTGCAGTCGCACCCTTCTTGGCGACCGGATTGTGAGTCTGTTAAGCTCTACGTTTCTTCTGGATACCACTACAATGTCTTTCTTGGCTTGTGACGTTCAGTGCAATTCTGCAAAGTATTACTCGATAGATCGCTTAACTGCAGGCAGTAACTTGCACGATTGTTGCCAATGCCACTGCTGGTGTTGACTTAACAGCCTGTCTATAACTAACTTCGCCTTGGTGCTTTATCAAACAACTGTCTTGGCTTTGAGGTAGCTAATTTTCTTCAAGCCCAAGACGTGGGATGCGGTAAGAAATGTCTGTAACTTTTTGCGGCCAGCCTGCGACATACAATGACGCCAGTATTGATAACTCTGCAGCAATTTCCTCTTCAATGCTGTTGAGTAAGTTACGACACAATACCACTCCAGTTGAGGTGTTTAAAGTGGTATGGGGTGTTCATCTCAATGTCAATATCACCGATCGTCTTCATCATAAGCAACTTCGCCCCTTACTGGCTGACGGCGTTAAAAACATCTCTGCATCCACACACTATTGTAGTGCCTCCTTGTTTTCATCTTCCGAGGAAGGATTTTCTCAAGGCGAAGGGACTTAAGATATCCCTCAATACCGGAATTATTTTGGGAACTTTATACGTGAGTCCCACGGATACCGGTGAAATTACCAGATCATCGCGGTAGAGCCCTCGAGTAGAGCCACCGCAGCTAGGACTAAATACAACAGGGTGGGTCATGGTGCCCTGAGGCCATCGCATTGCCACCCATTGGCAAGATCGGTACAACCGTAGGTTACGGTGTGTTTTCAAGCGGTACACACAACCGTGTCAGAATTTCATTACCACTGTCCTGTGACAGTCAGCTGAAGAAGACACTCCACACGAGGGCATACAAAATACAAATACTGTGTTGTACGAAGTAATTTTTATTTTGTCAGACATTGGTTTTCATGAATGTCAGACGACTGAGGATCAGTACCAACTGAGAGAGAGAGAGAGAGAGAGAGAGAGAGAGAGAGAGAGAGAGAGAGAGAGAGAGAGAGAGAGAGAGAGAGAGAGACAGTCAGACGAAATATGAGAGAGACAGAATAAAGACCGGCTAATTTATTGTAAAGAGGTAGATATTATTTATAAAGTAAATGATAAGAAGAAAAGAAATAAACGGAAATGTAAAAAATACTAAGCGAACCGTTTTTCTGTTAATATTACGAGGCGGCTATCTGATAAAATCTTTTTTATTTTCGTGTCTAAACGCTTAAGTTTACTTAAAACAAACGTTTAACCCTCTTGCTCTTCTTAAGTTTTCAACGTAGTTGTAATACTAAATTGTTGCCTCAGGAAATAATACATATTTCAAGTGACGCTACAGGAAATTAGGGTAATTATAATTTAAGTTGTGACGTACAAAGTGTTTTCTTTTGCAACGACGAAAGTAATGTGCGGATGTTGCTAACAATAGCTTGATAGCGGAGAGAGCTATGTCATTTAAATTGCCTTGAATATGGAATCTTCTCTCTTTCTGCTGGAAGGCACAAAGTTTCCTTCAAGTGTAATAGATTTAATCCTTAAGTTTACAGGCAGTCTAAGCCGTTCTTCCAAGTCTGTTAAATTACTTATTCCTTTTCTTCGATTATTATTTTGAATAGTTTTTAAAATCATTTTGACTGTTTAGAATTTCTAATACACGTAGTACCTTTGCATTTATCTATAAAATCTGATCCTTTCTATTGTTTTTACTTTTCTGTACAATATCGTTTTATCGGAAAATGTTTGACATGTAAAACAGGCGCGCGCGCGCGCGCACACACACACACACACACACACACCGATTTGAAAGTCTGAGTTTAAAAAGTTTGAGACGTGTTATTTCTTAAGTTCTGTAACTGCATTTGGTATTCAGTGTGTGTTTACTACTGAGGTAATGGATTTTACCAACAATCCAAACAAATACTCTCTCACTGTGAATTATAATGCTCGGTTCTTTAAGCGACAGCCAAATATATTCTGAAAATGTGTTTTATAACGACAACTACAATTAACAATACGCTACCCAGCTTTTCACATTTAGGTGCTTCCAAATACCGTCAATCCTTTTCTATCTTTCGACCAAACAAATGCGAATCTATCGGTTTTGTTTTTGGTTTACCGTTTTAGGTATACACATCTAAGTTTCTGTAGCATGTGCGTGTTCATTTGTTTTGTGTTGAAGGTTCTGTCTTCTACACTGTCAGACTATACTAAGTAGACAAATTACAAACCTACCTAAATGAAGACATTTTGTTATTCTGTAGTGACAAGTAAATAATTTTAAACCTTTAAAAAATACGGTTATAAGCAAATGCAATATAAAAAATTTGTTAGTTAAAATTATTGCTTTCGTAATGAGAATGAGCGAAAAGTCAATTTACTGAGTTAACAAAAACACATGAGAAATAAAATCTACTAAATGACGAAAATCGAATAACTATTTTACAAACTGTGAGTGGAGTTGATAAAAATACCTTACCTAGAAAGAGACAGCAGTTATTCTTATAAAATGAACTAAAAAAGTTAGTAAGGTCCTAGAAGCTGCAAATATAGACGAAGACTTGTCAGATGTTCATAGGACATAAAAGTTCTGAAACAAATCAAAATTTCGACATTGGAGGAATCGTACGTTCTTACATTTACATTGTTGAGTGTAAAGTAATCTCCAGCAGTAAACAAGTTCTAGTACGTAGCCATTACGCCAATAACAATACTTTGTTTTTGTTCAAACGTTGGGTTATTTTTGTTCCGCAGCGTTCATACTGGAATGTGTTTGTAACTTTAGCACGTGCTGAACGTGTTGTTTATGCGTTTTCTCCACACACTTGTTTATTGCTGAGATCAGACTCTGAGATGACATCAGCTATACCGCGTACAATAAATATTGTTATCAAATTTGTGTAGCAGAGCCGTATAGTAACGTAGTAAGCACGATTAAAGTATCGACCTGACTGCACACACACACACACACATATATATATAGGAATGTTAATTATCGACCGTATTAGTATACTGTTAATGATTTCGAGGTTCGGTCATTAATTATGAAAACTCAGTTTTGCGACGTTTCGAGATTTATTCTTCTCATAATCATGCCTACAACATTAAAATATAGTCTTACTACAATTATATTATTTGTAAGTGTGAATAGGTGTGTGTAAAGTCATACATTACTATAACTATTTACTTACATTAACTGTGAGATGAGCTACAGCAACCACATTACACTAAACACTTATCACTGTTCCATACTTATACACATATAACACATTACATTTGTATAGTGTTAGCGTTATGTAGTTATCTGACAGACTGCCAGCGATATAAACAGTTTATATCGCTGGCAGTCTGTCAGATAACTACATAACGCTAACACTATACAAATGTAATGTGTTATATGTGTATAAGTATGGAACAGTGATAAGTGTTTAGTGTAATGTGGTTGCTGTAGCTCATCTCACAGTTAATGTAAGTAAATAGTTATAGTAATGTATGACTTTACACACACCTATTCACACTTACAAATAATATAATTGTAGTAAGACTATATTTTAATGTTGTAGGCATGATTATGAGAAGAATAAATCTCGAAACGTCGCAAAACTGAGTTTTCATAATTAATGACCGAACCTCGAAATCATTAATAGTATATATATATATATATTGTAACGTAACAGAGTGGAGGTCCCCAACGTTACATAAAAAACTACGTAAATATGGTTTAAAACAATGCCCGAAGCCGGTACATAGTAAGGTTACTAAGTAATTAAAACATCAAAGATGTACCTAAATCTAAAATAAGTAATGAATAATACAAGATGTAAAACATAAACATTGTGTCTAATGGGAGGAGTTTAATGTGTAGGAATTAATTATAAAATACTATTCAAATTAATATTTAATGTGTTATAAAATGTACTTGGTGTTGTACTGTAGCATGATATAGTGTTTACAGGATATTTATTTTATGTTTTGTGGATAGTAAGAGTGGAGCTGTTGTTGTATAGAAGTACTTAGTCAGTGGTACTTCTTTCATTTATGTTAAAATTGTCTTTAGATAATTAAGTATAAGTACATGTGTTAGGTATTATATTATGTTAAATGTATTTACTGTAATTGATTAATGAAGATGTTTGAAATAATATTTGTAAACTTGGCCAAGAAGGCAATAAGTGTTAAAAAGTTGGCAAGTAGTTCTTATAGTTATGTTAAAAAATAATGAAGGGTTCAATAATGAACTAAATAAGATAATGAATTAAAACCAGGAAATTAAAATTGATGTAAGTGGCCATAAACCAGTGACTATTTGTACAGTAGGTCAGGTAAAGAAAAATTAAGTTAAAAACAAAACAATATTATAACAGGTGTGAGAAAACCAATAGGCCTAAATTTAATATTAGTAAAAGGAAATTAATACCTTTTTAATAAGTCCAGTCAGATGAAACTATAGTAAAATATATACGGTTTAATAAGGTAGATTGAGTGAGAGTTTTATGTAATTTGGTATAATTCCAAGCATGGAGTATTTTATTAAAAAAGAGTAGTAATATTTTCTAATTCTGGCTCTAGGATATCAAATATTATCCAGTGACAGAAAGTAATGGTTGTTAGGGTAACTAAAATGTAAAGAAGCTTGTTGATTTTCATTATTCGATTGTTATATGCTCATGGGTGAAGTTAAGTTAATACAAATACAGAAAAGAATTTATAAAAACCTATATATTCGATTGTTATATGCTATTGAGTTCAGATCAGTAGACAAATTTAAAAGAAAAGAAATAAATTAAAATAAAATGAATTAAAATTAATAAATTAAAGTATCAAAACCAATTCCTTCAAACCAAACTGATGAATAATTCATGAATTAGATTTCGAGAAATATACTCATACACCTCCAAAAGGTAGCGGAATTATTATTTCACTCTTCAAAGTAATTCCATTGGAATTAGTGATGAACCCAGTTTCCCATTTAATCAGGATACTTATTGACTGAATAAGAAGTCTGAATTAATGGAATTATAGACAAAATATACACAAGAACCTTTGTTACTGGAGACATAAACCTCACTTTCAAAAAGGTAAATTATAATACGACACCAATTCCAACGGGACCGACAACCACAAGGATCGTGAAGAAGAACGAAGAATAGAAGAGTTCCTGTTGCCCTCCGGGACATCACCTTTCCAATTTTATTAATAATCTGGACACATTTTTTGGACCAAAGTAACCTCAACTGTAAGTCTTCAAGCGTTGGTAAACAGACACAGCTATCTTGAGAATCGCCTCGTACGGTAACACCAACTTATATTTAATTTTATACACTAAGAATTAATAACAATTTGTAATACTTAGTAACCTTAATTTTGCATTACCTGACCTTACTAATCGTTAAAAGAATCACACGTACCCTGGGATAAGAGATAAATAAAATTATATTTAAATTGTATTAAACAGGACTAGTCCATTGACATATCGATTCAACATTGTACAATCGATATAACTATCATATAACCGTAAAGAGCACTGTTGGAAATTTAAAAGTAATACAAATAAAGAATCCTTCTTGTATGTAATGAGGTTTTATATTATTGTAGAATAGGTATTGTATTTTGATGGAGGAGTAATTTACAGGTAAAGAAGGTGATTAACTATCAGGTGAAACAAGCTAACCTATAAGTGTGGGCCAATTACGAATAACAGCCCTTGCAGTAGACAGCTGATAGAACGTGGGATTACCGAACTAGCGTGTTTCCTTCGCAACTTTTGAATTGATATAATTATACGGACTGAATAGGGTTGGAGAGAATTCTCAAATTATTAACTAAAATACATGCAATATAAAATTATCATCGAGTAAACATTTAGTAATTGATTAACACAGTGCTATGGTCTACATAAAAGTTGCAATAACGATATAATAAATAAAGTTTTTCTTTTAATATTGAGTTGCAGGAGGTCACCTATAAGACTACATAATAAACATTTTCCTTAATAACAGATTGGTTAATTCCACGGGGCTAAATTAACGATAAACCCGTAGCTGTATTATACTCAAATAAAGTAATAATTTGTCTTTACATTACAAATTGACAAGCCCAACAGTGAGGCTTTTAAACATCCTCAATCATAATTTATAACGTAATCTTTTAGATTACGAATTGGCGCATACCAACGTGGAGCTGAATTAAACCCCGAAACAATAAAATACACAGTTATATTTCAAATTGGCACTCACAACAGTGGGGCATCATCATCTTCTATTTTGCATGTTTTATTACAAATATAAATATAATAATAAGAGGTAAGTCAATTTTAGATTACAATATATATATATATATATATATTGTAAGTACACCTCGGCTCTTACGGTTGCGGGGTTCTCGTTGTTTCAGCCCCAACGTTGCCGGCGTCAATTTGTAAGTACTCTCTCGCGTCACCTAATTAGGTCCCACGTTATGAGCGTCAATTTGTATCGTAACTAGTTTCCTCTCCTTAAAACCCCACTGTTGGGCTGGCCAATTTGTAAGTAAACGAGTACGTACGGTTCAAGCCCCCACTGTTGAGTTCGTTAATTTGTAATGGGACGAATACGAGCGTCTCGTTATTTTCACGCAATGTAAGCCTATTCGTTGCTATGAACGGGTATGTTCCCCTGTTTTACTCTCTTAGGTCGTTTAGTTTACTTAATTATTTAAATATCTGAGATATTTGGAGTTGTGGGATATATTGATGTAATTAATTAATATTAACTTAGCTCTCTAAAAAATATCAGTGTTAGTGTACCTGAAACTTAAATAATTAATGCGTTATTCTGTAATTTCGTTCAACCCTATTATACCTTGAAGAGAATTATGTCTAATTTTGTATTTTTACGCTCTCTCTTTGGTGTCATATAATTCCGCTATAAGGGCTGTAGTATCGGCTCAACGAAACTTATAGGTTATTTCACTGTTTATGTTAACCAATTATTCTATACTTATTCAGTTACTTTTTTATTCCCAACTCATTAAATCATACTCCAAATAACAAGATTTTGCAATTATATACAGGTTCTTTATTTGTTTACTTCTTTAACATTGAATAAGATATGTTCTAATTAACATATGCTTGGGCTATAGATTGCGTGAATCGATTGTTGATTATTCCGATCCTTTATTTAAATTCAGTTATATAGTGTGTTTTAATTTGTAATTAATTGTGAAGGTAATTCGTAATTAATTATTTGTAATTTGTAATTCAGGGTGTGAAGGTTCTTGTAACTGTGGGGAAGATTAAAAATACATAGATAAGAATGCAAGATTTACAAATTTGAGTGTTGTGTAGTTAGTATGATTAATATAATAATAATTTACCAGACTAGAACGAAGCAAATCGTGTAGGCGGTTGATTGATAAATTTACTGTTCTGGACAATTATGCCGTACGATATTCTTTCTTCGGTTTAATAAAATGGAATTCTTGTCCTGTCCACTTCGGAATTACAGCTCTCTGGATTGGTTTACAGCCCGATTGATGCTTCTTCTGCAACTCCAGGATCCAAATACGTTCTTCTCTCGGTTGAAGCAATTAGTGTTGTTCCGTGTATTTGAAAGGTTATACTTCTGGTGTAGTGTATATTATTAATTGTGATACTGTTAATTCTTTCTATTTGGTTTAATATATCATCAATTCCCTTCGGATATGGGACAGTTCCAGTTCTTCCTTGTAGAATCCAGTTATTTATTTTCTATTGTGATTTCATACTATAGTCTTATTTGGTTAAACTGTACTGGTAAGAGTCATAAATATTATCATTAGGA
The DNA here is from genome assembly GCA_034769895.1 of Magicicada septendecula. Lineage (NCBI taxonomy): Eukaryota > Metazoa > Arthropoda > Insecta > Hemiptera > Cicadidae > Magicicada > Magicicada septendecula. Next base: position 430,531,906 of record CM068372.1, read on the forward strand.
TTTTGTGTTTTATAATAGTGTCTGATAATTTAGAATATTCCGATTAAATAGACATTTCTTGGTTTTTTTAATCTCATCACATTCAGATCATCAAAGCAATTATTGTCAAATCAACAACTTCCTCTTTTTCTGTCGTCCCTAGCAACACATGATTTTTCTTCCTTCCACATGTTTTGAATATAGTGTTTATTTCATATATTCTTTGTCTATTCCTTATCAATTTGCTATCCTATCGGAATGTAACTTTACCGATAGTTGGTTTATTATTTTCTACACATATTCTGCTGGTTTTTTGATATAAGCCTGTTTTTTTTCTTTTTTATATTTAATACCCTTTCGATATTAAACGTTATTAATCGATATCATGGCATTATGGCATTATCATAATTTGTATAAATTTTATTATATATCATTATTAATTTAATGTTTTTTTTTATAGCTCTTCAAATCGTATTCATTAATTATTATTAATTTATGTACCTAACCTTTATGTTATGAGTGGTTATATAGTGGTTTTGGCTGTTAGGCCTTTTATTGTAAACGGATCTATCTGTGTTTATAACTGGTAAACATCTATAGCCCCTTTTACATAAATTCATACATATAATCAAATCTTAACTATTAAAATTTACATAAACAATTATTTTTTCCATATCTAATAACAATTTTATCTTGACCTATGGATCACATATAAGAAAATTCAAATCTATTAACGTTAATTAGCTGCTTCACACTTCATTCTACAACAGTCATTGAATAATACATCTTGTTTCATTATCTTTCATTAACTCAACACATATTTGGTATAACATAACATAAACTTTATCATAATATTTGTTGTCACAAAATAATATCTCTTAACTCAAAATTCTTATTTGCTATTACTATAAAGTAAATTATTGTTTCATTTTTTGTTTGCCTTTCACTAAACATATATCATCAACTATTATCTAACTTACAGGTTCGTTTATTCTTGTTAATACTACCTTACATCCTTATTTACCTTTATCTATAATTATAAATGTAATTATTAGATCTTTGTTCTATCATGGGGTTAGACATTGACTTGTTTATTATTCTGTTAACCTTGTTTTTATGTAACACGGATGCTAGCATTTCTGTTGCGTTACAATATATATATATATATATATATATTGTAAAAAACCCAAAGTCCGTGGTGTCGTGTTTATTAAAATAATTAGTGTTTGTGTGATTGTAAGTTTTTATTGAACGTAAATTGTGTCGTTCGGAAGCGTCTGGTAGCCTGCGTGCCTTACCTGTCCCTTCTCGCACTTTTGGTAACTCTCGATAGGCGCCAAATTGTTTTACGAGAAAACAATTAAAAGTTTTTACCTGTATAGTTTCACAGTGCACTAGAGTAAATTTGAATCGTTCGCCGACTGGCATGAAACCGATTGTCGTCTGAGTGAGGGAAAACGTGTTGCCAACTTGAATAATGTTGGTTATGTTGACTCACTGCTATTAAACAAAACATACATAATATTCTCTATAAATAAATACTGGACAGTTATTCTCGGTACGCACTATTTTTATTTAGGCTCTGAATTATTAGTTCTTGTTAACGCTTTATACAAAATAATAATTGATATAATAATTTTAGCCTCGGCAAAATATAGTCGCTCAGTCAGCGGTTGCTGGGTTGGCAGTATAATGTTTCTATTAGATGCAAGACAGCGTTGGTTATTATTTACAGAATTAAATCTGCCTATAGAGTCCTTTTAAGTACGATACAGAAGTTTTTACAACAAGATAACAAATTAGAACATATCATTTAAAGTTTGTGATCATTAAAATTACACGAGGTTTGCTATAAATGAAATATTGTGGTGTTGAAGTGTGACAGTGTCGTTGTGTAACATAGGTTATCATGTGTTCATTCAATGTTTACATAGTTATTTCTTTATTTTATCAATCCTTGAAAATATATTCAGTGATAGTGAGAGTTTTATTATATAGTTAGAATTTTTTGAAAGAGAATTTGTTTTATAATAATCAAATAAATTCACCAATACTCAACGTTAGTAGATATGATGGGTATTGTCAGTCGTCCATGTAAAGTAATGGGTCGATGTTGATTCTTCCTACTTCAGTCTTGGGCTCAAAAATTGGTTGTCATCTTCTTCAAGTCGAATTACAGGTATTTTCCGGTCATCTGGATTAATTCCGAGCTGGTCCTTGGTGTAGATTAGTTGTAATGGCCTCTCATCTGTTGTCCGGGTACTCCTTCTCACAATTGTGGGCACTTATACTGTTTTTCTGTTGAAAATTTGGGCCCTTCACGGCGTGGCGTCTCTCCAGTTTAGCGTCACTACATCAAGTATTGTTCCTAACTGAAATTAGTCAATATTCGGTTGTTGTCATGGTTACTCAAAGTTTTTGATTGGCTGAAATTGGCTAAAGAGTATTGTTAGGGTATTTGAAATTTTTATTTAAACTGGTTACAGATCTTCTAAATGTAATTAATCTTAAGTACTTCCTTTTTAGTAGTAAATATTATCACCACTGTTCATATTTTGGCTCAAGGATTAATTTGACATCCAATATTATAGTGTTCACTTAGGTATCAACATTCTGACAGTTTTGTGAATTTTATTTAATTATACTGTTTTCTTAATTTACATTATTATCATAATATTTCTGCCTTAATATGATTGTCTATTTGTATTTCATAGTTTATGTGGTTTAGTCTTCCTAATGTCAGTGTTTAATTCTATACATTGAAGTTTTTTTTGTAGTTGACAGTTGGGATTTTGCCTAGGCTTAAACAGCAATTGACTATTTTTCTTTAATTACTGATATTACATTTTATTCTCCTTGTAATGGGTCCTGATTGTTTTAATACAAGATTCTGTTCATTTGTTCAATGTTTAAGTCGGTTCTTGTAATTGTGTGTAATTTTATTGTTTCCCTATATTAATTTGTCTACTGTCATAACTCACTTTTCGTGTCATTGTATCTGAATGTATTGTTTGTTTCTTGTTTACTGGTTTCTGTTGGTTTTAAAATCTTATTTCTTACAACATATAACATAACATCTAATGGTTTTAACAATTCCCATAGCTATAATTCTTATCATTTAAACATAATTATTTGGAACATAAACCTTAATCATTAAAACATAATTCTTATTCATTTAACACATACTTATTTGAAATATATTATCCACTCATACTCTTCAGTGAGTAATAATGATTTTATAGTGTCATCAAAGGAAAACAAACATATAAACATTGATTAATCTTTTAGATCGTAATAGAAAATCCTTACCACTAAACTTATTTGTCCTTGTGTCATTAATTATGTAACCTTATCCTATTTCACTATCTCTTACTAAATCATATAATGATTATTAATTGTCTTTTTGTAATTTAATCTTATAGAAACTCACTATATGGTGATTTAACACACTAATAGTCTATGTTTCTTAACTTTCCTAAAACTATGAATTGTCCCTTAGGCCTACAATATTAATTAACACACATTTAAAAACCATAGTAATTAGTGATTACTAATACTAACTTAAGTTTAATAATATTAGTTTGTGTATCCACTTAGTTTGTGTTTTGGGTGTCCACTCATATTGGCATTTCCACTATCACAGTCCTTCCTGTATTTGGCCAATATTATATCTCACTCACACATAACTTATCACTTATAATTTAGTTTATTCACTTATAAACTTTGGACACTGCTTTATCAGTGTTTTTATCACTTTTTAATGGGGTTTTATTCTCACTTTGGGGTATTAACACTAACACCTTAACTCAATCTTCTTTTAGTGTTACTGGTGGGTTAATATTATTGTATTGCTTACTAAAAAATTCTCTTTATACATCTATTTAGAAAATGTTCACCATCATTACAATTTACTACTCTCATTCTATTGTGTTTTATTGTACCACTGATATGTTAGTATTGTGCTAATGTGATTTGTCCGAGTTTACTCTATCTGTTTGGGTTATTGTGCCCTTTTATATCGTAAGTACTTAATAATTAGTATTTCTAACTTGTCTGTCCTTACAATTATTAATATTATATACAATTTTCATTAGTGAGTCTATTTCTTTGGTTTAACACAAGTTTTGTATTCCTTATTGGTTCACTTTATTTTGTCATACTTTATACGTCACTTCCTTAGTGTTGTGGCTGATTGTATCATTATACTTACATGTTAATTGTTTGTTAGTCACTATTCTTCTTATTTACACACTTATGTTGGTGCGGTGGCTAGTTCTAGTCCATTTGCAGTTGTCATTATTTATGTTATTATTGGTCCTTTGGGGCTAGTTCTACTCTCTCACTTACCGTCTATTGGGCTATTCAGGTTAAATCGCCTTATTTCTGTATTTACCATTTTGGTTTGTTTGTTTGTTACTACTTTATAAATATAAGTTACTGTTCTGACTACCTTGATATGTCTGATCGTTTTATTATTCTGATTCACCCATTCTTCAATTCTAATTCATCCCTTTTTATTCTAGTGTTAATGATTAAATAATTTATCTTGTCATGTTTTCTTCATTATGGTTATGTGAAGATATGTACCATTACAATATATATATATATATATATATATATATATATATATATTTCAATCACTTTCTGCTACAGTCCGTTTCTTGATGTATATAATACTTTAATATTTATAACTAAATTTACCTCAAGATATACTTTTTTCCTATTAGGAACATGTTTCGAGAGTTCCTGTTCTCTCATCTTCAGCCTTCGCCAGAAACAAGATGGCGAAGGCTGAAGATGAGAGAACAGGAACTCTCGAAACATGTTCCTAATAGGAAAAAAGTATATCTTGAGGTAAATTTAGTTATAAATATTAAAGTAATATATATATATATATATATTGCAACAAAACACAGGATGATAAGCTCGGTTATTTGTATCGAAGCACATGGATGACGAACATTTTCAGGTTTAAATTGGTTTTATGCAAATTTTTGTCTTTTAGCTGTAAGTTTTGTATTTAGCAATGGATAAGAATGTAGGGTATATCAAATTCTTCATAAAAATGTGTTCTTTATTGTCATGTATTTTTTGAGTTAGTTTTTGCGAGTGTGATATCTTGTGTTCGCTATATCTTCCGCGGTAATCAACCTATCGACGTGAAACTTTGACAGTGGATTATTTATGTAAATAGCTACAATTCTTATATACTCTGAGGTTTACAACTATTTTATAAATATGTTTTTTTTTGTAGGGAAATATTCAGTTTGTAACGATTATCATTAATAGGGTAATACAATTTGTAGATAAATTCAATGCAAGCTCTTGCGGATTTATACAAACTTTTGCAGGAAAACCTTATATCTTTTGAAAGCATCGAACATGTGACCTTGGATTGACCAATCGGAAGACACTAATTTCATTAATATTCGTACTCTGTAAAGTAAGGATCGACACAGTTCTTCTGTAGCATTTGCAAGGTGAAGTTGTGCTCGTCGTCGAGAGTTTTGCTCGTACGAACATAGAAAAATCTTGACTTAAAATAAAACTTGGATCTCTTTGCGAAGTTTAGCGTAAAGAACCGAGTGGGTTAACTATCTAAGTAAAATTATAATATATTAAAGTGCTTTTCGTGTTAGTGTAAGATAGTCCGCATAGGGAATTATTAAAAAACTCTTCAAGCTTTCTTGGAAGGTGTACGCCAAATACACCGCATTTCAAATAAATACCCATATTCACCCTGAGGTTGATAAAATTTAACGTATAAATTAATAATAACTATTTCGAGTAAGAACGACAATAATTATTGTGAGTGTAACAGCTTGTGAAAAGTCTAATTGGTGTTAGCAATTAGACGGAATCGTCTACGAGACCGATCGAAATATCGCCGCTGGAGCAACCCGCCGACGAAGAGGACACCAAGACGAAGAGGACGCCGGGAAGGAGAGCGACGCTGAAGAAGAGGACGCCAGGACGGGAGCGACGATAAGAAGAGGAGGAACGCACATACGGAGGACGTATCACCAACCATGTAAAATCAATATAATATCGAACTATATAAACTATTATCAAAATATAAAATGCATGAAAATTTTTAATAGCCTATAATATACATCGTAAAACAATTATTTCTTGTGTACAATAAATAATTTTTCATCACAACCATTATAGACTCGTTTGTAATTTCTGCACACACACTATATCCTTATTAGTGATATTTAAATCTGTACCGTTGCAATATATATATATATTTCAATCACTTTCTGCTACAGTCCGTTTCTTGATGTATATAATACTATAATACTTATAACTTTTTACCTCAAGATGTATTTTTTTTTTTTTTTTTTTTTTCCTTTAGGGACATGTTTCGGGAGATCCTGTTCTCCCATCTTCAGCCTTCGCCATCTTGCTTCTGGTGCAGTATTTGTGTGTTGGCTTCTGGATGTTATTATGGTGGTTTGTTGGTCTTTGGTCCTTCAATGTTGCATTATTGTGTGTGGTTGTGGTATCTGTTTTTGTATTTTGTGTATTTTCGATGTTGAGTGCTTTGAATATTGTGTCATGTTTTGTATTGATTTGTATTTGTTCTGGTATTAATTTGTTTTGTGTTTTATGTTTGTAAATCTGTAAATTTTCCCAAATGTTCATTATGGTGCCTTTGTGTGGTATATGTTTTATTAGTGTTACATTGGTTATGTCTGGGAATTCATGTCCTGTGTTTGTTGCATGTGTGGCTAAATTGGATTTATGTATGTTTGGTTTTTTGTATGCATTTAGGTGTTCAAAATAACGTTTTTTCAGCTGTTTTTTTGTTTGTCCTATATAACTTTTATTGCAATCTTGGCATTCAATTTTGTATATACCGTTGGTTGTTGTATTATCTTTGTTGTGTGAGCTATTTAGATTTTGTAATTTATTTTTATTAGTTTTGTATGCTATTTTTATATCTGTGTTTTTAAATAGTTTTGTTAGTTTTGACATTTTATTATTTATATATGTGAATGTGGCCCATTTTTTGTTGTTGTTATTATTTATGAACAACACATAAATAATAACAACAACAAAAAATGGGCCACATTCACATATATAAATAATAAAATGTCAAAACAAACAAAACTATTTAAAAACACAGATATAATAATAGCATACAAAACTAATAAAAATAAATTACAAAATCTAAATAGCTCACACAACAAAGATAATACAACAACCAACGGTATATACAAAATTGAATGCCAAGATTGCAATAAAAGTTATATAGGACAAACAAAAAAACAGCTGAAAAAACGTTATTTTGAACACCTAAATGCATACAAAAAACCAAACATATATAAATCCAATTTAGCCACACATGCAATAAACACAGGACATGAATTCCCAGACATAACCAATGTAACACTAATAAAACATATACCACACAAAGGCACCATAATGAACATTTGGGAAAATTTACAGATTTACAAACATAAAACACAAAACAAATTAATACCAGAACAAATACAAATCAATACAAAACATGACACAATATTCAAAGCACTCAACATCGAAAATACACAAAATACAAAAACAGATACCACAACCACACACAATAATGCAACATTGAAGGACCAAAGACCAACAAACCACCATAATAACATCCAGAAGCCAACACACAAATACTGCACCAGAAGCAAGATGGCGAAGGCTGAAGATGGGAGAACAGGATCTCCCGAAACATGTCCCTAAAGGAAAAAATACATCTTGAGGTAAAAAGTTATAAGTATTATAGTAATATATATATATATATATATATATATATACATATAATATATGTTGTATGTGTGTGCACGTGCGTACCTGTGCGAGGTAACAGACACAATGAAATTTTTAATTTTTTCATTGATTATTAATAGTTCTTGAATATTACGAAAATGTAAATATATTTTATGTATTTTATGGCTCTCTCTCAAATATATTCCGTTCTCCAAAAATCAATATACCAGACTTTACGTACGCCTGGCTTATTTTAGAACGCGTTTATCTTACCTGAATAAATATTTTACCGTGACGTTCACTAATTAGACTTTAACAGATTCCAGTATAATTTTTGTAAGTTCTGTTTTTCATAATTTAAAAATCCGTGTTAACATGAACTAGTGGACAGAAGATATTTTTCGTCCTATGAAAATTGCATCATACAACTTTGATACTACGTACAAGGTAATGGAAATAAGTAATTTAATGACGCAATGAATTCAATAGTATTCTTTTGTCTATGCTTTGCCTTTATTTTCACAGACGGGAGTGATTTCCCTTACGCTTATAGAAGCAGAATATCTGACATAATTCAAAGCGTACGTTTTTCTAATGAAAAAAAAAAAGTATATAATATTAATCAGTTTCATGGTTTAGCAGATTGCAGCCGTGAGATTGCTAACTACAAAATCTCAGCAGAGTTTTCCACGTGAAACGAATTTTTATTTTTATTTTGTACAATTACTATTCTGAATAAGCGTGGTTAAATCTGAATTGGGTTGGTGATGAGTAAAAATCTGTCTGTATACGACGTTTGCATATTACAACGGCAGCTCATACTTTACTCTTTTGGCTCGTCGTAAAATGTTGTCAGCCACATTAAATAAAAGCCGGCGGTAAGCGAGCTGATTTATATGCAGCAATCACTTTGGACTTCAATGATAAAAAATATTGTGCATTCCAGCTACCCGCCTGCTTCTCGTTGCTGACTATAAAAACGTCAGCACGCTCTCTCTCTCTCTCTCTCTCTCTCTCTCTCTCTCTCTCTCTCTCTCTCTCTCTCTCTCTCTCTCTCTCTCTCTCTCTCTCTCTCTCTCTCTCACACACACACACACACACACACACACACACACACACACACACACACACACACACACACACACACACACACACACACACACACACAATCAGGTCGTTATTTTAATCGTGCTCACTACGTTACTATACAGCTATGGTACAGAAACCTGACAAACATATGTTACGACGGAACGCTCACGAACAGTCGAGAGTGTCGTTCTATACGATTCTCGACTAGCCGAGCAGTTGCGTGTCTCTGTCAAGGTCGTGTACAAAAGTACCTTCGAGACCTTTCACGTGCTTGTTAATGACGCAAATTATGGAACATTATTCTGGAACATCTGCAGGCTATATATATTTATATATATAGAGCTTTATATTTATAGAGATTTATTCAGTGCGGATCAAGCGGTTGTTGTGGAAACTAATTATTGTGTTATAATTAGTGCAGAACTCTTTATAGATGACATTTTTATTGCGTGTGGACAAATTTAACTCGAATTACTGTATGAGAATATCTTGTTGATTTCAAATTGTTATTTGCGACTCATTAAGGCTGATAATTAGTGGTTTCATTGGTGTCTTGTATTTTGTTTTCCACTGTATCATACGACTATAAGTAGACCGTCGTACCAATATTTACTGTACCCAGTATAGCTGACGTCATCTCAGAGTCTGATCTCAGCAATCAACAAGTGTATGGTGAAACGCACAAACAACACGTTCAGCACAACGTGCTAAAGTTACAAACACATTCCCATATGAACGCTGAGAAACAAAAGTAACCCAGCGTTTGTATTGTTATTGGCACAGTACGTACTAGAACTTGTTTACGTGCAACGCACTGGAGATTACTTTACACTCAACAATGTAAACAAAAAATATAATTTTCAATATTCGCGGTTTTCGGAAACTTACAGACAGCAATTAAACAGTTACGATGAGAATTTACATAACAGTTTACCTTCACGGCTGGTACAAAAGATGAGGACTGATTTAGAGACATCTTTAACAATGACGGGAAGTGTAGTTCTGTATGTAATGAGTATCTTCTGAGTGTTCACTTGTTACTCGGCAGACTGTGAACTTAGTGGCTGCAATTAGGTATGTGTTTTTAATAATCCGTAACGGATATCTGCATAACCTATTGTTGCAATGTGAGAGTTATTATCGTTACAAAAATGTTATATAAACTGTCAACGCAGATTTTCCTGGTACTAAATATTCGTACCATTGTTGTAAGGTCACAATCACAAAATGTGGTAACGATGCAAACAAAAACAGTAATAAATTGTGAAGAATGCGAAGCGACTGAAAACAAATGTGGGATTGGAGATATTATTGTCATTAAGTGTAATAAAACCAATGAATTAAAGAAGAGCTGTTAATACTGAAAAGTAGTAAGAAATTCTACAAAAGCAGTTAGTTGTAGTGATGATGGTTGGAAGATAGTAACTGTAGAATCACTAGTCTTATCAGAGGTAAGTTAATGTAAAACTTTGAATACCCGTCAGTTGCTGAAGAACAGTAAAACGACACGAGATGGTGCCATTATATAGTTTATATAACAATTTATTATATGGTGGATCTGTTAGTTTATTGAACAGATATTTCAATGTTATTTCAGTTATTGATGACATCACTGATTTTTTATTATGCATTTCTTTTTCTGTTATATTTAATTTAAATATAGATTTTCTGAAGTTTTTACTCACTGTTTTATTGTGATTCCCTTTGAAAGTTTCTATTAAGCTCTTTCTGTTATTTTTAATATTAATTAATTATTTATGGTTGGTAATGGGTAGATTAAATACATTAATTAGACCATTGTTCATCATCTCCAACTCTTCCCGTGTTTTTATTAGTTCCTTTTTCCATATTTTCTTCGTCTTCTTTTCTGGGTATTTATTATTTTCTTTGTTGCTGTTATTTTTATTTGCAGATAACATTACACCTTTGTATTCTTTAATTTCTATTTGCTTCCTACTATCTTCTATTTTCTGATTTACCGGTTCCCTATTCTTATCCAAAGTTTCTTTAATACTTTTGGAAGCGCTGTCTAGTGTTTCATTCAATTTCTTTAAACCACTATTCATTGTTTCATTTAACTTTATGAAATCTTCATCCATTTGTTTTTTTATTTCTTCACTATTCTTCTCCGATTTCTTATCTAATTTTTCATTATCTTCCTTTATCTTTTCTATGTTATCACCCATTTGTTTTAATGTTTCGCTGGTTTTGTTATTCCCTTCCATTGTAATTCTCATGATCTCCTGCATGCTCATGTCTTCTTTTTGTGTGGGTTTATCTGGTTGGTCCCCTGGGATATCCCTTACCACCATTTCTACTTCTTCAGTCGCTGTTACTTCCTTCTCCTCCATATCCAATTCTATTTCTTCTCCCTCCGTACGTTTACATGACGTTGCTCTTCGTCTCATCTTGTTTGCCTTTTCCGTAACCGCCGCTAGAATACTATCCTTCCTACAACTCTAGCGTCACTAGTTGGCGCGCCAATTTATAACAATCTTCTCCTCCGTTGCAATCTTCCCCTCTCAAGCCCCGCGTTGGTTGCGGCAATTTATAACAATCAGCTCGGGTCCTGATAGTTTTAATTCGACTCCTTCTGATGTTATATTAACGAAGTCCAACACTTCGTAAATTTCCCGCTATCTGTCGCTCTTGTGACCTCCCAATACATGTCTCTTCTTTCTTACCTGATTTAAATTAACTATTATTTTCCCGATTTTAGGCACCAAATTGTTTGTTTTAAAACAATTAAAAATTTGTCGTAGCTTTTCCTTCTTTCTTAATGAAACCGTATTACTTACCGCTCTGTATCGGCTGAATTCGAAATTCGCTCTCTCGCGGGAGTATTACCAATCTGTAATTCTGGTAAAAAAGTTTTACTGTGCTATATTAAATAAATTAACACATAAATATTGACACATGAAATAATAAACAGGTATACATTCTTAGTATTGGTTTATTGGATAGCGATTCTACCTTTTATATTGGTTCTTACAGGAAATTATTAAAATATATAAAGTTATGCTCCGGCTTTGAATGATTTATTACTCAGCGGTTGGCTATGTTTGTTTGGGTCGCTGACTGAGCACCAAGCGTCTAATGTCGAATTTAATTTTACAATAGTTATTCAGTCAAAAGTTCTTTGGATTACAACAAAAGTTAACAAAAATGATTCGAGAAAGTACAATCCTTCACATAAACTAAATCAAATATTACGTTTTTTCTTTACACCACTACTCTTATTAACTAATGTAATTGTGAGTTCAACTCGTAACTAGAGGTCAAGTTTTATATCGTTGAAAAAATATTTTGGTATTTCCGAATGTGTTATTAATTGAATTGAACAGTTTTTTGATAATTATTATTTGGTTTTTTAAGAGCCATTCAGTGTTTGAGTGTTTGAACTAAGTTAATTATATTGTGCATCAGTGTTAAAGTGTAGTGAATCCAGTCTTTTGTTTTGTTAATTAATTAAATTTTATACTTTACTCCTTCCTTAACATCTGATAACTTATTTTCATGTATGCTTGTGGCTATGTCTTCCTTCTTTTATTTCTTTTTTCGTTTTATATTTTTTACCTTCTGTAATTCAAAATTTTGCTTAGTTCAATCTTGTTAATATGTTTTGCCCATCTTGTATTCCATTTTCATTAATTATTGTATGGTTTATCTCATTTGATTGATTCTTTTTGCTAATTATATGGAGCGGCTATTTTTTCAACTGTACTCTACTGAAGCTAATAATGGACTCTTAATAAATTTGTAACGGTTTTTTGGTTCTAACTGCAAAACCTATCCTTATCATTGGTTGGTTCAAGTTGATTTTTATTTATAAAGTTGATCGTCATGCCACTCGATAGAAGATGAAAATAACATTCTGTTAAAATAAAATGTATACTTCCTAAAGCAAGACATCCACTAAGATAATAATGTTCAATAAGCAATTAAAACTAAAACACATTTTCCATTTGAATGCTCAGAACGTGATCTCATATATTCAAATGGCAACGACATTGAAAGACAATTATTTAGATGTTACTTAATTTGCGGAAATGTGTAATGAATTTTGAGATGGGAACGAGGAAGAGAACTGAAACATTAGTTTTGTTTAATGACCGACTGTAACCGTACTACATTAACGTTAACGTTGGTACTATAAAAACGGATACTAATGGTATGACTATGATATATACATAAGTTGCATAAACGAGATGCTTGAGATAAGTGCACTAGACATGACGGAATTAGGAACCATAGAATTAAAACAAAATGAAGTGTAGTATCTATAAATAGAAAATTTAAAAAAATGGAGGATTATTAAACGGATTTGAAGAGCACAAGCTACTCTAGCTTATAAATACCTCGAATACTATTTAAGGATAAGAGGTGAAGGAACACTAAGGCAGCAGGTGGTATACAACCAGAATCTAGAACAGGTGATATCATCACCCGAGTAGACGAAGAAGACCAGTGGTTGTTTAATACGAAGGGCTAAAAGAATGGATCGTTTAACTTGTACCACGTTTATACTGCTGAACCCCAAAAACGTGACACACAAAACACACTAGAAATAATCATAATATTTGCTACCACCTATAACACGTTACGAACATAAGGTACATCTAAAATACTCATAACAACTAACTTAAATATAAAAAAGAGCTGTGCGTAAAAAAGGAGTCGGTACAACTAGCTAGTGAGCAGAGTTAAGATGAGTTTATTTACTTCGGAATAAAATCAGCCTCTTAATTTTGCGTAATTATGGGTCAGCCAGCAAATAAAGATCAGTTACTGAATAATAAAATACTGAATAAGTTAAATACTGAATAGCATAAATACTGAATAAGTTAAATTCTGAATAAATCGGTTGCTAAATGTCGATTTACCGAGTAAATTGAATACAGATTCAAATTAATTAAACTAAATCAGCTACATAAATCAATACTAGTTTACAATTTTTATTGTGCGCAACACACATGCTATGATCTGTTGATGAATTTCGAACACTTCCCTATACTATAAAGTTCTTGTAAAAGATATAAGTTCATGTCGCACAAAGCGAGCAATTTACTTCATGTTCCTTTTTTAATATTTGTCTGAAAACTGGGAACTGCTGCTGAATGTAATTAATGAAATATATTGTCACTTGAAAGTGTGCGATGCGTTTACTAGCGTCCTGTTGTCGCTGGTCACGCCATGCGTACGTCGGTCATGGGCGCGTGTTTCTGCGCTGTTTACAGTTTGTGTCGCCGTAAGTAAAGTGAAGAAATGATGTACTGGATCAAATCTCTGGTGTTCCTGGCTCCGTTCGTGGAACCAAGTTTTCCACTGAAAATTCCAGAACCTTTAGTATGGGTTAACAGATACTGTACTCGCTCGTTCAATCACATAATACTTGATCGCCATTTACAAAATTACAGTTACAATAATTACAAAATTACGGCTTAAATTATATAACAACATTAAAATTGACATTAAAAACAATTACACATCTTTCTTTTTCTCTACACTGACTGTCTGAAATTGGTTTTACTTAAGAGGCTAACTGTTTGGAACATGTTACATCATGGTCTGTTACAAATTACAATCGTTTACATAAAACACAGGTAATTCTTTTTTACAAAGGTGACAGACGAATATAATTCGTTACTAGTATTGATTCATGTTGACCGAATAATTATAAATACCTTGGTTATCGAGTCTTCCGAACCGAAGGCGCCGGATGGGCGGCGGGCAGTTCAGCTCACTATGCTGTCAGGTGGTCGACTGAACATGAACTTGCCGGAGCAGACGGCTTCTCTACAAAGGTTAGGGGCGTGACGTCAGGGAAACTTTGACTAAACGACGGTAAACTGCTATCGCGCGATAATTTAAACTTATTCTATTCGAGTTGGTATTAACGCTTGTTGCATTCGGCAAGGGGAGCCGAATAACTGCAACAGAACTCCCCCCCGAAACACAAGCGTCGGGTGTAAACACGGCGATTTTCTAAAGTCAACTTTCGCAAAGGGCACAATTTCAACGTTCTAGAAACAGCAATATTCGGTACAGTGACACGGAGTAAGGCTTCTACCAAAAGAAGAAATAATCCCAAATCAAATGTACAAAGAAACACTCACACGAAGGACAAAAGGCGTCCAATAAATTAACGAGCAACAATCAAACACAATAACACGATTATAAATTACTCTAATTTTTTTTAACATGATAAGACACAGATTTAATACACATGAATAGCCAACAACAGAAGAACGCCGAAACAAAAGTGTCTTAGATACAGGAGGTACGGTCTGTGTAACTAAATAGAGTCCAAGTCAGGGGTATTTATTACTTTATGTGCGTAAATGGGGAAAATTCAGATTACTTGGCACGGCACTCGCCGCTATCAGAAGATAATTCCGAAGGGGCACATTCGGTCACGCTAGAAACGTTGCCCGTCGCAGCAACACCTCCTCACTGAAAGTTAGCGACGAGGGGGTGATCAGTCCCCGCGTCGCCCACAAGGCAAGGCGAGTGAAGGCGGGTCAGTTATTAATATCTTGATACACAGGGCACATGATTACATCGGAACATGAGTGCGGCTATTCAGCATGTCAGAGTAAAACAGACTTGAGTTACAGCATTATTTGAAATATCTTTAACATGATTCAAACGAAACATTTGAAAGACAACTTAAAGGGATTGCTTCGTTCACCTTAGGAACGTTCTGCACATGGAAGGTGCAACTTAAAAGCACAATCTTCAAAGGAGCAGGCACACTAAGCGCGCAGCTGTGAGAGAGAAATCGAACTAGAGGGGTCGCTCACCTTAAAAGCGCTGTATGGCCACAGCAACTTTCCTTTACCGCACACGGATGACAAAGTGGAGGATTCGTCTCCGCATCGTCCGCTCATGCGAGGCGAGTCAAGAGGGGGGCTATATACACCATTACCACTACCCAGGTACATGGCTAAACCGGGACAAAGAGGGGGTCACACCAGACTACACTGGCAACACTGGGGGTCACAACAGACAATACCGGCAACACTGGGGGTCACACCAGACTACACTGGCAAAGGGGTTACACCAGAAAACACTGGCAACACGGCAACACGGGGGGGGTTCACTCTTTACGACCCTTTTTGTTTCTCGACCTATCTCCCTCAGCGCAGAAGTTTCGCACTGCCACTTATTACGACGTTGTCCACATTTCACAAAAATAGTATACCATACCCGTTTATGAACGATAAAATAGTGCTACCATAATAAGAAATCCTAATTGACATGACTCCGCGGACCTCTGGGGTATGGACCCAGCACGCTTCCATCATATAGAGTACTGTAAGTAGGGGTTAAGCCTTTTTGCGAAAGTGCCTAATGGCAATGAAGGGGTGAAACGAGTAGACGGGGAGTCGGTGATATTGACCTACATATGATAATAGTTAAACAGCTGATTGAAATATACTAGATATACAACACAACGGACAAGCATCGGGGTTATTAAATGACGTATTTGAGATAAGCGAGCGTATCGACGAAAATTCCATTGCACCAACTGTTATCGCTCAACCAAAGTTCATTCAACTAACATTTCTTTCTAATATAACGAATTAGCCGATTCAGAATAAACATTTTTAAACATTGCTATTAACAACGACCAATATAAATATTGTAACAAACGATAATGATATGAGACTCCTTATACTCTTCGAACTCTCGCCTAATTAAGCCCCACGTTATGAGCGTCAATTTGTAACAAATATTAATGATGTTACTTATTGAATTAGATAATGTTCAAAAGCTCCACTGTTGAATGCGTCAATTTGTAATATTTTACTTTAGATGAGGTCTCCTGCAAATCAATGTTAATCTATTTATAAAGGAAAATATTTATTATGTGGTTGATATTATTCGGTTCTTGATAATAGATCTGTATTAGATAGTTATTAAGTGTTTTACAAGAGAAAAACGCTCTATTCCAGTTATTATATTGAATAAGTCAATATTTTTCTGCAACCCTAGTCTGTATATACTATCGAAAGTGTAAAGAGAGGAGAGCGCAGAGAGCAAGTTAGTTCTCTATTCTCCCGTATTCACCAGCTGTCAACAAACGAGCGCTGTGGTTTGCGATCAACCAGTTATTATAGGTTAAGTCGTTCCGCTTGATGTGTTTCTCACGTTCCTTTCTCTGTAAATTACACCCTATTCGAAATACACTAATTATTCTACAAATAACAAGAAATCATCAAATTCAAGAAGGATTCTTTATTTTATATATGTTTTAATTCCAACAGATGCTTCCTCTTGCTACTAATACACCATATCGATTACACAATACATAATCGATTTGTTATTGAATTCGGGTTTTAGATATGTGTTAAAATTTAATTATAATTTTCAATTTGTTTTTTATCTCAGGGTACATGTAGTTCTTTTAACTATTAGTAAGGTCAGGTAATGCAATTTTAAGGTTACTAAGTATTACAATATTGTTATAAAATCTTAAAATATAAAAGTAAATATAAGCAGGTTTTTTACCAACTTGGACTGGATACTTAGTATGGCAGTGTTTTGCTACGCCGAGACGAGAACAGAATGGTGATTCAGCTCTGGAATAATAACAGCCTCCAGTTTCTCAATAAAAGTTTGGTATTGATGTCCCAGAATGTAGTAGAAGGTTCAGTTCTGGTCTTCGTTAATCTTCACGGTTCTGGTAGTTGCAGGTCCCAATGGAATTTGTGTAGTATTAAGACTTCGTTCGGTTGTGGAAAGTGAGGTTTAGTACTTTAATACAAAATTTCTTCGTTTGTTTTTTAATATATTTTAATTACTTTGGCATCCCTCGGCTATGGATCATCTTTATTTAATTATAGTTCATCTTCATCATTACTCTTTTGCTGTTAGTTGGTTGAATGATTTATTTTTTTGAATTCATTTAACTTTAATGGTTTATCGAATTATATTTGCAGAGAGATAGATTCAGCAATCGCTACTCAGTCCTTTTTAATGGATTTCTGTTTATTAAATTTGATTTATTTTAATTTGATTCATTTGGTTTGGTCTTTCTTTTTTTAAATTTATATTAACTCAACTCTACCCATTCACATATAACAATTGAGTGTTGAAATCAACAAGATATCTTGCATTCAGTCGTCCCTAACAACCATTTCTTCTTCTGTTATTGGATAATATTTGTTATCCTAGAGCCGTAATTAGGAAATATTCTTACTCTTTTTTAATAAAATACTCCCTTATTAAAATTACATTAAATTATATAAAACTTTCACCTAATATGCATTATTAAACCATATCCATTTTACTACATTTTCTTCTTGATTGACTTATTTTAAAAGGTATTATTTTCCTTTTACAAAATACTAATTTTAGGCCTATTTGTTTTATTACATGTGTTATAATTTTTTGTTTTTAATTTAACCTTTCTGACCTGACCTACTGTACAATGAGTCACTGGCTTA
Organism: Magicicada septendecula; assembly: GCA_034769895.1. Taxonomy (NCBI): domain Eukaryota; kingdom Metazoa; phylum Arthropoda; class Insecta; order Hemiptera; family Cicadidae; genus Magicicada; species Magicicada septendecula. The sequence goes on from CM068372.1 coordinate 430,550,178, forward strand.
TGGCCAATTATTCTAATTTTATTTTATCCTGATTTCAATTTATTATTATTATTTATTTTATCATTGAACCCTTCATCCGTTTATAACATAATTACAATGACCCCTTGACAATTTATTAACAATTATCGTCTTCCTGGCCAAGTTTACAAATATTATCTTACGATATCTTCATTAATTACTCAAAGTAAATACTCTTAACATGATACAATACATAATAAATACACTGGTATTTAATTACTTAAATACAAGTTTAACATGAATGAAATTAGTATCCATTACTTAATACTTTCTTAAAGCAATTGCTTCACACCTGCTACATACAAAACACAGAATAAATATCATGTAAACAAAATGTCATGATAAAGCACAACAACATGTACATCATTATAAAACATTAAATATCAATTAAACAGTCTACTCTTTTCAAACTTGTCTATAGTAATTTCATCTCATTAGACACTGTTTTTATTCTTTACATCTTCCACTGATCACTCCATATTTTATATTTATAGACATTTTTTTTGTTTTATTACCTAGTAACCTTACTAGGTATTATTAATATATTTATTATGTGAGGTTTACCTTCCTGACCTTAATTATGGCATACATTGGGTATTGTTTTAATTCGAAAGTAACAAAGTTTTTATGTAACGTATGGGACCTTAACTTCGTTACGTTACAATATCTAAATCTCCATCCCAACATCAAAACATCAAAAAATTACACGACAACAATTTACATAAATTACATAAAACAAATCATCGACATGTCTCGGACAGGACGGAGCCCGGCGTGGCAAGAAACTACATGGCCCAACCACGCTCTGCTACCACTTATGTACCACGTTTATACTGCTGAGCCCCAGAAACGTGACACACAAAACACACTAGAAATAATCATAATATTTGCTACCACCTATAACACGTTACGAACATAAGGTACATCTAAAATACTCATAACAACTAACTTAAATATAAAGGAGAGCGGCGCGTAAAAAAAGGAATCGATACAACTAGCTAGTGAGCAGAGTTAAGATGAGTTTATTTACTTCGGAATAAAATCAGCCTCTTAATTTTGCGTAATTATGGGTCAGCCAGCAAATAAAGATCAGTTACTGAATAATAAAATACTGAATAAGTTAAATACTGAATAGCATAAATATTGAATAAGTTAAATTCGAAATAAATCGGTTGCTAAATGTCGATTTACCGAGTAAATTGAATACAGATTCAAATTAATTAAACTAAATCAGCTACATAAATCAATACTAGTTTACAATTTTTATTGTGCGCAACACACATGCTATGATCTGTTGATGAATTTCTAACACTTCCCTATACTATAAAGTTCTTGTAAAAGATATAAGTTCATGTCGCACAAAGCGAGCAATTTACTTCATGTTCCTTTTTTAATATTTGTCTGAAAACTGGGAACTGCTGCTGAATGTAATTAATGAAATATATTGTTACTTGAAAGTGTGCGATGCGTTTACTAGCGTCCTGTTGTCGCTGGTCACGCCATGCATACGTCGGTCATGGGCGCGTGTTTCTGCGCTGTTTACAGGTTGTGTCGCCGTAAGTAAAGTGAAGATATGACGTACTGGATCAAATCTCTGGTGTTCCTGGCTCCGTTCGTGGAACCAAGTTTTCCACTGAAAATTCCAGAACCTTTAGTATGGGTTAACAGATACTGTACTCGCTCGTTCAATCACATAATACTTGATCGCCATTTACAAAATTACAGTTACAATAATTACAAAATTACGGCTTAAATTCTATAACTACATTAAAATTTACATTAAAAACAATTACACGTCTTTGTTTTTCTCTACACTGACTGTCTGAAATTGGTTTTACTTAAGAGGCTAACTGTTTGGAACATGTTACATCATGGTCTGTTACGAATTACAATCGTTTACATAAAACACAGGTAATTCTTTTTTACAAAGGTGACAGACGAATATAATTCGTTACTAGTATTGATTCATGATAACCGAATAATTATAAATACCTTGGTTATCGAGTCTTCCGAACCGAAGGCGCCGGATGGGCGGCGGCGGGCAGCTCTGCTCACTGTGCTGTCAGGTGGTCGACTGAACATGAACTTGCCGGAGCAGACGGCTTCTCTACAAAGGCTAGGGGCGTGACGTCAGGAAAACTTTGACTAAACGACGGTAAACTGCTATCGCGCGATAATTTAAACTTATTCTATTCGAGTTGGTATTAACGCTTGTTGCATTCGGCAAGGGGAGCCGAATAACTGCAACAAACTTAAGATACCCATGACACTTACCTTACGCACGCAAGTGTTCGCTTGCTCTGTCCGCACTTACTGCTAGATCCACTTGTCACTGCGGATAATGGTAACACCTTAATGCTAAAATCACACTTTGTGTTTTATTTTTACTTCACATACTGCTATGTTTCCACTTATTTACTGACGCAATGGCGACGGTGTTAACTGCTTTATACTACTGAACATGCTGCAATTACACAGAGAAGAAAATAAGGTTAACCACTGAGTAACAACAAGAATATTTGAAAAATTTTAAATTGGATACATTTACATCTTATATAATAAGATATAAAAATGTGTTATTATTTTTGTGCGTGAATGTGTATATGCTTGTGAATTTTTTGTTGCATGGATTAGGCTTTAAGTATCTTATGGGTAGAAGCTATTATTGAAATAAAAGCAGAAATTGGACATTCAGAGCGTTTATACTTGACTATTTCATTACACTGATATTTACGTCGACGTAGTCGACAATCATTAAACTTTAAAATTATTAGCAGGATAAGAATAAGTCCTTGTACATTAGCTCCTTCATACCTTTCCAGTTTACTCTTTCATAAAGACAGAAGACCTCAAAACGTGCGCTTTAATAATGCACGTGTTAAAAACAAAAGATTTTTTTCTGTTGCAATAAATACCATGTTAACAGAATGTATTCTTTCAGTAACACGAAGTGTTAGTGCTTTCATTCTGTCGCTCGTGTAATGTACTACCCTTTCTCAGCATTATTAAATTCCACACAACTCGGATAAGAATGTACTTCTGAATGTAACACAGACTACAGAAAACAATATCGGATTGGCTGTTGCAAGTAAAACTTTGTAATATAGTGTGGTAACGGGAAACACATTTTTTCGTTTATGAAATGCAGAATACTTCCACGTAGTACATAAACTACTGCCAGTTATATTAGTAATGACATTATTGTTTACAAAAAGATTTAAATAAACACAAACACTTTGTAGTTTCAAAATCTATTCTTAAACTCTGACAATTGTTTCAGTTGATTAGTCTATTCTCAAAGAGCTGCTAAGAACAACTAAATACAACGAATGTGTTACCTACTTCATTAAAGAAGTATTATACAGAAATATTCTTTATGCTACAAACAACAGTAAGCAGGAATATTGAGTCTATTTATTCTATGAATTTACTTTGATCACATTTGTACTTTCTGTCAGTACTTTAAAAGTTAGTCCGTTAAATACAACGTCTCCAATTAGTTTAGTAAAAACAAATAATGTATGCGACGTGTGTTTAATAGTTAATACAGGTTTCAGAAGAATTAATAAAAGATTGTTAAAAATAATTCGCGAATTGTTTCGAAACTTGTTAATCTTTGAGATGTAAGAAAAATATTTTTAACTATTTAAAATTTAACAGGGATATTCTATTTTATAAAAAATAAATATAAAAATATGTACTAGTAATGAGTTGATAAGACAATAAAAAATAATAATAAATTTTATGCAGTGAAAAATAATAATCTTGAGAAATAGATTTAAATGGTTTATAATACTTTATAATAATCCATAATTCATATTGTATTTCACTTTCTAATAAAATACAAAATTGTTATTTTTTACTACTAAGTTTAGATCAAAATAATAAAAATAATCGTCTCATAAGTCAAACTGAGGTTATTTTCAACCTCCCAAACAGTCATCATCTTACATGACGGAGGCGCAAAATTTAAACTCAACAGTTTAACAATAACAGAATATTAATTAAATAATTACAATAACTTAATGATAAAAGGAATAGAAGTTCTGTGTACTATCAAAAAGCAACTTTCTAGATTGAAGGATGAGTGACGATGACTACCGTTGCTAAAACAGATATAATAAAGTTGTTGTAGAATTACAACATTCACGTTAATGAAAACTAAAGGGTTTCAGAACTCAAAGGAAAGATTATTCTTCTGAAAGAGGCGTTAATAGAAGCTACAGATACACATGGTAATACTCAATTACTAACACAGATAGTTAATAAAAGACAGAAACTAATACAAGAAAATATCATCCGAAGTGGCATAGAAGTTTTGCAAGGTAAGCTGTCTTATGTGAGCCACTTGGCGTACATTGTAAATAGCGTGGCCAACATTACACTTAAGTTGCATTGTCGCTCTACAGTGCCGTAGATAGCATGTATTCCCGGTGTGTTTAAATGAATAAATGTATAAGTGATTTCACGGTGTCTCTACGTACTGCACTGAAGATAAATATGTACTGCTGCTGTAAAATACCAAACTATGAAATAAAATGGAATATCCATTTATGGAATGGAATTTATAGCAATAAAAAGTGGTAAAATGACTAAATATTTAAACGTGTGTCAAAAAGGTGATAACTATTTAAAATAACAAGCCTATTTTTTATTTAGGCGCTTTAATAATGACAATATAAAAATTATTACATAGGAAGTAAATGTTTCCATCCTAGTAAACAATGTTTTCTTAATTATATAACATCTAACACAAAATAGACAACGTAAAATAATCATAGGAATATTCCATGATCCGTATTTATGGTAAGGAAAATAGATAAAGTGAGACACACATAGTGTAAGCAATAATTAGTTAACGACTAGCTTCTTGCTATTAAATGAAGTGTTTTAATAATAATACTGCTAAATAGCACGACTAAACAAACAATAATTATAAGTTTACATTGTTCGCTAGAAATACTTCATTGTAAAGGGTTTTAATTAAGATTTAATTTTATTAAATTATTTGTATATGTTTTATCTTTTCATCAACTTAAGTAGGTAATTTGTGTGTAAACGTTGGAAGCAGGGCCGGCTTCAGCGCTTCTGCCGCCCTGTGCAGTATGTATGAGTGGCGCCCCTCCTTATTTTAACTCTGAACACATTCACGCACACTACTCTAAAGATACGGCGATTGCCTTCAAATAACTTCGAATGTTTGCATTGTTGTGTTTATCAAGTAACTAGAACTTTTTCGCGTTTATAATGCGGCGAACGGCTACAATAAAAATTGTAGAGACAATACAAGGAATCGTGAGACAATAAAAATGTATGCCTATGTGATGACTTAAAATTAAAATACTAACTAAAATTCATTATGATTGAAATATAATAAAAGCTATACTTCATTATATGATAATATAATGTATCATATACCTTAGTTAAAATATACTCGTCTAGCTTTTGCACTGGCAAATTCCTTTATGACTTCGTTGTAATCAAGTGATTCAGTTAACTGATGTTCTATAGATATAGTCGCCAGACACTCAGGCGAGTCTCGGACATACTCGATCTGAGATAAGTTTTAATAAGTTTGAGCTTCGAAAAAGTCAGGTTTACGTTTTCGACTCTTCATTAAACTCCGCTGACTTTATACATAAAGCAATTCTTACTGATCTCACATATTGTGATGAAATTAAGTGAATAATTTTATTTTTTCCCTCAGTTTCAAAACTTAACACCCGGGATCTGCCGCCCTGGGCGGTGGCACGGTTCGCCCTCTGCCTGGAGCCGGGGCTGGTTGGAAGAGTTCATTACATCAAATAAGTAATGTAGAGTACATGAATAATCGTATAATTTGTCCATATAACAAACTAAAAATGTTTAAAAAATAACTCTTAGTGTTTTAGTAAACGCTCATATCATATGCTCTCTGTAATATATGCTTCCTGGTGGATATTCTAAGTTAATGTTTGAAATACGTTTGTGTAGATGGACGCTAATTAACGTACTTCAAAACATACGCATGTCTGTGTCGGTTGAGATTTTAATATTTAATTGCTCCTAATAATGACTGTACACATACATGTGTTATGTATAGTAAACATTTAAACACATTTCATGTATACACTGTATGACGTCTGTTAGTTCCATTAATTGCCAAGTCGCAGGGCACAGATTGAGGGTATATATAAAACTGGCTCACAAACTAGTGGAAAACATATCGCTTTAAAAATTGTTTAATGTTAACATTAGTTGCGAAGCAAGTACGGAAGTCTGTATAAAAACAACTTTTTCATTAAGTACTTGGTTTGATACGATGACAAAAACTTTAATTAAAATATACTAATCTCAATGTATTCGTTTCATACGGTACGCTAATTGCACTTTATTTCTCTCAACAAATAATACTATTACTTAACTTAATTATGTCTACAAAGAGAGTAGAATGTAAATCTTTAGCCATTTTCTATATTAATTTTTCTCTCATTTCTCAGTGATAAATTTACGCACAAATAAAGAACATCTGTCAACGACAACAGTGTAGGCTACTGTTACATACACAGGTGTTAATAACAGCAGCCACTAAAGTAGCTCAGACGTTCTGTTTCTCGCCCTGAGGTTCCAAGCTGTCCATTTAGCCACCAGCTGTATCAATGAGGTTATGTCATCACGTTGTTTCAGAAGGTCCCGCTATCACATTGTAGTTAAAATGGAATCAGAAAACAAAAATATTCAAGAAAAATCGTTTAAAGAGTCAGAGGGGCTTTAATGGTAGGGGGAGAGAGAAAAGAGAAAGAGAGAGAGAGAGAGAGAGAGAGAGAGAGAGAGAGAGAGAGAGAGATGGGGAAGGTATAAGTACTACAAAGGCGAGAAACGTAGTTATCTTCAAATAGATATGTAGGAGATTAAAAGAGTGAGAAAGGGCGTGAACGCACCAACCGGAGGAGAAATGTCTTGAAGAGTGCACTGTCTCCGCAGTTCACAAGTTAAAGCCTAACCAGCCGCATTTACAGGTGTCACCGGCCCCATAATGTTTAAAGTGGTCTGTCATATACTATCCACGTCTAGTCCTAACGGAACTCTTTTACCGTACCGACTGCAAATGGAAGCCTCGTAAAAGTGTAACGTACGCTTACGCTTGGGTCTATCATAAGCTAACTGTAGACAGTGTTGATGTAGGGATCCTTGGTACGGAGATTATGAATTCCTATGGGTTCTCAGTGAATGGAAGAAAAAATATCCTCAGAGTGCGAATGGCAAGAGAAAGACAAATTGAGCACGGCTGAAATGGTAGGGATAACTACACATTCGATCCACCAGGTGAAGGTGGCCGGTGGTGTCGACAGGGCTGAGAAATGGAACCCTTGTTCCTTGTTAGACGTGGAAATGGGAAAAGTGAAAAGTGAAAGGTACAGTAACAATCTGTGTACCGGCAGACGTGGTGATCAGAAAACCAAGTGTGAACGTTGAGAAGAGGTTCTTGATACACAGCGGATACACAGCTAGAGACGGCCTGCAAGTAAACAAAATGAAAAGAAATGCCAACCGGAGGTACAAAGAAGAGAAGACTTCCGAGTAAGGGACTCGATAGTCGCTGGAACGGCAAAAGTTACGGCAGATGATTTGCAGATTTGCGTATGCAAATTGCGAGGTTTACGTGTGTAGCATATCTGCGAGTGAACCGGGCATACAAATTGGAATAAAAGAAGAGAAGTTTCAGGTAACGGAGAAAATGCTCTGGTAATAGGGAAAACTTTCCAGAGTCAAATTCAAACTAAACTAAACTAAAAATCAGAAGACGGTTTGCCAGTTTTGGACGAACAAGCTTAAAGGGAGAAAAACGTTGCTTCTCTGAGATAGACAACTTGCACTATATTTATATCATGGGCCTAGAAGCTATTTTAAAAGTTCGGTTAACGACGCAATCCCAAAGCTCTAGACTTTTAACGCTTTCTAACGTCTGGACGATTATTCTATCGACATCTTGGGCAACTTGTAACGTACAGGCTGAGTACAAAAGTAGCGGTAGCGGCCTCACAGTTTGTATATTGCGAACCAAAGCGGTAAGTGTGTTTTTGGTTGTGAATTGCGATTCAGTGCGTGCTGTTGTGATAGTGATTTCATGCAAGGAGCTAACTGTGAATATTTTGTGTAGATACATATGAGATACACGCGATAAAATCTGTTGAATTTTAATACTATTTCGAAACGAATTTTTGAATAAAAATCGTTAATTTGCAGACTGAAACAAAAATCAAGACGCCGAGATTAATAAGTTGCGGCAATAATAATAATCGGAAAAGAATGCATTGCGTTCGCGCGGGACAACAAAAGCACAACGCGCGAAAGGAAGGGATCGCTTTTAATTAAAAGATGGAAAGAATAAGCGCACTTCCAGCGCCGTTTATGCCTCATTTCAAAAAAGGTTTTATCGATTAATACGGATCAGAAATTAAATTCTTGACCTCTAGCGAATTTATACTTGGTTACAGCAAACCTCGACTCCGGCCAGGTTTAATCGCCGCGCAGAAAACTTGTTCTCCATGTATGTCAAAACAATTTCCCAACCGACCTGTGACACGGAAACGTGTTAAATTTCACACACACACACACACACACACACACACACACACACACACACACACACACACACACACACACACACACACACACACACACACACACACACACACACACACACACACACACACACACACACACACACACACACACACACACACACACACACACACACACACACACACACACACACACACACACACACACACACACACACACACACACACACACACACACACACACACACACACACACACACACGCACGCACGCACGCACGCACGCACGCACACACACACACACACGCACGCACGCACGCACGCACACACACACACACACACACACACACACACACACGTGGAGTCAACACATCAAACTGATTATGATAAAAGTGTTACATCCCGACAAGAGTGTGTGTGTGCGCGCAACAGAATATCAACATGTATAAGGTGACGATAAATACATTTAAAGATTTACAGGCACTGCACAAATGCAATTCACAGAGAAGGGCATTGAAAATGCTACAATAAATCTAAAAAATGTATATATTTATGTTCATTCACCAATCAATGAATTCATTCTTCATTTACCAATGTACAGATTATACTGTAAGTTAAATGTAGTCGCATTCATAACCGAAGTTTTATATGTGTACTACGTTATTGACAACAAAGAAGTAGTTTCTATGGAAACTCGCCGGTTCCCATTTTTGATAACGCACCAGCGGTCGGCCGCAAATGTGCGACACGTCCTTATAAACATTTTCAATGTTAAAATTTAAAAGTTACGGCATATGTGTTCGCTCACACGCCGAGAACAAAGAACTGATCTGTTCGTGTGTATGAGAGTAATAGCGGTTAAGAGTCCAATACAACAACGACATCTATTCACTCCGTTTTTCAGTAAATGGTTTTATTATTTAAGCCCATCATGGTCGAGGATCACACGCCCACACTTCGAGTTGTGTATATACACATGTGCACAAGATCACCCTGTTGCCTCAAACACACACACGCGCTCCTTACACATTCATATTTAAATAGCCAAATTATTGGTATAAATTGTCTACAAGATTTGTTCTTTATTTATGACCTGTTCTTGTGTTTAATACCTTCAGAATTTTACAGAAAATAGAAACAGAATTTTGAAATGTATCCATTTTATCTAAACCCGTGCCGAAAGTCAGCAATTTAATATTAAATCATTCATAACAACTTTAAGGATCGCTAAATACATGTTTTTCAGCATTAACGGAAATATTTTTAAGCACATGTTCTATGTGACAACAAACAAAAATCTGGCAAATACATAGGCCTATTCTTTTCTTGTTACGGCCTCTGAATCTCGTCCAAATTATAAAATAAAAATTTAATTGGAACTTACAATCTTCCAAGGATCATTACTATGTGCTAGGCAAAGCTAAGCGTATGCGAGTGTCTTTGTTAATTGAAACTCAGTCTAGTGTCCAATTATCTTACCTTCCCAGTGTAAACTAGTGGGAAAGGTGGTTATTTAATGGGTCGGGTGTAATACCCAAACCTACAGACCTCCGAAGTGTACACACACTTCCGGACTTTTGATCAGCAAATTTTTGACTCTACGGTTGTAAAAAAGTATAGCAGTTGTAGTAGCAGTAGCAGCAGTAGCAGTAGTAGCAGTAGTAGAAGCAGTAGCAACAGCAGCAGCAGCAGCAGTAGCAGTATCGGCAAAAGTCTTTGCAGTTTTCAGTTATGCACAGATGATGCACAGAGTTCGCTACAAAACCACAAACACTGTCAACGTTCCTCTCAGAGCACATACCGCACACCAATAATATACTGGACGTAAATGAACTGTGAATCCTAACGCCGCATGACAGAATGTGACATAAAATTGTACTTTACTATTTTTATGATATATATCAATGTTAATTTTAATCCCATAAAAAACGACATTTAATTAAGTCGCCATCAGTTGTGGTAGTTAGTTTCATGAGAATTGAATCCTGACAAAAACAAAATATTGTACATAAGTTGAAGTATTTTGTTTGGTCAGGTATTATTCTTAGTTAAGAATTTTTATAAAATTTTCGTTTGGAACAGATGTTGTCCAATTATGTTATTCTGAGTTTGTAGGTTTACTCAGCCTATGATATAGAAAGTTGATGCATTACTGTAGCTGATTCTATTTACAATATATCTGAGGATTGTTCGAAACCACAAAGGGAAGTACCTAATATGGATGTAGAATACGGATAAACATTGAGCAACAACGTACTGTTCCTGTTATCCTATGCAGACGATAAAATCGTACTTAATGTGTATTAAACTTGGACATACGATGACAAAAGTGTGAAAATGTAAGCTTAAATGTGTGTGAATATAGTATTCAAAAAGTGAATACACACAGGCAGAAGTTCTTTACAGAAAAATCCTTATAACTGCAAGAGTTATAAGTATCACATGTGGAACTCGTAACAGGATTTATTGAATGTATACAAAGATAATGGAGTAAACTGGCAAATCAAAATGCGCTCGAAAAGGTGGCCAGAGACACACAGACACGTCAAAGGACAGCACCATTCGCAAGAAACACTTTTTGTGGGACAAATATAATTGGAAAACAAATAAGACTGACGGGTTACAACAAAACAGGACGGGGGTTAAACATTTTATTTAATGCGACGGGAAAAGCATTTTACGGTCGAGAAATCTCTTAGATTCGACTCAGTGAGTGTACAACCATCTGCAAGCCGCTTTCCAAGATTGACATGATAGCCTGGCCATCAGCAAATAACAACGTGTCAACTGCAAAGTTACACGTGCAAAATCATAAAATATTCTAGAAGGTTCATCTGCAAAGTCTGTATGTCATCATCTATACACAGGCACCCTTGTAGTACTCCAAAATTGATCTGGCTCACACCAGGAGTTGTGCTCCGTCTTTCTGTCTCAATTAAGATTTTGTTTTCCACCTAACAACTTTGTATGGCTCTAATGTGTTGCGGGATCCCTTTCTTTGCTATTATTGCCCACAGCCTGCCCTTATACATACATACAATTTTGTAAGATGTGTTAAGTAGTAGGGTACCTTTACCTTTCAAAGTAAGAACTTAGTATTTTTCTAAAAATAAATGACAGAAAATATTTGTAGCCAGTCACGTGACTTTTTTTTAATTTTATTTACTTGTCAAGTGAGTAATAGTTCTACCAGACGCCGTCGGCGCTGTACATTAGTCTACGACGTATGTACGGAGCATGACACGTTCGCATCGTCTTGTACGCTAACTCTGACATGTTTAGGAAGTTGAAAGCAATATTTACACCAGTTTTCAGCCTCAGCGTATGGAGAAAGGTAAGATACCTTAGAACGACAACGATACGTAGGCTACACCGATGGCTGAAAGTACTGATAGCTAGGGTTATATGTTTGCGGCAACAAGTGATACCGTATGTTGAAAGAGATAAATATTACAGTACGTTGATAAAAAAGTGGTATCATATGTCGATGGTGTCAAATGATGATGAATATTGTAACATAATAATTCGATGATGTGTAATCTTATGGTTGTTATTTACTATAGTACAGGACTTAGAATTGTAAGCTTCGAGGTTACGCAATAGTAACAGCTCTTCCCCGCCCCTCACCCTCAAGCGTTGTCGCACGTTACACTTGATTTAGCGTAGGCAAAGGCGGGGAGGGCGGGGAGTGAAGCGACATGGCAATACCGCAGTGCCTCGAAGCTTATATTGATACGTCTCACATTATAAGAGTTGTAGTCTCTAGTTTTCAATTCGTTAAACGCCCCGCGTTGTTGGCGCCATTTGTAATATACGTTCTTTCTTTTGTTATTATGTGTTTATTTATTTATTATTAAAACTTAAATTTTTTAATTTAATTATTTTAAATTAAATTGAGTTTGTTGTTAAAATTTATTGATTAAAATTTATTAATCATTTATTATTTACTTTCGTTTGGTTGGTAAACATTTCTGAAAGAAAAGTTTTGTCTATGTTGATTCCATAGTAATATCGAATTGACTAATATAGGTTATCTGCTTAATTTCTTGTTTCCGATGAAGTTCCAATCGCCAATGTGGGTTCACTCTTCTTTTATTACCTAAAAATCATTTATTCTTAATTTATTTTATAATAAAACTCATTTAAAACCAATTGATTATATTAAGTCAATTTTATTTTATTTAAATTCAGTTTGACGACTCTTAGGTCGAAATATTTTATTTCCCGTATCGACTCCTTCACTCAGTTCGATTGTGAAATAATATTTTTATTTTATAATATTAATTCTTCGGTTCTTGGTTGACTGCTATTGAAAAGTTCAGAAATGCATACATGAAGTACACAATACATCAGAGTCATTTAAATCTTATTTACTAATACAAAACAGAATTAATTTTATGTAAGTATGACAAAAATAATAATTTAATCTAATTTACAAAAACGAAGTGTCATGGCGTCTTTATACAGTTTCCCAAACAAAACAAGATGGCCGCTTGTTGTTCACCTGACTTGATGTGAAATGTCTATCCACCAGTTTCTTTCAAATAAAATAGTTTATATAATAGGTCCACTGTGTTTATAGCCTATTTAATTCTCTTTTCTGTTCTCTAGTGTCCTGTTTAAAAGTGTTAGGGAGTTAACCTTGGTGTTGTGTAGTTGTAAACTGTGATTTTATAATAAGGTTATTTTTCTCACCAAAAGTAGAGATACTTATTCACTTTTATTTCTTTTAAGATATTTTTTTAACTTGTTCTTCCTTTTGATTTATTTATATTAAGTTATATTATCTTCATTTTGTTTCTATTTATGTTTTATTCTGGTTTTATTATAATTTTGCTTCTTCTCTTCAACTCAGATTTGATCCTTTGCTAAACTTTTGGCTCTTAGCTACACAGGAGCTGACCTGTACACTTTTATGTCTAACAATAGAATGTTGAGTTTTTCTTTTGCTTTCAACTAGCTTGACCAAAATTTGCTAAATTCCCATTGGCCAATACAGTTGAACTTAACGGTCATGTGACACTTATTATTTAGCATATATTGTTTTTACATTTTCCACTCCAAATTACTCTCTAATTATTGCTTAATTGTACTTAAATTGCTTTACACAGTGATCTTCCTTATAAAAAGACAAGGATTTTGGTATCTCACTTGATATGTGTAAGTTTCTTAATAGATGTTTTATCATCTTTACAAAATTCAGTTTTATGGGTCTTTATACAGTTTGACATTTACAAAATCATTTTCTAATTCATTAATGTATTCTAAAAATGTGGTTACCATTATAGAAATAATGCCTATCTTATGAATTGTACTATTTCTTATTAATTTACATTGGTTCGGTACTTTACTGGCTATTATAACAATAATTTCTTTATTTTGGCATTGGCCTATGTCATGGTGTTTCTTTTAGCACCATGTTTCATTTTGTATTTATTATTTGGCCTGTTGGTTTAAACCCTTCTTATTAATTACAATCGTTCTCTTATAGGCCTATGTTAGTACATGAAATTAGCATTCTCATAATTCTTATAACATTATCACATTAACAAAAAATACAAACACATTAACTTAATGTCGTGCCTTCTTAGCTAAGACTCCAGTTAACATTAAACAAAAATAACTAACTTTCATAAACCTAACAAAACTTTTTAACTTATATCAATATCGTTTTTCTCAGTTCATTTTCATCTGTCATTTCTCAAAGTATTATTTCAAACCAATTTAACTCAATTCTTCCTAACATAATTTAACGTGAATCAGTAATGTACATTATTTGTATTGATGTCCCTTTGAATCAACATTTAATTGGGAATAATTATTATCATCATCCCATCATTGTTTATACACTTTTTTGTTGGGTACACTTTTGCTTTCACTGAAAGAACTCATTAATCTTTACAGTCCTGTCTGTTTGATTAACTATTATGTTTTTCACTTATCACTTCACTTTTACTATTAAATATTGTTCACAGTTTTTTCTTACAGGTTAGAATACATTAGTTTTTTTTAAATGGTCTCATGTTTATAACGATAAACAGTGGCGTTATTGGCGACTCCATATGGTTGAACATGTTGATGGCCACAAGGAAATACTGTGTATTGGCCGTGACAAGTGTATCCTATATTGATAGTCACTAATAGTAGGTCTACGGTATATTGATGGCGTGAAATGCTTTTCCATATGATGATGGCAGCTACTGATAGCGTCAAATAGGCCTACTGGAGTAGACTGTTGACAAAAGAGGTACCGTGGGACAACGGTACCATATATTGATGACTACAAACGGTGCCTTATGTTGATGACGATATGTAGTACCATGTTTTGTTGGCGACTAAAGGTACCGACTGTTCGCGACGACAAAAGGGCCGTATGTTGGTGGTGAAAAGTTACCGAAGGTTGATTGCGCAAATGACACCGTATATTTGTAGCGACAAATACTACTGTACACCTATGATGACAAATGATTGTATTGGCTGTTGCGTACGACAAATGATACACTGTAGTGTTGGCAAACGCGCAAGCCTTGTTATGACTCTATGAAGTGTACAAAAAGAATGTCTGGTAACTTCACACTAAACGAATTCTAGAGAAAAAATTGTGTTTACTTTCAAGTTGGTTAACAGTTTTTATTTTGACTAGTGTGTAAAGTGAGTAAATACGTTTTGTGTGTTTATATTTACGATACTTTAATGTTAAAGACATCAATAAGCTTTAAAAGGAAAGCAGGTGTTTGAATCAGGTCCTAAGTACACAGACGCTAAAGCAAACACAGCCTCCGTCAATTATCTTCAGAGTAAAAATACAATGTTTCAATTGCTCACTGTTGCTTGAAATGACAGTAAGAAATGCCTGTCTGTACGAATGACATCGATATTTTTTTACCAGTTTACCCTGTACTTATCTGTGCACAAAGTTATTATTATTATTACTATGTACTATGTACGTTTGTTTTAATATATTAATTAAACAGCTAGGAAAAAACAGATTTCAAGTAACATAGACTATAGTCGATTCTCTGAATCTAAATTGTAAATTATATCTAAATCTAAAGCCGCTTTGTCATCCTTCTAAAGTATGTTATCTTTTTTAGAATATGCTGAGACTGGAAAAGGAGTGGACATATTGCTTTAAAAGTCCTCAATATGTTAAGGTTAGGGCAGATAACGAGATGTCTGACTTGGTAAAGGGATTATATCAATACATAGCTTGTAAAGGTACCAGTGCGGATGGCGTCTGGTAGACCAGTCCGCATGATATTATCCGTAGCTGCCAGGTCACCGAGGTCGGTTAGATTACTAGGACCAGCAGTAGACCTGAACTCCGATCCAGAGCTCATCTTGCAGTCTTCGGAGAAATTTTTCGTCCCTACATTCATTTCGGAAAAGGACTCCCTGGTGTGTACGGCGGTAGATGGCGGCCACAGTGTTTGATTCCGCCCTTCTTGTAGCAGAGCCGGTGTTATTTTCTGCACTTATGGTGGATACCACTGCACTTTTTGTAAGTCTCGAAAGATGAAACGGTTAACTACCGGCATTAGCTCTTACACTATAACTGATGACGTCACTGCTGGAGTAGACTTAACAGCCAGTACATAAGTAACTTTGGCCTCGCTCACCGTCCAAACAAGTACTTTAGCTTTGAAGTAGCTCATTTTCTTTAAAGCTTTCATTTCTCGAACGGCTGCCTACTGTTTATCAAGAGGGACAGTTGTGTGATCCGAAAATTGTTGGCCACTGCAGTTAATGCACTTCATCGGTTCGACACAAGGTTCATCGCTATGTTCCAACTTTCCACAAAAGCATCTCTTGACTCGGATACAATTTAGTATCGTTTGTCCAAGAGGCAAACGCTGAAAACACTGCATGGGCTGAGAAATAAAAGGTAGTGACTCAACCGATGGATTCCCGCTCGGATTTTCTCTGGCAGTGTGTCTTGTTAAAGGTCGGCGGGGGGGCGTGGGAGGCGGAAGGAAGTGTCTGTCCCTCCCTGCGGATTGTCACCTTTCAACATGCTATGACTCCTTGTAGTGCTAATTCCGTTGCAAGCTCCTCTTCAGTGCAGTTTAATAAGTCACGGAACACCATCACTCCCCTTGCGGTTTTCATAGTGGCTGGGAACTCACTCCAACTTCGATCACTCCGATTATTTTCAACACTAGTAATGTGTATGACAGGTAATCCATTACAAGTATTTACGGACTTTTCTATTATAAGGGAACTTACTTTCGTGAAGCCCTCATTTTTCCTTTCAACTACCAAGTCACTCGCTGACAGACCTAAAAACTTCTCTGCATCAACAATAGCGTAGTTCCTCTGGTCTTCACTCTCAAAAGGAGGGTTTTTCTCTGGACGAGAGTTTTAAAGACTCGCTGAACTGCAGAATTATTTTGGGAAACTTGCACACTAGTTCAACGAGTACCGAGGAAATAAACAGACCACCGCCGCTGTGCCTCCAAGTATCGTAGCAACAGGGTGCGTCCTGGTGATCTGAGGCCACTCACTAATGTAGTATCACCCACCGCGGATTACGGTGTGTTAAGTGGAACACAAAACCTTGTCGAAATTCTTATACCAGCTAGCTAAACAGTAACAGATGTTACCTCCCCCCAGGGGACCAAGAAATTGTAGGATTCATGGTAGGTTGGATACGGGGAGCAATTATTATTATTATTAAATCCTTAAATTTGTAGTGACCGTCAATCAATTAATTTTTTAGAGGATGGTTAGTGAGGATAGGTAAAAAATAACACACATTTTAACTATTCTGCGTCGACGTTTCGACAATAAACGTTCTGAAGCTGACAATAAACATTGTCGAAACGTCAACGCAAAATAGTTAAAATTTGTGTTATTTTTAACCGATCCTCACTAACCATCCTCTAAAAAATTATTATTATTATTATTATAAGTTTCATTAACCATAAACACAGTAAAGTAGAAACCGTATGTTAGTTCGTGCTAAATAAAATTAAAATTAAATAAAACTGTTTACGAAACCTCATGTTAATACAAGCTCATAAATTAAATAAGATTATTTAAACTTATTTCTTTATTGTTATTTTTCACTAGTTATATCTTGAGACCTAAAATATTAAACTCCAAAAAGTGATTATTTTGTGAGAATATAATTTGGATTTTTTGTATCAGATAAAGGAACAAGCTGCCTAGCAGTGTCACGTCTGCAGCTGAAAATAGAGAAAAGCCATCATTTAATTAAAAACTTTTTTGCTTCATTGTAATTAAGTAACGTCAGCTTCACTAAATATAGTTATTTAACACTGCATTAGTATTAAATAAGGCTGTACGATATGAAGTCTAACAAAACGCAATTTGTACAATTGTTAGTGACATTTAAAATAATATTTTTGTGTTACATATGTAGTGTTTGAAAATTGGTTTTGTAAAATAACAACGCTTTATTGTTTAGTGCTTATAAGATTTGCACCTTGGAGTTTATAATAGTAAGCTATTAGTTTTAATACAAAGAATTAAAACCCACGGAAAGCAAAATGACCTGTTGTTGACGATAAACCATGCCTTTACGGTTGCTGGGAAAGTGGAAACTTTTCACCCATTAAAAGAAAACAAACTCTTTCTGTCTTTGAAGTTTTCCAAATCTTTATGAAAATTGTTAAGCGTGTTTAAAACTGAATGCCTGAATGCATAAAACTTTACGGAAAACAATGCCTGAATGAAACCGTTAATCGTCAAACAAAGGATATGAAAATATCTGAGGTCTGCAAAAAATAACTTAAAACGAATAACTTTTTAGACTCCATCAGTGACAAGCTGTATCGTGTTCATCATCGAGATAAACACAAATAAAAGTGGAACAAGTTTCCATATTAGGTTTATAATAACCGCTCATTATGTTTTAAATTGCAATTCGATAACGGATATTACGTTTGAGAGAAGATGTCTTGCGATCAAATCATGGATGAAGCTTTTACGTAAACTAACAAATGACCGTCCAAGAAATGTATTTTTTTTTTTTTAACGAATGCACCGTTATTGTTGCTTAAAATATTGTTACAATTAGAGAAAGGTTTTGGAAGTTTAATTTACTAGCACATATTTTTATCTCTTACAAAATTGTATAATATAAAATTACGTTTCGCTACTAACAGGCATCTTGTTATACACACGTCTCGCTAATAACACACATCTCTACTTTCAAATAAACAGGTTTATTGTCTTCTAACAGAGGAAATCGTAGTACAGAGGGTTAAACGTGGGTAGATTAATTAAATGCTTAAAGCAGAGCCAGTGAAAGATTTATTGCAAAAAACCTTTCTCCTACAAATATTGTTTTGTGATATAGGGGCGTATATTGAACATAGAGAGCAAGTAATCTATTTATAGATAAATCAAAGAGAATAATACTTTTGATGTTATAATTTGAAGAAAAGGATAAAAGTGGAAACCGTTTTGAAATGAACAGTCTTCCTAGTTGACGGACAATGATTTTGCTGTAAGGAAATAGTGTACATTTGAAAGCTATACAACTCTTACATTTATGAAACCATTGACGCTACAGCAATTCAGTTTCTACTGACTTCAAGAAACCTCGCCTCGCCTTACCTCTACACCATAATAAAGCCAATATTAACTATACAAATATTACATTGTAATTACGCATGAATACCTCACTTGCCCACTATTATTTATAACTTAAATTTTTCCAGACTTTGAATTTTCTATACAGTCTACAGAGGCTACTCTGTCTAGTTAACATTCCCGCGTACCCGTGAATGTCAACAGCGTGCAGCCTGAGGTGCTCGTAATACAGGATCGACATTGCACACGGTCGTCCCTGCAACACAGCATAGTCTAAACACGCGTATGTTATCTGTCTGGACGTACCCGTGTATCTCAACAGCGTGCAGCCTGAGGTGCTCGTAATGCAGGAGCGATATTGCACACGGTCGTCCCTGCAACACAGCATAGTCTAAACACGCGTATGTTATCTGTCTAGACGTACTCGTGTATCTCAACAGCGTGCAGCCTGAGGTGCTCGTAATACAGGATCGACATTGCACACGGTCGTCCCTGCAACACAGCATAGTCTAAACACGCGTATGTTATCTGTCTGGACGTACCCGTGTATCTCAACAGCGTGCAGCCTGAGGTGCTCGTAATACAGGATCGACATTGCACACGGTCGTCCCTGCAACAAAGCGTAGTCTAAACACGCGTATGTTATCTGTCTGGACGTACCCGTGTATCTCAACAGCGTGCAGCCTGAGGTGCTCGTAATACAGGATCGACATTGCACACGGTCGTCCCTGCAACACAGCATAGTCTAAACACACGTATGTTATCTGTCTGGACGTACCCGTGTATCTCAACAGCGTGCAGCCTGAGGTGCTCGTAATACAGGATCGACATTGCACACGGTCGTCCCTGCAACACAGCATAGTCTAAACACGCGTATGTTATCTGTCTAGACGTACTCGTGTATCTCAACAGCGTGCAGCCTGAGGTGCTCGTAATACAGGATCGACATTGCACACGGTCGTCCCTGCAACACAGCATAGTCTAAACACGCGTATGTTATCTGTCTAGACGTACTCGTGTATCTCAACAGCGTGCAGCCTGAGGTGCTCGTAATACAGGATCGACATTGCACACGGTCGTCCCCGCAACACAGCGTAGTCTAAACACGCGTATGTTATCTGTCTAGACGTACCCGTGTATCTCAACAGCGTGCAGCCTGAGGTGCTCGTAATACAGGATCGACATTGCACACGATCGTCCCTGCAACACAGCATAGTCTAAACACGCGTATGTTATCTGTCTGGACGTACCCGTGTATCTCAACAGCGTGCAGCCTGAGGTGCTCGTAATACAGGATCGACATTGCACACGGTCGTCCCTGCAACACAGCATAGTCTAAACACGCGTATGTTATCTGTCTGGACGTACCCGTGTATCTCAACAGCGTGCAGCCTGAGGTGCTCGTAATACAGGATCGACATTGCAGACGGTCGTTCCTGCAACACAGCATAGTCTAAACACGCGTATGTTATCTGTCTAGACGTACTCGTGTATCTCAACAGCGTGCAGCCTGAGGTGCTCGTAATACAGGATCGACATTGCACACGGTCGTCCCCTGCAACACAGCATAGTCTAAACAGGCGTATGTTATCTGTCTAGACGTACTCGTGTATCTCAACAGCGTGCAGCCTGAGGTGCTCGTAATACAGGATCGACATTGCACACGGTCGTCCCTGCAACACAGCATAGTCTAAACAGGCGTATGTTATCTGTCTAGACGTACTCGTGTATCTCAACAGCGTGCAGCCTGAGGTGCTCGTAATACAGGATCGACATTGCACACGGTCGTCCCTGCAACACAGCATAGTCTAAACACGCGTATGTTATCTGTCTAGACGTACTCGTGTATCTCAACAGCGTGCAGCCTGAGGTGCTCGTAATACAGGATCGACATTGCACACGGTCGTCCCCTGCAACACAGCATAGTCTAAACAGGCGTATGTTATCTGTCTAGACGTACTCGTGTATCTCAACAGCGTGCAGCCTGAGGTGCTCGTAATACAGGATCGACATTGCACACGGTCGTCCCTGCAACACAGCATAGTCTAAACACGCGTATGTTATCTGTCTAGACGTACTCGTGTATCTCAACAGCGTGCAGCCTGAGGTGCTCGTAATACAGGATCGACATTGCACACGGTCGTCCCCTGCAACACAGCATAGTCTAAACAGGCGTATGTTATCTGTCTAGACGTACTCGTGTATCTCAACAGCGTGCAGCCTGAGGTGCTCGTAATACAGGATCGACATTGCACACGGTCGTCCCCTGCAACACAGCATAGTCTAAACAGGCGTATGTTATCTGTCTAGACGTACTCGTGTATCTCAACAGCGTGCAGCCTGAGGTGCTCGTAATACAGGATCGACATTGCACACGGTCGTCCCTGCAACACAGCATAGTCTAAACACGCGTATGTTATCTGTCTAGACGTACTCGTGTATCTCAACAGCGTGCAGCCTGAGGTGCTCGTAATACAGGATCGACATTGCACACGGTCGTCCCCTGCAACACAGCATAGTCTAAACAGGCGTATGTTATCTGTCTAGACGTACTCGTGTATCTCAACAGCGTGCAGCCTGAGGTGCTCGTAATACAGGATCGACATTGCACACGGTCGTCCCTGCAACACAGCATAGTCTAAACACGCGTATGTTATCTGTCTAGACGTACTCGTGTATCTCAACAGCGTGCAGCCTGAGGTGCTCGTAATACAGGATCGACATTGCACACGGTCGTCCCCTGCAACACAGCATAGTCTAAACAGGCGTATGTTATCTGTCTAGACGTACTCGTGTATCTCAACAGCGTGCAGCCTGAGGTGCTCGTAATACAGGATCGACATTGCACACGGTCGTCCCCTGCAACACAGCATAGTCTAAACAGGCGTATGTTATCTGTCTAGACGTACTCGTGTATCTCAACAGCGTGCAGCCTGAGGTGCTCGTAATACAGGATCGACATTGCACACGGTCGTCCCCTGCAACACAGCATAGTCTAAACACGCGTATGTTATCTGTCTAGACGTACTCGTGTATCTCAACAGCGTGCAGCCTGAGGTGCTCGTAATACAGGATCGACATTGCACACGGTCGTCCCCTGCAACACAGCATAGTCTAAACAGGCGTATGTTATCTGTCTAGACGTACTCGTGTATCTCAACAGCGTGCAGCCTGAGGTGCTCGTAATACAGGATCGACATTGCACACGGTCGTCCCCTGCAACACAGCATAGTCTAAACAGGCGTATGTTATCTGTCTAGACGTACTCGTGTATCTCAACAGCGTGCAGCCTGAGGTGCTCGTAATACAGGATCGACATTGCACACGGTCGTCCCCTGCAACACAGCATAGTCTAAACAGGCGTATGTTATCTGTCTAGACGTACTCGTGTATCTCAACAGCGTGCAGCCTGAGGTGCTCGTAATACAGGATCGACATTGCACACGGTCGTCCCTGCAACACAGCATAGTCTAAACACGCGTATGTTATCTGTCTAGACGTACTCGTGTATCTCAACAGCGTGCAGCCTGAGGTGCTCGTAATACAGGATCGACATTGCACACGGTCGTCCCCTGCAACACAGCATAGTCTAAACAGGCGTATGTTATCTGTCTAGACGTACTCGTGTATCTCAACAGCGTGCAGCCTGAGGTGCTCGTAATACAGGATCGACATTGCACACGGTCGTCCCCTGCAACACAGCATAGTCTAAACAGGCGTATGTTATCTGTCTAGACGTACTCGTGTATCTCAACAGCGTGCAGCCTGAGGTGCTCGTAATACAGGATCGACATTGCACACGGTCGTCCCTGCAACACAGCATAGTCTAAACACGCGTATGTTATCTGTCTAGACGTACTCGTGTATCTCAACAGCGTGCAGCCTGAGGTGCTCGTAATACAGGATCGACATTGCACACGGTCGTCCCCTGCAACACAGCATAGTCTAAACAGGCGTATGTTATCTGTCTAGACGTACTCGTGTATCTCAACAGCGTGCAGCCTGAGGTGCTCGTAATACAGGATCGACATTGCACACGGTCGTCCCTGCAACACAGCATAGTCTAAACACGCGTATGTTATCTGTCTAGACGTACTCGTGTATCTCAACAGCGTGCAGCCTGAGGTGCTCGTAATACAGGATCGACATTGCACACGGTCGTCCCCTGCAACACAGCATAGTCTAAACAGGCGTATGTTATCTGTCTAGACGTACTCGTGTATCTCAACAGCGTGCAGCCTGAGGTGCTCGTAATACAGGATCGACATTGCACACGGTCGTCCCCTGCAACACAGCATAGTCTAAACAGGCGTATGTTATCTGTCTAGACGTACTCGTGTATCTCAACAGCGTGCAGCCTGAGGTGCTCGTAATACAGGATCGACATTGCACACGGTCGTCCCCTGCAACACAGCATAGTCTAAACACGCGTATGTTATCTGTCTAGACGTACTCGTGTATCTCAACAGCGTGCAGCCTGAGGTGCTCGTAATACAGGATCGACATTGCACACGGTCGTCCCCTGCAACACAGCATAGTCTAAACAGGCGTATGTTATCTGTCTAGACGTACTCGTGTATCTCAACAGCGTGCAGCCTGAGGTGCTCGTAATACAGGATCGACATTGCACACGGTCGTCCCCTGCAACACAGCATAGTCTAAACAGGCGTATGTTATCTGTCTAGACGTACTCGTGTATCTCAACAGCGTGCAGCCTGAGGTGCTCGTAATACAGGATCGACATTGCACACGGTCGTCCCCTGCAACACAGCATAGTCTAAACAGGCGTATGTTATCTGTCTAGACGTACTCGTGTATCTCAACAGCGTGCAGCCTGAGGTGCTCGTAATACAGGATCGACATTGCACACGGTCGTCCCTGCAACACAGCATAGTCTAAACACGCGTATGTTATCTGTCTAGACGTACTCGTGTATCTCAACAGCGTGCAGCCTGAGGTGCTCGTAATACAGAATCGACATTGCACACGGTCGTCCCCTGCAACACAGCATAGTCTAAACAGGCGTATGTTATCTGTCTAGACGTACTCGTGTATCTCAACAGCGTGCAGCCTGAGGTGCTCGTAATACAGGATCGACATTGCACACGGTCGTCCCCTGCAACACAGCATAGTCTAAACACGCGTATGTTATCTGTCTAGACGTACTCGTGTATCTCAACAGCGTGCAGCCTGAGGTGCTCGTAATACAGGATCGACATTGCACACGGTCGTCCCCTGCAACACAGCATAGTCTAAACAGGCGTATGTTATCTGTCTAGACGTACTCGTGTATCTCAACAGCGTGCAGCCTGAGGTGCTCGTAATACAGGATCGACATTGCACACGGTCGTCCCCAGCAACACAGCATAGTCTAAACAGGCGTATGTTATCTGTCTAGACGTACTCGTGTATCTCAACAGCGTGCAGCCTGAGGTGCTCGTAATACAGGATCGACATTGCACACGGTCGTCCCCTGCAACACAGCATAGTCTAAACAGGCGTATGTTATCTGTCTAGACGTACTCGTGTATCTCAACAGCGTGCAGCCTGAGGTGCTCGTAATACAGGATCGACATTGCACACGGTCGTCCCCAGCAACACAGCATAGTCTAAACAGGCGTATGTTATCTGTCTAGACGTACTCGTGTATCTCAACAGCGTGCAGCCTGAGGTGCTCGTAATACAGGGTCGACATTGCACACGGTCGTCCCTGCAACACAGCATAGTCTAAACAGGCGTATGTTATCTGTCTAGACGTACTCGTGTATCTCAACAGCGTGCAGCCTGAGGTGCTCGTAATACAGGATCGACATTGCACACGGTCGTCCCCTGCAACATAGCATAGTCTAAACAGGCGTATGTTATCTGTCTAGACGTACTCGTGTATCTCAACAGCGTGCAGCCTGAGGTGCTCGTAATACAGGATCGACATTGCACACGGTCGTCCCCAGCAACACAGCATAGTCTAAACAGGCGTATGTTATCTGTCTAGACGTACTCGTGTATCTCAACAGCGTGCAGCCTGAGGTGCTCGTAATACAGGGTCGACATTGCACACGGTCGTCCCTGCAACACAGCATAGTCTAAACAGGCGTATGTTATCTGTCTAGACGTACTCGTGTATCTCAACAGCGTGCAGCCTGAGGTGCTCGTAATACAGGATCGACATTGCACACGGTCGTCCCCGCAACACAGCATGTTAAAATATCCGAGATAAATTAAGAAGTAAATTTTTGAACCGTAAATATTAAAGTACTTCAACATCAGAATGAATGTTGGAGTTGTCTGTAGCTTATGTTCTGAACACAACACAGTTATGCCGATCCCTAAAGCTATCGAAACAGTTAAATAATTTGAAATTAGTGTAAAGCGTAAAGGTCTTGCTTCTAAATGTCATTGGTTTGGTTAAGGGTAATTTTCATTTTGAAGTTATGTTTTCTGTTATTTCTGATACTGACGATGGTGATTTTCACTGATGTTGGCATGAAAAATAGTTTTGTTTATGTTAAAAAATTATTGGTTTCACCTTTAGATGACATAGATGACACCTTTATTGGAGTTACATTATAGTATGATGATTTTGTAGAAACAATAGGTAAGAGAGCTTTGAAAATAGTGTTATTATTGTGGTTAGGCCAAGTGTACATATAATCTGATTCTATCCTTTCGGTTTAACAGCGTTGTTCTACACGGGTGAGTGTGTATGTGTGTGTGTGTGTCTGTGAATATATGTGTAAAGATAAATTGTACAATACAGATGCGAAGTTTGCCTGTTTATCTATCAATCACACTAGTAGGATATGGTTGGCTATTTGTATACTGTTTTCGGGAGAAATAGGAAGGTTTTGGCAGCTTCGTACATTAATCACTCTTTCCTACTGCAGAGTTAATCAATTCTATACCATATTGTTCTGTCTGTTGTAAGCTTTCTCACTAATGCCCTGTCCAGTGTATATTCCTGGACGCTTGAGCTGGCCGTGGTCAAAAGATAAGGCTTTATCCTAAAATATCCCAGAGACGAAAAGCAACAACCTAAATTATTTCTTAAGCAATTTCTTTAAAGACCATTCTTGCAGTAGATGACAGCGTATGGTGAACTACTCGTGGGGTATTAGAACCTGTTTCAGAATATCATAAACGCCATTTGAAATACTTTTTATATGTGAGGTAGTTTTTGTCATAACAGGAATGTTACTTTATTAAGCACATCTTAATTTTGTTTCAGTCTTATACAAATACGAGTCACGTAGATTTGACTTTTATTAAATTGGTTTTGTAAAGTGATATTTTATTGTTGAACCTGTTTGATTCCGTGCGGGTGTACAAAACTCTTACTGCCTTTCGTGTTTATTGCTAACTCTTTGCGTTCTCCTCAGGACTGCTTCTTGTCTTAAAATCTTCTTGCCTTCCGAATATCTCTCTATGTCTGTCCGGTTTCCTTTTGTCGGTCGGTTGGTAATCTCTCTCATACTATGTTATATCACACCCCTTCTATAAAAAAATGATCGGTTCATCTATTTTTCCTTCGTTTGTGGTGCTTATTATGTAGGTTAGATCCATTATATTAATTTCTGTTTTATTTGAAAGTTTATTAGTTGTCCAAATAATCGAATAAACTAATAAACTAACTCGTCTTTATAAAACCCGTTTATGTCTTGTTTATTCCTCCATTTTTATTTATTATTCTTTCCAGTTAGCGGAATTTGGAGTCCCTCTGCACTTTCTGTTCTTTGTAAAAATTCCGATTTATTATTTTAGAATTATTTCGATTACTTAATGCTACTGTTGATAGCCATTTAAATTAATGCAGTTTAAAAAGTGTTAGGTGGAAATTATATCAGCTACACAAAACTATGTATCGTTAAGTATTAAATAAGTATTATTACTAACACACAGTTTTAAAAATAAGTTTGTAAGTTAAGTTGATTATAAGTTTTCTGAAAAATATAAGTATATATGTAAATCATGATGTAAACATAAACAATGGACAGTAATGTTTTGTTGTCCTTTGTACTCTCAGAAGGAGAAATAGAAGTGACACATCTCTTCGAATCAAGAAATAAAGACTGACTTCCTTTTATTTTACTAACGTTATTCCAGACTATAAAGGACCATGGAAAATATCTTGATCTACGCGAAAGTCAGGATTGTTTTTTGTAACTAATTACGCGTGGATGATAGTGTACGGCGACGTTTTGTTGTGTGCGTAAAAGTAACTCTGATATCTGTTTTTAATAACGAAAGCGCAAACGTTTGGCAAAAAGCGGACATAAATTTATTCAGGCATTTAACTTTTCTTTAATTCAAATTTTGTAGCCTTCAAGCTGATGTAAATAATGATATTCTGGTTAAATAGGGGTGGAACTTGTACTGAATTCAATTTGTCATCAACAGCTAATACTAAAATACCCTTTCTTTAAACTCATAATCGATGGGCGACTTCTAGTGTGTAAATCCTCTACGCGGACTGCTTACAGCCGGCTATTGACGTTTCGATCCCTAGAATATGACATAATCCTCCTCAGAAGCTATGAGAGTCAGTTGAAAGACCCTGTTAACAGGTTATTAGGTCGTTTAATAGGGTCTACTTTCAACCGTCACTCACAGCTAGATTCTAGATTGTAAACGATTTTAGATTCTTTTGCTTGTGTTGCTTATTATGTAGGTTAGATTCATTACATTAATTTCTGTTTTATTCGAAAGTTTATTAGTTGTCCAAATAATCGTTAGTTTTTAAAACCCGTTTTATGTCTTGTTCTTTCCTCCAATTTTTATTTATTATTTTACTAATTACCCCATTTAGCGGAGTTCGGAGTTCCTCTGCACTTTTTCTCGTTTGTAAACCTTTCGGTTTACCTTTTTACAATTATTTTGGTTACTTAATGCTACTGTTGATAGTCATATAAATTAATTTATTTTTTTATACTGTGATTCGAAACGTCAAGCGAAGATTATTACGATGGAAGCAGTACCAGCAGAGGGTTTACTCGAGAAATGCACAAATAATAAATTTTGTCAACAATAAAGTTACAGGTGACGCATATTAAATTATAATAGTAAAAATTATATATACTATTTCTTTAATATTATTAAAATAAAAATAACATTCAGCGCATTCTTTCACTGAATATTGGCCCATCCGTTTTCCTGAAGCCCTTATGATTTTAATTTATAATAATGAAAACATTTTAAAGCTCTGATAAAGTAGGAAAATAAGACTGTAAAATAGTCATTATTAACCCGATAAAGAAAGAAGAGCCAAGAGACTGCACAAACTAAATCTCTCTGCTTATCGTGGCAAAGAAAGACACTGAATTGTTTCTACAACAGACCAACGACTTAGTCATTATGTAGAGGAAAATTCAGATTAAGGCACGCTTTAATTTTAGAGGAAACTGAGGACTTAGAAACCACTTTAAAGACACAAATGGACTAAAAGATACAACTAAAAAGTGACAATTAAAAATAATAAACCGAATCCGTAATGATAATAGCAACATTAATAATAATGATGATGATGATGATGAATGTAATAATAAGGCAGTAGAGTAATGAAAATAAGGTAAAACAATAATAGATTTATAAAGAAAATACTTAATTTTTTTTATAAAGTTGAGACAGAAAGAGATCAATAAGTTAAGGGACTGAATTAATTGTATGGCGTATTCTTGAGTCCCAAGTGTCAGGAATTATTAACCTCAGCAAGGGACAAAATGTGTGGGTCGTTCAAGGAAAGGATGAAACGACTAGCAACAGTAAAAAGAGAAAACGTCTAAAATGGTTTAGATTTGAATTTGAAGATGATGATGATGATGATAATAATGATGATGAAGTTGCTGGTAGTGCTAATGAAGATATTCTCTGTTTTATTAAGAACATAAAAAACATAGTATAACAAAAAAACTTATATAATATCTATGTTGGGGTCGCTTTACATATGTGAAAATAAACAAAGGCATAAGTAATATTATTTTGGTACTCTAAAATAATATTAATGTAAATTAAATTTCTTAGTATCACAAAAGAAAAACTTCGAAAATTAAAAAATCCAGTTTATTAAACTTAGGAAAAGCAAAATCATAAATTAATAGAAGTTTATAGTGAATTAAAGTGTAACACTACCCCAAACTGGCATGTGGTATTACCATCTTTAAGAAGCATGGAGTCTTATAGTATATAATATACTATATAGTCTTATATGAACGCGGAGCAGGATTGATATGAATATTTTGAGAACAGTGTTATTCTTTTTAAATTTATTTACTATTACTTGTACAACAGAAAGCTTATGAACTTTAACGCTTTACATACCGTATTCCTTAGGGGAAACATTTTGAACTTTTAAAAAAGAGGCTGAGACTTGTAAATTTGCGTTACCTTGAAACAATTTTAAAATTCCCACCACCTTTAATTTATGGTTACAACATTTAATGTTATAATGTACGTTCAATTCATAAAAATGGAAAACTTAGATTACCAAAATCTTAATGGAAGAATTAAGTCGTAGTAATAACTTTATGGGAGGCCCTGAAGACCTGAAACTATCATGTGCTCAAAATCTTAATACAGTAAACTTAAAGTGTAGAAATGTGGTTAGACTATACAAAACAGGATACCATGCAGTGTTTCTATGGGCAAAATAGCTTTTTAGAAAATGTTATGTATACTCAATGATATGCTAATATTCGTAGCAGTATGTAGTTTTTATATGAATGTTTATAACGTATGTATGTGTTCTGTTCTGTTGTGTTCCTCTGGCGCTACAGCCCACGATGAGCCTTGGCCTCCCCGATTTGTAGCCTCCAAACAAACACTGTCCTCCAGCCTCCGCCTCCAATCTCCAATACCCGACATCCTGCGGTCATTTTCTACATCTTGTAGCCACCGTCTTCTAGGTCTTCCTTTCCTTCTTTGCCCATCTATAATAACTTATGTATTTGTTAGGCATTCACACGTCAATTCATCAGTACTTTGTAAATAAAGATTAAGTAAATATGTAGAGTGAAAACACATATGGAATAATGCTGTTAAAATTCGTTCCAGGGCTGTTTGGCCGTGGTGCAATGTTTCCTGTAAAACCAGACGTTTCGGCAATGCCATAGACTGCCATTTTCAGTGAAAATCGAGTACGCTAACGTGAGGTGGTAACGCCAGTACTGTGGTCAGTAACGTATACCACCTCACGATAGCGTACTTGATTTTCACTGAAGATGGCAGTCGATGGCACTGCCGAAACGTCTAGTTTTGCAGAAAGCATTGGACCAAGGCCAAACACCCCCATAGGCCAAGGAATTTAACAACATTGACTTCGGCCGCGTAAGCCTACGAAACACATGACATATTATAACATTTCGTTGATGAGCCACACGTTGGGTAGCACATTTTATTTATAACGTTATAAATTTTCAATGGGTGTAATCGTAATAATAACAACAACGTATAATAGTTTAAAAAATTTAAAACATTTATTAATTAAAATTTCTAAATAAATTTCGAATTAAAACTTTATTATTATCGCATGGGTTTATGGGTAGTCGTAGTACCCATACTTGTTGATTACATACACGTAATATCGCATATTCCGTACAAACATAAAATACTCTTATAATTACAAATACATTTGATTATTATATAATATGGCTCTCGACTTGCTCAGTATATTATGAGTAATTTATTATATTCTCAAATCTTTCTTTTAAAATAATTCTTATTGTTGTTGCATATGCATTTGTCATTTGCATTCTAATATTAGTTACTCTAGCAACTTTCTATTCTTTCAAAATTACATTTATTATATTTTCAATAAATTATTAATTAAAAAATTATGCTATAATTACTATACAAGAACATTTACATTTACAAGTTATAAATTACACTTTTAGAAATTATTGTCTTTCTTTTTACAATGTTTATTTGTTTTTGATTAAGTCTTTTGTTATGAGGAATACATGGCTTTCTTTCACCTTAATTGTGGCGGTTCCTCAGCGTACCCTCTTCTGGTCCTGAGTCCTTGATGTTGGTGAATCCTGCGTAGTCGTGAAGTCCTGGACACTTTCCTCTTCCTCCGGATCCTCTCGGAAGTCCGATGGCTCGTCCTCTAGGTTTGGAATTTATGCCATGTAGTGTGCTGCTTCCTCGTCCCTCCGTAATAGTCTCTGGCTGCAGCGGTGGTGTCACGAAAGTGATGATGTTGTCAAGGATCGCCTCCGGTGCCGCTGTAGTCGAATGAGAAAGAGTTGTTGTTATTGGGCAGAGCCTCCTGCTGCCTCTGTAGTTGAACAAGAAAAAGAACAAGGCTGATGTGCCTCGCGTATTTATAGTCTAGGGCGCAAAATTCATGTTTCGACAATTCTCTGTAGGACTAGGTTTGTCGTGGTGTCCTTTTACAAACACGATTATTCACACACTTATTTCACTTGTCTTCGCAACATGCGAAGTCTTTTGCAAATTACCCGATATTCCTCTGGTCGGTAATTTTTATGTGTACAACTGTGTTTAAACCGTTTCTAGTTATCTTAATTATTATGGGTTTCATTTATATTTATTTTCACTGTATTCGCACTTTTTATTATTTTCGCACCATCTTTCATACACATGTGCGTCTGTATATTATACACACTGTGGCGTATTTGGTTTTGTGATATTTCATATACACTTATCACCATTTAAATAATTCATATATTTATTAACGTTTATTTAGGGGTGATGCTTTGCAGGAATCAACTGGCCGCACTCACACACGTAAGATACACGTGTACACACAAACGCAGCTCTGTGGCGTGACATACCTGTTCAAGCATGCAATTTTGTTGTCCCCTTTACAGCTTTCAATCTGAATTATTATTATTACTAACAATATAGATTATTTATTTAAATTTTATTAATTATCTTAACTAATTGTGCAATGCACAGTACCCTATACATTTGTACTGTTGCAATATGGAATACATTTTTTAGTGTTATCTAAATTGTTATCCATTGGTTTATTTGTCTTATATTTTAGAACTCGGACACCTCAACAGAGCCTCTGTGAATATTGTTCTTAAACTAAATGAATAAAAACACATCCATTTTCATAAATCCCTTGAAACATTTATAAAGTGAGTTTATTTGAGCACAGCATAAAGGGACATGCTGGAACTTACTGTTCAACAGCCGAACGGTAAAACCTGTTTATCGTTGCGCTCTTATAGCAACTGTTGTCACTGTGTAGCAATATTCTACTGAATTTATATTGAAAAAAATGTTATTTCTGTACACGTTATTAAAGTTTAGTTAAATATGTTTCTAGTGCAGAGCGTTTTTGATAAACACAGAGTAATATCTAAGTTCTATCTCCAATCTCTAATTCGTAGGGTCATATAACTTTCCTCAGCACGTAACTTTACAGTAGAGTAATTATGCCCTCTGGCACAAAACTGCAATATTCCGATTTGAGTTACACACTTGTGGAGTATTCTGAACGTGAATCACCACATTCATGTAAAAGTAAATGAAACTGCTTTGGTGTATCAAACTGATTTTCAGTTTGTGTTACATAACAGACAGATACAAGGAGTCGATACTGTAGGACATACCACGTTGTCTCACTGATGTTATTTATAATATCGTGTTACACGTTCTACTTCACAAACATTACTATATGTGTTTTGTTTTCTAAAAATTTTTATTCACTCTTACTGACTAACAACGTAATACAGTAATAAGTTCAGTAAAGTTTAAATAATTCCATAAAGATTATACTGTGTGTTTGCTTAAATTACTGTTTTCTCTTGAAAAATAATACAAAGCAAATGAGCGTAATTAATTGGTTTTATTAAAAAAATATTATCACACACACACACACACATACACACACACATGCAAATTTTTTTGCATAGGTAAATTATGCGTACATAAATAAGGAATAACACATTATTATACCAGCATCGGACAGGAACAGAGGAATATAGTTAATTCTTTAGAACTATTTTATAAAAAGGCAATGACTCAATCTCGTTATGCCTTGGGTTTTACTGCAACAAAGTGTTGGTAAATTCTAGGACTGAAAAGTCAAAATCTACAAGTATTTCTATAGTCGTAGTCTGTCCAGAACGTACCAATCGGGTAACTGATATTTTGATCTAGGTTTATATTGTAGGGCCATACTTACCGGTTTATTATTCATTTTATTAACACCTGTTAAATGATTTAAATATACACCGATATTTTGAATCCATAAGCTAATTGCAGTATCTGGTGAATACGTACTGTTAGGGCAGTCTCCCTTATCGTGGTATGGTACAGTGGAAAAAAATAAAGACACCAATGAAGTCAATAATCGCCAGCTTTAATTAATCACAAATAACAGTTTGTAATCAACAAGTTATTCAACAAGATTATACTCGTATTGTACTTGTAATAATTCAAGTTAAATTTATTCACACGCAATATAATGTAAAGTAACAGAGTTCCACACTAATTATAACACAGTAAAGAATTTTCACTAAGATCTCAACAATGACTCGATCCGCACTAAGGAAATCACTCAACGTAACTGACTGACAAAGCCAGACAATCTTTCTGTTATATGTCGCGCAGGGTTCCAAAATAACTTTCCATCCTTACTGCGGCGTGCCAGCTTAATGCGTATTTCAAGTGCTCTTGAACACTGTGGAACGTACTTTCGTGTTACCTTGTGAAACGCTACACCTGCTCGACTAATATGGAAATGGGTGGAAGAACGCTCTCGTGAAATATGTTTTCGAGAGGGTTCCCTCGCTATAATATTTTACGTATGCTCTTTTTATACTTATCGCTTCACAATAAAAAAAAAAAAACAGAATTTTTGCAAAAGGACATAAACGAAAGCTTTGACAAATTATTAGATAATAGAATTCAACGATATTAATACACTTGTGTATGTGTATTTATGTATGTATTGTAATATAATTAATTACAAATGTAAAAATAAAAATAAAAATAAAAATATATATTTATTGTGTGTAGATTTTGTGATAACAGGGTATTGTGCTCTCCTTTTAGCCCCACTAGTTGGGCTGGCCAATTTGTAATATACAATTACAAATATAAAAATATAAAAATAAGATAAAAAGATATATAGATATGTGTTATGTGTAGATTGTGTTAATTGTATTGATTTGCCCTGACTGTAAGCCCCACTGTTTAGGCTAGTTAATTTGTAATATAATTTCAAATATAATAATAATAAATAAAATATAAAGATATAGATAATCAGAATTGTGTATGTTGTCTGGATCTCGGTATTGAACTCGCCGATGATACAGCTCCACTTTGGATTCACCAAGTACAAAGAATAGATTTAATATAAATATGTTATAACTAGGTGTGATTGATTGATAAATAACAAATAAATCAAACTTTATAAATTGTAAAAATATTTTTTCTTTTTCTTGTATTGAGTTTTGATTTAATTATTTAAATTAATTAATTAATAATTAGTTAATTAATTGAGTGTGTAATTTCCTTAGATATCTATTCTCTCACTGTAAATTATTTCTTTTGTTAAAAAAAATAATAGTAACATTAATTATAGAAATAAAAACAATTCTGGTAACTGAGTAATGATTTGCGTTTATTAACATTCAAAATTATGCGCCAGTCACACTGCTGCATGACCAAGGCATTGGCTAATTTGCTCCAGTCGGTAGCGAAAAAAAATCAACAAATATATTTTTACAAGGTTAAATTTGTGGTTCTTTTAACGAGTCGAATGGTCAGAGGGCAAGGAACAAGATACATTCTTAACAGGTATACTTAAACTAAATGGTAATAGCTGAAACAGAACAAAATTATTATTGCAATTGTCAATTAGAAAAAAATGAATTTCGAACCGAGTCGAAGAAATGACGTCACTCCCTTCAAGCAGGCACTGCACCGTCTTTGTGAGAAATCCAGTAATGGCCGCCGTCTACTCGATTTTAACTGCGATGCTGTTGGAATTGAGTGATCTTCTCCCACAGAAATAAAACGATGTTCCCTTTTCTGCGAAGTGGTGTTGGTCCAGGAATATAGTGTAGATTGTCCTCTCGTCTTCTGCGATGTCGCTTTCGTGATGGATTTCTTGTGTTGTGTCCGGTGTTGAAATATGTGTATTGGTGTTCTGTGAATTCGGTCCAAAAATTGTTCAAAATGGCTGTCGATTTCTTGTGTTGAGTTTTATGGTGTTATTACTGTGTTTTGGAAATTTGTGAAGTGTTAGAAATTGATAGTTAAGGTTAGTTCACTTTTTAGATCATCTCCGTTACACGCCACATAACCACACTTGGTTTTATGCAAATTATTTTGTTTTCAGTACTCCGCTAACACATTTCCAACTATTCCGCTTTACGATTAACAATAGACTAATAGACGCAACGTCGTCGTTTTAGGGTAATTTGTGCTATGTCTTTTTCCTCTTTATATTGTTTAACTATAAAAATATCTGTCTAAGTCTTGGTTCACTACCTAAATATACATAAAAAGTTTTCTTATTTTTTACTGTATTTCAAATATTTCTTAATTTTACATAAATCTAACTACTCAGTAATATTGATTAGTTAATTTTACATCTTTTGATATATAGCTGGGTTTGTTTCAAGCTCATTTAAGCCCAAAAATTACAATTTTATATAATGATTGTATGCCTCATATTTTGTACAAATTCAGTGTTTTAATGGGTTTTATTTGTTTTTTCTTACAATATTTCCATGGAATATACTTAATAACTCCGTGATTACTTTGTTGTTAATAATTTGGTTGTTAAAACATTTCAATATTGATTAATTTACTGTTTAGTCTGATTTGATTACCATTATAGGCCAAGTATCATTTGTTTCCAAAAGAAGTTAAATTTCTTTCCTTTGTCATTCTATTTGCTATTAACTGTATCTGTATTAATTATATTTTCAATTTCTGTATTGTATATATCGAATTCTATTCCTATTACATAGATTGATTCTCTGATAGACAATTTTTTGGTTTATATGCCAGTCTGTGTTTACTAAAATGGTGTCTTAGCTGGTCTGTTTGTACATTATATATGCCTTACTGTTTTGAATAAAATTATTACATTTTTATGTCCTACTTGCCTCTCTGCCTTACACAATGGAAAATTAAATGACATGATTTTAAAATACAATAGAATATCTTGTATCTACTAAACTTTCTTTCTAATAATAACATTGAACCATAACATAAACATCTTATGCCTAATTTTCTCTATAGTTAGAATTATAATGAGAACATGTTATTATCAGTCTTTGGCTGTCCTATGTTTTTATGTTTCATTTTATCACAACCTTATTCTATTAAAATATCTTATTCCTAGTAACAATTTCAGTTATTCACTGTCTCTTTTTATTTACTATAACTACTTTGCTAAAATATTAAAATAAAAACACCTTAGAACTATTGACACTTTCAGTGATTAACTGTCTCTTGTGTTACCTATATCTAAATGGTTCATACAATAAAATTAAAAACATCTTATAACTACTAACACTTTCAGTGATTGACTGTCTTTTGTGTTCCCTATACTTAATTTGTTCATACAATAAAAATAAAAACATCTTATACCTATCATATTGTTATTATGCCTAAACACTAAAACACTTTTATTATCTAAATTACACTCAGTCATTAGACTGTCTCTTTAGTTTTTAACTAGTATTTCCTACACTAATGGTAGTCTGTTTTAATATATTTTTTATATCACACTTTATTACAATGTGTCCTTTATTTTGGCTACACTACTGGTAGTCTGTTTCAATAGATTTTTTATATCACACTTTATTATAAGGTGTCCTTTATTTTGGCTACACTAATAGTAGTCTGTTTTAATAGTTTTTTGACATATTATTCTTACAACTAGGATACAATTTGGTTTTCTGGGATTGTATCTGGTAACTTGTTCTGGGTCTACATATATCAGTTTTAATTTTGTCTCATGGTATGTATTACATGACTATCATTTTTTGGAATATCTCTTCCTGGTTCTGGTCTCTTTGTGGGAATCTTGATATGTTTTGTCCCCTCTTCGATATCACATTAGTAGTTTCTGGTCTTGTGGTTTCTCTGCCTCTTGACCTTATTATTATTCCCTTATTAATATGGTTTCATGACATATTATTTCCTTTTTTATGGTCCTTCCCTTTTTGTACTGCTTCCCCAATCTACTGGGTATACTGCTGGTTTAACTGGTTTTTACATAGTAGGTTATTTTAATCAATGGTTTTCTTTGTTATTTTTCATTTTTATTAACATTTTATTGACTTAATTTACAGTTTCTAGTGTAATCCTTAAAACAATTTATTCTTCTCACTCACTATGGAACTTTTTTCTTTATTTATGTTGCATTAAGTCAAATGTTTAGCGTGATAATTTTGTTATGTTACATATGCTCTCCTGTAAAAGTGATTAGTTCAGATCATACTCTTAGTATGGATGAAATAATTACTACTAATTCTTTTGTATTTACATTTTCTTCGTGATTACATGTTTTCACTTTATATACCTTCTTTTTCCACCGTTGCTTCCTCTCAGATGATGTGTATCTCCTTCATCAGTTTCTTTCTTCGTTAATAAGTTATCTTCAATCTTGTGTATAACATTATCATTTTATATTCTTTCTTATTTGGTGCTTCCTCACCAGTATGTTTACTCCCTAACATTCCCTAACAAATTAATTGGAACAGTTCAGAGTGGCACTTTTGGCTTCAATCCCTGCTGTCCAACACTTCAATTGAGTCCAGAGGTATTATCATCTCTGCTCAAAATATAAGACTGATGGCATTTTCTACATCCAGTCATAAAAATAAATAAACAGTAAAAGTAGTCATTTTTGACTAAAATAAACATCTTTAGATTCTTCACTTTATAATACGTTATATTAATTACTACTTTTATACACTTGACTCTTCTTCTCTCTTAAAGCTTATTCCATATTAGGTGGTTTAGGTATGTGGTATAATATACATTTCATCATGTTTACATAGTAAGTAGTATTTATATTTACTCTTTCTACCATCTGGTATCCATTGAGTTATTTTTATTGCTCATGGTATAACATGAATTAATTCTTTATCACTTTCACTATAACAGTGGTTATTGCAACAACATTATCATTATTAGTATCAGGGTTTTTTGGTTTCTGGTCTCACTATTTGGTCTTTACTGAGTTGTTCCTTCTTCATTGTTCCATTTTTATTAAATTATTTTCTTTGTGAGTTTGGTTAAGTTGCTTCGATTAAGTCATATGATATTCTGGTTTCCTTTCTCCTTTAGAATTTTGTATCTCTTTCTTACAAAATCTTTTTTCATATTTCAGAGTTATTTCTCATCATTTGTATGAGTAATGATATGAGCTTAATATCTTTTAATTTTAGATATTTTTATTCAACTACATTATTTCTTATTCATAGTTGTTTTTCAAATATTTTGGGTGTAAGTTGTACTTATTATTGTTTTGAATTTTGAAAATCTTTATTCATCAAAATTCTTTTCTCATTCATAATAGTCTTTGAATGTTTGGTGTAAGTTGTACTTACTAAGTTTGTAATTTTGCAATTTATTATGTTCAAAATTCTTTTTGCATCATTCACAATAATCTTTCAAATGTGTTGTGTAAGTTGTACTTACTAACTTTTGGAATTTTGAAATTTTATTATTCATCAAAATTCTTTTTATTTTCGTTCATAATAATCCTTGAATATTTGTGTAAGTTGTCCTTACTGATTTTTGAATTTTGAAATTCTATTATTCCATCAAAATTCTTATTTCGTTCATAATAATCTTTCCAATGTTTGGTGTAAGTTGTACTTACTGATTTTTGTAATTTTGTAATTTTATTATTCCTCCTCCAAATATTTTTTAATGGATAACTGATTATAAGTTCCTTTTACTTTATTCGAAATGATATCCTTTAGTACATACGTATTGTTATTATGGTTTTTAATAATCAGGTATGGGCCGGTATACAGCAGTAACAACTTTTTGGTAATGCCTTCCAAAGTACTGGGTAATTCCCTGTTTTTTAGCAGTACCTTTTCTCCGACTTCATAGCTTATTATTTTCTTAACAGCCTTTTGATATTTGTTCTTGCGCCTTTCCTGGTCTTCTGCCAATTTATTGTAGAATCTGATTCGATTGAATTTGTATTCTTGACTCCTGGGGAACTCTATTATGTCTTGTATTTCTCTCGGAGGCGGTTTTTCATACATTGCCGTGTATGGCGTGGTACCTATAGCGGGGTGATATGACAAATTAAGGAATTCTTCAGTCGCTAATAAATATTCTTGCCACTTCTTTTGTTGATTATAGCAATAAGTCCGTAATATTCTTCCGACTTCTCGCAGTACCCTCTCCGCTGGATTGCTGCTGGGGTGGTAGACAGATGTCTTGTATGTCTTAATGCCCGACGTATTCAGAGTGTTTCTCCACCTCCAACCCTTAAATTGCGTTCCATGGTCTGTGATTATGGATGTCGGGCTTCCTACCTCTGGAATGTAATGATTTGTTATTATTCCTAGAGTCTTCAGAGTGGTGGCTCTGTTCACAGGGTATAGTTTTGTAAATTTTGTAAAATGATCCATCATAATAATAATATATTTGTATCGATGGCGTCCGCCACTGCGGGGAAATGGACCACATATGTCCAGAAAGACCTTTTCCAGTTTGGCTTGTGAGGTAATTGGTATCATCATACCCTCCTTTCTCTCAGTGTTGGTTTTCACCAATTGACATATCAGACAGGTTTTGAGGTAGTTTCTCGTTTTTCTATTGATACTTTTTATATGACAATTCTCTTCTATTGCCTTGATCACCTTCATGGCTCCCATGTGACCGTATCGTAGATGATAGTCCAGGATGATATCCTTTTCGATTGTAGTAGGGATCATGATCTTCCATATCTCTTCATCAAGGGATGTCTTGATGAATAAAATTCCATTATGTATACAATAAAATTTGTTTATTGTGTCATCTTGGTTGGAGAGACGAAGTTTAATATGGTTTAACTTCGGATCGGACTGCTGGTGTTTGCTGATGTCCTGCACTATCTTCTCTAAATCGGATCTGTCCTTAATAATATTATAGATTTTCAAAATGCTCTCCTTTTCGCCTTCGAACGTTTGTTCTTCCAGATTCACTCTCGACAATACGTCGGCTACTACATTTTTACTTCCAGGAACATACTCCCACTGTATATCGTATTCCTGCAGGGCGAGTACCCATCTGGTCAATCTACCATGGCTTAACTTGCATCTTCTCAGAAATGATATTGACTTGTGATCTGTTCGAACGGTCACTGGATATCCGAGGATATACGTCCGAAACTTCCCGCAGGCAAAGACTACACTTAGCAGTTCTTTTTCCGTCACATTATAGTTCTTTTCACACTGGTTAAGGGTTCTGCTAGCAAAGCTCACTACTAGATGGTTTCCACTTTCATCTTCTTGGTACAGTGTTGATCCCAAGCTAATGTTACTAGCGTCACAGTTTAGAAAGAAGGGTCGGTTAAAATCTGGATGGTTGAGCATTACTGCATCTAAGAACTTCTCCTTAATTGATTTGAAAGTCTCGTCTTGTTCTTGACCCCATCGCCATTTATTCTTGGACGATAACTGGTACTGAAACTGGGCTGTTAGTTCGGAATAATTATTCTGGAACTTCCTATAATAGTTACACAGGC
This sequence comes from Magicicada septendecula, assembly GCA_034769895.1. Lineage (NCBI taxonomy): Eukaryota > Metazoa > Arthropoda > Insecta > Hemiptera > Cicadidae > Magicicada > Magicicada septendecula. The sequence continues at coordinate 430,591,006 of CM068372.1, forward strand.
CCAAAAATGATTGTAGGTGCCTTCTGTTTTTTGGTGTAGGGAATCGTTGTATGGCGTCTACCTTTTCTGTTGATGGTGTTATTCCTTGACTGTTTAGCTGGAAACCCAGGAATTGAACTTCTTTAGCTATAAGCTTGGACTTGTCTAGTTTAAGGGTGACATTATTCTCAGCAAGCTTCTTCAAGACATACTCCACACGGTAACAGTGTTCTTCCCAGTTGGTTGATGTTATTAGGAGATCATCAACATAGACAGTCGTGAATTGGAGCGCTTCTGGTCCTAGTATATGATCCATACAGGCGACAAAAACAGTTACTGAATTCACCAACCCGAAGGGCAACCTCTTAAACTGATAATTGCGCCCTTCGAAGATGAACGCCATGTATTGCCGGCTTGCTGGGTGCAACTCCACTTGCCAATAGCCGCATACGGTATCCCAAGTGGTAATGAATCGTGTTCCGTGGAACCTCTTCAAAATTTCATCAATTTCGCCAGGTGAGGTACGATCGTTAATTATCATTTTATTTATCTCACGTGCGTCAAGGCAAAGCCTTACCTTCCCATTTTTCTTTTGTATGGCCACAATTGGGCTAGTGTATGGCGATTGACTGCTCTCGATGATATCTCTACTGATCATATTCTGGATCTCTGTGCGTACGGCTTCTTTCAAAGATTGTGCTATTGGATACGACTTTCGGTTAAATTCTACCGGTTCTCTGAATCGTATGGAACATTGGTAGTTCCGGATCTTTCCAGGTTCGTCAGAAAATACAGCTCGATATTTTTCATATATTTCGATCAATTGATTCAGCTGGTTTTCCTTTAATTGCTCGTTAGTATTGTGGCACTGGAAGTTACGTATCTCTTGAATCTTTTGTTGCCATAGGTCTTCCTCCGAATCCTGATATACTGGCTTGTTGTTTGTTGAGTAGTTGGACAAGTAATTCACATTATTTTGGTGGTCGAGAAGTTGTCTGGAGTCTAAAGTCTTGTTATTAGTTAAATTGGCTACCCAGGTCGAACCTTCAGCAAAGAGTGATACCTTTCCTCGGCACAAGTCGATAACTGCTGAGTTTCTGCGCAATATGTCACATCCTATCATGATGTTGAAAGGTAATCCGGCTGCAACAAGAAATATCATATCCACACTAATGCCCTGACTGTTGACACTGAGGGATACCTGCTTTCTTATGGTCTTGTTCTGTCGGCCGGTAGCTCCTACAAGTACAATATTATTAATAGGTAGTACCGGTAAGTTTTTGTGGCATTCCTTCTGTATCCGGTCCAACTCATTTCGATTTATTATGGAGACATTGGCTCCAGTGTCTATCATTATAGGAACAGAAATACCCTCAATTTCTGCAATTATGTATATTATTTCATTATCATTATTATTAATATTAATCTCGCTTTCTTCTAGTAGGTCCTTACGGATATCTTTCAAATAATTGCTGTATATTATGGTAAAATTTTTTCTGTTTTTCTTCGATTTCATTCCTTCTTGGTTAAACCCAGCAGATTGGAGCAGTAAAGGGTTATTGGAGTTTATTACTGCCTCCGTTCGTTTAAATGTTCCGCTTCATTACGGATTAGGCCGTTGGAAGCATCAGCTTGAAGTCCTGAGACTGCTTCGTTTGGTTCTGCTCGATCGTTCTGTTGGGCTTCTGTTACAGGTAGTCTTCGCTGATTGTCCAGGCTGGAACTACGTCTGGGCTCGTACTCTCTGTACCGATTACTTCCCTGACTTCCTTGAAAGGTCTCGTACTCGTAGTACCGGCTCCTTCGTTGAGGCTGGTACCTCCTGTGTCCACTGCCTTCCGCTCTGATGTAGTTAATATTGGGTCGATATGTCCTGTAATTATTGTTATTACCTCCATTCGGGTAATTCCGGTTATAATTACCATGATAATTGTTATTAGAAAGGTTGGGGTTCCTCTGACCATTTGGAACATAGTTACTATTATTATTATAATAACCGTTGTTATTTTGTGGACGGTTATTATTATTATTATTATTGTGGTTGTTGTTATTATTATTATTGCGAGGAATATTACTATTATTATTATTGTTGTTAAATCTCGGTAAATTATTGTTATTTCGGGGGTTATAATTGTATTCGGCATTATTCCGATTTGCGGAATTATAATTATTATTGTTACCCACATTCTGCCGATTATTATTATTCAAATTATTGTTGTTACCTCTTGGCTCCGGCTTTTCATATCTCCTGCGACTTTGGCGGTAATAGTCTTCATGCTCATACATTTCTAAAAGCTCGGTCATGGCTTGCACCGTCTTTATTTGACTGTTTCGTCTGGCTCTGATAATATCCTCCTCATAATGGTATGAGAGTTTGCTGACCAGGCATTCTTCCGGTATTCTGGGCTCTAGATGTTTGGCCACGCACACCTTTCCCAAAAAGTACGCCGTTAAAGTCTGGTTTCCATACGGGTTGTACCTTCCATGGCAGATCCCGTCTCTGGCGATATTTTGTGTTGATTCAGACCAATATTTGGCTTTGAATAGCCTTCTGAATTGTTGATAGTCGGTCACCTCGTCTCTTATCGCCATCCACCAATTATCTGCTATCTCCTTGAACGATTCGTCAAGCACTTCTTTATTCTCCCTCCAGCGATTACCTCTGTGTTTGGTGAAGTACTCTTCGATTCTGGCTAGGAACTCCATTGGTTTGTTTTTATAAAACCTGAAGTTAATCCCTTCACGATTCTCACTATTGGGACAACTGGTAATGCTTGTCGGTCGACTATGGAATGGGTCTATATCTGTCTGGTTCTGTCGCACCTGACTGTTGATACTGGTCACAGTAGCTTCAATGCCGTCACATTTTTCTGTGAATCGGTCCTGCACTCGCTCCCAGTCTTCCCGTGTTTCCTTTAGTCTTTCCTCCAATGTCTTCCTAGTCGTTTCTTCAATGTTGTTAACCTTCGTATTTATTTCTGTCTTGATACTCTGTACTTCTCGTTCGGTTTGACTCCATTTTTCGTCAGCTCTGGTAACCTTTTGTTCGATTACCGTTAGTTCTTCTTCTACCTTCTTGCTGATTGTTTCATTGTTTTCAGCTATTTTCTGGCTCAATTCTTCCTTCAATATTTCCATTCTTCCGTCTAACCGGTTCATGTTTTCTTGGTTCGTCTCCTTCAATTCTTCTCTCAATTGCTGACTATTGCTTTCCATTTTCTGATTTGTTTCTTCCATCCTCTTGTTGGTTTCTTCCAGTTTTTGGCTTATCTGGGTTAATTCCTCCTTCGACTGTTTATTGTCAGTCTTTATTTCCTCCATTTTCTCCTCAATTTTCTGAATATTTTCTTCCATCTTCTCTTCTATCTTCTTACTGTTTGCTTCCATCTTCTCCTCCATCTTCTTGCTAGAATTTCCAATTTTATTGACCAACTCTTCCTTCAATCGTTGATTATCATTCTTCATTTCCTCCTCCATCTTCTTACTATTCTCCTCCATCTTCTTACTGTTTGCTTCGATTTTCTTATTGGTATCTCCGATTTTATTACTTAATTCCTCCTTCAATTGTTGGTTATCATTTTCCAGCTTCTTACTATTTTCTTCCATCTTCTCCTCCATCTTCTTACTATTTTCTTCCATTTTATTACCCAACTCTTCCTTTGTCGTTTTAAATTCTTTGAGTAACATCTCCATCATTCTATCCAATTTTGTCTCTTCCTTTGTGGTGGATTTCTCTGGCTGTTCCTTCTGTGGTGCAGGCTTGTTTGGTTCTGCTGGCGGTAACCTCGACTCCACATCTTCCACTGGTGTCGCCTCTTTATCCTCCATTTCTACCTCCTGCTCGGCCTCCATAGCCCTTTTCCTTGATGTAGCTCTCCTGTGCATCTCGCTCCCTCTTCCGACCTATTGACCGCTGCCAAGCTAAAAATAGGAAATTGGACAATCGTCCTTATTTTACAACTCTATTACCTCCTATTTAAAGCCCCTTAAGTTGGACGCCAGTAGAGGGAAAATAAGGGTTCTAACCAACAAAGGATGCCGCCTTTCCCACGGTCCAAGATTTTTTCCCACGCTCTCCCCACCACCGCTGGACCTGCAGCATCCGCGAATTTCCACCAATAAAATTTCATGCCACCTTTTGCGCGCCAAGTTCAAAGAGATGCCGCCGTTCCCACGGTCCAAGATCTTTTCCCACGCTCTCTCCACCACCGCTGGACCACAGTATCCGCGAATTTCCGCGAATATAATTTTTTATATGCAGCCTTTCGCGAGCCTAAATCACTTTCACTTTCTAATTTCCGCGAATATAATTTTTTATATGCAGCCTTTCGCGAGCCTAGATCACTTTCACTTTCTACTGGACCACAGCATCCGCGACTTTTTCGCTGATCTGTGTCAAGATCCGCGACTTTTTCGCGTATCTGGACCACAGCATCCGCGTTATTTTTTTATATGCCGCCTTTCGCGAGCTTAGATCACTTTCACTTTCTATCACTTGATGCATTATAGTGTATATATTAAATATATGATCGGGGGTTACCAACCTTGTATGAGTTCAAATTTGTTATAATGTATATTAAATCTATATGATCAGGTTTACCAACCTATGGTGGGGGGTTCCGACTTGATGCATTATAGTGTATATATTAAATATATGATCAGGGTTACCAACCTTGCATGAGTTCAAATTTGTTGTGTGTTATAATGTATATTAAATCTATATGATCAGGTTTACCAACCTATGTATGGGTTCAAACTTGATATGTGTGTGTGTATTATAGTGTATATTAAAATATATGATCAGGGTTACCAATCCTGCATTATTGTGTGTGTGTGTATAGAACAGATCTGTCAACATTTTTCTTCGGTGGGAAATTCAAACTATATTATAGTAAATTGTTGACGACGACTTCGATATCAACTCTCTCTCCCCTCCTCTCTCTTTGTCTCTAGACACAGTTGTCGATCACGATATAAACTCTCTCTCTCTTTATGTCATCAGTTTTACATAAGCGTCGTGCTACTTATGGATTATTGTAAGTAGCGATACTAAAATGTAATCACCAGGAAATATATATATTTATCACCTACCTCGTTGCGTCCTACTTCTAATTTTTTTGTAACATGACAGTCATTGACCACGATTTAGAAATTAATATACTACCAAGTCTGTGTGTGTGGTAAAGTGTTACGCATAAAAAAATCTCCTTGAAATAAGGTATTTTCAAAAGTTTTGTGTACACACATTGTATAATAATTTTCGTAATTGTAAGATACAACCTGCAAATTATTAAAATGTCTCTCTCACACATTTCTGATTACTATACAAATAATTGAATGCATATTCGAAGGTTTATAACGAAATAAATTAAAATAAACCATAATTTGTTTTAAATAATTAAATATATATATTTACAACACTGTACACAAACATAAAATATATAGTTTACAAACCGCTATAATACAATTATTGATTAAATATATATATCACAAACATTGTTATATATAAAATATTAATAATAATATTGTTTTAAATGATTAAATATATATTTACAGCACTGTACACAAACTTAAAATATAGTTTACAAACCGTTATAATACAATTATTCAAAATACATTTTACATTGATTAAATATACATATATTACAAACAAACATTGTTATATAAAATAAATATTAATAATAATTTTTTGACATTGTAAGATTTTAAAATAATAATTTCACGGCTGTAGATACAGTTCACAAGGAAGTTTATCTGTAACATAACAATACAGTCGATATTAGAATCACTGATACGATAATATTCAATTATCACATGCACACACACACACAGTTAGTGGAAAGAATCAAATGTGTTAAGTAAGTAAACTTTTTCAAGTATATGTCATTTTTCATAAGTTAATGTACTTTCAAATAATTTCTAATCAAACCAAACCAAATATTATTCACTGGAAATTTGTAAATACTACTTAGAATCAATGATACATTTATCGCATAAAGGTAATGTACTTTCAAATAATTTCTAATCGAACCAATTATTATTCAACGAAACTAAATAGAATCAATGATACATTTATCATGTACATACAAATTCAATTATTAAAGTGTTAAGTACAGAGAGTTGAAACTACACACACACACACACACACACACACACACACACACACACACACACACACACACATCAATAAATTGTTTGTTAACACGATTGCTACTTACGACGTTAGGACTCAATCTCTACTTGTGTTGTTTGATTTCTCGTCCCTCGATACACTAAATGTAGTTCTTTAGGTTTGATATGTCTGAGCTCCTCATTCGTGAAGACACCTGCATACCTCTTGGGAAGATAGACACGATACTGACGGTCGCCATCCTCCAACGTAGCAAGCACAGAGTTCCCATACTTCGTGTCCACATTTGTTAAGACCATGATAGGATATTTTTTATTCACTGTCAATTCTGAACATCGTTTGTACTCGATAGCACTTACAGCATTAAACTTTACAAGAAATGACATTATTAGAAGACACAAGTGAACACGTCTGTATCAAACCAGAGAGAACCAAACAATGACAGAATATTCGTCACAAAAGGACAGTAGAATGTGATAGTGGTGGTGGTAACGTCGGTGTCCCACTTTCATTTGCATGTATGAACATGTCCCACAGACGAAATTAGAGACACCAAAAATATAACAATGTCATTAGGAAAGTCCATTTTCATAAGAAAATAGTCACTGCTTACAGCTATGCATGTATGTACATGTCCACAACAGAATGAGAGAGAGATATAAATGTCATCATTCGCTGTGACCTACTTTCTAAATTTGTTACATTAAAAATGTTTGTTTAAAGCAAAAATCATGAATCATCCATTCCCGAATAGCATGCACCTTATAGTTGGCACAACGGTCAGAAGAATTGAAATGTCTAAGACATTCTGTTCCATGAATTATATACGGTATGTTTTTAGGACAACCAAAGTCATCGAGATTGATGATATTATTGTGTATTATCTTTGATTGCAAAAAACGTTTTTTCTCAAAACCCTTCACAAACACATATTTATATATACGTGTATGTGATGTTAACAATGAAACAAGATTGTCGTATGGTGTCTCTCCTTCGTGGAGACTTATCATCTAAGTCTATGATAATTTGTCGTTAACCAGCGGTTTGTCCTAACGTATTTGGGATTCGTAACGGATGTAGCAGGCGGTGTCAAAATCCAATGTCTACCAGCAAATCTCAGAACGTCCATGATTGACAGTTCCTTCACAATATATTTTCCGTTGTCATCGAAAAAGCACTGGAAGTCGATTATAACCGCAGTGTTATCCATAATACTGTAAGACAAAGAAACCACACACATTACAAACTCTATATATGTATATATATATTATGTTTAAACATACAAATATCGTTGCGATATTAATATGTGAACTTACGTTTACAGACGTCTGGACTGAAGCACCGAGAGACATCAACTGACGAAAGAAACAAGTGTTGAGGAGGGTTACTATACATGGAGACAAATTTTTTTAGTAGGTGGGGAGGTGTCGTCGTCGTCGTTCTCCATGTTGATGCGTTGTCGTATCCGATAATGACCGTATGCAAGCGTATCATGACCATTGTCTAATATATAACGCTTATCATCATACGGTGACAACGCTTGCTTATTTACACGCATCGTGTACAGCGTATGATGATCGCTACGTAAACAAAGCGCACTGGTAGAAAACTGACAATGATCAGTGAGACACTTGCGATACATATCGTGTCGCAGACTCCTCTTAATTGCAACTCGAGGCACACCTTTACATACACGTTTTTGACACTCTTGGGTGGGATCTTCGTGGGCCACAAGGAACGAATAACATTTCGCACGGAGACCCACGAATTCTCTAATAGGACGACCACACGTTTCATCCTTGAACAGGCCGACAACCTTTTTGTTCTTAAGGCTATAACAAGGATGAGACGTAGGGTAATCCGATGTGTCAAAAACGTGTAGGTCCTTCTTCATGTCTGCATACAAGTCTGATGTTTGAATGCTATACATCAGACTGTCTGTATCTGTCATTAATAATTTAACGTTGCAACCGTACTTGGCGACAGCATAACGATAATGAAAGTCGTACATTATCGTTTTGCTAACGTCAAGCACCGTGAAGCCGACATACACGGGACGGGAAAGAACAAGGGATTTTTTACGGAGTGAGAGCCCCACCAGATCGTTCGTATAACGAATCATACGTTTTAGCCTAGGTGTGGAAACTAGTTTTTGAAGCCGTCGTTCATCCGAGACTAGTTCAAAGTCTATATGTTTCCGTACGTTCTCCAGCGACTTACCGTATACGGCGTTGTTCATCAGTTTGAAAAGGTCTTTTTCAAAGCTGTTGACGGCTGTTTGCCTCTTGCGGGTGTTGAAATCGATAAAAGGTTTCAACCAAGCGCTTTGCTTAAAACACAACACCCTATGAGTCGCTTTCAGCTCTAAGCCAAGACTTAAATACAATTTCAAATTTCGATAATGGAGAACGTAATTTTGTTTGTCCTCCAAAGTTGTTAACAACTTCTCTACGGATGACCCTGATTCGTTATACGATGATCTGTATATACTCTCGTGTAAACGTTTGGAAAAGGGAGAAAGGATATCGGGTGTTACGCGCTGGCGCACAGGTGCAAGTGGGTAGTCGGAATGCAGGTCGTGTAAGGTATCGGGATAGTGTAGGTCGACTTCGAGGATGTACCCGATGTCGGAATCATCACTCACATTACGTACGTCCAAGGACTCGATTTCGTTACGATCGAGCCATCGGAAGTCTGCGTAAGGGAGTGGTTGCGACATGGCTGCACCGTATAAATTATTACAGTCTGTATACAGAATGAAGGAGGTCGTTTTCGATACATCGTACTGATCTGGAATCAGAGGATTGTTAGCGACTGCGTGACGGTTGGATATCATCGCGCAGCCTCCGCGGACCCCAGACTCAAGGAACAGATGCAGATTTATCTCTGTTAACAGCTCTAATTCGACCCCTGTCATTTTTAGCATCGCGTTCCAAGCGAGTCCGGGAAGCGAGTAAAAATGACACGGGTCCAAACAGTAATCGCGTAAGGCCATGTCTCGGAAACTTTCAAAGACATCGGCCAGCAGCATTACGTCTGTCAACAAATACAAATCGTGGTAATCGCCAAACGTACGCAGATTGAATGCACTCCACACGTTTTGTGCATGCTCGTAATCTGCGTCCGAAATAGCCGATTCCAACAACCGGTTATCAAAGTGTTCACGAGCGGGTAGACTTGTTTCGTTGAACCGATCAATGCTGTCAACGTACTCGTAAGGGTATACTCCCTTGCGTACGAGCAGATTGGTCTGTTCGTCGAAACCCCGTCTAAGCATTTCCTCTCTGAGCAAAGGAAATTGGCTCCCGGACGTGGACAGATTGGTAACGAGTGTGTCCAGAGAGGATTAAGAAATTGAAAGGAGTCTATGAAACGCAAGGGACCCAGGGAGAACGACACGTAACGCTCACTGGATGTTGCAATGCAGGATACGTGTTGGTCCTTATATTTTCCTAAACCCTGCATTAAATGGTGACAGTCGTAGCCACGAAGGTTGTGAAAGAAGACGGGGATATGACGTGGCATCTTGTAGCTTAGATTACAGCTATTGTGGGCTGCTCCCAAGAATTTCCCCGTAAGATGACAATGATTGCGTACCTTGTCATCGTCTGTCAAAGGGCGCTCACACAAATGACAAACGGTGGCGTTAGTGAACGCAACATTGTCATCATCGGACATAATTATTTGCACGTTATGTCGTACTACCTTCATCATATCCTCGGCGTCTTTCATCAACCACGAGAAGAAAGTGTCTACGACGTTTTCACCTCGATAAACTTTAGCCTCTCTCCAGAGTCTGTGTGTATGATCCACGATAGCATAGGAGAAACCTGACGGAATATGCATCGCTTCGTATGATGTGGACGATACAGGAGGAGAAGTTATTTTCTGACGGGCACCGTTGCTATCAACTGAGTAGAATTCACCTAACTCGTGCACTGTCGTCGGGACGTTGTTACCAGGTGAACACGATTGAAGCAGAGTGATGAGGGACTCGAAGTCGGCGTAGACAGTAAAGGGTACTTTGAGACAGTGCGCGTAATTTTTAAATGACATAAACTTCTCCTCCTCTGTGGGCATTTTGGTTTTCTGTTCACCATAAGGTGTACAGTAGGGGAGATGATCGGACAGACCATGTTCTGTGGTGAAACGATGCAGGCAGTAGTCGCAGTAAAATGATTTATTGCTACATTTTGTAAGGGATGATAACAATCTATTAATGCTACTGATAAGACAGTAGTGTTTTCGGCTATTTGTATCGGACAGAAGTAAAAGATTAACATGATGTAATCTGTCCTTATTGGGGGTAATTCTTAACGGATAAACCTCATTTTTTGATTCGTTTCTGATATTGTCGTCTATATCATAGCCGAAAACGTTTATAGAAATGTTGGGATTCTGTGTTTCAAATTTAGAAAGTGAGTTTATAGAAACAGGGTACTCGATACCGGACATATTTATTGTGTTTTTGAATAAGATGTAGTTAGAAATAAATTCTTTATGCTTTTGTTGAGGGTGTATGTGAGCTAGAACAGACCATAGAAAACACATTTCATCTTGGGAGTCCTTGATGTTGACTACTGCCCTGGTGACTGCAAGTTTTCGCGGGGTTGGAAGGTAGGAGGATGCTGCTAGAGGTCGGTACCGTCCAACAACTAGTTCCAGCTTCAGTACAGCATCCACCGACCATCCGCTCCCGTCACGGGTAAAATTGGATATGCTATTCATGATTTTATCGTAGGATTCATCGAGTAGACAGTTCAACTCGTCGTTGTCGTCCGTGAGCAACGTACGACAACGTCCGTGGAAGACGGCGTCTTTGGTTACCTCTTTTTCTTCGCCGCTGTCACCATCTAACACAGTTTTAGTGAAACGTATCCTGCACGCAATATGCCATTTGATACTGCGTAAACGTGCTTGTTCTGCCAGAATATCCTTGTACAATAAAGGTCGCACCTCGGTCATTATCGGTACTATATCTTGATCTTCTTCTTCTGTGTACACGGGCAGGTAATTAAAAGTTGTGAGACATCCTCTAATACTACTGTTTCGCACAATATAAAATCGTGTCATATCTGAAACAATAGAAACACATGTATTAGCTAATAGGAATGATGAATAACACACATTCATGTTTGTGGTAAATAAATAGATAGTACACGTTAGTAATACGTTAGTTTATTGCAAACTGTGAAGATGGCAGCTACTCCTGATTTTAGCATTGAAAGTGAAAGAAGAAAATCGTTCAAGTATTGGGAAGTGACGTTTGTCAGCCCCGATGAGTTAGCGTTTGCTGGGTTTTACTACTATCCGCTAAATTATGATGTTTGTGGACATAGTATGTCATTCATAGACGATAGAGTTAAATGCTTTTGTTGCGGAATTGAATTAGTTCATTGGAGAGAAGGTGACATACCTATGGTGGAACATGAAAAATTTTCTCCGTCATGTCAATTTCTAAACGATGTCAAGAGACAATACATTGGGGAGAAGGTGACAAACCTATGTCAGAACATAAAAAATTTTCTCCGTCATATCAATTTCTAAACAACGTCAAGAGACTATCTTGTACAGGTTAGACAGAGTTAATTCATATCAAACAAATTTGGTTTGTTGCATAATTATAGAGAGAGACAATTGGTATTTAAAAAAATTTTTTACCTTGTTGAGGATGTCCCTGTTCCTGCTGATGTTGTTCTGGATTCTGTTGAAGGTCAGCCATGGTGATATTCAGATGTGTGAATGAATACTGAAAAACAAAGAAACTGTTATAGATATATATAGTATTTTTAACGCCGGTATTATGTTAGTGTATCTTAAACCATGAACAACGCACGCAAGACTATAGCTCTAGAGCTACACAGAGCAGCGAGAAGGAATTTCGTTAGACGCGCGGTTGAATTGAAGGGTCTACACGACTTGTACCAGGCGGATCTTGTGAAGATGATACCATACGCTCGAGTGAACAAAGGGTACAAGTACATGATGACAGTGATCAATGCGTTTAGCAAGTACGCGTACGCTGTACCATTGAAAACAAAGACAGGAAAAGAAGTAAAGCATGCACTAGAGCCTATACTAACTGCTAATCGAATGAAATATTTACAGACAGACAACGGGAAGGAGTATTACAACAGCACAGTACAAGCGTTACTAAAAAAGTATAATGTGAAACATTACTCAACCTACAGTGAGAAAAAAGCTTCCATAGTGGAACGTTTTAATCGCACACTGAAGACACACATGTATCGAGCTTTCAGTGAACAAGGACACTACCGCTGGTTGGATCTACTACCTACATTACTGAAATCGTACAACAATACAACACACAGAACCATTGGTATGAAACCAAGTGAAGTGAATGACGCCAACGAACATATAGTGTTGGAACGAATAAGGAAGAACACAGCGCCTAAAATCAGTCCAACGAAACCACCCAAATTTAAAGTCGGTGACCGTGTTCGTATAAGTAAGCACAAAATGACGTTCGCCAAAGGTTATACGCCGAATTGGACTAACGAAATATTCACTGTGGATAAAGTACAATCCACTACTATCCCCGTCACTTATCTGCTAAAAGATCATCTAAACAAAGTGTTGAAAGGTGGTTTTTACGAGCACGAGATTAGTAAGTCCAAAGTCGGCGACGTATACCTAGTGGAAAAGGTGTTACAACGCAAAGGTGACAGAGTGCGTGTTCGTTGGCTCAGTTTCGATGGTAAACACGATGCGTGGATACATAAGAAAGATCTAATATAAAAAAGGTGACAGCACGTGCTGAAAACAGTATGCTTTCGGTATTCACAAAGATGAAGATTGTACAGCAAGCAAACAAATTACCAATAAAGGATATGGACTTTTTGGCTGGTGACGAAGGTAGTGCTAAGCGTAAACATGGCCCGCTATTACCGAACAGTATTCGCTGTATCGTTACAGGCCCAAGTTCCTGTGGGAAATCAAATGTGCTATTCAACCTACTGTTTGATGCCAACGGACTACGTTTCCGCAACGTATACGTGTTTTCAAAATCATTATTTCAACCAAAATACAGAATGCTAGAAACAGTGATGAAATCACTCGCTGATGAAGGTTTAGGTTATCATGCATACAGCGAGAACGAAGAAGTCCCGCTACCGAGTGAAATCACTGGTCTCGACTCTGTTATCGTATTCGATGACGTATCGTGTGAAAGACAAAACAATATTCGAAAGTATTTTGCTATGGGGAGACATAGCGGTGTGGACACATTCTATCTATGCCAGACATATAGCCAGATACCGAAACAATTGGTACGTGACAACGCTAACTTGTTGATATTGTTCAAACAAGACGATCTAAATTTACGACATGCATACAATGATCACGTTAACATAGATATGAAATATGATGCTTTCAAAGACGTCTGCATGGAAGCGTGGAAGGATCGTTATGGATTTCTAGTCATAGACAAAGACTCGTCAATAAATGAAGGTAGATATAGAATCGGCTTTGATCGATTCATAATTGTTTCCGACGAAGTATAAAAGTGGTTGCACTGTAGTAATGTAATCAGTCCTCTTGCTAACACACGATGGCAATGAATAAGGAGGAGCGACTCGCGTATGATATAGACACGATAAGCGACAACATAAGGAAAAAATATCATGCATTACAACACGGTATCAGAGAAAGCGACAAGGCGTTTAGAAAAAATTACAGACCGATTCTGGAACCGTTAGAAGTTATTTCACGAAAGTTAAGTGGTGACATGATGGAGGAGGAGGAGGAGGAGGAGGAGCAGATAAAACAAGAAGAGCCTACGCAACACGTAATAACAGAAAACGAAAGTGGCACGCAGAGTCATAACGCTTCTCATTTCAGTGACAATAGCGCATGGAACCCTAACGCTTTACATTTCAGCGAGGATTCATTAGCAAACAAATATATGCGTTTGTGTGAATCGGCGGACTGTAAACGGATTATAGATCGCATGTATGGTGTTCGATACGAAGGTGGTAAATTTATGATAGGTGATTCAAATGTAAAAATCGATGATAACGACAACTTTCATGTCAAAGGAAAAATTTACGAGGGTACACCTGGTCTGTATGAACTTTTGTTTATGAAACTACCGAAAAAATACAATAATGATGATATGAGGAAATATAAGTCTATACTACTAGCAACCAACGGACACAAACAAAAATATAAACACAATACGCGAATAAACAGTAACAGTGGCGTCAAGTACCGACTAGTAATATCTAAATTGTTCGCACGAAAACGTACAGGGAGTGGCTATATGGAGATGAAACCGAACACTGCAATCGATTACGTGCATTGGGATGATCCTAACGAGTTGGTTAATAGATTGAGACTGTTAATGGCGTCTCAAAATAGCGGCCATACTGGTCATAGGAATGAAATCGTTTCGATATTGGAAGAATTACGTGAAACTGGCATTATCATATAAAAGCAGACGCACCGTTCTATAACCATCAGTTCTTCTTCATAAATATGAGTGTAGACAAGTTCGGTAGACACGACAGCGCTGTAAGAGTGCGAAAAGAAACTCATCGAAGTCTGCGTGAGGATATCGGTTTAGGAGTGACTAACGACGGTCACTTTGATGTGAAAAACAAAAAGATATGCAACTTGGGTGATCCTGAAGAGTTGCACGATGTTGTTTCTTTACAGTACGTAAAGGACACATGCTTACAGTACAAGAACGACGACAACGCTACCGTAGACGCAAAAGATCATCGAATAATAAGGCTAAACGATCCGCTTAAATCAAGAGATGTAGCCACAAAACGATACGTAGACGAGAAGAGTTTGAAAAAAGATCGTGCAGGTAACGTAATCGTTAATGACTGTCGACTAACGCGTGTGCAAGCGCCTGTTGACTTCAAAGACGCAGTGAATTTGGAATTTTTACATGCACACACAATCAGTTTGCAAAACTGATACTTTCTACGCTGCCGGAAGAAAAATTACGAATATAGCGAACGGTGTCAATGACAAAGACGCAGTCACTGTACGACAAATGCACGAATTAAAATTACATATAAAGACCGAATTGTACAAGGTCACTCAGGTATTTCACGCTCATATAATCAATCTAATAAAGTTTGTCTATAAATATCAAGACAGCACGACACAGCGTTCAGTCCTGTCTGAATATATTGAAGAGGTGGGGCGTTTAATAGACGTTCTCGATACGGAAACGGAAATCAAGGATTGGAGATCTGTTTACAAGAATGCACGTACTTCGTAAGAAAAGAAGAATGGGGCGTGGTGTAATTGGAAAAATACTTAAAAACACTGTGCCCGCTATCGTTTCGTCAGTACCTACTTTGATTAATCGAGCGGTGGACGCATTACCAGTAGAATTACACCTACCGGGCTACCGATTCTGTGGACCTGGAACAAAACTCAAAGAGAGATTGGAACGTGGCGAGCGCGGAATCAACGAGTTGGACGAAGCCTGTCGCGAACACGATATCGCTTACGCTAAGTACAAGGACAACGAACGAAGACGCGTAGCGGATCGTGTGCTAGCCGGCAAGGCGTGGGATCGAGTGAAAGCTTTGAATTCAGGCATCAGCGAAAGAGCGTACGCGGCGGCCGTAGCGGCAGCGATGAAGGCGAAATCGGCAGTGGGTGGAGGGAGCACGCGTATTGGTTGCAGAAAAAACAAGAAGAAGAAGGGTTCAGGCATTAAACGTCAATC
Organism: Magicicada septendecula; assembly: GCA_034769895.1. NCBI lineage: Eukaryota > Metazoa > Arthropoda > Insecta > Hemiptera > Cicadidae > Magicicada > Magicicada septendecula. The sequence continues at coordinate 430,606,827 of CM068372.1, forward strand.
CGTGAACAAACGCAAAACGACCTGCAAACGCAAAACAGTCCCAAGACATAAACGTAACAATAAAAAAATAGCGTCAGGTCTATACCTACGTCCTTACAGACAAAAAAACTAATTTGCATACTAGTGCGTGCATTGTCTGACAGTGATTTGTATGTGTACGCAAAACTTTTGAAAATACCTTATTTCAGAGGAGTTTTTATGCGTAACACTTCACCACACACACGACCATGGAAGAATGAGAGTGCAGTTGTTAATCTAGACAGTGCAGAAGGACCTGGTACGCACTGGGTTTGCTACAAGAAGCGAAACAAACAAGTTTACCACTATGATGCGTATGGTAATATGCAGCCACCTCTTGAGCTGACACAGTATTTTGGAACCGACACTGACATTTACTACAATTACGAACGTGAAAAGCCACCACACACAGTCATCTGCGGGCATTTATGTTTGGACTTCTTAACGCGCGAGTGATCAGTAAGCGACAAGATGTCTTCGCTGTCGGTCACCTTAACAGGTACGAATGCTGCTGCTCTTGTATGTGACTTTTTCCCGCCTCTCGAACTAACAAACGGCGAATGGTATGTAGGTCTATTGGACTTTACTACATACAACAGTATACCGAACGTGATTGAAGGAAAAAACAACGTGTTTCCAGTACTACGAGACGGAACAACGTGGGACTTGATAACTTTACCTACAGGTGCTTATGAAATCGGTGACATAGAAGCCTTCCTCAAAAAGCGGTTAGGAGACTCAAAGATTAGTCTACGTCCTAACAACAATACACTGAAATGTGAGCTGACTTGTGCACTGGATATTGACTTTCAACAAACAGTGTACGGTATCGGTGATATGTTGGGTTTCAAGGGAAAGCGTCTGCTTGAAGCGAATAAAACTCACACGTCTGACGCCACAGTTAACATTATAAAAGTGAACAGTATACTGATAAGGTGTAATATAGCGCAAGGATCATACAAGAACGGTAAAACCGAGCACACACTGCACTCGTTTTATCCGTCAGTCGAACCAGGATTCAAAATAATTGAATCGCCTACAAACGTCATATACCTACCTGTGAATGTGAGTCGTTTGGACAACATAACATTATCTTTACACGATCAGGACGGTGACGTAATAGATTTTCGTGGAGAAGTCATCACTGTGCGTTTACATCTAAAACGACTATAGACATGGGCTTGTACTTTGTTTCTTCGCCACCGCTGCTACCACAGTCGTCGTCAGTAATAAAAGAAGAAGAAAGATCAGTTAGGAAACGCATCAGTACTCGTTCGAAACTGAAACGATTAACATCAGTTAACCGCCGTTTCCTGATTTCACTGGGTTTTGTTGTTGTAAACAAGTAACATGGCGAGTGGAATATTATCAGTGGAGCAGCAACCGTTCTTTGAAGACAGTATCACACACTTTTCATTTCACTCACACGCACCGTACGCAACAACAAGATATGGAAACAATGATGAAATACGTGTGCCAATACAACAACAGGACGTCTTTACACTGCCGTCAGAAAGTTTCCTCTACATCGAAGGCAAGTTGGTTAAAAAAAACCCTAGTGCGGCTGCAGATACTGCACTGAATGTGGAACTGGTGAACAATGCTATAGCATTTCTCTTTGAAGAGATTCGTTACGAGTTGGCCGGCGTGGTAGTGGACCATACCAGAAACGTCGGTGTTACGTCAACTATTAAAACTTTTCTATCACTCAACAACAACGCACGTAACGCAATGGAAAAAGCAGGTTGGGTGGCACCGACCACGAACATATTAAAAGTGAATGATGACGGCGAATTCAATTTTTGTATACCACTGAAAATGCTAATGGGATTCGCAGAAGACTATACACGCATCGTGCTGAACATGAAACAAGAACTTATACTCCTACGCGCTTCTACCGACATAAATGCTATGGTTTTAGTAAGCGGACAAACGACTGCTAATTGTGTTCTTGAACTAGATAAAGTTTACTGGAAAATGCCTTATGTACATGTAGCTAATGTGTACAGATTACCACTGTTACGACTCATAGAGAAAGACCACCCGATAACTATGCCTTTTAGGACCTGGGAGTTGCACGAGTATCCTGCCTTACCACAGACTAAAAGGCAGAATTGGATTGTCAAGACCTCGAGTCAGCTGGAAAAACCACGCTTTGTTGTGTTAGCGTTTCAGACAGCAAGAAAAAATGTACTGACAGCACACGCTGATGAATTCGATCACTGTAACGTGATCAATGCGAGACTGTTTCTAAACGACAAGTATTATCCTTACGATAATTTAAACTTGGATATTGGGAAAGACCGTTTTGCATTATTGTACAATATGTACGCCAGTTTTCAAAGTTCGTATTACCACCGTTTAGACGGCAGCCCAGTACTGACACCGGAATTATTCAAATCAAAAGCCCCGCTGGTTGTTTTCGATTGTAGCAAGCAAGACGATACACTTAAGTCTTCAGCAGTTGATGTACGTTTAGAATTTGAATCGTCAATGAATTTTCCTAGACAGACAACCGCCTACTGTATGATACTACATGATTCGCTTGTAGAATATACACCATTGTCCAACACAGTACATAGACGTGTTTAAGTCTTATTTTATACATATTTTGTAAATACTAGTTTTAAATATATATATATTTTCATCATATTTGTAACATTATAATATTGGAGCTATGTGTGTGTATGTATTTTTAATTGTAAAACTAGTTTAGATATATTTTAATACTTGTAACAATATAATCTTGGAACTGTGTATGTTTTTTTTTTTTTTTTTTTTTTTTTTTTTTTTTTTTTTAAATTGTAAATATTAGTTTAGATATATTTTCATACTTGTAACAATATAATCTTGGAGCTGTGTATGTATTTTTAATTGTAAAACTGTTTAATATAATCTTGGAGCTGTGTGTATGTATTTTAATAAATGTATATATATATTACACACACTTTATTATTATTTGTATAACCCACTCCATAATAATTTGATCATACACATACACGCGCACACACACATGTATTAAATTCAATAATGCGTTTGATAATGTTTTAATGCAAATAATTTTAGGAAAGTCTACATTCCGCATTCATAAGGAGATAGTCACCGCTTACAGCTATGCATGTATGTAGATGTCCACAACAGAATTAGAGAGAGATATAAATGTCATCATTCGCGGTGACCTACTTTCTAAATTTGTTACATTAAAAATGTTTGTTTAAAGCAATTTTTCAGAAAATTTGTAACAGACATAATAATTTGATCATACACACACACATGTATTAAATTCAATAACACGCTTGATAATGCAAATAATTTTTACGTTTAAATAAAAATCTGCACATACATTAAAATTAAAATTAAATAAAATCTGTACAACTTACCAAAACTAGTATGTACGTTGTCTACACTGAAGGCGTACAAACAGTCTTTCAACTATTAAAAAAAGATGTAGAGATTTCACGATGTATCAGCACACGTTGGTGAGAAATTGCCACTATAAAAATACAGTAAGAATATATTTTCAGAAATTGTAATTTGATCATACACACACGCGTACACACACACATGTATTAAATTCAATAAATAATGCCCTTGATAATTTTTACGTTTAAATAAAATCTATACACTTACCAAAAGAAGATGTGTATACTGGAAGACACGTAAGACGTGCAGTATCAGCCAAACTAGTATGTGCGTTGTCTACACTGAAGACGTACAAACAGTCTTTCAAAAGAAGATGTGTATACTGGAAGACACGTAATACGTGCAGTACAAGTCGACAAATAAGAAATTGCCGCTAACTTACTTAGCGTATATATAGTGTACTCTGTAGTGGGGAAAGCACGTGTGTGTGTGTGTGTGTGTGTGTGTGTCCGTTTTTAGAGTAATTACTGTAAGCGGTGTTAATGCTTGACAGGTGTCAAATTAGAAAGTAGAGTTGTCCGTTTTTAGAGTAAATACTTTATAATCCTAATTACTGCTAATGAATAGCAGGTGTGAAATTAGAATGTAGGACGTCGTACACAAGGTTAATGACCTCTGGTTTAATTTAGCGAATAATAACTATATCTAATTCAGTATCGTTGTGTGTATGTGTGTGTGTGTGTGTGTGTGTGTGTGTGTGTGTGTGTGTGTGTGTGTGCATAGACTTGTTTCGCTGTCAACGTACTCCGAATATGCATGCAATTATTTGTATAGTAATCAGAAATGTGTGTGAGAGAGACATTTTAATAATTTGTAGGTTGTATCCTACAATCATGAAAATTATTATTTAAACTGATAATTGTTTTATTAAAATCTTACAATGACGAAATATTATTATTTCATTGTTTACGATATATATTTAATGCAAAAAATGAATTTTTAAAATTACAATCGTCTGTATTTAAGTTCGTGTACACACATACAAATCGTTTGAATAAGGGAAATCTCCGAATATGCATCCAATTATTTGTATAGTAATCAGAAATGTGTGAGAGAGACATTTTAATAATTTGCAGGTTGTATCTTACAATTACGAAAATTATTATACAATGTGTGTGTACACAAAACTTTTGAAAATACCTTATTTCAAGGAGATTTTTTTATGCGTAACACTTTACAACACACACACAGACTTGGCAGTATATTAATTTCTAAATCGTAGTCAATGACTGTCATGTGTCAAAAAAGGACGCCACGAGATAGGTGATAAATATATATTTCCTGGTGATTACATGTTAGTATCGCTAATTACAATAATCCATAAGTAGCACGACGCTTATGTAAAACTGATGACAACTGTGTCTAGAGACAAAGAGAGAGGAGGGGAGAGAGAGTTGATATCGAAGTCGTCGTCAACAATTTACTATAATATAGTTTGAATTTCACACCGAAGAAAAATGTTGACAGATCTGTTCTATACACACACACACAATAATGCAGGATTGGTAACCCTGATCATATATTTTAATATACACTATAATACACACACATATCAAGTTTGAACCCATACATAGGTTGGTAAACCTGATCATATAGATTTAATATACATTGCGGATGCTGTGGTCCAGATACGCGAAAAAGTCGCGGATCTTGACACAGATCAGCGAAAAAGTCGCGGATGCTGTGGTCCAGTAGAAAGTGAAAGTGATCTAGGCTCGCGAAAGGCTGCATATAAAAAATTATATTCGCGGAAATTAGAAAGTGAAAGTGATTTAGGCTCGCGAAAGGCTGCATATAAAAAATTATATTCGCGGAAATTCGCGGATACTGTGGTCCAGCGGTGGTGGGGAGAGCGTGGGAAAAGATCTTGGACCGTGGGAACGGCGGCATCTCTTTGAACTTGGCGCGCAAAAGGTGGCATGAAATTTTATTGGTGGAAATTCGCGGATGCTGCAGGTCCAGCGGTGGTGGGGAGAGCGTGGGAAAAAATCTTGGACCGTGGGAAAGGCGGCATCCTTTGTTGGTTAGAACCCTTATTTTCCCTCTACTGACGCCAATTTGTAATATAATTAATTACAAATGTAAAAGTAAAAATAAAAATATATATTTATTGTGTGCAGATTTTGTGATAACAGGGTATTGTGCTCTCCTTTTAGCCCCACTAGTTGGGCTGGCCAATTTGTAATATAAAATTACAAATATAAAAATATAAAAATAAGATAAAAAGATATATAGATATGTGTTATGTGTAGATTGTGTTAATTGTATTGATTTGCCCTGACTGTAAGCCCCACTGTTTAGGCTAGTTAATTTGTAATATAATTTCAAATATAATAATAATAAATAAAATATAAAGATATAGATAATCAGAATTGTGTATGTTGTCTGGATCTCGGTATTGAACTCGCCGATGATACAGCTCCACTTTGGATTCACCAAGTACAAAGAATAGATTTAATATAAATATGTTATAACTAGGTGTGATTGATTGATAAATAACAAATAAATCAAACTTTATAAATTGTAAAAATATTTTTTCTTTTTCTTGTATTGAGTTTTGATTTAATTATTTAAATTAATTAATTAATAATTAGTTAATTAATTGAGTGTGTAATTTCCTTAGATATCTATTCTCTCACTGTAAATTATTTCTTTTGTTAAAAAAAAATAATAGTAACATTAATTATAGAAATAAAAACAATTCTGGTAACTGAGTAATGATTTGCGTTTATTAACATTCAAAATTATGCGCCAGTCACACTGCGCATGACCAAGGCATTGGCTAATTTGCTCCAGTCGGTAGCGAAAAAAAATCAACAAATATATTTTTACAAGGTTAAATTTGTGGTTCTTTTAACGAGTCGAAATGGTCAGAGGGCAAGGAACAAGATACATTCTTAACAGGTATACTTAAACTAAATGGTAATAGCTGAAACAGAACAAAATTATTATTGCAATTGTCAATTAGAAAAAAATGAATTTCGAACTGAGTCGAAGAAATAACGTCACTCCCTTCAAGCAGGCACTGCACCGTCTTTGTGAGAAATCCAGTAATGGCCGCCGTCTACTCGATTTTAACTGCGATGCTGTTGGAATTGAGTGATCTTCTCCCACAGAAATAAAACGATGTTCCCTTTTCTGCGAAGTGGTGTTGGTCCAGGAATATAGTGTAGATTGTCCTCTCGTCTTCTGCGATGTCGCTTTCGTGATGGATTTCTTGTGTTGTGTCCGGTGTTCAAATATGTGTATTGGTGTTCTGTGAATTCGGTCCAAAAATTGTTCAAAATGGCTGTCGATTTCTTGTGTTGAGTTTTGTGGTGTTATTACTGTGTTTTGGAAATTTGTGAAGTGTTAGAAATTGATAGTTAAGGTTAGTTCACTTTTTAGATCATCTCCGTTACACGCCACATAACCACACTTGGTTTTATGCAAATTATTTTGTTTTCAGTACTCCGCTAACACATTTCCAACTATTCCGCTTTACGATTAACAATAGACTAATAGACGCAACGTCGTCGTTTTAGGGTAATTTGTGCTATGTCTTTTTCCTCTTTATATTGTTTAACTATAAAAATATCTGTCTAAGTCTTGGTTCACTACCTAAATATACATAAAAAGTTTTCTTATTTTTTACTGTATTTCAAATATTTCTTAATTTTACATAAATCTAACTACTCAGTAATATTGATTAGTTAATTTTACATCTTTTGATATATAGCTGGGTTTGTTTCAAGCTCATTTAAGCCCAAAAATTACAATTTTATATAATGATTGTATGCCTCATATTTTGTACAAATTCAGTGTTTTAATGGGTTTTATTTGTTTTTTCTTATAATATTTCCATGGAATATACTTAATAACTCCGTGATTACTTTGTTGTTAATAATTTGGTTGTTAAAACATTTCAATATTGATTAATTTACTGTTTAGTCTGATTTGATTACCATTATAGGCCAAGTATCATTTGTTTCCAAAAGAAGTTAAATTTCTTTCCTTTGTCATTCTATTTGCTATTAACTGTATCTGTATTAATTATATTTTCAATTTCTGTATTGTATATATCGAATTCTATTCCTATTACATAGATTGATTCTCTGATAGACAATTTTTTGGTTTATATGCCAGTCTGTGTTTACTAAAATGGTGTCTTAGCTGGTCTGTTTGTACATTATATATGCCTTACTGTTTTGAATAAAATTATTACATTTTTATGTCCTACTTGCCTCTCTGCCTTACACAATGGAAAATTAAATGACATGATTTTAAAATACAATAGAATATCTTGTATCTACTAAACTTTCTTTCTAATAATAACATCATTGAACCATAACATAAACATCTTATGCCTAATTTTCTCTATACTTAGAATTATAATGAGAACATGTTATTATCAGTCTTTGGCTGTCCTATGTTTTTATGTTTCATTTTATCACAACCTTATTCTATTAAAATATCTTATTCCTAGTAACAATTTCAGTTATTCACTGTCTCTTTTTATTTACTATAACTACTTTGCTAAAATATTAAAATAAAAACACCTTAGAACTATTGACACTTTCAGTGATTAACTGTCTCTTGTGTTACCTATATCTAAATGGTTCATACAATAAAATTAAAAACATCTTATAACTACTAACACTTTCAGTGATTGACTGTCTTTTGTGTTCCCTATACTTAATTTGTTCATACAATAAAAATAAAAACATCTTATACCTATCATATTGTTATTATGCCTAAACACTAAAACACTTTTATTATCTAAATTACACTCAGTCATTAGACTGTCTCTTTAGTTTTTAACTAGTATTTCCTACACTAATGGTAGTCTGTTTTAATATATTTTTTATATCACACTTTATTACAATGTGTCCTTTATTTTGGCTACACTACTGGTAGTCTGTTTCAATAGATTTTTTATATCACACTTTATTATAAGGTGTCCTTTATTTTGGCTACACTAATAGTAGTCTGTTTTAATAGTTTTTTGACATATTATTCTTACAACTAGGATACAATTTGGTTTTCTGGGATTGTATCTGGTAACTTGTTCTGGGTCTACATATATCAGTTTTAATTTTGTCTCATGGTATGTATTACATGACTATCATTTTTTGGAATATCTCTTCCTGGTTCTGGTCTCTTTGTGGGAATCTTGATATGTTTTGTCCCCTCTTCGATATCACATTAGTAGTTTCTGGTCTTGTGGTTTCTCTGCCTCTTGACCTTATTATTATTCCCTTATTAATATGGTTTCATGACATATTATTTCCTTTTTTATGGTCCTTCCCTTTTTGTACTGCTTCCCCAATCTACTGGGTATACTGCTGGTTTAACTGGTTTTTACATAGTAGGTTATTTTAATCAATGGTTTTCTTTGTTATTTTTCATTTTTATTAACATTTTATTGACTTAATTTACAGTTTCTAGTGTAATCCTTAAAACAATTTATTCTTCTCACTCACTATGGAACTTTTTTCTTTATTTATGTTGCATTAAGTCAAATGTTTAGCGTGATAATTTTGTTATGTTACAGTATGCATGCATGTATGTATGTGTGTGAATGTGAATTTATGAATAATTCATAAATTATTTATGTATTTGTGTGTCTGTGTATTTATATGCGTGTATTTATGTATGTGTTATAATATATATTGTAACGAATTGTTTATTACGTTATTAATTATGTTCGAGGATGTTTGAAAGCCCCACTGTTGGGTTCCAATTTGTAATAAAATTAATCAAGATCAATAAGATTTATGTTAGGTTTCGGGGTTTAATCAAGCTCCACGTTGGTTTGCGCCAATTTGTAATAATAAATTATTTTATTACGTTATTAATTATATTCGAGGATGTTTGAAAGCCCCACTGTTGGGTTCGCCAATTTGTAACAATAAATTAAATCAAGATCAATAAAGATTTATTTTAGGTTTCGGGGTTTAATCAAGCTCCACGTTGGTATGCGCCAATTTGTAACAATAAAAATCGTTGTTACTTATTTTTTAATCAATCTGTTATTAAGGAAATGTTTATTATATAGTCTTGTAGGTGACCTCCTGTATCTCAAATTTAATAGACAACTATATTGGTTATTATGTTATTATAACTTTTATGTATACTATAATACAGGTTTACCTAATTATTCAATGTTTACGCAATATCAATGATATACTTCATGTATTGACTTAATGAATTAAGAATTCTCGCCAACCCTAGTCACTCCGTATTGTGTAATTCCATTCAAAAATTGTGCAGGAAACACGCTAGTTCGGCAATCTCACGTTCACCAGCTGTTGACAATTAGCGCTGTTATTCGTAATTGGCTTGCGTCTAGGTTAACTGGTCCACCGGATTTTAATCACCCTTTTACCTGTAAATTACTCCACCCACAACATATAATACCTATTCTACAATAACATAAAACATCATCATATACAAGAAAGATTCTTTATTGATTTTGTACTTTAATTCAAACTAACAGTTCTCTTCAAGATGATAGTAGCATGATATCGATTATACAATGATAGATCGATTGTTCAGTTGACCAGGTTTCTTTTTTATTTATACAAATTAAATATAATATTAAATATCTCTTATCCCAGGGTACGTGTGATTCTTTTAACGATTAGTAAGGCCAGGTAATGCAAAATTAAGGTTACTTAGTATTACAGAATGTTATTAGTTCTTACTATATTAAAATTAAAAATAAGCTGATGTTACCGGGTTGATGACTCTCAAGGCGGCATTGTATGTCTGTAAGCAGTTGAAGATTACAATTTGGTTGTTTCCATCCAGAAAAAGTGTTCCGATCCTTAATAAAATTGGCGGTGTGATGTACTGGAAAGCCCCTGGAACTCTTCTGATCTTCGTTCTTCTCTTACGATCCCCGCGGTAGTCGGTCTCGTTGGAAATGGAGTCGTATTATAACTTCTTCTTGAAAGTGAAGGTTATTTCTTCAGAAACAAGGTCCTTGTATATTTTTTCTATAATTCCATTAATTTAGGCCTTTTGCTTCCCTCAATTAATCTCCTGGTTAGATGGAAAATCGGGTTTAATACTAAATCCAACGGAATTATCTTGAGGAGTGAAGTAAGAATTTCTCGACCTTTTTAAAGGTATTTGGTTATAATTTTGAAGTCTAATTTATTTTATTATTCATCAGTTTTTATTATAGGATTAGTTTCGACTTTAATTTATTAATTTTGATTCTTTTTTTTTTATAATTTGTGTCATTTTTTTTTTAAAAGTGTCTCCTCATCTGAATTCAATAGCATATAACAATCGAATAATTCAAAATCAACAAGATTTTTTACATTTTAGTTACCCTAACAACCACTACTTTCTGTCATTGGATGATATTTGATATCCTAGAGCCAGAATTATAAAACATTACTACTCTTTTTTAATAAAATACTCCATGCTTGGAATTATATCAAATTACCTAAAACTCTCACCCAATCTTCCTTATTAAACCGTATATGTTTTACTATAGTTTCATTGGACTGGACTTATTAAAAAAGTATTAATTTCCTTTTACAAAAATTAAATTTAGGCCTATAGGTTTTCTTACAACTGTTATAATAATTTTGTTTTTAACTTAATTTTCTTTACCTGACCTACTGTACAAATAGTCACTGGTTTATGGCTACTTACATTAATTTATATTTCCTGGTTTTTAATCTATTCTATTAATTAATTCATCCTGGAACCTTTCATTATTTTACAACATAATTTGTAATAAAATCTAAATTTAAATAAGTATAGATGTGTGTTGATGATATACTGTATTGTGGAGTATGTGACTCCGGTGTAATCAAGCCCCTCTGTTTGGACTAGCCAATTTGTAATAATATAAATAAGATTGATGTGTGAATCTGTAAGTTGTAAGGTGTTTAATTGGTGTGGCTCTCGACGTCTTACTGGCCTGAAACACTTCCTTAAGTTTCCCAGCTGGTCGAGTCCCAATGGTAGCAAGACCGGTCGAGTAGCGTAAAGTTGATGAAGAAATATATATGCTCAGCTTCACCGAAAGTTTCAAAACAAAAATTATTGTTTTGAAGAAAATTTAAAAAAAAATTATGTTTATAAAAAAAATAATAAAAAAAATTTTAATTTTATTAATTAATTAATTAGGATCAATTAATTAATATAGGGCTGTGAAGTTTTAAACAGTGTAATGCTCTTCTGAAAATTTTTATTAAAGTTTTAGTATAATTTAAATAATCTATCACCACTCATAAGACTGTCTGTAAACCAATCGATATTTGTTTACCTTTCTATTTTTTAGGTTATCTTCACTTACGGGTGGTAAAGTCCTTGTAGATTATCAATTAGAATTATATTATTGGTAATTAGTATTATTGAAGAAATAAAGAACTATTAAGTATTGAAAAGTATTAATGTTTTATTAAGTAACAGCAATATTGACTCTTATCGATTAGTATCGATTCTCAGGATATCGAAAAAAGTTACAAGTATATGTTATAAAAATTATATAGGGTTCTTTAAACAGCCAGTTATTACCAAAGTCAGAGAAATCGGGCTAATATTTAAAAAGTATAACGTTACAATCAAATTAATAGTTATTAATAAACACAGACATTGAATAATAATTTGTAAATATAATAATTGCTTTCACCCAAACAGCTGTGCTGAACCAAGAAGAAGGCACTGAAATCGTCAAAGCAAATGGCCGCCGTGAAGTTAGTGAGATGTCATTCGTATATTGGACGTTCCAAATAAAAGATTTTCCTGTAGTATTCCTGTTCTGATGTCTGCGAATCTCTTGTAAAATGTTGTGTAGTGTCTAGTGTACTGTTTCTGAGTTGTATTTAGTGTATCTGTATAATTATTAGTTCAAACACTTTCTCCGATTCCGTCACTAAGTTGGTTTAATGTATTATACAGTTTTCTAGTGTTTTATGGTGTTTTTCGGAGTAGATTTATATTGTTCTGTGTTATGGAGTGTTACTTGATCGTTTCTGTTATAATATGATAGTTTCAGAAGTATTTTACAAGTCACTCGCGATTTCACAATAACTCACTATACACTCGCTTGTATGACGATTATAGGTTAGGTTATCCACGTAATTAAACGTATGTCATGTTAACCGTTCAACTACCAATAATTAACTAACTGTTTCCTCCAGTTTCAATTAAACTCTTAGCCCATATAATATTATCCTTAACATTGTTCAAATATTTTTCACATCCTGTATGCACTTTTACATTTTCACTATATGAATGCCTATACTTTGGTTATTTGTCAATTTTATTCACTAGATTTGATTTAAATTAATCTTTCAGTTCATTCTGGTTATTTTAAGATTAAATAATGCCATTTTATAGTGTTTTCTGTCCAAAAAAAATAGTAATTTTACTTTCAGTTTGGGTATACTGTGAAGAGTCAAAACATCAAAATTTACTTCCTGTCATTATATAAATTCAGCCATTTTATCAGTTATATTTAATATTAATAATCCTATATTGTATTAAAAGGTTCCTATTCCCTTATTTTCTGGTAATTAATTGAATTAGTTGTATTCTGAAACATTATTCTGAAATATATGACTCCCATGTCTAAATTTCTGAGTTTAGTCATTTTATTTTTATTTATAATTCTGAATATAATTTATTAAAATCTCTCTAAATGGTATGTGCAATTATATGGCATGATCTCAAGTTTATTTTGTCTAAACCCCTTTTGTTTATTTGCATTTAAATGAGCAATTTCTCTGTTTTGATGAAGTTTGGTTTCCATTCTTTTGGCCTATGATTTTTTAACAATTTTTCTTACAAAATAATTTACAAACAATATATGATGTGTGATACTCTCTCTGACTTTTACAAATAGTATTATAAATTAAACATGCTTTCAAATTACACAAAAACAACTAGTATTGGCCACAATACAAACAATAGTCAAACAGAATAAAGAATATTTTTTTTAAATAAATGGTTGTCTTCAAATCAGACATTTTGCAACAAAATTCCCATTTCCAACATGGAAATATGGTTTACAACAAAGGTTTTTTACTAACTAACATCTTAATTACTCTCTACTATTTACAAGTGGTAACTATTTTTATAGTTCTGATGTTAGTTGTTTCAGACCCAAACAAATGGCCTTATATCTAAAACATTTTTAAACATTCTTGTACTATATACATTAAAACCTTATATCTATATTCTTATTTCTAACTATTATTATAAGTAGGATTCTACAGTTTTTATACAGTCTTTTATACCTTGTCTTTGGGGAATTGTACCCTGTCATTAACAAATAAATAGTATGAACCGTTCAAAAAGCACTATGAAATCTGTTTTTCTTTTTTCATGTAAAACAAAAATGTTATTTTAAACAGATTCATGTCTTATGAACAACATATTGTCACCGTACACATTTTAAGTCATTGAAAAATGCATATTTCATTGCATCCAATGTTTGTGATTGCCAAGAATGAAACACAAGGTTCATTTTTTATAATACCCAAAACTATCACTGGTTCACTTTCACTTATATATTATGTTAATGCTAAATGGTCGTATAGTCTTATTAACATAATAAATTGGTTAGCGTTTTTTCAATGGAGATTTGTTCCATGGGTACTATATTATTGTTTCATCTTAGTTCACAGGAAACTTTTACTTTATACACTCCTCTCTCTTAAATTTGTATACATGTGGTTTTTATTTCGTTATACTTTTATTTTTAGATATTTATTTTGGGGATATAGGGATTTGGGTGTCTTTTATAAGAGCATGACATCTTCTTCAGGATGCTGCCCTCTTCTTCTTTCTTCAGTCTTCTTTTCTCCTGCCTTCTGGGCCTGGTATCTTCTCCATCTTCTTCTTGTTGCCATCAGGTTTCTTGGGATCTTCTCCATCTTCTTCTTTATCACAGAAATACACAACCTGTATTGGTTGATCTTGGCTTATTTTAGGGTTTCTATTCTATTTATTCTCCCTCGTTGTGGGTTTGGTCATATTCTGTACTGCTTTGTTATTTACTATTTTACCTTCCTGGGTTATACCTTGAAAACCTTTGGTTATGAGACTGGTTTTGGATGACTCATCACTAGTAACTCCTTTTATTTTAACTTGTATTTTCTTTATAATAATGATTTCTTTCCACAGTTGCTATGAATTAATCTTTTTATATTCAACTTAGTGCTTTCTTCCAAATTTAAATATTATAACTTCATTATTCTAATGATCAATTGCCATTCAATATTATGCATACATCTGTCACGCTACAGATTGCTCTCCTCCAGAAGTAATTATTTCAGACATGTTTATGGATGAAATAATTTCTTATTATAATTTCATCATTTCTTATAATTCATTTTCTTCTCCATTTTTATATCGACTTTTTTATATTAGAGTTTTATTAATTTTATATATATGGTTACTTGTCTTACTACTGATCCTTTTTGGATAGTTAGTGTCTTCTGAGATATATTATAATTGTAATACATTTTCTTTCTATATCAACTTCGTGTTGTATCCTTGGGATATTAATTCCCTAACATTCCCTATCACGTGGGCTGGGGCAGATCAGAGGGGCACTGTACGCTACTTCTCTGCTGGCCATACACCACTTCTATAAATTGAGTACAGGGGCATATCCATCCCTGCTGAAAAACATAATGCTGCTGGAATTATCTTCAGTCAGTCATCGAATAAATAAATAAAATGTAGTCTCATTTTCGACTAATAAAAATATCTTTGGATTCTCCACTTCGTAGTCTCTCAGATTATCTCACATTTTCTATCTTAATAAATCTTCATAATCATTATTATACTCATTACATATATATTTTTCCAAAACTCTTAACTTGTCTGATATATTTAATTTAATTATGGTTGAAAACCTTTCTTTTAATAATTCTGGTTACTGTTTACAGTGTAACTCTCTTTCTTCTTCATCTGAATTCTCTTTATACTTTCTTCTGGTTATTCATAGTATTAGCATGGTCTCTATATATAGTCTTTCTTATTCATTATTTGAATGGTCTTATTATATTATATTTAATTTTTTAACATTGTATCTTTACATTAGATATACAGGTTGTTATATTGATCATTTTATTTAAACATTTTGGTTGTTTCCTTTCTCTTAGAAAGTTATTAATCCACCTTCGCATTCATTAACATTAATTCATTTATATCATATTTCATGTGGTATTTCTTCTCTTTGCATTTCATATAGGTCTTATTATTATCATTGGTTCAAAATCATCTTCTCCATCTGTTTGGTATGAGTTGTTCTTCTTTGCTCTTAATTAACTGTTTTCATTATCGTTTCATAGGTAATTAGTCTCTTTGCTTCCAAATTTTTTCCTTCTCTGGCATATTACACTCTTTTTTGTTAGTCTTCTCTACTCCTTCAAATGCTATTGTGAATGTCTAGCATTTATTCTGGATTAACGTTAATTCTCTTTTCTGAATTAACCACTTTATTTTCTTCTCAATTCCATCATAATTGACACATAATTATTTTTTGGAACTTGGTTAGTTTTAATGTAAAATTCAAACTATTCTTTTTATTTAATAGAAAAATATTTCTCATAAATCCTTGTAATATGTTGATCTTATCTTGTTTCAAAGTACTGACGTTCTATCAACATTCAAATTCTGTTTTATTCATTTATTCCCAGAATTGTTTCATTCAGAATTGTTTATAGTACTGTGATCTTACTATTATTTCTGAATGTTTTGGTATTTTTCCAAATTCAAATTCTTCTTAATTATTTACCATAAAGTTTTTCTCATAAACTTAGTTATAGTAAGTTGGTCTTACTTTATTTTTAAATTTTTTGTATAATTAAGTTCAAAATTCTCTCTCTTTCTCTTTCTTCCATAAAGTTTTGTTCTAAATTATCAGGTTGTAGTAAGAAGTACTTACATATTTTAGAATAAGTTATATTCAAAATTCTTTCTTTTTCTTTCTTCCATAAAGTTTGTTCCAAAATTATTA
Source organism: Magicicada septendecula (assembly GCA_034769895.1). NCBI lineage: Eukaryota > Metazoa > Arthropoda > Insecta > Hemiptera > Cicadidae > Magicicada > Magicicada septendecula. The sequence goes on from CM068372.1 coordinate 430,623,244, forward strand.
GGTTGTAGTAAGATGTACTTACATTATTTCTGAATTTTTAAAATTAAAAATTCTAAATTCCTTCTTCTTATAATTCTCCAAAATGTTCTTCTCAAAATATTAGGTTGTAAGATGTACTTACATTATTTTTGAATTTTTAAAATATTAAATTGAAAAATTCTTCTTCTTATAATTCTCCAGAATGTTCTTTTCAAAATATTAGGTTGTAAGATGTACTTACATTATTTTTAAATTTTTATAAATAAAAATTCTAAATTCCTTCTTTTTATAATTCTCCAAAATGTTCTTCTCAAAATATTAGGTTGTAAGATGTACTTACATTATTTTTGAATTTTTTAAATTAAATTAAAAAAATTCTTCTTATAATTCTCCAAAATGTTCTTTTCAAAATATTAGGTTGTAAGATGTACTTACATTATTTTTAAATTTTTATAAATAAAAATTCTAAATTCCTTCTTTTTATAATTCTCCAAAATGTTCTTCTCAAAATATTAGGTTGTAAGATGTACTTACATTATTTTTGAATTTTTTAAATTAAATTAAAAAAATTCTTCTTATAATTCTCCAAAATGTTCTTCTCAAAATATTAGGTTGTAAGATGTACTTACATTATTTTTGAATTTTTAAAATAAAAATTCTAAATTCCTTCTTCTTATAATTCTCCAAAATGTTCTTCTCAAAATATTAGGTTGTAAGATGTACTTACAAAATTTTTTGAATTTTTTTAAATTAAAAATTCAAAATTCTATAACTCACAACTCATTCTTCATAATATTTCTTCATAGAAGCTTGATTGTACACTCCTTTGATCTTTCCTGAAACGATTTCCTTCAACTCATATGTATTGTTATGCTTATCATTTACCACAACATATGGGGTTATATTGTACTCTACACTGGCCCATATTATTTATACTTTTGTAAGTTGATCTTCTCTTTTTCTTTTCTTTTAACTATTACCCAGGAAGATGGACGATTTTCTTTATGTCGTTCCATTGCTCATATTTTTATTTATAATGTGCATTTTCTTAAATAGTCTTCATTCATAAAACCCAGTTTTGTTTCTATGTTTATTATTCGTATTATTTCCTTTCAGTGATATTTATTTCGTCTCCTTCAACGTTGTTTTTCGCCGTAGTCGGTTATCATGATTCGTCCCTTTTCTTGATGTCGTGTGGTATTTGTGTCAACCAGGGTCCATCATTTCAGTTGCTCTTATAAAATTTACCCTAGGGCGCGACACTCGGTTATTATTACTGTTATTGTTTTTATTACTAAATTTATCATGATAATAATTTCGGTTAGGTTGGTAAGGTTTGTCACCATTATTGTTGGGATATGGATTTCTCTGACTGTATGGGACATTATTATGTTGGTATAAATTGTTTCTATTGTATGGATAGGGGTTGTTATCCCTAACGCCATTAGAATTACCGATAAACTGGTTATTACGCGGCGGGTTGTTAGGGCCGTCGTAATTACTGGGCTGGTTCCCTCTATCATCGTATTGTATACACCAATACTTCTCTGGTCCATGTTTTGTGTTACCTGACAAATATATGTGAGGATCTTCATCTGGGTTATCACTTATTATTTGTTTATCTGAAACACCATAAGCTGGTTTACCATCATATATCCACTCTGAAGGAATATATTTTAGTCTAACCGTACCCTGGAACTGTCCTAGATGGCACGCTAATGGAATACATTCTGGTGATTCATCTGTGTCATCATTACAGTTTGGTACGATATCACATTTCCATCTTTCTGAAATCCACTGTCCAGTCTTGCGCTGAAATTGATCTGGTTCACATGTTGTATTCTGTTTACCTCTGGTCCTTTCCCATTGGTAGACTACTGTCTTGTGGTAAATTATTTCTGAAATTACTTCGATTCTCCTTCTATAATTCCTGGAATTCATGATGTCTTTGTCATAGATAATTGGGATATTACTGTCATCAATTAACCCATGTTTCATCATCTCCAACTCTTCCTTCGTTTTTATTACATTTCTTGGATATATTCTTCTCATCCTTGATTCTCCTTCCCTTTGTTTAATATTTTCCTGGTTTCGGTTAGTTTCAATTTCAGGTACCACCATTACTTGTTCCTGCGTTTTATCATTTGGTACTTCTTCTGATTCTGGTTGGCTATCATTTTTTATTTCTTCGGTCTTCTCCTTTCTTAATTCTTCCCTTTTTAATCTCTCCTCCCTCATTTTCTTAGTGTCCTCTATTATTTCCTTAGTCTCCTCCCTTGTTTCTTTACCCCAATCATCTAGCATTTTACTCTGATTATCCAGTTTCTTATGCATACTCATGGTTCCCTCTCTTACCTCGTCCAGTTTCTTATCCATTTCCTTCTTGAATCGTCTATCCTCGTCTATCATATGTTGGAATATTTCCTTCATCTTTTCCATTATCTCACCCCAACCCGTATTTTCTCTTTGTGCGAGTTCTGCCATTTTGCTTTTTGTCGTTCCCTTTTTATTGTCTTTCTCTGACTTTGTAGCTGTTGCCTAGCTCCAACTAGTGATTGTGCAGAATGTATTGGCCTTCCAATCGCTAATTAAAGCCCCTAAAGTTGTGCGCCAATTTGTAATAAATCTAAATTTAAATAAGTATAGATGTGTGTTGATGATATACTGTATTGTGGAGTATGTGACTCCGGTGTAATCAAGCCCCTCTGTTTGGACTAGCCAATTTGTAATAATATAAATAAGATTGATGTGTGAATCTGTAAGTTGTAAGGTGTTTAATTGGTGTGGCTCTCGACGTCTTACTGGCCTGAAACACTTCCTTAAGTTTCCCAGCTGGTCGAGTCCCAATGGTAGCAAGACCGGTCGAGTAGCGTAAAGTTGATGAAGAAATATATATGCTCAGCTTCACCGAAAGTTTCAAAACAAAAATTATTGTTTTGAAGAAAATTTAAAAAAAAATTATGTTTATAAAAAAAAATAATAAAAAAAATTTTAATTTTATTAATTAATTAATTAGGATCAATTAATTAATATAGGGCTGTGAAGTTTTAAACAGTGTAATGCTCTTCTGAAAATTTTTATTAAAGTTTTAGTATAATTTAAATAATCTATCACCACTCATAAGACTGTCTGTAAACCAATCGATATTTGTTTACCTTTCTATTTTTTAGGTTATCTTCACTTAAGGGTGGTAAAGTCCTTGTAGATTATCAATTAGAATTATATTATTGGTAATTAGTATTATTGAAGAAATAAAGAACTATTAAGTATTGAAAAGTATTAATGTTTTATTAAGTAACAGCAATATTGACTCTTATCGATTAGTATCGATTCTCAGGATATCGAAAAAAGTTACAAGTATATGTTATAAAAATTATATAGGGTTCTTTAAACAGCCAGTTATTACCAAAGTCAGAGAAATCGGGCTAATATTTAAAAAGTATAACGTTACAATCAAATTAATAGTTATTAATAAACACAGACATTGAATAATAATTTGTAAATATAATAATTGCTTTCACCCAAACAGCTGTGCTGAACCAAGAAGGCACTGAAATCGTCAAAGCAAATGGCCGCCGTGAAGTTAGTGAGATGTCATTCGTATATTGGACGTTCCAAATAAAAGATTTTCCTGTAGTATTCCTGTTCTGATGTCTGCGAATCTCTTGTAAAATGTTGTGTAGTGTCTAGTGTACTGTTTCTGAGTTGTATTTAGTGTATCTGTATAATTATTAGTTCAAACACTTTCTCCGATTCCGTCACTAAGTTGGTTTAATGTATTATACAGTTTTCTAGTGTTTTATGGTGTTTTTCGGAGTAGATTTATATTGTTCTGTGTTATGGAGTGTTACTTGATCGTTTCTGTTATAATATGATAGTTTCAGAAGTATTTTACAAGTCACTCGCGATTTCACAATAACTCACTATACACTCGCTTGTATGACGATTATAGGTTAGGTTATCCACGTAATTAAACGTATGTCATGTTAACCGTTCAACTACCAATAATTAACTAACTGTTTCCTCCAGTTTCAATTAAACTCTTAGCCCATATAATATTATCCTTAACATTGTTCAAATATTTTTCACATCCTGTATGCACTTTTACATTTTCACTATATGAATGCCTATACTTTGGTTATTTGTCAATTTTATTCACTAGATTTGATTTAAATTAATCTTTCAGTTCATTCTGGTTATTTTAAGATTAAATAATGCCATTTTATAGTGTTTTCTGTCCAAAAAAAATAGTAATTTTACTTTCAGTTTGGGTATACTGTGAAGAGTCAAAACATCAAAATTTACTTCCTGTCATTATATAAATTCAGCCATTTTATCAGTTATATTTAATATTAATAATCCTATATTGTATTAAAAGGTTCCTATTCCCTTATTTTCTGGTAATTAATTGAATTAGTTGTATTCTGAAACATTATTCTGAAATATATGACTCCCATGTCTAAATTTCTGAGTTTAGTCATTTTATTTTTATTTATAATTCTGAATATAATTTATTAAAATCTCTCTAAATGGTATGTGCAATTATATGGCATGATCTCAAGTTTATTTTGTCTAAACCCCTTTTGTTTATTTGCATTTAAATGAGCAATTTCTCTGTTTTGATGAAGTTTGGTTTCCATTCTTTTGGCCTATGATTTTTTAACAATTTTTCTTACAAAATAATTTACAAACAATATATGATGTGTGATACTCTCTCTGACTTTTACAAATAGTATTATAAATTAAACATGCTTTCAAATTACACAAAAACAACTAGTATTGGCCACAATACAAACAATAGTCAAACAGAATAAAGAATATTTTTTTTAAATAAATGGTTGTCTTCAAATCAGACATTTTGCAACAAAATTCCCATTTCCAACATGGAAATATGGTTTACAACAAAGGTTTTTTACTAACTAACATCTTAATTACTCTCTACTATTTACAAGTGGTAACTATTTTTATAGTTCTGATGTTAGTTGTTTCAGACCCAAACAAATGGCCTTATATCTAAAACATTTTTAAACATTCTTGTACTATATACATTAAAACCTTATATCTATATTCTTATTTCTAACTATTATTATAAGTAGGATTCTACAGTTTTTATACAGTCTTTTATACCTTGTCTTTGGGGAATTGTACCCTGTCATTAACAAATAAATAGTATGAACCGTTCAAAAAGCACTATGAAATCTGTTTTTCTTTTTTCATGTAAAACAAAAATGTTATTTTAAACAGATTCATGTCTTATGAACAACATATTGTCACCGTACACATTTTAAGTCATTGAAAAATGCATATTTCATTGCATCCAATGTTTGTGATTGCCAAGAATGAAACACAAGGTTCATTTTTTATAATACCCAAAACTATCACTGGTTCACTTTCACTTATATATTATGTTAATGCTAAATGGTCGTATAGTCTTATTAACATAATAAATTGGTTAGCGTTTTTTCAATGGAGATTTGTTCCATGGGTACTATATTATTGTTTCATCTTAGTTCACAGGAAACTTTTACTTTATACACTCCTCTCTCTTAAATTTGTATACATGTGGTTTCTATTTCGTTATACTTTTATTTTTAGATATTTATTTTGGGGATATAGGGATTTGGGTGTCTTTTATAAGAGCATGACATCTTCTTCAGGATGCTGCCCTCTTCTTCTTTCTTCAGTCTTCTTTTCTCCTGCCTTCTGGGCCTGGTATCTTCTCCATCTTCTTCTTGTTGCCATCAGGTTTCTTGGGATCTTCTCCATCTTCTTCTTTATCACAGAAATACACAACCTGTATTGGTTGATCTTGGCTTATTTTAGGGTTTCTATTCTATTTATTCTCCCTCGTTGTGGGTTTGGTCATATTCTGTACTGCTTTGTTATTTACTATTTTACCTTCCTGGGTTATACCTTGAAAACCTTTGGTTATGAGACTGGTTTTGGATGACTCATCACTAGTAACTCCTTTTATTTTAACTTGTATTTTCTTTATAATAATGATTTCTTTCCACAGTTGCTATGAATTAATCTTTTTATATTCAACTTAGTGCTTTCTTCCAAATTTAAATATTATAACTTCATTATTCTAATGATCAATTGCCATTCAATATTATGCATACATCTGTCACGCTACAGATTATAAGAACTACTTGTCAACTTTCAAACACTTATCGCCATACTGGCCAAGTTTACAAACATTAATTCAAAACAACTTCATTAATCAATTTTAGTCAATACATTTAACATAACATAATACCTAACCCAGGTATTTATACTTAATTGGCTAAAGACAATTTTAACAAAAATGAAAGGAGTACCACTGACTAAGTACTTCTATAAAACAACAGTTTCCCTCTTACTATCCACAAAACATAAAATAAACATCCTGTAAACACTACCATGCTACAGTATAACAACAAGTACAATTTGTAACACATTAATCATTAATTGGAATAGTATTTTATACTTCATATTATTTGTTACATCTTTTAAATTTATGTACACCTCAGATGTATTAATTACTGAGTAACCTTAATAATTGGGTATGGTTCTAGACCATAGTTACTTCATTTTTTATGTAACGTGGGGGACCTCAAATCTGTTACGTTACAATATATATATATATATATATATATATATATATATATATATATATATTACAACGCTTACGATTTTGATGTGTTAAGCCCATGTTTTTGGAAGCCATTTTACAACACTACAAACGATTTTACTGTGCGACAAATCTTTACATAACACTACAACACATTAAATTCGTGTGTGTATTTGATGAAAGGTGTAATCGTAATAATAATAACGCTATGTAATCTGGTTAAAAATCATTTCAATATTTATTAATAAAGTTTCTTATTTGTTATGAATTAAAATCATTATTATTTGCACGTCTAATAATTACACATAATTAATACTCTCATATTACACATAGACATGTTATATAACATTATATTCTAATACATCTTTATAATTTTTATATTGCTCTCAGCTAGCTCATTTGTATTATGCTGATTAGATTATATAATTTTCTAATCATCTAATCTCTTTTTAAATTACTGCATATGCATTGCTTTCTAATAAAATTATCTAGTGACTTTATCAATTTAAATACCACAAATTATAGATTTCAAATGATCTCTTCTACGTTACAGATAAAAAATTATCGTTAAACATTCTTTAAATATTGCGTTAATTATTATACAAACAAGTATTTACAGTTATACAATTTATTAATTCATATTTGAATTGAATTGTCTCTTTCTTTCTTTGTTAATTATTGTCTTTTGATTAAGTCTCGGTTTTGGTTTTCAAGTGCATGGTTGTTTGCCACCTTATTATTGTGGTACATCGGCAGCGAGTCCTCTTCGGTCCTTGATACTGGATGCTCCTTTGTTGTCCTGGATTCCTGGAGTCCTGGAGTCTTGGAGTCCTGGTCCTTCTCCCGTCGGATTCTCGTACTCTGGATTACTACATGTAATTTGCTGCTCCCTCGTCTCCCGTCATGGCCTCAGGTTGCAAGTGCTCACACAAACTGATGAGTAGTCGTGAAGTTCCTGACTGCTGCTGTGTTTGAGATGTAACTGTTGTTGTCCTTACGCAGAGTCTTTGGCGCATAGTAGTCGATCAAGAAAAGAGTTGTACTCGTCAAGCAGAACCTCCGGCCGCTACGATGTTGATTTAGGAAGAAAGTGATGTTAGCGCGTCCCCTGTATTTATACCCAGGGCGCTAAAATCATGTATCGACAATATTCTGCATGTTTGAGATTGTCGAGAGCGTCACTTCTAAGTCACGATTCTTGTCACATTTAATTTGCTCGTCTTCGCGAATTGCGAAGTCTTTTGCACATTACCCGATATTCATTCTGTCGGTAATTTATATGTGTTCATCATGCACAACCCGTTTTTCTTTATCTTAATTAACATAAGTACTATTTATTTTTATTCTCTTATAATTACACTTTTTATCCGTTCTTCACTACTTTTTATACAGACAGTTGTCTAATTTTTATACACATTTTGGTGTATTTGGTTTTATGCTATTATGCACACAATTATTACAAATTACATAAATGCAAATTATCGGTAGCGTTCCTTAAGGATTGACGCTTTTCAGGAATGGACAGGTCGCACACACACACATGTAACATACGTGTGTACACAGACACAGAGAAGCTGGCGTGTTTCACCTGTTCCAACCTGCATGTTTAGTCGTTCATATTGCAAGCTGAACGATTATTATTAACAAAATGAATTATTTATTTATTCTAATTAATTATTTTAATTACTTCGTGCAATGCACAGTAACGTATACATTTGTACTATTGCAATATATATTCACACTCAAATATATATTTCACAGGATATGAAAGACATTTAAGTGGAATACTACTGCTATATAACATTTTCTGATGGCCATAGACATGGTTTAAATTGATTTTGTTCTTTCTTTGTAAAGTAGTCATAAGTTTTGAACCAAGCTATGTTTTAAAAATTATGTTATGTCACAATGTTCACGATTTTATTCTCTTTTATGTCATGTAAAATATTTTTGTGTAAGTGCGCGGGTGCGCGTGTGATTTACATTTTATTTAATAACTTCGAGCAAACTAACATTTCGTTCTGAAACTTGGACAGAGTATTCTCATGGTTATAAGCTACGTTTTCCATATACTCAATTCTCCACACCTATAAATTGTATATGGTTTTTTAAAATGAAATCAATCGTCTTTTATTCTCGTTATCTTCAAGAAAGTAATAAAATTTATAGATTAGATCTAGACAGGCCTTTGCAGAATCGGACAGAGTTTAAGCCTGATTTCAGTCTATCTGTGTTCTCATCTGTGACGTTGCTAAAGTTTCAACCAATCAGAGGGTCTAAAATTTATTCAGTTTGGTCCTCTGTCGAGAACACTTCGGGCAGTTTCTTATAAGGACTCGTTATAGAAAGACGTACTCGCTGCCACGAGTTTTTCTTGACAAGACAGGTCATTTTCATTTAAACTTAGAAGTTGGTTCACGGTTCGAGGTCTTCAAAACCATTACCACATACAAAACTCAAATAATAAAAAATAGATAATTCTAGTGTTTTTCGCGTATAGTGGAAGATATTCGCTAGGTACAAAGTATTTACCGAGATATTTTGAGTTACGCGAGAACACTTCAAGAATCCGGAGTTGGTGTAAGATCAATACACCCAGATCTATTTTACTCAGTTTTAAAATCCCTGACATTAATTAAATTTAAATTGTAAACAATAACAGTTCGTATCGCAGTGTGTGTGGGTGCAACGACGTGAATTGTCAGCATTAGTGATCTTCGAACGGTCTACGGGCAGAGTTGTAGCAGTCATCAGTCGAGCTGCGTACGCGGAGCGTCGAGTGGCTACGCAAACAGTGGATTTCAACAGAACAAGTAACATAATTGTAAAGCAAGCCAATAGACTCAATTTTGAAAAACAAATTTTTAAATAAACAGTTTTACAGTACAAATTAATAAGACAATAGTAAATATAATGTTTCAATTTAATAAATTTTCCTACCTCCAGATATAGACTTTGTTGTAATAATTTCTATAATACCTATCTATGCAGTTTTAAAATTGTATCGTTGCATAGATAGTATTTCTCGCCTAACGTGGGGGACGAGTTAAATAGTTAATACGATTTTAAGTTAAGAATTTTAATTATTGTATATAGACTAAATTTATTTGAACTGTGTTTTATGTTTTAATATTGTGTCGCAGGCAGTGTATATAAACTGTTCCATATTCTCTGTGAAACAAATTATTTTGGACAATATTAATTTAGGTTTAAATAATATTTGGATGTTTGAAGTATATTTGTGTGTTAGTTGTAAATAGGTTAAGGTAAGATTGTGGACATTCGATTAGAGATTATTGACGAACATTGATCACAACATACAAGTATACCGTTACATTCAAATAATCTGAGTTAACAATGTTAAACCGTACACGTTTAAATCAAGACGATAAACTTCGTTTTGGTGATAGTAACTGTAAACAATGGAATCCCAGACTCAAACAGCTGATGTGCAAACAACATTGGCCGCGATTTTAGCTAATATGCAAACGATACGAGAGGAAAATAAATCGGCCAAAGAGGACGCGATTAAACAAAGCAAAGCACTACACGACGAAAACAAATAAATATTTGCCGCGGTACGCGATCAAATCAAGCAAAACAAAGCGTTGTTAGAAGCTACGGAGAAGAAGATCTTCGATAAAGTAGAATCTATACGCGCTAATGTTGAGCTGGCATTAGAAGTTAATAGTTCGCGTATAAGCGAATGCGAGGCTAAAGTTGGTTCGATCGAGGAACGAGTTCAAGGGTAGGCTACCACCATCAGTGAATTTGTCTCCGAAAAAGAACATCGGTTCGAAGAACTTAGACAACAAAAATAGGTTACAACGTACCTCTATGCCTGCGAGCCAAACGACATATGTATATCAAACAATTGATGAACCTAACTCACAACCAAAATTCTTTGGACACGAGACAGACAATCCAGTCCAGTTCCTGCGCGCGTGCGAACGTAGTATGGAATCCGTTAACGACAATTTGAGCGAAGTGGACAAAATTAATTGGGTTGTGCGGCAGCTTAAAGGTACGGCGGCAGAATGGTTCAAGATTGTGCAGGATAAGATTACCGTATACAAAGACCTTGTAGACCATTTCCGAGCACGGTATTGGAATGAAGAAGTACAGCGAAAAATCTGTGTACAATTAGAATTCGGTAAACATACGCCAGCCAAATGGTCCAAGGAGAAATACCTGATACAACTTGTGTCTCGAGCCAAATATCTTGAACCGCCGATGTCAGAGGCAGAAATGGTAAATAAGCTTGCACATCACTTTAGCCGTGGGATTCAAATAGCCGTGATCACACAAGGTGTAAAAACAATAGAAGAGTTGTTATTACTATTGACCAAATGGGAGAATGTTGATAGTCCCTATAGTGATAGAAACCAAACACGCACATCGATTGAATCATCACACAAACAACAACATTATAAACATAAACAAAACATTGCATAATATAATCAGCATAAAGTCGCGTCGGTAACTGAAAATAAACCAGTTTTGGAACAGCCAAAAACGTATGTCTGTGCATAGAAAAACATATCACTGAAAGTCAGTATCACCAGTCTAGTGTTGACAACAGTAGTGATAAGCAAACATTTTGTGTGGCAGGCATATACCCAAATGATATACTAGATGATTTAGTAAAAAATAATAGGTGTATGGAAAATGACCATAGTGTTAAGATAGTGAATAAGAGTACTATATTTAGAGCCAAAATTAATAATTGTGTAGGAAATCTTCTGTTAGATAGCGGGGCTCAAGTATCTTTGATAAGCGAAGAATTTATAAGTAAACATAAGAATCAGTTTAAGAAGTACCAATATTACCTGTAAACAACACAACTATTAAAACAGCTACAAATGATAATCAGATTATTAACCGACAAGCATTGGTGTCTATCTCAACACAGGGAGTCGAGATTGACGTGCCAGTACTAGTAATTAAAGACCTTGTATATGATGTTATACTGGGTACTGACACGTTAAGCAAAATAAATGCTGTAATTGATTTTAATAATAATACATTAATGTGCAATGTAAATAACAAACATTATAACGTAAAGTTAGGACATATGGACAGCAAAAATGAATGTGTTGCGAATTAATTAAACATAAACAAACCGCATATCAACATAACCTCAAATGTAAACAATAACAATAATAATATTGATAAACTGACTGCTATTAAACTGGAGGATAACGCAGTAGAGCAAGAAAACTATTCTGGGACCAAAAATGAAATACAAATTTTAGCAATTAAGTATATTTTACCCGATAATTTAAAAGCTCAATTTCAAAACATTAGTATCGAACAAGAACGTGATGAAAAGTTAAAGAAAATTTGTCAAGAAATGCCGATAGCTGAGAACGAAATGGTTGATCTTGCGAGAGAAGATTTACGTACTGTGAAAAAGGTTTCCGCAGATTCAATAGCCTAATTACGGGGTTTTAGGGGAATCAATCCCCCCCCCAGAGCTATTTCTTCATCAGTGAAGTGTTTAACCACATAGGCTACGTAGGCACATGTCAGAGCCAGAGAAATATGTAAAATTAAAGCATTTCAATATTGTGTATAATAAAAAAATAAATTTAAAATTGTAATAATAACGACGACTATTTAAAAGTTAATAAATATCTTTTCATTGGAAAAACAGGCAAAAAATTACTTGACGTGCGGATTGTGTCAAATAAGCGGACAGCGAGTCTTGTAGGTATTTTTTCTATTATAGGCCTTTGAAGTATAGAGAAAATTCATTCTATAGCAGGAAAAGCGCCCGAATTTGCGCCACAACTAATGGAAAAGATCAGGAAGATATTAGTAATATTCCCATGGACAGGTTACGTGCATAAGTTTCAGTCGTAAAAAAATTACATATTTCCCAAAAACGAAAGCAGTGAGGCTACTAATGTAGTTTGTCATTTTCACCCAAATACGGTGCCCCTAACACGGCCACCTATGCCTATGTCACGGTAACATAACCTCTTTATATCTATTATAAAGTCCTAAATGTCTATAACTGTTTAACCTCTTTAAACAGTCATCGTAGCCTAGATATATTAGCAGTTTTTTAAGGCTAGGTTGGAGAAAATTAAAGATTGTGTTGGCAAAAACCATTAAAAATCTTTTACTAACGTACGACATACATATATCAACTTTACACATTGTTTCGGGTTTCTTCACCGAATCGTATGATTCATGACGAATATGGCACATATAGCACGTCTGTGGACGGAGATTCATAATGCTCCGTTACTTGGTAGCCAGCATTTTCTACCCTTGTAAACAATGTAATCTTAGTGAAAACTTCAGGCATGAATAGTGGGTACGACTGGCTTCCGAGTGGTGCTTGGAGATTGTCTTTTGTGAATACGCTCATCATTAGTTTAATTTCAAAAACGGAAAGACTGTATCATAAACGCCCTTTCGGATTAATGCCTCTTTCTTTAAAAATTTGAAGCGACGTACGTATTCATATCAAATGAAAATAAAAAAATACGTCGATATTCATTTGATACAAAAATCAGTTTCATACACACACACAAACACAAGTGCGCATGAGATAGTGTGTGTTGGTTGGAGGGGGGGGTATGCAAGCTACTAAACAATTAAATATGGACATTTTAAATATTATTTGTAACTGACGATTTGTATTTAAATTACGTCTACCAGACGACACGCAAACAACAGGAAATGTAACGGTTGTAACGGTAATTCCAATAGAAGGGTATTTAAAATTTAGTCTGGCTTTAATTAATCGATACAGGAATCACCAATAATGCATCATCATCTTCTTAGCAGTTTTAGTCTTTAGCGGCCTGTTCCTATTCCACAGTCAACATTTTCTTAGACCTACCAACTTTATTCGTCCTGGTTTCCGTGGCTGTTAACAATTTATATTTTTATGATAACGTGCAAGAGTAGTTTCATGCTTCAGTTTGACCATGTAGGTCTACACTGGTTTCAAACATCGCCAGAACACATTACAACTGTTGAGAATTGTGAGTTGTTGACTGAGACCACCGTGTAGGGCAACCGACCCTATGCCGGCTAGATTATTTTTTATCGACCTTCTCTGGACTAGATCAGTCGTGTTCTGTTATAGGACCACTTCTTCACCACGCACGACGGTCTTGAGTAGGTAGAGGCTCTGGTCCAAACGGCTCTATGTTCCGTATATCTTACTCCTGGATATGAAAACATCCTAAATCAATAATGCACTAACGAAAATATCTTTGTTCAAATATTAAATACTTGGTATATTCTTGGTCCTAATATTATGGAAACCGAAATTCTAGTTACCTCTTTTGTCATATATCTAAGTATTTAATTTATAGCAATTCTGTCAGTTTTAGGATACGTCGATCAGCGTTGTCCCAAATTGCTTCAGCGTTAGGAAAGCCTGTGATGTAGACAACATTTTTGTGCGTAAGTGTAACGTTTCACCGGTTCACTCAGTCAGTCCTGTTTGTGCCAAGTCATTACTTTAGTTAATTGTAATGAGAGGCAAACAGACTGAGTACTACCACATATGTCTGCCTCTGTTTCCATTTACTAACCGAGAACACTGCAAATTTGCCTGCGGCAGTTGACAATTCAGTCGTGCGCGATGACTAGTGACTGTTATTGCCTACACACTCAGACACACCTCCCTCTCCCCGCCCGCACCCCCCCACACACACACACTTACTGATTTTTCTATAAAATTTACATTCTTGAAAACTGTTTGAAACAAATTAAGGTTCAACTAATTTACTTCATTTTTGAAGTATATTTATTCAGCTACAAATTATTGTCACAAGTAGAAACATATTGTTGTAAGTTTAATTTACCGGCCCGTATTCGGTTGTCAGTTGCTCGTATAATATACAATTACGTTCTGCACATAACAGCCACCCACATGCCTTGTTTTCAAATAAACAGGTTTATCGTCTTCTAACTAAGGAAAATCGTAAATGTGGCTGGTTTAATTAAAAGTTTATAGTACGTCTAGATCCAATGCGAGCTTTATTAAAGTCAACAAACGCCTTCTGTGTCTAAATATTGATTTGTAATATAGACCTTTACTTAGAGAACGAATAGTCTGCTAATGTCTGATTTCTGATGAGACATTTATGCTGGGGAAATTAAAGAAATATTTGCCAAATATTAATAATTATTTACTTAAAGAAAAAATTACATGACCAGTCAAAAATTTGAAAATCGGTAAATTAGTAACGTATTATTGATACTTTTAAATGTTATTATAAGGATTTTTATTTGGAATTACTGTATCTATTTTTCTTAAAATATTATATCAAATTATTTTTTTCTATCTGTACTTTTGTTAAATATTTTAACGCGCGCTTTTTTAACTTTAAATCAAGCTAAATTTTTTTGTATTATTTTAAAAAACACCTGAGTATTAGTAAGTTTAATAACTATATGTTAATCATTATTATTATTAAAATTGTAAAAAACTATTACAAGCTTTCGTAAAAAAAATGCCAGTTTGTTTCTCATTTTTTAAAATTCTTTTTTATTACATTACATTTTTATATAGTTATGTCTGTGTTCATTTTACTTACTACATAATATCAAAGGATTATTATTTAGTATTTTTAGTAATACAAATAGTTTTTAGATTTTCTGTTAAATTTAAATTAATTTCTAATTTATGTTTATTGTACAGTGGTAATTTTTACGCTGTTTTAGGATTTGTAAATGAACCGATAGGTTTATCTTTCTTTTTATTGTTGCATTTAGGTTACGTGGAGAATGGATGTGAAATTTATTTTTATGATTAACTAAAGTAAAAAATAAAATAAAATACAATTTTAATTTAAGTAATATAAAAATGTATATTTGAGCTCATTATTTTTAATTATATTTGTAATTTCGGTTTTCTGGTTTTAGTAGCATCTTTATTTACTTAAAATATATTTATTTTCAATAATAATTTTCATTGTTTTTATTTTAATTCGTAATTAATTATAAACATTCTAGAATTTATTTTTTGTTTGAGTAATTGCCTTGTGATTATTTATTATTAATTTCTAATATTGTCCATATTTTTGTTAATTTTGTTTTGTAAAATTATGTTTGTTCTGGCTGTTAAAAAACGTTTGCCGAATCACAAACCGCCTCCATTGAATGTATATTAAGAATTAGTTATTTTCGCATAAGTTCTTAATTTTCAGTGATGCTTGCTTCTTCGATAAACATAGAAATAATCTCTCATCTAAACCTATGTAATTTTTATTTCTGTTATAGTCTGAATTTTAATTATATATTGCTTTGATTCCTAAAATTTATTAATCGCACTTTCTGTTTCCGTATATACTTTCAATGGAGTATATACTAAGCATATTATCATTTGTATTTTTGGAATATTCCAATGTTTGTATTTTGTAGAGAAAATATAGTAAGAAGTTATTTTGTATCTTTAGTCTTTAGTCCCGTATACTATTAATCCTGTCTTTTGTTGTATACCAGGTTTACAGGCAAATATTTTTTAATACGTATGTTCCTACAATAATGATAAGGCAGTTTTCAAAAGATGTGCCAACGAAAGCTTATAAAATCATTTGAAAAGACCTGTTCAAGTCCAGTTGGAAATGTATTTTAAGTTTGATATCATCTGATGCCTTGTTAGCAAATGCCACGTTAGGTGACAATACAATTCGTTATCAGGTGATGTTGCTGTCGAGTGACCAGCTGTTGTTAGCAGTAGGCCTACTATAACAAGTACATAAGAAGCCAGTCAGCTGTCGTCGGGACTCTTTATTGTTCCACTTCTCGATTTCAGCACCTTTAATGCTTTAGCGATGAATTTCAACGATGCGGCGTTTCTATCGTCCAAGGATACCAAAAGTGTGTACTGATAATGGAAATATAAGTTAAATTATATGCCATACTTCAGGATATCACACACACACACACACACACACACACACACACACACACACACACACACACACACACACACACACACACACACACACACACACACACACACACACACACACACACACACACACACACACACACACACACACACACACACACACACACACACACACACACACACACACACACACACACACACACACACACACACACACACACACACACACACACACACACACACACACACACACACACACACACACACACACAGTGAAAACACAATATAAACTAAAGTGATAATAAATTTACAAATATGGAAGAAGTAGGCCTACTCTGAAATTAAATGAAGTTTCTTCACCTTTTTACAGTAAAATCCAATAGATTCAGCAAGGTCTGTGTAAATAAACCTATAGTTTTTATGTGAAAACAATGTTTGGTTTAGTAGGGACTTTATAAATCATGTTTCTGTAGGGCTAATACGATGTAGTTACTCTAAAATATATTAAGTTTATACAGATTTTGTTTACAGGATATAATGTCACGGTGAGGGTTATCTCTTCTCTGTTAATTCAAAAAAACGTTTTTACAAGTAACGGCCGGTGACGTATCTTTGAAAAGTGATTTAATGAGAAAGGAAATATCCTTTCTGCGGAAGCAATCTATGAAAGACGACGTATCCGGTTCAATAATTAACTTACTGTATTAACGTTACAATAATGTTCTTGGGTTTACAAACATTTTTCCTTGGTTTTACCTCAAAAGTGGATATTACTGCTTTAATGCTGGCACCGGTTTTCTCATTGACGATTTTTTAGACGAAACAAAAATAATTTTAAAAGTTCTAGGCCTGAAAAAGAAAACACATTTTTGAAATTTCGTAAAACACATTTTTGCATCAAAAATACATTTTTGATTTTTGAAATTTCGTAGTTTGAAAATATGATCTCCTTTCAATTCTATGCACTTGGACCAACAGCATTCTAACTTCTTTATTCCTTCAGTGTACTATAGTTACTCCGACTCTGCAAAACATACGTTTATTTCAGCAGTGGGCTCAATTTTAAATAAATCTTTTTGGAGATAGTTAATTTTTTTTTAACAGGAAACTGGGAAAACCACTGGGGACTCAATGTTGTGTGTGGCAGTAATACGTAATGCAGTTCATAAAGCTTTGTGACTGCGATTGACGAAATGTAAACGGATTCATTGTCTTCATGGAAAATCACTTACGCCTTCGCTAAGTGCTGACGTTTAGCCTAAATAGCCTCCATTCGATTGTTGCAGAAGTGCTGCATAGTACTCTTCGCTGAAGGCTTTGCCTTTTTCTTATTAGTCTCTGAGCACCACACTGTGCCGAATATTAACAAGTAGACACTAATTCGTTTCCGGCTGGTGGAACAGTTTTTGTCTCCTTTGCATCACTTCCGCCCTATTTCCTTTCATTGTTCGGGTTGCAGTTTTGTCTCGGACACACATTGCTAATCCATGATTTATCATGAGTGGTATTTCGTCAAAGAAACTAGATTTAATTGCATTTCCAAACATTTCCAAAAACTCATGAATCCATCATCACTACAAAGCACTAAATAATTGTACGATATGCGATTCCGTCCACTTTTCTTGAAAAACACTGATCTTGTTTACACCATTTGATGGCAATAATCAAACTAGTAAACACAGCTGTTTTAAACATTATGGTAAATAATCTGACGGATTGAGAACAATTTTAGTCATGTGACACTCGTGGCAGTGTTTCTGAGTCAGGTCGAGTCAGATTCGAAACTTACTTTTCATCTTTCCAAACTTAAGAATTAAATTGACATAATAAAGGTTGTATAGTCAACAGATCTAGAGTAAAGTGTGTAAATTCGTATATCGCCCGGTTATGAAAATTAAGTATACTTTATAATTTTTCGTTTATTGACAAACATTGATCGATTCTGATGCGGCTAGGCTCCTTAGTTTAAATGGGGCCCTTGGACGCTATCAAGTTGTAAAACACTGTGCTCGTTGAATACAGTTGATAGGGACACATGAACACACGCATGCCAACTTTACTGAGCCCGTTGTCTTTGCAGTCCTACAACAACTGCGTTCTTGTACTTACATGCACAATGTCGCAAGGTTCCGCTAGCCACCGTTCCACAAATCCTCTCTCACTGAGTTATTTATTGCATGTTTGGCAATCTCTCGCTGCTACAATCCGAGAGAGTGAACAGTCGCATTTTTTGCCAGCTTAGGAATTCCCTGATGAATATATTACTAGTATTTAGTTATTTTTGCTTTTGTTCTTAACTGTCTGTATTATTTGCTGCCAGTGGTCACACTATCTTCAGTCAACACATAAATAATATCTGATGTCAATAAAAGAATATAATTTTTTCTACGATTAATATATGTATAAAGTATTAATAATGTTTTCCGCCACCGAAGGAAACACACAATATTGAATTTGTGTCTGTTTACTGTTTGACACGTTTTACTTACACACTGAAAAGGTTAATGGTTAGTAAAAAGTATTTTTTTTTTGCAAATTCCTGTAACTAATATTTATTGACAATTTATTTATAATAATATTGAAACTGTAGGATTTTTACTAAAACTTAAAGGAATACAGACTTTAAATATGTTAAAACATATCACAATTTAAAAAAAATGTTATTAATTCATGTAAGCTACACAAAGTGTGCACTACGATTGAATGCACTGTGAATATGATTGTGAGCTTTCTCACTAGGATTAAACCAACTGCTGTTTCTTCAAATCTATAAAATTAATTGTAGAACTTTTTAAACTTAAATTTCCGGGGTTTACCTTTTATAATACCCTAGCTCTCCGTCAACTAAAATTCTTAGTTATTAAATTTCTGAACTTCTGAATATTATTGAGAGCAAAAACTACTAAAAATCGTTATAGAAGTTGTAAAACCGTGGATAGAATAACAACAATAATTTATCAGTTCTTGTAAGCCGGTAATTCTGTTTAAAATTTTGGCCTATAAATACTACGTATCGGAGACAAAACGACTGTGGCTGTGAGATTTTGAAGTTATATAGAAATACGTTTAAATACAAACACACACGGAGGTATAATACAGATTTCACATACACATAGATAATGCAATTTTCTCTCTCTCTCTCTCTCTCTCTCTCTCTCTCTCTCTCTCTCTCTCTCTATGTATATATATTGCAACGTTAGAACAATTATACAAATATATTATCTGATTCTCAACGCAACTATACTATGTACTACACCGGCCAGGTCGCAGGATTTTGTTTCTCGTTGCGTCAAGTATAAGTGGTTGCACAATAATTAAATGATTTTTAAAGAGTAGTGAGATGTTGAAATGAAATAATCAATTAAACCCGTTTCAAAATAATCATTCTAAGATTTATTACCTGATAGAAAAATATTTAACTATTAAAATTTCAAACATTATACAAATAAATATTCACTTTTATAAGCTTTACAAATCTGTAACCTGCTATGCTATTCATAACATACAACTAAAATAAACACCCGTATAATCTTATTAACTAACCAAACATGTTAAACAAGTTATTTAAATTCTTTTTATTTGTGTGTCTGTAATTAACTCAAATTTTAATTAATGATGGCAACTTATTTACCAACAAAATAATATTAAGACTCAAGAATGAATTTATTGTTGCTATAAATAAATAATAAAAATTATATTACATTTACTCCCAATCTATTATTGATTTATACTGACACACCCAAAAAATACAACAAAAGATTAGTATTTCTTTTCTACAAGTTGTTAAATTACACTCTCTTATCTAACTACTATTTTACTTTAAAACTCTAATTATTATTTGTTCATATTTAAGTTCTTTTCGAGAGTTCTTTTCACAATAAAATATAATTGTTTTTTATCACCTGCGTTTATCTGCCGTTACCGTTGCGTGTATGTGTATGTCCAGAATCCTGAGAGTATGCTGATGATGATGATGATGATTCTGCTGCTGTGGTCGTTGTCTCTAAGTGTTGTTGTTGTTGATGCTCCAGAATTCCTCCTTACGTCTTGGTGTGAGTGTGGTAGTGTGTATGTGTGCCCATGTCGATCTGCAAACGGGCAGCGTAACGTCGTCTGTAGATTTCTTAAGTCTGAGTGTGTGATCGCCCAAAATTGCCAGTGGTATTTATACTGGTGGCGATTTGACAGGTACAGGCCTGCTTTCGACAAGCTAGAGATTCCCAAAGCGTCCTTTTTATTACACTTACTTTTTGGTTAATTATCGCGAAGTCATGACCATGTTCGTCACATGAGCGATATCACTGTTTGCGTAATTTTTTTCTGATCACTCACATATACCACACATATTAATTACTCTTCAATGACACTAGTAATTAATATTAATTAGTTAGCATCTTTAATATTGCACCTCTGGAAATAAATTTTACATCACCATATTAGTTAAAAATCCCTTAATGTAATGGTGTCTTTATAATTGGCTTAAGTCTTTTTGCTTACAGGTTTAACACACGTAATTAGTTTATTATAATCCTGTTAAGACCTGATTAATTTGAACAAACAATTCGTAGCGTCACCCCAATATTCTTGTCGCAGCTGGCTCACACACACAAACACACACACGCTGTATTTTTAACTATCGAAGCAGGTGCACTCTCGACATGGTCCAGCCTGCATTTTCCTGCATAAAATTGTATAAAACTGTTTCTTATTCTATTTACGCTAATTACAATATAAAACATACGTCCCTGGGCAAATATGCACGTATATGTATTGTTGCAATATATTATAACGAGAAAAGGTGTATTGTGTGTTTATAAAATTATAATAACACTTCTTATATCATATCAATTTTGTAAAAATCATTCAAAATTTTATTAAATAAAATTTTCAAAAATTACGAATTAAAATTTCGTCATTATTATTCGCATAATATTTTTCTTTTGTGTGTGCTCATCATACACACAATTATTGTCACTATACAAATAACATTACACACGTATTCATAAATATAATACACAAGATATAAATTGACATGTATAAATAGAAATTGTTATAATATATAATGTGCTCTCGACTTGCTCAGATTGTATTTCTTTTTAAATTCCATATGTTTTTATATTATTACTACTTTGCTTTGTGTGCCTACATATGAATTCGTATTCATGAAATATCAATCAATTTTAGAATTACTTAAACATTTATGCTACGTTATAATTTCAAAAACAATTTCGTAAATGTTAAATATCATTATAAATTACTACAATTTAACCAATTAGATTTTACAGTTATTATTTACATGATTAAAGTTTATCATTGTCTCTTTACTCTTTTCTTTTTAATGTCTTTTATGACTCGTTGTGAAACGCCGCCCCAAAATTTTTTTTTTTTTTTTTTTTTTTTTTTTTTTTGAGGGGGGAAAGCGTTACTTAATATTTAAAACCAGACGCGTGGCCTAGATGGAAATAAAATGCGCTGAGCCCGTCGTGACAGGTCTTGCAAAGAAACACGTGTTTAACAGCAACAAAATTTTATTAGTGCATCACTTGATTCTAGATTCTAGACAAATTCTTTTTACAAATTACAATTCATTCGTCTTGATTTTTCTTTAAGCTGAACATCAATTAAACATTTTTATAAGCACCATGGTGGTTGGCTTGCAATAATAACATCTCAAAAATATCTCTCACAATTAAATTACAACATTATATAACAACCAGACACAGATTTGTTTAAACTTTCAATGAACAAAAGAATTTTTCATTTACATTCGCAATGCTTGAGCAATTAATCAGCAATGAAATTATTACAAGTCCATAATAATAAGAGCCAACTATCCGTAGATAACGGTTAAAATTTTGAAAAATAATTACGAAAATATTTCCAACTACTTCCATCTATCTGTCCCCAGCACAGATAATAAAACGAAAGACCAGAAACCTTAAGTCACACACTGTGATCACTGCTATGCAGACGTTAAAAATTTGTTTGTATTTAAAGTTATAATTAAAGCAGTACCAATTAATTTCAATTAAAATCAAAAGGAGTTTCGATTTAGACTCACTCGAACTGGAAAAATGTTGAACGCACAAAATCACAAGTCATATGAGAGGTAGATGCAAGTACTTCACTGTCTGGATATTGCAATTTTTTAAGTTTAATTTTTTTTTTATAAGTAAATTTCAAATTGGCTTCCTCTTGCAGGAATTAACAGAAAATATCTACATTGTAACAATTGTAACCCTCAACATCATGAACAATTAATATACTAAACAATTATAACATTTTTTTAATAACAGTCATCACTATGAGCACAATTTAGCATGTCTGCACAAACATGTTCAGGCAATCTTAACTCTGAGGTATGAGTCTATTTTATTAAACTGAATTTTTGTGTGGGTTACATGGTAACCGGCGGAGTACTGTGTGTGTGATGAATAAAAAGGAAACTTCCCACCTGATCTCTGAGAACACATAGAAGGAGATTCCTGCCGTGCAAGTCTGAGTGTAGATGATGGTCTAGCGTGGCGTGACTGCGCTGGGGATCCTTTCGCAGTGCTCTGCGGATGGGAAAAGATGTAATGTTCCCATCTCGTCGACCCCTTTCACCTCCCGACTATGCGAGGAACCCTGTAAAAATTTCACTTGTATATTGGAGCCAGACAAAGAGAACATTCCGCCCCCACATCTTTTCGCCACGCAACCCCAATCACACACACCACTATAATTTCAATTCAACAAATGCCCGTCATTAACCATAGTAAAAGTTGTACTTCAAGTTATTAATTTAAGTATTAAATTTCGATTCATCACAAGTAAATCATCACAATTAATTAATTCATCCAGGCTTAAATATTCGTGGGTTACATTTTAGATTTAAATTGTCATTACCAATAACTTACAGCCACGTGGTCTCGGGCATACCCGAAATAATTACATTTACAAACTACTTCAATTAACAATTAAACTTCAGTGTAATCACAATTATAATTTTTAACTCATTCAATTCCTCTGCTTTAAGTTTTCATTGCTTTTAAAATTGATTCTTTAAATTTACTCCAAGTCATTTAACCACGTGTCTCAGTCATACCAGAACGAACATGGCCAGTCAGAGCCACACACACACACAATTATTATATCTTACACACACAAGCCCCAATTAAATTAACATTAATTATTAAATCATGAATACTGGCTCACCTGAAGCTCTTTATAAAATTAATATTTCATAGTAGATGTTAATAACAACACGCCACCACGATCCGCTCTGTACCAGTGTTGAAAGAGAAAGAGACGAGAATTATCGCTGCGTAAGATTATAAAACCCAAATACACGGCTGAATAGATTTCGTTGTCAAAGAACTGGCAGCACGGCCAACCGAATGACGTCACAGATCAAGGTCACGGCGGCTGACTAGATCTCGCTGTCGCTAGCGGGTAGTCTAACATGTGGCGATAACGCACTGAACGTACCGTATTACATTGAAAACTTGCCGTGGAGCTTACTTTTAATATTGCCACGGCACAGTTGGTTGACGAGTAAAAATGGTTTCATGTCACCTTATTGCTGTGCGGTGATACTCAGTGATTCCTCCTGAGAGTGATTCCTCAGTGACACATGATCCTGAGTCCTGTGTCTTGTGTCGACCCTCCGTTGTCGTCTGTTCCTCCTGGAGTCCGTCGTCCGGTCCTACTGGTCCACTCAGCATTCAGATGACTCGTACGGTGCTATCTCCATACTGCTGGGATATCGACCTTGGATGCTCCACCGTCGGGCATAGCCTTCGGCTGCAGATGTGTTCCAGTGAATGAAGGTCGAGGCTGGTGCTCCTCGCTTGTTTATACTGTCGGGTGCCAAAAATCACGTTTCATTCTGGGGTGACGCTATGCCGGTTTCTACTGGCTCACACACGCACATGTCACTTTCATTGTACACAGTCTTAGCTTGGGTGTAGCGTGATATGCCAGTACCGTCCTGCACATTCGGTGTTCCTCTTCGCTGGTTACTTACAGCTTTCAATACGCATGTTTTTAAAAATATTGACAATATTAATTATTTATTCTAATTTAGCAGTATTTTTTTTAACTAACTGCGACAATGCACAGTAACGTATGCAGACGTACTGCTACAATATATATATATATATATATACATATATATATATATATATTGTAACTAAACTCTATTCTGGTGTTTACTAGGTGTGGTTTTCAAAGCCTTTCTGGTCTGAAACTCTTCCTTTAGTTTCACTGTTGATCGAGTCCAATTGTAACGAAACCTGTTATATAGTGTTAAATCTGTATAGGAGTAGTGTAACAAAAAATGTTTTTAAAAATGTTTGTGGAAGAAATACAAATTGTGTTTAAAAAAAATTTTATAAAAAAAATTTTTCCTTTTTATAGATTAATTAATTAAAAACAATTAATTAATTGTGTTTCATGAAGTTTTGAAACGTGTCTCACTTCTCTAGGAAATTTTATTAATGTTTTTGTATTTTCAATAAACTCCAACCACTTATTAGATTGTCTCCAGGGACAATCGATATTTGTTTACTTTTCGTTTTGGAGGTTATCTTCCTTCTGATGTGATGAAATTCTTGGATTAAATTGTTTAAATTAAAATAATTGTGAATTGTTATGTTTAATAAAGAAAGAACTATTTTGAGGTGAAAAGTATAACTGATTTATTAAATAATTGATTAACAAGACTCTTGTCGATTATAAAATCGACTCTCAGGGTATCGAAATGTTACAAGTTTTTTTTATATAAAAGGTAATCAGGTTCTTTTAACAGCTAATTATGGTTAAAGTCAGAGAAATCGGGCCAATATTAAAAAAGTATAACGTTACAACAAGTAATTCTTAATACTAGGTACATATATTTAATTGAGATTGAAATAAAATAATTTGTTGTCGAACCGTATCGCTGGCGGAACTAGAAGGCGGTGTTCTTGAGTGATGACGACAATTGCAAATGGCTGCCGTCGAGTCGGTAAAATGTCCTTCGTAAATGCGACGTTCCAAATAAGAGATTTTCTTGCAGTATTCACATCCTGGTGTCAGCAAATCTTCCTTCTGATGTGTTGTAGTGTCTTGGGTGAAGTTTCTGTGTTGTATTTTGTATAGTGGTGTATGTAAGTCCGGTCACTTTCTATCGTTCGGGCACTAATTTATGGTTAAGATGTATACTGTTTTCTGGTGTTTAATGCTGTTATTTGGTGTAGTTTAGTGCTGTACAATGTTATTTCGTCTCTGGTAATTGTTTATGTCACTCGGTCGATGTACAAAATGTTTTTATTCGTCACTCGCGATTTTCAAAATTGTTTCATTCACTGACTCGCCATTACGGTACTATTAGTTAGGTTAACTGGCTTAAAAAACGCTCGTCAAGTGCACCGTACAATGTTTAATAATCAACTCTCTACTTCCTTCACTTTCGACTAAAATCTTAGCCAATACAATATTATTCCTTACATTGTTCAAATTTAACTCTGCATCCTGTGCATGTTTGAAATTACATTATATAACTGCTTAAACTTTGGTTATTATTCAAATTTATTTGCTAGATGTTACTTAATTTTATCCTTCAGTTCATTCGGTGTATTTTAATATCGAATAATGCCGTTTTATTATGTTTTTTGTCTAAAATTGGTAATTTTACCTTCATTTTGTCTTTGGTAAATTTTCAAAATCAGCTTCCTGTCATTATGCAAATTCTGCCATTTTTAAGTTATATTTATGATTAATAATCTCATATTGTATTAAAAGGTTTATATTCCCTTAGTTTCTTGCAATTATTTGAATTGGTTAAGTTTTAAAATATTATGTTGGAATATATGACTCCCCTCTTCAAATTTTTGAGTTTTGTCATTTCCATTTTTATTTACAATTCTGGCTATAATTTTACAAAATCTTTCTAAGTGGTACCTGTAATTATATGGCTTCATTTCTGGTTTAAGTTATCTAAATCCCTTTAGTTTAAATGTATTTAAGTGAGTAATTTCTCTGTTTTCATGATGTTTAGTTTTTCATCATTTTGCCTAGATTTTTTAACAAGTTTTTTCTTACAAATTTGTATACAAACAATACATACTGTGTTAGACCCTCTCTGACTTTTTAAACATGGTATTATAAACTAAACATTTTTTTTTTAATTAAACATAACAATAATTAGTATTGGTTTCAATACTATAAACGGTTAAACAAATAAGAAATATTTTCAAATGATGGTTGTTTTCAACCATTCAGACATTTTTTTACAATCAACACTTATTACTAACATAGAAATATTATTTACAAATTAGGTTTTTTCCCAACTAATATCTTACTTAATTATTACTATAAATACAAGTAATAAATATATTTACAGTTAGGATGTTAGTGGTTCCAAACTTAATAAATGTCCTTATACCTAATACATTTTTAAAATCCTTATTCTATATTCACAAAACCTTATACCTATATTCTTATTTGCTATCTCTTATATTAAATTGAATGATTCAGCTTTTTAAACTGTCTTTTAAATATGGTATTGGGTAATTGTACCCTGTCACTGTATATTTAAATCTGTTTTTATTCATTATTTAAAGAAATGTTACTTCAAACAGATTTATAGCTTGATATTATTAAATGTATCACATTCATCTGGTACAAATTATAAGTCACTTAAAGTTGTATATTTCGTTATATACACAGTTTGTGGATGCCAAGGACGAAACATAAGGTTTATTTTTTATAATACCCAAACTAGCACTGGTTCACTTTACACTTTTTGATGCTATTTCTAAATGGTTGTTTAGTCTCATTAACATCAATAAATTGGTTTGTGTGTTACAATGAAGATTTGTTCTTTGGGCATTATATTATTGTTTCATCTTGGTTCACTGGCAACTCTTACTCTATGCACTTTTTTCTCTTAATTTTATTGTACATGTGGTTACTGTTCAAGACTATTTCGTTATACTTTTTATTATAGTGATTTTTATTTATTTTGGGATATGGAGATATGGGTGTTTTTTATAAGAGCATTCCTTCTTCTTCAGGATGCTGTCTTCTTCTTCTTTCTTCAATGGTGTCTTCTTTTCTTCTGTCTTCTTGGAATGGTATGTTCTCCATCTTCTTCTTGACGCCATCGGGTTTCTTGGGATTACTTCATCTTCTTCTGAATTCTAGAAATACATCACCTTTTATGGTGGATCTTGCCTTATTCAGGGTTTCTTTTTCATTTAATTATCCTCGTTGTGGGTTTAGTCATATTCTTTGTTGCTTCTTTATATACTTCTTACCTTCCTGGGTTATATTTTAAAAACCTTGGGTTATTATACTGGTTTCGAATGATTTATCACTAGTAACTCGCTTTTATCTGAACTTATATTTTTTAATAACAATGATTGTTCTGCACAGTTGCTATGAATTAATTCTTTATATTAAATTTAATGCTTTCTTCGGATTTAAATGTTATAATCTTATTATTCTAATGATCAATGCCATTCATTATTATGCGTTTATCTGTCACGCTACAGATTGCTCTCCTCCAGAAGTAATTATTTCAGACATGTTTATGGATGAAATAATTTCTTATGATAATTTAATTATTTCTTATATTTAATTTTCCTCTCCATTTCTATATCGACTTTTTATATTTAAGTTTAATTAATTTTATATATATATTTAATGAAGAAATTTGTGTTAGTGGTTGAAATCACAATCAGAATGATCACTGTTGCACACCACTATATAAAAATTATTCCGATTAGCGCTTTCAAGCTTCACAGCTCATCACAGCACATCACTAGCTATTCCCGATCTGTCGATGAGCTGTGAAGCTTGAACGCGCTAATCGGAATAATTTTTATATAGTGGTGTGCAACAGTGATCATTCTGATTTTATATATATAGTTACTTATTTTACTTTGATCCTTCTTGGATAGTTAGTGTCTTCTGAGATATTATTATTATTGTAATACATTTTCTTTCTTTATAAACTTCGTGTTGCATCCTTGGGATATTAATTCCCTAACATTCCCTATCACGTGGGCTGGGGCAGTTCAGAGGGGGACTGTAGGCTACACAATCTCTGCTGGCCATACACCACTTCTACAATTTGAGTCCAGAGGCACATTCATCTCTGCTAAAAAAAACATAATGCTGCTGGAATTATCTTCAGTCAGTCATCGAATAAATAAATAAAAAGTAGTCTCATTTTTGACTAATAAAAATATCTTTGGATTCTTCACTTCGTAGTTTCTCAGATTATCTCACATTTTCTATCTTAATAAATCTTCATAATTATTATTATATTCATTATATATATATTTTTCTGAACTCTTATCTTGTCTGATATATTTATTTTAATTATGGGTGAAAACTTCTCTTAATAATTCTTGTTACTGGTTATAGTGTAACTCTTTTTCTTCTCCATCTGAATTCTCTTTATACTTCCTTCTGGTTACTTACAGTGTTAGCATGGTCTTTATATATAGCATTTTCTTATTCATTATTTGAATGGTCTTAATATATTATATTTAATTTTTAAATTTGTATCCTTATATTAGATATTCAGGTTGTTATTTTGATCACTTTATTTAAACATTTTGTTCTTTCCTTTCTCTTAGAAAGTTATTAATCCGCCTTCGCATTCATTAACATTAATTCATTTATATTATATTTCATGTGGTACATCTTCTCTTTGCATTTCATATAGGTCTTATTATTATCATTGGTTCAAAATCATCTTCTCCATATGTTTGGTATGAGTTGTTCTTCTTTGCTTCTTCAGAACTGAGTAATATCGTATTCCTTTTCTTGATTAACTGTTTCCATTATCGTTTCATAAGTAATTAGTCATGGGTTGTTCTCATTATTATTTTATTGTTTTTCCTTCTTGGATTTGTTATAATTTTATTATAATAACAGATTCTTCTCTTTGCTTCCAAATTTTTGCTTCTCTTGTATATCACACTATTTTTTGTTTTTCTTCTCTACTCCTTCAAATGCTAGATATTCACATTTATTCTGGATTATATTTAATTCTTTTTTCTGAATTAATCATATTATTTTCTTCTAAATTTTAACTATAAATGGCACATATTTATTTTTAGAACTTTGTTAGTTTTATGCAAAATTCAAACTCTTCTTTTTATTTAATTCCATAACATTTCTCGTAAATCATTGTAATAAGTTAATCTTATTTTGTTTTCAAAGTTTTGACGTTTTATCAAAATTCAAATTCTGTTTAATTAATTTATTCCCAAAATTGGTTCCTTCAAAATTGTTTATAGTAAGGTGATCTTACAATTATTTCTGAATTTTTTGGTATTTCTCTAAATTCAAATTCTTCTTAATTATTTACCATAAAGTTTTTTCTCAAAAATATTATGTTGTAAGATGTGCTTACATTTTTTTTTGAATTTTTTTTTGTTATTAAAAATTCTTTCTTTTAAATTGCCATTAAGTTTTTTCTTAAATATTTGGTTGTAAGAAGTGCTTACATTTGTTTTAGAATTTTGTTGGTATTCAAAATTTTTTCTTTTATTTCTCCCAAAAGGTTTTTTTTCTAAAATATATTTGGTTGTAAGATGTGCTTACAATTGTTTTTGAATTTGTTTGTTAAAAATTCTTTCTTTTATAATTCCATAAAGTTTTTCTAAATCATAGGTAGTAAGATGTACTTACATTTGTTTTTAAATTTTGTTGGTATTCAAAATTCTTTCTTTTATAATTGCCATAAAGTATTTTCTCAAAAATATTTAGGTTGTAAGTTGTACTTACTATTATTTTAGAATTTACATGTATTTATAAAATTCCAAATTCTTTCTTTTTACTTTCTTCCATAAAGTTTTCTCAAAAATATTAGGTTGTACGATGTGCTTACATTTATTTTTGAATTTTTATGTTTTTATTAAAAATTCAAAATTCCTGCCTTCTTCTTCTTTCCATACAGTTTTTTTCAAAAATATTATGTAGTAAGATGGGCTTACTTTTGTTTTAGAATTTATATGTTGTATTCCTTCTTATTTTGCCATAAAGTTTTTTCTCAAAAATATTAGGTTGTAAGATGTGCTTACATTTGTTTTAGAATTTTTTAGTGTTAAATTCAAAATTCTTTCTTTCATTTTAGCCAAAAGGTTTTTTCTCTCAAAATTATTAGGTTGTAAGATGTTCTTACATCATTTTAGAATTTTCATGTTTTACATTCTTTCTTTTTACTTTCTTCCATAAAGTTTTCTCAAAAATATTAGGTAGTAAGATGTGCTTACTTTTGTTTTAGAATTTTTATGTTCAAATTCAAAATTCCTTCTTTTTATTTTTTCCAAAAAGTTCTCTCTCAAAAATTATGTAGTAAGATGTGCTTACTTATGTTTTAGAATTTATATGTTAAATTCTAAATTCCAAACTCATTCTTCATAATACTTTTTCATAGATGCTTGATTGTACACACCTTTGACTCTTCCGGAAACGATTTCCCTCAGTTCATAAGTATTGTTATGCTTATCCTTTACCACAACATATGGTCCTGTATAAAGTAATAATAATTTTTGGTTATACCTTCTAGGGTGCTGGGCAGCTCTCGATTTTTTAGGAGAACTTTATCACCCTCTTTGTATGTTATTATACGCCATATAGCCTTTTGGTATTTGGCTTGCCGTTTTTCTTGGTCTTCAGCCACTTTGTTATAAAATCTCAACTGGTTGAATTTACGATCATTGTTTGGTGGAAACTCGATGATTTGTTCAATTTCTCGGGGAGTCGGCTTCTCATACATGGCGGAGTACGGTGTAATTCCTATAGCTGGATGGTGGGCGTAATTTAGGAATGTTGCTGTTGCTGCTAAGTACTCTTGCCACTTTCTTTGTTGGTTGTGACAGAACGTCCGCAAGTTCCTACCCACTTCTCTCAGTACTCTCTCAGCCGGATTACTACTTGGGTGGTAGACTGACGTCTTATAGGTTTTGATCCCAAGTGCTAATAATGTGTCTCGCCACCTCCTCCCCTTAAATTGCGTACCATGGTCGGTAATAATGGAAGATGGTCGGCCGATCTCTGGCACATACAAATCGATGATCACCGCAAGAACTTTCGCTGTTGTTGCCCGATTAACCGGATATAGCTTTATATATTTGGTATAGTGGTCCATTATTATTATCAGGTACTTATACCTATGTCGACCGCCGCTACGAGGAAATGGCCCGCAGATATCCAAGAACACTTTTTCCAGTTTTGCATTTGAGGTAATAGGTATCATAGGTATTATACCCTCTTTCTTCTCATTGTTTATCTTGACGCATTGGCAGATATTACAAGACTTGATGTAAGTTCTCACCTTTCGGTTGATATTCTTTATCTTGCAGTTTTCCTCTAAAGCCTGTATCACTTTTAGCGCTCCCATGTGACCATACCTGACATGATAATCGATGATGACCTCCTTTTCGATTTGGTGTGGAATTACCACCTTCCATGTCTCTTCGTCCAATGCCGTTTTTATGAATAAGATTCCTTTGTTTAGATGGTAATATTTGGAAACGGTATCATCATTGGCTTCCAATCGACTCATGATGTTTTTCAGTTTAGGATCTGACTGTTGGTGGATTCGGATATTTATTAATAGAGCTTGTAGATCGGCTCTGGTCTTAAATATGTTATAAATTTTAACCAAGCTCTCCTCCTCTCCCTCGAAAGTCTGATCTTCCAGATTTATCCGTGATAATACATCTGCTACCACATTCTTTTTTCCCGGAATATATTCCCATTTTAGGTCATATTCTTGTAGGGCGAGTACCCACCTAGCCAATCGGCCGTGACTCAATTTGCACCTACGAAGGAACGAGATGGATTTATGATCAGTACGAACAGTGACTTGATATCCGAGAATGTACGTTAGGAACTTGCTGCATGCAAACACCACGCTAAGCAATTCCTTTTCTGTTACACTGTAGTTCTTTTCGCACTGATTCAGCGTGCGACTAGCGAAGCTTATTACCAGATGTTGACCCTCCTCATCTTCCTGGTATAAAGTCGTTCCTAAGCTCAGGTCGCTAGCATCGCAGTTTAAAAAGAATGGTTTTTTAAAATCTGGGTGACGAAGTATAACACTCTCCAGAAACTTTTCTTTTATCAAGCGGAAGGTAAGATCTTGTTCCTCGCCCCAGGTCCATTTGTTCTTAGCAGATAACTGTGGTTGAAACTTGGCTGTCAACTCGGAATATCGGTTCTGAAACTTCCTGTAATAGTTACAGAGTCCGAGGAAAGATTGTAATTGTTTCCTGTTTCTTGGTTGCGGGAACCTCTGAATTGCCTCCACTTTCTCTGCTGACGGGGTAATACCTCTATCGTCTAGATTGAAACCCAAGAATTGTACTTCGCGCGCTATGAACTTGGATTTCTCCAACTTCAGAGTTATGTTGTTCTGCGCTAACTTGCTTAGTACATATTCTACTCTATAGCAGTGTTCCTCCCAGGTTTCTGACGTAATGAGTAAGTCGTCTACATAGACGGTGGTAAATTGGAGTGCTTCTTGACCAAGAATCTGGTCCATACATGCCACAAAGATGGCGACAGAATTTACAAGTCCGAAGGGGAGTCTCTTGAACTGGTAATTGCGCCCTTCGAAAATGAACGCCACGTACTGACGGCTTTGTGGATGCAGCTCCACTTGCCAATAACCACATACAGTGTCCCAGGTACTGATAAACTTCGTGCCATGAAAACGTTTTAATATCTCCTCTATTTCACCGGGTGAGGTTCTGTCATTCACAATCGTTTTGTTCAATTCGCGCGCATCTAAACAGAGCCGGACTTGTCCGTCTTTCTTTGGAACAGCAATAATTGGACTAGTGTAAGGTGATTGACTAATCTCAATTATGTCATTTTCAATAATTTTATTTATTTCTGTTCTCACGGCCTCTTTAAGCGACTGCGCGATTGGATATGACCTCCGGTTAAACTCTACGTTTTCTTTAAATTCCAGTTTGCACTAATAGTTTTTAACCTTCCCTGGTTCATCTGAAAACACGGCCTTGTACTTCTCATATATTCTGACTAAACGATCTGCTAGATGTACAGGTATTTTATCGTTATTGGTTCCGCACTGGAAGTCCCGTATTTCTTGTATTTTTACTGACCATAAATCCTCTCCTCCATGGTTGTATATAATGGGTTTATGAAGAGGGCTGTTCCTAATGATATTAATTTTACGAAGTTGTTGATGTATAGGGCTGGGAAATATTTTTGCGCCTCCTACCAAATTTGCGGTCCATGTTATTCCGTCTGGGAAAAGTGATACTCTCTCTAGATTAAGGTCGATAATGGCGGAATACCTTCTCAGAATATCGCAACCGACTAGTATGTCAAATGGTAATCCGGTGGCGATTAAAAATTCCATGTCTAAAGCTATATCGCGGCTAACGACACTTAAGGAAACTTGCTTCCTAATGGTTTTATTCTGGCGGCCAGTCGCACCTATTAATACAATGTTGTTTACTGGTAACATTGGCAAAGTTTTCCCACATTCGCTCTGTATCATTTCCAGTTCATTGGCGTTTATTATTGAAATATTTGCACCTGTGTCAATCATTATTTTAACGGGAATTCCTTCCACCTCCGCTGTTATATATAGTATTCCGTTATTATTGTTGTTGAGACTCTTTTCGTTCTCCTCCAAAAGTTCAGTTCGAATATCTTTCAGGTAATGGTTACTAATTATCGTGATGTTTTTACAATTGGTTGCTTTTTGCAACTCATCTTGGTTTAACCCAGGAAGTATAAGCAGTAACGGGCCGTTGTCGTTAATTACTGCCTCCTCCCGTTTAAAGCATTATGGTCATCGTTCTGTAACGTATTGCCACGTTACAAATCCAGGGAACCCATCTTAACTGACATCTGCCAATTACATGGGCTGCCTACGTTGTACCGAACAGTTATTAAAGTCAAATTAATTGAACAAATTACTTAATATAACAATAAGGAAACAAGGGAAGGTATTTTACTGATTTATGCACTCATTTTCATGTGTAACAAGACGACTTCTCTTTATTAACAACAGTTACTAAAAGATCCCATGACATCATTAATTAAACTAAAATATTTAAATGCTTTTCATAAAACTTTGGGATCAAACTGATTATGTATTCTTATACCTCGGATCCGAGTTTACTTTAAGCATATTTATAGTAAAGACTTCTAATTATTTTCAGTTCATCTAGACGCTTGCAAGACTTCTTTTACCATTTGAAGAATGGTATTATTACTTGAAGTGATAATAAATCACATTTACATTTAAGGCGTTACAACGTATGATAATTGAATCTTACAGTAAACTCTTAGATTGTCTCATTTTAATTTTAAATAAAATTAATCGTCTTTGAAAAGTCTCTTTTAATGTGAGTTGTGTATGAAATATCATTAACTCTCGATAGCCAAGCTATCGAGTCACCTTTACAATTGGTCGTAGTAACCTCGTCCTGGGGGTCT
This sequence comes from Magicicada septendecula, assembly GCA_034769895.1. NCBI lineage: Eukaryota > Metazoa > Arthropoda > Insecta > Hemiptera > Cicadidae > Magicicada > Magicicada septendecula. Next base: position 430,658,187 of record CM068372.1, read on the forward strand.
GTCTTGGGAATTCTTGGAGTCGGCGTCATCATCTGGGTCGTGTCTTCGGCAAGAATTAGGTCGGATGTTCACTGCGGAGATTGAAGTTTCTTTGGTGAAAGTAGGTGTCGATTCACGGAGGTCCTCGTCAGCGTCTTATGCATCGTATACGTGTATTTATGAAGTTTATTCAGATCACATCTTCATGAGTGATGTTGTAATTGGATTTACCTCTTGAGGGGAGACGTCATATTGCTTACCACTAGTTAAGTTACTTATTACATTTTCTTCTTAACACCTCTTTATATTATTCATACATTACACAATGCTCTCCACGTTTAGCAGTGGTAGCTAATATTCTGAAGTTAAATAAAAAAACAAATACATTTTGGTGGAGCTCTCGCTCTTACGTCTGTACGGTGTGACGGCAACATAGCGACTCTTTCTCGATTGAACTGGCACATAACAACGGAGAGGGGCAAGTACTCCGCGACAATATAGTTCCTATTTTTATTTAAGTTAACATTCTTATTACCAAAAACCATACATTAATTATACATATATAATTTAAGTGAGTTATTTTAACTACTATTCGTGCCTTCAAATTTCTAATTATAAACATTATGATTTTTATATCTTCCTAAATTACAGACGACTCGATAAACACGTTGAGTCCGGAATTAACAGGTCACCGCATGATGACTAGCAAAGGGTTAATTATGATAATAATAACTTTTTACAATTCGACCTTTTTTATTAGTGCTTCTGTTGATTTTCATTCACTTCTCATTATCATACTGATTTAATACAGGGGCTTTAGGTTTAATAGTGCGATTTGAAAATACTTAATCGCTCGCAAACTTAATTTTTATTTATTTAAGATTACAGTTAGAATTAAATCGTCACATACTCCACCGCTTAAGTTTCACGTTAGGGGTGTTTTGTGAGTCTAGCGCACAATTGGGGACTTGGAGTATGTTTGGTGTCAGTGTGTGAAGTTATTTATTATTACTATTATTTATTATTAGTACACGGTTTGTTTTCTCTATCTCTCTTTAAATGATCTTGTTCATTTAAATGTTCTCCTTCGTGAAATTCCCTTTATCTCACTTCTTAACACGCTAACTTATATTTTAAGTCTTAATACTAATTTCCCTAATTATCCGTAACTCACAATATCGTGGCCCGACTGACATCGGCTTACTCTAACTACACCAGTTAGCTTTCAGCACTCATTAATGATCTTTTGGCACCTTTCTGCCCCCATCATTACCCTTTTCAGTCGGCGCCGATGTGACCTGTTACGTTACATGTATATAATTATTTCTTAATTATATATCATAAACTTATCTCTAATATAATCTAAAGAGGATCCCATACTCCACTTTAGATCATTGCTAATCCTAACATCTTATACTACCGAGAGAAGCGGAATTTCACGAAGATAATTTTTTTATTTCTTTAACAATTCTTAAACAAACTATGCGGAAGGGGAGACACTTTACACAATGCAATGTAATACTGAGGGGTGGTTTACTTCGGTACCAGTTCAGAACAATAGGGAGGGTGGCTGCTTACTACAATTCTCAACACGCTTTATTTCCTCGAACTGGCCACGACCGGGGTGTTTACAATATGCAACTATACTTGTATTATTATTTTCTTTTTCCTTACTTACTGCTACACTTCACACAAATTTAGTTTAACTTAAGATTTATTCAGCCTTATTATTTAATTCAATTATTATTATTATTCTTTTTGTCTCTTTCTAAGAAACTTACCTTTTTCTTTTAATTTATTCATTATTTACTTTGGGAGATTTAAGAAACTTACTTAGAATTATTTCCCATTTAATTACCATATTTATTTATTTGAGTCACTATTTTATTTAATTGTCGTCAGTATATTATTTAATTGTCGTCACGGTGAAAATACTTGCTCTACTATACTATCCACTAGTTACATAGATAAGATGAATTCTTGGGTAAATCATTTGCATAATTCAGAAAAGAACAATTTCTCTTCTAGGGGAGAGACAGAAATTCCACACACACATATTTCAACGTTAAATAGCCGATCAGCTGTTTGCTGGAATGTAGGCCACCCTCTTTATTTAGTAAACAAAGGTAGGGTAAGTTTGTCCGTGAGAATGCGGGGTTTACGCTCACATATTGTTCTCTACACAATGCCACCGATTACTTCCTTGACAGGTCATAACTGGAGAAGCCAGCTCGGACGCATAGGGTGAATCTCATTCAACAACGCACGCCTTCAACTTACACGTGTATTACGGTTATAACAGTTTGACTTTATTAATTCTTGTACTTTCCCCAATTAAATTAATTATTTATTTTGGTAACAATTTCAAGTTACGAAATTCTTTCCACGTAATTAACCGGGTCTACTTTACACAGGAGCATTATTATTATCTCTTTTTTTTTCTTTTACCGTAACGACAGACATACACTAACATATACTATGCAGGTTTATTCAAGAAACAACAGGTCTTGGATTGTCATAATATAAACCTGTTACAGACTGAGCAGTTGACCAAGCATTACAATTCATGTACCTACTTGCATTTAGCTTCATACAATGATATTTCAATTTATACTGACTATCATTTGCGTATCTTAAAACAAATTCATTTTTTTTTGAAAATTAAAGTTACATCAATTACATTCCCTGAGTGCATAGATCAATAACTGAATGCCGTGAGTTATCTAATTTACTAATAAATTAAGCAGAGTGGTGCAATTTTGTGACACTCTGTACACAATTACTCTTACAAGACAGCAACAACACAATACACAATTAATTATTATTTACAGCTAATCACAGCACAGCAAAGCAGAGTAAATTAGAGTAAAGAAGAGTGGCGCAATTTTGTTTGCGTCCCGATGCTTACAAAACCTTTATATAAATCAGCAGAGTGGCGCAATTTTGTTGCGTCACGATGCTCGCAACTATTCTAACTTTAGCAGAGTGGCGCAATTTTGTAACGTATTGCCACGTTACAAATCCAGGGAACCCATCTTAACTGACATCCGCCAATTACATGGGCTGCCTACGTTGTAACGAACAGTTATTAAAGTCAAATTAATTGAACAAATTACTTAATATAACAATAAGGAAACAAGGGAAGGTATTTTACTGATTTATGCACTCATTTTCATGTGTAACAAGACGACTTCTCTTTATTAACAACAGTTACTAAAAGATCCCATGACATCATTAATTAAACTAAAATATTTAAATGCTTTTCATAAAACTTTGGGATCAAACTGATTATGTATTCTTATACCTCGGATCCGAGTTTACTTTAAGCATATTTATAGTAAAGACTTCTAATTATTTTCAGTTCATCTAGACGCTTGCAAGACTTCTTTTACCATTTGAAGAATGGTATTATTACTTGAAGTGATAATAAATTACATTTACATTTAAGGCGTTACAACGTATGATAATTGAATCTTACAGTAAACTCTTAGATTGTCTCATTTGAATTTTAAATAAAATTAATCGTCTTTGAAAAGTCTCTTTTAATGTGAGTTGTGTATCAAATATGATTAACTCTCGATAGCCAAGCTATCGAGTCACCTTTACAATTGGTCGTAGTAACCTCGTCCTGGGGTGTCTCTCTTGGGAATTTTTGGAGTCGGCGTCATCATCTGGGTCGTGTCTTCGGCAAGAATTAGGTCGGATGTTCACTGCGGAGATTGAAGTTTCTTTGGTGAAAGTAGGTGTAGATTCACGGAGGTCCTCGTCAGTGTCTTATGCATCGTATACGTGTATTTATGAAGTTTATTCAGATCACATCTTCATGAGTTATGTTGTAATTGGATTTACCTCTTGAGGGGAGACGTCATATTGCTTACCACTAGTTAAGTTACTTATTACATTTTCTTCTTAACACCTCTTTATATTATTCATACATTACACAATGCTCTCCACGTTTAGCAGTGGTAGCTAATATTCTGAAGTTAAATAAAAAAACAAATACATTTTGGTGGAGCTCTCGCTCTTACGTCTGTACGGTGTGACGGCAACATAGCGACTCTTTCTCGATTGAACTGGCACATAACAACGGAGAGGGGCAAGTACTCCGCGACAATATAGTTCCTATTTTTATTTAAGTTAACATTCTTATTACCAAAAACCATACATTAATTATACATATATAATTTAAGTGAGTTATTTTAACTACTATTCGTGCCTTCAAATTTCTAATTATAAACATTATGATTTTTATATCTTCCTAAATTACAGACGACTCGATAAACACGTTGAGTCCGGAATTAACAGATCACCGCATGATGACTAGCAAAGGGTTAATTATGATAATAATAACTTTTTACAATTCGACCTTTTTTATTAGTGCTTCTGTTGATTTTCATTCACTTCTCATTATCATACTGATTTAATACAGGGGCTTTAGGTTTAATAGTGCGATTTAAAAATACTTAATCGCTCGCAAACTTAATTTTTATTTATTTAAGATTACAGTTAGAATTAAATCGTCACAGTTCGTACTTGGATTGACCGAGGCATCGTTCGGGAAACTCTGGGTCGTTTCCTGACGCTCTGTACCCTGTTCGAGGTTTATCTCCCTGTTCTGTTGTCGGCCAAGATCCTACAAGCTGGTACTTCTTCTTCCTTGTTCGTGTCGTGGACCGTCCCGTTCCGCACTTCTCCATCTTCTGTCTGCGCCGTGGAAGCTGTTCCTCCGTGGTTGATAGTATCTCCTTGAACCGCGATCTTCTGCTCTTATAAAATTAACCCTAGGGCGCGACACTCTATTACTATTATTATTATCATTATTATTACTATAATTATTGTTGTAATAATTTCGATTGGGTGGGTAATGTCTATCACCATTATTACTGGGGTATGGATTTCTCTGACTGTATGGGCTATTAGGGGGCTGATAGTAATTGTTCCTATTATTAGGATAGGGGTTGTTATTCCTAATACCGTTAGCATTGCCGTTAAAATTGTTATTACGCGGCGGGTTATTATGGCCGTCGTAATTACTGGGCTGGTTTCGGTTTCCGGGATGGTTTTTGCCGTTATTAGGGTATTGATTCGGCCTCACCTCTGGTCTTTCATTCCGCCTCCTGCTCTGGCGATAATATTCTTCATTTTCATACCCTTCTAACAGTTCCGTCATTGCCTGTACCGTCTTGATCTGGCTACCTCTCCGGGCCCTGACAATGTCTTCGTCATAGTGATATGAGATCTTATTTACCAGGCACTCTTCTGGTATAGCCGGCTCGAGGTGTTTCGCCATGCACACCTTCCCTAAGAAATAGGCTGTCATGCTACTGCCTAGTTGTGCCCTGTATCGTCCGTTACATATGTTATCACGGATCAAGTTCTGGGTTGTTTCAGACCAGTATTTAGACTTAAACATTCTCCGGAACTGCTGGTAGTCGGGAATCTCGCTACGGTTAGCCATCCACCAATTATCCGTCATCTCCCTGAATGACTCGTCCAAGATTTCCCTGTTATGGCTCCATTGCGTTATTTTATGTTTGGCGAAGTATTCATCTACCCTAGCCAGGAACTCCATCGGTTTCCGCTTGTACTGCCGGAAGTTGAGCCTTTCTCGGCTTTCATTGATGGGCAATCCGGTGAAATGAGTCGGTCTATTTCTTAAAGCTTCCATATCTTCTTGGCTTTGTCGCACCTGACCTGTGATATTGGTCATTGCCTCTTGCATCACACCGTTCCGCGACTTGGCTTCGTACTCTCCCGAATTCTTCTTGCGTCTCCTTGCGCTGTTCCTCCACTTTCCTGCGGCTATGTTCTTCTATATTTGTAAACTTGGTGTTTACTACTTCCTTAAACTCTTGTACCTCCTTTTCGGTCTGGTTGCACTTCCCATCAATCTCTCGGATCTGTCGATTCACCATTATGTTTTCTTCTTCCATCTTCTTATTCATCGCTTTTTTGTTAGTATTGATTTCCTTATTCAGTTCTTCTCTTAACAATTCCATTCTTTCGTCTAGTTTGTCCAGATTCTCCTGATTGACCTCCCTTAATTCTCTCTTAAAATTTGATTGTCCTTTCTCAATTCTTCCAACTTCTCCCCATCTTCTCTTCCAACTTCTTGTTATCCTCCTTCAACTCTTCCTTCAACTGTCGGTTGTTCTTTTCTATCTTCTTCCTGGTTTCATCGATTTTCTGATTGGTGTTTTCAATTTTATTAATCAATTCTTCTTTAGTCGACTTGAATTCTTCCTTGAAAGATTGGTTGTCTTCCTTCAATTCTTCTAACTTTTCTCCCATCCTCTCTTCCATCTTCTTACTGTTTTCTTCTATCTTCTCTTCCATCTTCTTACTATTTTCTTCTATTCTCTTATTTGTGCTTTCAATTTTATTTCCCAAATCTTCTTTCAAAGACTGGCTATCTTCTTTCCTTTCCTTATTACTTTCGTCCATTTTCTTACTGCTTTCCTCCATTTGCTTCTTCAAATCTTCTTTGTTGGATTTGTTGCTTTCTTCTATTTTTTCCATCTTTTTATTATTGTCTTCTTTCAAAGATTTGAATTCCCGTAGGAACATTTCCATCATCTTATCCATCCTAATATCCTCCGTTGTTTTGGATTTCTCCATCTCCTTCTCCTGGAGATTAACCTCCCCTGTCTGTGTGGGCATCTCAGGTTGTTCCTCTGGTTGTTCAGGTTGTTTCGACAACACTGGTGGCAATGAACTTTCCACATCTACTGGCGTCGCCTCTTTATTTTCCATGTCCATCTCTACTTCTTTTTCGGCCTCCGCCGCCCGTTTCTTTGAAGTTGCCCGTCGTTGCATTTTTCTTTCTTTTTTTCTCTGCCTTTATAGCTGCTGCCGAACTCCAATTAGTGATTGGGCAGATTGTAGTGGCCTTTCAATCGCTAATTAAAGCCCCACAGTTGTGCGCCAATTTGTAATTAAACTCTATTCTGGTGTTTACTAGGTGTGGTTTTCAAAGTCTTTCTGGTCTGAAACTCTTCCTTTAGTTTCACTGTTGATCGAGTCCAATTGTAACGAAACCTGTTATACAGTGTTAAATCTGTATAGGAGTAGTGTAACAAAAAATGTTTTTAAAAATGTTTGTGGAAGAAATACAAATTGTGTTTAAAAAAAAATTTTATAAAAAAAAAATTTTTTTTTAAGTTTTCATGAAGTTTTGAAACGTGTCTCACTTCTCTATGAAATTTTATTAATGTTTTTGTATTTTCAATAAACTCCAACCACTTATTAGATTGTCTCCAGGGACAATCGATATTTGTTTACTTTTCGTTTTGGAGGTTATCTTCCTTCTGATGTGGTGAAATTCTTGGATTAAATTGTTTAAATTAAAATAATTGTGAATTGTTATGTTTAATAAAGAAAGAACTATTTTGAGGTGAAAAGTATAACTGATTTATTAAATAATTGATTAACAAGACTCTTGTCGATTATAAAATCGACTCTCAGGGTATCGAAATGTTACAAGTTTTTTTATATAAAAGGTAATCAGGTTCTTTTAACAGCTAATTATGGTTAAAGTCAGAGAAATCGGGCCAATATTAAAAAAGTATAACGTTACAACAAGTAATTCTTAATACTAGGTACATATATTTAATTGAGATTGAAATAAAATAATTTGTTGTCGAACCGTATCGCTGGCGGAACTAGAAGGCGGTGTTCTTGAGTGATGACGACAATTGCAAATGGCTGCCGTCGAGTTGGTAAAATGTCCTTCGTAAATGCGACGTTCCAAATAAGAGATTTTCTTGCAGTATTCACGTCCTGGAGTCAGCAAATCTTCCTTCTGATGTGTTGTAGTGTCTTGGGTGAAGTTTCTGTGTTGTATTTTGTATAGTGGTGTATGTAAGTCCGGTCACTTTCTATCGTTCGGGCACTAATTTATGGTTAAGATGTATACTGTTTTCTGGTGTTTAATGATGTTATTTGGTGTAGTTTAGTGCTGTACAATGTTATTTCGTCTCTGGTAATTGTTTATGTCACTCGGTCGATGTTACAAAATGTTTTTATTCGTCACTCGCGATTTTCAAAATTGTTTCATTCACTGACTCGCCATTACGGTACTATTAGTTAGGTTACCTCGCTTAAAAAACGCTCGTCAAGTGCACCGTACAATGTTTAATAATCAACTCTCTACTTCCTTCACTTTCGACTAAAATCTTAGCCAATACAATATTATTCCTTACATTGTTCAAATTTAACTCTGCATCCTGTGCATGTTTGAAATTACATTATATAACTGCTTAAACTTTGGTTATTATTCAAATTTATTTGCTAGATGTTACTTAATTTTATCCTTCAGTTCATTCGGTGTATTTTAATATCGAATAATGCCGTTTTATTATGTTTTTTGTCTAAAATTGGTAATTTTACCTTCATTTTGTCTTTGGTAAATTTTCAAAATCAGCTTCCCGTCATTATGCAAATTCTGCCATTTTTAAGTTATATTTATGATTAATAATCTCATATTGTATTAAAAGGTTTATATTCCCTTAGTTTCTTGCAATTATTTGAATTGGTAAGTTTTAAAATATTATGTTGGAATATATGACTCCCCTCTTCAAATTTTTGAGTTTTGTCATTTCCATTTTTATTTACAATTCTGGCTATAATTTTACAAAATCTTTCTAAGTGGTACCTGTAATTATATGGCTTCATCTCTGGTTTAAGTTATCTAAATCCCTTTAGTTTAAATGTATTTAAGTGAGTAATTTCTCTGTTTTCATGATGTTTAGTTTTTCATCATTTTGCCTAGATTTTTTAACAAGTTTTTTCTTACAAATTTTTATACAAACAATACATACTGTGTTATACCCTCTCTGACTTTTTAAACATGGTATTATAAACTAAACATTTTTTTTTAATTAAACATAACAATAATTAGTATTGGTTTCAATACTATAAACGGTTAAACAAATAAGAAATATTTTCAAATGATGGTTGTTTTCAACCATTCAGATATTTTTTTACAATCAACACTTATTACTAACATAGAAATATTATTTACAAAGGAGGTTTTTTCCCAACTAACATCTTACTTAATTATTACTATAAATACAAGTAATAAATATATTTACAGTTAGGATGTTAGTGGTTCCAAACTTAATAAATGTCCTTATACCTAATACATTTTTAAAATCCTTATTCTATATTCACAAAACCTTATACCTATATTCTTATTTGCTATCTCTTATATTAAATTGAATGATTCAGCTTTTTAAACTGTCTTTTAAATATGGTATTGGGTAATTGTACCCTGTCACTGTATATTTAAATCTGTTTTTATTCATTATTTAAAGAAATGTTACTTCAAACAGATTTATAGCTTGATATTATTAAATTTATCACATTCATCTGGTACAAATTATAAGTCACTTAAAGTTGTATATTTCATTATATACACAGTTTGTGGATGCCAAGGACGAAACATAAGGTTTATTTTTTATAATACCCAAACTAGCACTGGTTCACTTTACACTTTTTGATGCTATTTCTAAATGGTTGTTTAGTCTCATTAACATCAATAAATTGGTTTGTGTGTTACAATGAAGATTTGTTCTTTGGGCATTATATTATTGTTTCATCTTGGTTCACTGGCAACTCTTACTCTATACACTTTTTTCTCTTAATTTTATTGTACATGTGGTTACTGTTCAAGACTATTTCGTTATACTTTTTATTATAGTGATTTTTATTTATTTTGAAATATGGAGATATGGGTGTTTTTTATAAGAGCATTCCTTCTTCTTCAGGATGCTGTCTTCTTCTTCTTTCTTCAATGGTGTCTTCTTTTCTTCTGTCTTCTTGGAATGGTATGTTCTCCATCTTCTTCTTGACGCCATCGGGTTTCTTGGGATTACTTCATCTTCTTCTGAATTCTAGAAATACATCACCTTTTATGGTGGATCTTGCCTTATTCAGGGTTTCTTTTTCATTTAATTATCCTCGTTGTGGGTTTAGTCATATTCTGTGTTGCTTCTTTATATACTTCTTACCTTCCTGGGTTACATTTTAAAAACCTTGGGTTATTATACTGGTTTCGAATGATTCATCACTAGTAACTCGCTTTTATCTGAACTTATATTTTTTAATAACAATGATTGTTCTGCACAGTTGCTATGAATTAATTCTTTATATTAAATTTAATGCTTTCTTCGGATTTAAATGTTATAATCTTATTATTCTAATGATCAATGCCATTCATTATTATGCGTTTATCTGTCACGCTACAATATATATGTATATAAATCACACACACACACACACACACACACACACACACACACACACACACACACACACACACACACACACACACACACACACACACACACACACACACACACACACACACACACACACACACACACACACACACACACACACACACACACACACACACACACACACACAATAGGCCTATGCACTCACAGTCCTACTACTTGTGGCCAAAAGAAGCAGTTTTCCTTTACCTATTGACTTTGAGTGCATGCGATAACAGAGGAATGACACAAAAATTATAATAAATTACAATCAAATTATGTTAAAAACACCGCAGCACTATTGTCGCTAATCTCGCAACAGCTTATATTGAAGAAACGCTGGCCGTTGTCCTTCACTTCAGTCATAGAGGGTCCAAGTACAACTTTCAACGCGGTGAGTAAAGATACGTTATGCAGTTTTCAATTATTTTGTATATACTGATACTGTTTAGGTAAAATTATGTTTAAAAACAACAGACAGTAAATAATACAAACAAAGCAAATCATGTAAAAAGCAAGTAAACCAAAGAGATTAGTCAGACAGAGCACCAGAATATATTAAACAATTCAAATGTCTCCACACCTTGCGTTTAGTATACCTCAACTACTATATTACATATTTGTCGTTTATACAACAGTTAATATGGTTATAATATACTGCATAAGATGGAATTAACGAGCGTTTATTCTTTGTTGTTGAATTTCTATTTATTTGTTCAATATGTAGTTAATACTATAGTTTTTATTTGTTGCTCGCCTTGGGAAAGAGATTAACGTTGTTTCAACTCACTACAAAAACAAAGGACTTTATCACTAACTTATAGTTAAAATAATCTAAACGTCACTGTTTTTAAGTAGGTTTCCTAATTATTTATACTCGCATCTCGTCGGTCTGGTTACCTTAACAGGGTTTGTAAGGAGAGTTAAAGTATTGGGTTGGTTGGTGGTGGTTGTATGTCTTTTTAATGTTATTTTCATGTGCTTAAAGAGAATTCTTTAACATTTATTCAGGTCACGTCTTTAACATGCAGGTGTTCACGTGCACTTGTATGGGAGACAGGTGCTCTGTGGATCTGAGAAGGTCAGCCTTGAAAACAGCGACGTCCAGAACATCAGGTAAGTTCGCCACGAGCGCAGCAAATATTGTTGAAATATAAGTCGGTTGTTATTGTTCATAGGCGCGGAAATAGTGGACACGAAGGTGCCTGTGAAGCGCCTTCCTGTGTGCTGTAGTCGGGATGTTTGCAGTTCAGATCACCTGCGAGGATTATTTTCTATGAACTCTGAAGAGGGTATCCAGGTCGATGTCTATAACTTCGGCCCTGGGCAGTTTATATACCGAAACAAAGAGGTCACCTCTTAGACCTCCGGAGGCTTCTACGGCAGTGGCCTTGATATTTCGTCGGGGGAAGCAAGACCATGCGGTGACGACCAACACAAGTCTTCACCACGAAGGCGGTACCACCCCTCCCAAAAGTCGTCCCTGTACAGCATATAATTGGAGAAACTCAACTGCTATTTTACATATTTGTCATTTATACAACAGCTAATATGGTTATAATATACTGCATAAGATGGAAATAGCGAGAGTTTTTACTTTGTTCTTGAATTTCTATTTAGTTGTTCAATATGTACTTAATACTATATACATGTATCTTGCGGCCTCAGCCAGGTCTCGTTGATCAGTGATACATAAGGCTTGTCGCGGGGTAGGAGCTCATGGAGTTCCTCGAGGGCAGAAATCTACTAGCATTGCATGGCACTATGATAAGATCACGCTGCAGGAATACTATAGTTTATGGTTGTAGCACAATATAGAAAACCTAGCGGCTGGAGCTTCCGCAAGTAGGAGGAATTCCTTGATCGTGGTTGCTGTACGAAGACGATAACAAATGGCTGCGAAGATTCTGTCAGCTTCAACGAGGTTGTATTCTTCGAGAAAGGGGGCAACTTCGACGAGGGAAGATTCAGTCGTCGGCGAAGAAGAAGCAGACGCCGTATGTGTATACATGTAACATGTATGCAGAAAGCCATTTATATATTTTATTAAATTATACGGCATTGAGTATTCTGTTAAAATGATGTATGATTCTTATAAAGTCTCTAGTAAGTTTTTAGTATGTTTTTAGTAAAAACAAAAAAAAAACAATTATAATTAAAGTTCTGAACACACGTGGTCTTAACATATAATGTAATAGATGGTAAAATTAGCTTATAAAATATGTTGTTTTGAAACTAAAACTACGACTGCACTGTATGTGTCCGTAGTATATTTACATTACTTCGAAGTTTACAGCATTCCGAGTACACCTAAACAACATGTATATCAGTATGTATAAACGTATAGGTTTATGTATCAGACTCGTATACCGGTCCCAGTCAGTTACGTCGACCTACTGGTTTCTCTATGTAAATTTCATAAGTTACTTGAGCAGCTGAATGTTGTTTCATGTTCCATAGAGATGGCGCTGCATTTTCAGGTATAAATATAGTTTGCCTATTTGTCTAACCTGTAGTGTGTTATGTGGATAAGCGGCCTACAACGCTACAGTGCAATAATACAGAAATTAGATGAAAGTAAGTCATCAATTCGTCAGTAACGGTTTACTATTACAATGGCTGCTATAAAACTAATTGAGATAGCAATATAATCTAGCCATAACGTTTTTAACTTTTAGTCCTATGTTACAATATTATTGAACTTATTTTTATATTCTAATTAGTTAGGTATATATATGTGGATTAACAATATCGATGCCTACCTACTTAATATTGTTTCATTAGTAATATTGTTTAAACTCTATAATGACATGTACAGTAATTGCGTACTCTAGCAATCATTAAACTGTGTTCTTTTATTTCAAACTGTAACGTCTATATTGTTTTCATGACAACAGCTATACAGTCTTTTATTGTCATCTGCGCTGAGAATTGTATTGGCAATTTTATTTTGTAAGCAGTCTTTTGGAGAAATAAATAACCGAAGTAACTTAGTACAAAGTGAAAATATACAGTATACAAAGTGATAGTTGCGGAAACAATAACATACCACACTACTGAATCTCAGCGTCTTGTAATAAATTGGTCTTTTTCTGCAACGAGTATAGATGTTGTCTATATTTGCTACACTTCAGTAAATATGGGGTTTACACAGTATTGTTTTAAAGATATTCACGTATAGAAACTTGAAGGATTCATTTGTTCTTTTTAAATTGTTCCAGCAAGTATAGATATTTTATATTTGTTACAATTTAGTAAGTATGGAGTTTAAATATTATTGTCTTGAAGCTATTTACGTAAACAGACTAGAAGGATTCATTGGTTCCCTTTTAAATTGTTTAAAACAGCGCATCCATGAATTTGTAATAAACGTATTCAGTAATTCATAATTAGACAAATTATGAAATAGATAGCTAAGTACTGTTTTAAATTAATGTAGTTCTCTTGTGTTATGATAATAAATTTTCATAAACAAACAGAAACATCATAGAAGTAAAAATATGATTTACAGAGAGTGTGTATGTATTAGGTGTACACTGATACAAAGTTGTCAGGTTACTCATTATACCGAAAGACCACGTAAACCAACATACGCCTATGAGATAGATAGTTAATAGATAGATAGAGATAGATAATACTACTAAGGGGCTGGGCGATTATATGCTACTGGAGCTGGTGTGGTCGATCATTTGTCGTGATTAGCTATAATATAGTGGAACGTTGTCGATACGCAGGGTTTCTTTCCGAATGCCATTATAGCATCACATCGCGGGACGAGACCGTCGCGTATTGTGAAACCAAGCGCTAAGACGTGTTATGAGTTGTTGTATTAGTGACTTATGATTCGCTTCATGCGTTTTACAGCGGTTTAGTGTAAGCTAATTTATGTGCGGACATATGCAATCATTGACTTGTATTATTTGATCCGACAGTTTAGTAAATGATATTTATTGTTTGTTATGTTAGCGTTTGTTGAACTCGAGGAATTCTCATAATGCAAGAGAAGTGCTTGTTGTTGTCGTTCCCTTCACTGGAACTCTAACTAAAGTGATCGGCTACTTTATTCCTCTGTTCAAACACGATGAACTCTGCGACAGTCATAACAATTTGTGTAATGGATTGGTTTATGTGACAGCCTCTTATATTGACGCCAGCCAGTTACGTGGCATAACGGATTTTGTATATAAATTTCGTATACGATATACGGATTTCAGCAGTGGTTGCACGTACTCTGACGCCTGTATTCGCTGTATTTACTGGTACGGAAAAATGAGTACAAGTACACACACACACACACACACACACACACACACACACATTATGAAGAGTTCTTAAAATATTAACCATTTTTGCAAGTAAAATTATATTGTATTATAACTGTTTCACTGATTAAATGAGTATCATCAGAGGTTTATAAATAAATTCCAACAGAACAAATAGAAGGCATAGTATTAAAAACACAATAATATAAGAGTCTTTTATCTGGAGTAAGGTATATATTTTTAACAAATTAATTATTTGGTCTATGATTGAACAAAATTATTTATTCTAAATTTAATAATGTCTGTAAATGATTTAAATGTTTCTTTGATCTTAATAGTCTATTTTACTTGAGCGTTGACTTTTACTGACGAAACCGCTGGACCGTATCACTGCCACCTCTCGCTGCCTGTTGAATCTGGTGCACTGATGACACGTGGAACTCTCCGCACACACGCATGCACGCCGATACACCGATAGTGTTTATCTCGTTTCTCAGGGCTCGATAATGGGTGTAATTTAAATTAATGCAGTTTCGGTGTATTGTACGTACACCTTCCCGTGTCTTGATGTGTCCTCGCGTTCACACAGATGTATTACGGTAAATACACCTGACCCTATGAGGAAATCTTCACTAACACGATAGAGCACTATTTAAATTGATAATTCAATTTAGTTCTAGTACCCAATAGATTTTTAGCAAACGGGCAACTAGTTGAGACAACGTCTGTTAAGGCCGAGCTGTTAGGGAGAACTGACTGAAACTTCCTTCGCGAGGAACCAATCCGAATGAAAATTGGAGCCTCTGATTGGTCAAAACCCCTAGCACGTGATTGATGGGTTAGATTGATAGACAGAAGTCCTGATCAATTTGGCTCAAAATGGCGAAAGCATGTATAGATTTTATCAAAAAGTTTTATGACTTTCAGAAGATAAGGATTATTTAGAAAGATGAAGTCTGTTAAAAAATACATATTAAAATAATATGTTTCGAGTTTTTGACATTAGAAAAATGTAGCGCTAATTTTGAAGTATGAGCTGTCCAAGTCTCCATACAATACATTATTTTATACCAGAGTTATTCATGTAAATACGAATAACACGCGCACACGCGCACTCGCACACTAAATTTGCACTTGATATGGCAGAAAATAAATTTATGGGCATTTTGACGTACCCATTTCTTATTTCAAAACTTATAGCTATTTTACAAAATTTTAACAAAATCAATTTTCAACATGTCTATAACGTCATAAATTGGTATAAAATCATGTAGTCCTAGCTACAAATACCCTTTCTGCGATGTTCCATTGCAATATGTATAAATTTGTAAATTTAACTTTGAAGGTATTGAAACGACAAAAACACAAAACACTATTTGCATAAGAAACTGTATTGAATAATATCACAATATTATAAAATTGCCGCAAGAAACTTTGAGTTACGTGTATAGAAAACACACACACACACACGCGCGCGCGCGCGCGTTGGAAACAGTTTTTTTTGTTTTCTGCGGCAAACTAAATTATTAAACACTTTATAATTAACTCGTACAATATTTGCAGTTAGATTCGTCCACACGCAATAACAATGTCTATTAATAGACTTTCACACAATTATTAACAAAATACTACTTCACTTCGACAACACTCAATCCGCACTAGCAAAAATCGCTCACGTAACTGAACTGACAACCCGGCCGCTATGGCTTTATATACGCCGCGCTGAGGTCCAGTACAGCTTTCCCTCCTTAGCTGCGGCTTAATGCTTATCTCAAGTGTTCCTGGAACTCACTAGAACCACCTACTTGATTGATGCAACAGCTGCCACACTGGACGGGGGGAATGGAGAATGTTCTGGTTTATTCGGTAGGTTTCTCGTACCAGTATGAAAGATGTGCAAACAATGTTTCTCTTGCTATATTATGTACTGTGTTGAATATTAAAAACACACCCAACCATGTAATACTGTAAGTGAATTGAATCCTTTTACTAAATTTTTTTTAAATTGATAAATATAAACGAGGAGTTGTATGCCTTACTCAGGATTGAGTATTTGAAATACGTGTTTGTGTAAAGACGTAACGGCTGTAGAACTTTGTACTTAAGTAGAATTACTGTGTAACAAACAGTGTTACTAACGTGGATTTTCTGCTGTACATGAAGTGAATAATATACAGGTGCAAAAAAGAGGTGCAATATAAATTAATGCAAATCACAGTCTTCTCTCAAAGTAATGCACAAACATTTCCTTTTATTTTGCATGCAAGAATTATACTTTTACCACTACGAGATCTAGACAATATAAAGAGTTCACTAATCTGGCGAATCTAAGAGTTAACTAATCTATAAATCTAGCGAATGTTAACTAATCTGGTACTTCATAACTTATTTTGTCTACTAAAATGGAACCTATTTACCATAACAATCTACTTTCTACACTGTGCAGTTACAGTTAACTTCGTATTTCATTGTCTACTTATCGGAACCTCGCAAATGTACGTTCATTTTTTATCGCGTGACGGTTTCTCCAATAATACTGTTGGAGCCATTTGCTATTCATTTAGCGCTTCAAATAAGCAAATAAGACCAAATGTTTTTGTCCCGAATGTAAAATTTTCATAATATTTATTATTGGTGGTGAAATAAATTTTCAGCGTTTCAAATACAGCCAAATTGTTTATTTAATATGCGTAATTTATTATACGAATCCGTACATTTATTATACGGCTCGGAGATTATACAATAGTTCACTAAGGTAGCCGAATTTAAAAGTACAAATATACGGTGTGTACAACTGTCCAACGTAGACTACATGCATTCATTTATAAAGGGAATGCGTTCAAAAATTTATCGTCCACGACAGAGGGAAGTTTCTGTGAATGTGTGCAGCGTGAGCAATGTACAAGGGGAGTGACACTGTGCTTGATTGTTTCCGGAGAACTAAATATGAATAGGGAATGTATAATTAACGCGTGCCTGCGAAAACAACGTTGTAGGTAGGATTCGTAGCGTTTGTAATCAAACGAAGTAATTTCTAGGAATTTAAAAAAAAAAAAATGACACTGCTTTGATGTACTAATTTAGTTTTATTGTTTGTTTGAAATGACTGCCCTGAAACAACAAACTCTCAAATTTAAATGACAGCAACTAATGTGGCAGTGGGTAGTTACACTGACGTAAAACAGAATGTAATTAACAGCGAGTATAGGCTTTGTAGATGTCTGCATCGTTGCTGGATTGCTAAATGGAATTTAACTGGGAGCCAATGTCGTAGTCAGCGGGAGTAACAAACAAGGTTTCCTTGCTAACAACTATAACTATGTAATGTAGCCTACATTCCTTTCTTCAACCAAGTAAGGGTTTCCTAAATTTTTTGTTTAAAACCAACAAAAAGCCGTTTATTGAAGAGAAATATACAGGTGTACTTGAAAACATATTAACTTGGAAAAATTGCCATCTTTTTATAGATTTGTGAAAATGAATGATATTGCCATATTTGGCAATTAGCATATTTTCTATATAAATAGAAACTTATAATTCGGCTGAAACAAATCCATAACCACTAAATTCATACGAGTAGCAGTATTTACGTGTACTGCGCGGATGATAATAAGAAGAACACACGTGTCTGCAAAATTAGGATTCAAATAAGGAACGTTGTATGCAACAAACGAGTGAAGTCAATATTACAAGCCTTGGTAACCAAATTTTTTTCAGCTTGAGAAGGGTAGAAATAGCCAATGAAGTTAGTATAGGGTAGGTTTGGAAGAGACGGAAAATTGCATTTAGCATTCCTGTGATGTTTACGCTTTCTCTAACACTGCAAATTCCAGACGTCTACTCAGATCTGATAAAACGTTGATATTGCTAATGTGAATTGAGGTTCGTAGAGGTGGTAGGTGAATTGAGTGTTTAGCCGTGCTAAACACTACTTACGTAGCTTGAATGCGTTACACAGACTGAGAAGGTATTGCCAACTTAAAATATGTAAATCCCAACTTAGCAATATTTTCCCGACTCAACTTTATAGCTATATAAAAGCTGAACTCAACACTACTGTGATAAGTTTGCCAACTTTGGTATACGTATTTGTTTTTATTCTGAAAGTAATATGTTGACAAGACGCCCTTGTTTCAGCATAAAGTCTTAAAATTTTTCAAACGATTTTGATGTCATTTAATAAGAAATACATGTAAGCTTTTGTATCGTCTAAAAACGTCTTGCAATATATTTACCGTGTTATCTACCAAAACCTTTACCAAATTTATTGAATAAAACAAATGTATGAAAAGCAAAGATTTACAAAACTGCAATAAAACTGCAGTGTCATTTTGAGAGAAAAAGCAGAGTTGGCAATGATTAGGGCGGTTTCAGTCCCAACGGCAATTTTTGTTATTTATTTGTTTACTTTTGAGTACACTGATGGTCAGCGCGCATCTATTTGAAGTGTGCAGTATCCTACAGAAAGATAGTTTTTGTTTTCAAAAACTACTGGAATACATTCACTGCAACAGCCTTCCGAACAGCCTTTAGGCTGATAATATGGTGTTCAAAATGTTCCAAGCAAGCCAGAAATGTCGTTTATCAGAAGGCAAATAGAAACAACGGCTCCGTACTTAATGACAGCGGGAGCAAGGAAAGTGCCATCCGTATTAACCGCATTGCTCACTACTCTTGCTGTTCGAAATCATCTATTCTAATCTCAATAGAAATACTAGGCACCAACTGTGTATCAGGGACTGCAATGTTACATTGGAAATCATAAAAAGCAGTGGAGAAAAAAATTACAAGCATACAAATTTCACGCTATAAAACAAGTGAAAGAGACCGTAAATAGAAAATAGTCTGTTTCTAATAACTATTACAGTCCCTTCAAAAGTTTTAACCCGACATTTTTTGTATAGTGTTAAAAATTGAAGCGAGGTTAGATTTGTTTGATTAACTGAATTTACATGGTTCTAGACATTGGGCTGCCGCAAATCCGTGGACAATCTGTTGCATCATTATGCATCATCTAGAATTCTCATGCGATTAGTGTTTGATACTCTGTGTTTGCCAGGAGAAAGGTTAGGCCAGTTTGCGTCTAGATAATGTTAACAATGGTGTATGAAAGATTATCGTTAGCACATGTGTTTGTATCATGTTAACGTACAATTTTGCGACATTCCTTACATCAGATGCTACGACGTTCCTCGACATCAGTCTCTTTGGGAATTGCTTAGTTTCAATGGATCTGTAGTCGCCTAGGTCACCCAACTTGAGATCTCCTGATTTTTATCTTTAGACTGTTTTAGAGCCAAAACAACATACGTTAACAACATTTGCGTTTCTGTGTTTCTCAGCACGTCGCAAAGCTAGACGACGGGGACGTGTGCAATTATTTTTAGGTAAAAGAAGACACTTTCAGCATTAAAATCAGACAGATAATTTTTAATCGCCAAGATTACTCATGTAAGTTTAATGGAGTTTTATGTACCGGTAACTCCTGTTTTACAAATGTTTCGTGTGTGGGTAAAACGGTGTTGGTTTTTTATAACTTACTCTGTGCTTATTTAGTATACAGATAGTAGCAGTGGTAATTAATAAAAATAATAATAACCGTCTTTGTAATTTCGTGCGTAACATAATCTCACCCGTGATCTCGTGATTTGTTTATTATATTCAAGTTATTTATCATAGTTAATTGCGACGCACAACAATTGTGGTGTTAAAATGCAACTTGCTAACAATCGGATATTTTAGTCTTTACAACAGGCTTGTGCAAGTTTTATTATCTAGTAAAAGTAGGTAATTTTCACCTTAGTAGAAATTATTACTTCTTTTATTAACAATTACAGGTTAGAAGCAATTATTCTATCACAAGTATAATAATCGTGTGCAAAAATTTACTAGTTTTTGCTAGCAAAAGACATTTCTTTGACTTTGATAACCTTTATAAAATAACGTGTATAAATTATGTGTAGCATTTAGTCGATACTGTTTACTATTATAGAGTACCAGTATCTGCAAAATTTGTGCAGTAGGTTCCATTACAAATTAAAGTTTAAAACGGAAAACACGCGTTGTCTTTAAAAAAATTATTTTCTTAAATTATAAGAGAACAGAGTAGGAGCAGATCGTATAGCATTAAATTTGTCACGTAAACGTATGAACTGTATTCCGCGCCATGCTGTGTCTTGGTACTGCAGTATTCTCATCTGATAAACAGAGTTTGTTTTAATTGGATTTTCAAATCGTGATTTGTGTATGTAATGTGAGTAGCGTTTAATTGTTTATGTGCTAATTATTTATTAAAAACCTTTATTAATTAACGGGAAACAGAAAGCCTACAACCATAACGTTTTACTATTTACTTCAATGCTATGACGTATACAGTAGTATTATGGATATTTATCATTATGACAGGTCGATTTTAATACCTTTCCGACGTTTCTGATTTTGCTCTCTGCCTCTGCCTTCTCTCCAGGTTCGCTTCAGCTATTGAGAGGTCAGTACACCACTTGTCCAAAATTACTATATTTTACTGGACTTAATATCTATACGTTTTTTTATATATTGTTTTTACTATGTGCTGGAAGAATTAGTAATATCTAAGTACTTGAACATACAACTTAAACTCTCATAGATGTGTACAAATCAAATTGTAGTCAAGATACAACTTTAAACTGTCTATCACATCCGAATGGTCACTTTGAAAACACAACATCGGAACTATGTTGATGATGAATTCCATCACTACTGTTATACAATTTATGTATGGCAGTGAGTTTAGACCGCCCAGCGCGCGTGCGCGCGCGCACACACACACACACCCACACACCCACAATACTTTCACTTTATATTCGATTCAGTACATAATTAATATTTTCGTATGGCTTTACAGGAGGATGTCATAGTCGACTTTTCTAGACCCACTAAAATTATTATATATCCATATATCTGAATTTAAATTGGAATACTTTGTTGAGTTTTCCAACTACTGCATTGTGTCAATGGAAATCATTATAATATTTTAAACGAAAGGTTTATTAAACGTGTCTTGCACCGTTCACCTGAATGCTATTGTCAGACAACGTTTATAGAGATAAAATTTACTGTGGGTTAATGAGGAATTGCATCTACGACTTATGAAATGGTAAGTGGCGGGCAATTTCAGTGCGTTAACTTATTTTAGTATATTAGATAGACCTTTGCCTTAGTTCTATAGAAATATTTCTATTAGTCCTGACAGTTGTTTCTCCAGTTAAGACCGCCTCAGGAGTTATATTAGTTTATTGTACTCACATTCGATTAGTTTAAACATTAACTAATGATATGCAGTAATAAATAGACGAACAGGAGATGATTTACAGTACAAGAATACAGGCAAAGAACTCGATGCTTGCACAATATTGAGTTGTTTATATCTGTCCTCTCCTAATATAAAACAAACCATATTGCAGTCCTTAATGTTTAATACCAAAAACCTACGGTATTAGTTCTTAAGTTTATTTGATCGTCTAATTTAAATTGACTTTGACGTTTTAAATTTTATTTAAAATAGTTTTTGAGCCCACTGTGACATTTTACGATGATATTTTTATTTTAATAAAATAAAACATATATATTATATTATATAATGTGGTCCAAGAAGAGAACAGGTGCCGTATAGACTGACGAAAGGAGGGAGAGACATAGATCAAGAATGAAGATGTGGGAGAGGTGAAAGAGAGGGGAGAAGCGAGGTACCAGTTGAACCAAACGTAGTCCACAGTGGCTCATACGCAAAAAAAGTAATATTTTTTCTTGTATTTGTTTAATATAATAAATATTGAATATTTTATTTTATTTTTATTTTTTTATTTTATTTTAATATTTTAATTTATTTTATTTTACGTGAGTATAATTCAGTATAGTATTTTTGTTAGAGTTTGCTATTGTCATTAAACTCTCTTTATTTTTGTCGTGTTTGATTTCAAATGTGTATTGTTATGTAGATGAATAATAAAGGCAGTATTTATTAGGGAAAAGTAAATATACAGCTATGCGAATAAGATACAATATACGAATTATTGTAAAATGCATGTTGGTTCTTGGTATCCAAGTCACGCAGGAATAGTAGATTATATAAATAAATCACCTTCTATCCGTCGTGTGACTTCGTTGTACGTCGATTAAAATGGACGCGTTTCGGAACATATGCTCCATCATCAGAATAAATCACTCTATTGAGGTCGTTAACAGTTAAAATCACATGTTACACATAATATAACTCACTCGCTTTCTAAATGGTGCGCACCACAGCGAAGCCGATCGGACCTGCATATTTTGGTATTAGATGATTTTTTAGGTCCGATCGGCTTCGCTGTGGTGCGCACCGTTTAGAAAGCGAGTGAGTTATATTATGTGTAACATGTGATTTTAACTGTTAACGACCTCAATAGAGTGATTTATTCTGATGATGGAGCATATGTTCCGAAACGCGTCCATTTTAATCGACGTACAGCGAAGTCACACGACGGATACAACATAAGCATTATTTTATATAAGAAACCGTAAATCTCTCATTTCAATACAGTATATTGTTACGACGGTCTCAGTGAAACAGAATAAATAACATTAATCAAGTCACTAATTACAAACCTTAATAAGACAAAAACAAAAGTTAGAAATGAACAAAGGCACTCTTATACAATAATTCAAGTTAAAATGTCTCCAATACACAACGATCATAACGATAAAAATCACCTTATTACACTTTTGCACTAATTAACACGAAATCACTTTTCACTAAACTGCTATAATCACTTCGGTTCGACCTTGAAGTATCGCCAGGTCTAACTGAATGCTGCCGCTTCGTAACCCGGTATTCATACTTCTGCCACCTTGCGTTGTAGTGACACAGGGGCTAAACGATTTATCTAGAGCAGGGGTCTCCAAACTACGGCCCGCGGCAACCCGATGCTGCGTGCAGTTTTTAAACAGATCGTCAAAATACTTTATTATAACATTTTACTAAATAACTAAACAAGAAATAAGTTCAGTAAAATGTGATAATATTTTGTACAAGTTTAAAACATTTAGGTGGTTAATGTGCTTGTTCGTCCGGCTGCATTGAATGGATCACGCTTTTCAAAAATGAACTCTTTGTAAAATCAAAGTACAGGGCTAACTTGCCAGACGAACGATTTAAATCCATTCTAGTGATAGGAACTTCAAAATTTGATCCAAAATGGACAGACATTAGATGTCAGAAGCAACTCTACACATCCCATAGGTACATAAGAAAGACAAAAAGTAATACATAAGAAATATCTTTGAATGTTAACTTTTGTCTGAAGCTCGCTGTCAATAAATTCAAAATTACGACTAAAAACCGGGCTATTAGGCCGTGGTCGGTTGCTATTAAACGTCATTACGGCTATTTTCTAAATTTAGTAGCAATTCGGCTGTTAAACGCCGACGTAGTGACGTTTAATAGCAACCGACCACGGCCTAATAGCCCGCTTTTTAGTCGTAATTTTGAATTTATCTTTGAATATTATTTTTTTTCTTATTTTTGTTTACATTATTTTGAATAAATAAATTTGTTTTCTTTGGATAAGTCTGCTTAATTTTTATTTAAATATCCATTTTATTGACTTGATTATATAGTAAATTAAAAAAAAAGTTTACAATATATACATGTTGTTGGCCCGCCTGACTTCTAAGATTTTTCAATTCGGCCCTCAAGTGAAAAAGTATGGACGCCCCTGATATAGCGTTAAGTAATTCTGCCACGCGGAATGTTCTCCAAATAGCTTCGTGCGTTACCGCCGACTGTTAGGCGTCACTAGGTAATTGTGTTACTATTTCTGCTCAACGGAGCAATATACTTAAATTAAAGAATTCCATTTTTATTCGTTATAGGAATGTCTATTACTAATTAATTCCTTATCACAATAAAATGTAACTATAATTTTATTTTTATTTCCAAAATCTAACAAATTTTTAGTCATGACCGCGTAGGCCTACCCGTAATTTGATAATCTGAAAAATTTGGAACAATCTTTGCCCAGAAACACCGGGGGACCAGCACTATGATTGTACTGTATAATATCTGACTTGTTCCCCTATATATAAATTTCCACAGGTTCAGTCATACTGGCAGCTGAAAAATGCACCTTGGTTTTATGGAATGCCCGGGAATGATTCCTGGGACCTGCATACTAGTGGTCAAGGTTATACCCTCTGCGTTTAGCTGTTAAGCATGTTGTTAAGTATTTTATTAATTCTACCTGTGCCTTCTATGCCTCCTAGAAGTTTTTCCTATCATTTCTCTGACGTTTGGGAATTTGTACTGCCATCTTTAATCATACATAACAATTCGGATGAACTTGTCGAACAGTGTATGTATTCTCGTTGCTATTGTCGCACAACATTCTATGAATACTCGCATAATTTTACCAGTCACAATTTTGCATAATTGAATAGATTATGATAATGATAGACTGAGAAAAGCATTATATAGTTTACGTCCGTGACTAAGTCTAGTGACGTCTGCAGTGGCGTCAGACACAGCAACAACAGCATTCGTAAACACTTTAATTACACGTTTTCCCTACTAAATGCACTCGCCCCTACTCACGCCTACGTTATTTAACTACGACTGTAAAACAGCGTCCATGGTGTAACATGTTAGGTTTAACGACTAGTAACTACCTCCTATTTTTCCTGTAAATAATATTAAACAAAATTTTTTGCACCCTGTATACAATTAGTGAACATGAGAGAAAAGACAAGATCATATGGAGAAAAATGGGGATAGGATAGGTTAGGGGGTCTCAACGAAAACTACGCTTCTCAACAACTAACGGAATACTCCGTCATTGAAATAGACAGTGTAATGTAGTTTTTCAATATTCTAGACCTTCAACTGACACTATTAACATGAAGTATTGTAGGAAGTAGTCGACTGACCAAATCAGAGCCACGACAGCCGTGTCTCTAGCACACAAAGCCTCAAGTCTGGGTGGCAGTCTTCCAAGTGTCCAAGTGCAATTGGCATTGCTCCCACTCGTTCCTTCGTTTGATTTCTTGATTGATCAGACTCAACTCAATTTTTAATATTGTACACTCTGAGTATTAGTTCTCAAGTTTTTCTTTGACGTTTCAAATTTTAATAAAATATTTTTAGGTCCTACTGTAATATTTTAACACAATATTTTTGTTTAAAAAATATATTTTTATTATAATAAAAAGTAATATTTGATCTTACTATGACATACCTATACAAGCGTCTTTATTCTATATCACTACAGTACATTAGTCACTACCAACAATTCCATTAACGCATCTAACAATCAAGTAATGCCAATTATTCTTCATGTAACTTTCTAGTAACCTTTGAAGACACTGTTTCTATTAAAATTGTGTTGAACTAAATTTATGTAATAGAATTCTACGAGTATGAATATATTATAAATTAATATTGAAGCATTTGCTATAAATATTTGCGCAGATAATTTGTAAATATTACAAATCAAATAAAAAAGTTTGATTGTTATATTAAAGAAAGTATACCGTTGACGGCAATTCCAACCTTAGGTAGAACGCTATCGTTTCGCTAGGAAGCAGTTCATTTCCAGGTTAACATAAACAGCATCCCTTACTCCACTTCACCTATTGCATCAAAATACTGTGTGCTTTACTTTATGCCTTTCTCCACAATAGACATACATATTATCAATCTGTTCTATCATCTTTAGATAAGCATTGAATGATCCGTGACTAGTTAGAACGCGGATTAAATACCAATCTTACATATTCTCCATACAATCACATTTGATCCACTGTTACTTTATATAATTTTGTTGCTATGACTGTCCTCACCTAGCTCGCCATTGAGCCTCTTTGTTTTTTTGGTTATTTTTCTGCTGACTGCAAATCTACATTATGACAGTTATGCACATGTCTCCCGTCTTCCCGTCTTCCACGATCAAGTTAATTAGTTTTAACCTTGTCACACCTCGTATGGTAATAATATATTCGCTACTCAGATGACACCGAAAACAACATCCTTCTTTGTGACTAGAAAGCACGGTAATATATTTCTTAATTCTGAAATACAAATATTTCAAGATCGGTGGGACACCCTAAAACCGTCACTGGCCCGACGAAGTCAAAGTCAGGCACATATTCAACATGGCAAACTGTAATTTGCTTGCTAGCACTAACTGAAACGACACTTCATCCAGAAGGAAAATGAGGAACACAGGAAACTATTTACAAACTCTATGAACGATGGAAACCCACTATGCATGCAATTTATTAACTAATCCTACAAGAAAGCATATTTCTTGATTCTATCAAAAATATATGAAAATCGTCAGCTTAAATTATAGTACCCAACGTATAAAACAGAGTAGAAATGAATAAGCGAATTCAAGGGAAATAACCGATCGTTGTAGCTGTTCTCACCATTTAGAACTGTGATTTATAACGATTATAATTTAATTGAATGTAATGTTTAATTTTTGATCTAGACAGGAAAGTAAAAACTTTATTAATTAAGTCAATTACAAAAGTAAAACAAATAATGGAGGAATTAATGTATAAAAGAAGAATAATATTTAAATTACATATATCCGTAAAAACGCATTATTGAATATTACAATTTATATGACAAAAATTCAATCAATGTAAAGCAAATTATAAAAGTAATAAATTCTTAGCATATCAATAATTCTGTATACACAGAAACGTTAGTTTTAAAACAACTGACTCTACGTGTATTACGTCTTCGTCTTTGAAAACTTCATCTGCTAAATCTAAAAGCTTTTTTTAGTTTCTTATCAAAAACAAAACGTAAACTAACTATATGATTATAAGGGTTTAACTGTAGGACTTTTTCGAAAGCTTCCGTAAAATGGGCCATTATTAAAATGGTTATCATTGAGACACAAAATTCGGGGACATCACTATCTAGAGTAAAAACACATATTCTACTGATAGGAAATTGGAAAGAAAAGTTAATGCGTAAGTTAGGAACAAACTAAAAATTCCCTAACAACTCAAAAAATACTTCTTCAAGTTCTAAAAAAAGTTGATATTAGAATTGGAAGTAAAATGTTAGTTACAATTGCAGAAATATCAGCAAGACTATTCTCAATGAAATGAAAATATTGACTGTAAAACTATATAAATTAAATGCGATGCGTAATGGCCCGTAGCGTAAGATGTACCTAAAAACTCAGAACATATTAACACAATTCTATTACCATCACGATTCTTGTTACAATTTAATAAACTTAAAAGCTTTGCGGTCTTCAAACATCTGTTTATTACTTTAAATACTTAATTTGTTTATTAAGAATGAAATTGATAATTTTATCAACACTAAACATTGTTCTGAAAGGTTTTGTAAAATATGTATAACACTTGGTTCGTTTTACAGATTTTATTTAACTCTGACAGCTGTTTCGACTACCTAAGCCATTGTCAAAGAGACGAATGAATTAAAACCTAAACACAGGATGTGAGTAAAGGTGGTGGTGGTGACCATCTGTTTAGGGCGTGAAATTGGAACATCTGTGAAGGTGTTGAGATAAAGAGCGGGTGTGTGCAAAAGCCAAGGAAAGGTCAGGTGTCTTTAAAACTAAATACTATTTGAATTCAAAATATAAAATTAGCTGAACTAAATATAATCTGGACAACAACGAACTGTATCAAATATATAAAGAGATACCAGTCTCAAAATTTATAAGAATACAAAGATTGCGTTGGGCCGGACATGTTATGAGAATGGAGGTTGGCAGGAACCCCAAGAGGGCTTTGCTGGGTACAAGGGAGGGAACGAGACCTAGAGGTAGACAGAGGAAGAGGTGGGAAGATGGCGTTGCAGAGGACGCGAGAGACATGGGGATAAGAAACTGGAGGAGGGTTGCAGTGGATAGAGTGGATTGGAGGCGGAGATTGGTGGAGGCCAGGGCCCGACTTGGGCTGGAGCGTCATAGGAAGAGGAGAAAATATAATCTGAATGAAAAATATAAAATTCGTGCTCTAAAACATCGCATTTCTGAACATGAGAAGGCGATTTTAACCAATACAACCAATACAGGTTTTGCAGATCATTGCTTACAAAAAACATGCTTACAGGAACATGCTTACATGAATGCTTCATAGATACAAAAAACATAACACTACTCCACAACATACAAAAAGGTAAAAAATTGGAATTGTTAGAAATTCTATAAATTAAAAAAGCAATAAAATATAACAAAAATTTAACAAATGAACAAATTGAATTCTGTGTGTTCCCTTTATTAAAGCTGTTATTTAGTTTAGTTTGTTTTATATTTTGCATTCAGATTATATTTAGTTCAGTTAATTTTATATTTTGCATTCAGATTATATTTAGTTTAGTTAATTTTATATTTTGAATTCAGATTATATTTAGTTTTAAAGACACCTGACCTTTACTTGGTTTTTGGACCTGACCTTTACCAGAAACACCTTCACAGATATTCCAATTTCACGCCCTGAACAGATGGTCACCACCACCACCTTTACTAACACATCCTGTGTTTAGGTTTTAATTCATTCGTCTCTTTGACAATGGCTTAGGTAGTCGAAACAGCTGTCAGAGTTAAATAAAATCTGTGAAACGTACCAAGTGTTTTTATATATTTTACAAAACCTTTGTGTTAATATATTTCACCAAGTTCTCAACGAGTCACCAATTAATATCGTGAAAATTTTTCTGAAATTTTACAAAAGTTAATGTAAATAAATAATAGTTTTAGTAAGATGGAAATATAAAGTATAGTAGATTGTAGTAATTCTTAACTTCCACAAACTGAAAAAGGTAAACAAGTTATAATCTAGAAGGAAACACGAGTATTAGTTTTGCAATTTCCCAGACTACGTTATTAAAATGTTGTATATTTCATTATCCAGCGCCGTGAGTAATTCAATTACTTTCAGCTTATTACCTGGCTATTTCATTATTTTTACTATTTGCGCTTAGTAAAAGTAAACTTATAATAATGTTTAATTTGTATGAATGTTTGTAAATCATACAATTACCACATATATTTGTAAATCTTGAATGTACCACAGTTTTATTTAGGAGCTGGGATCTAAGTATAATCAAAAGTCCATTTGAATACATAAAAACGTTTTCGGATTTAATGGCACAGCGACTGTCTCGACCACTTTTCCTTGTTCAAGGGCAGTGAGAGATGCAGCACTAACGTCTGAACTTAACAAAGTACGCCAACGTTGATGTTTAGGATAATCACTTGTAACTTTACTAGTTATGATCAAGAATTAACTCACAAAATTGTGAAATGCGCTTAAAAAGGCACGTAGACCTTTGGGCAAGTTTTACGTAAACCGTTTTACTTTTACAATGGTGTTATACGGAGGTTTTTTCTACTTTTTATGTACACCTACCGTTTATGTTTATTTTCACACATACACACACGTGCGCGCGCGCAATCACATATTACAATAAATAATAGTTAGATCACATGGCACACCTAAGTTATACAGTCTCAAAAGAGGCTATGGATAAATAGAGATAGAGTGAATATGTGTGTGAGTCAGAGGGTGAATGAGCGAGGGAGAGAGAGAGAGAGAGAGAGAGAGAGAGAGAGAGAGAGAGAGAGAGAGAGAGAGAGAGAGAGAGAATAAGTCCAAAATAACAAAGGGCACATATATAATTCAAACGTTAATCAATCTTTTCCTCGACGAGACAACAATTCTTGAAATATAATTTCATACTGCGTAAAAGTATACGGCCTTTCTTAAAAAAAGTGGTTTCCTAAAAAAAATTCGCTTAAATTACTAAAAATAAATAACTGAAGACAAACTTTTTTCAAAGCAAAAGCAATTATTTCAACACTTAATAATTCACCTCTTTTATTCAAAGTTATTTTTTCTCTTTCACCCTTTTTCAGTACAGTAATTTATCACGCTGAATGTTTTTGTCGGTAATTTTACATTGCAGTAATACATGCTTCTTTGTGTTTTACAATGATCGCTTACTTAAAGAACAGTAATGTTAATCGTTCAGTTTCTGATCTGGGTCATATCTCACAATAGACGTATGCACATCCTAGTATTGAAATTTACGTACGCATGTAACTCCTATTCATCTGGTGCATGCATGGACACAAATCGTGCTAACTGCCTGTTAATATTATGTCGAATAACTATGTGTTTATATGATATTGTTACGACGGTCTCACGAATCCTCGTGTTGTACGGAAATAAAATACAGTCACTAATTACCAGCTTTAATTAGTCACAATAATAACAATTTGAAACCAACAAGGTACTCTCATACAATAGGTCAAGTTAAATTTGTCCACACGCAATAGTAGTGTCAACTATTAGAGGCCCGCAGTAATTATAACGCAATAGTCACTTTCTAATGATGCGCAACAATCACTTGATCCCCACTCTACAATATCGCCAGTTGTAACTAACTTCTAAGCCAGCCGCTGTTGCTTATGTAGGTCCCGAAGAGGTTCTAGAATAATTTTCCATTATTTTGGCGGCATAATTTGCGTGGTTACAAGTGCTCGAACAGTCTAGAGGCCAGTTAATTGTACGACCTTGACAGAGACGCTAGGAGATGTTCTCGAAAGTCGAGAGCGTTACATAATTGCCGTAACACTATAATTAATTAAGAAAACATAATCAATATTTT
Source organism: Magicicada septendecula (assembly GCA_034769895.1). NCBI lineage: Eukaryota > Metazoa > Arthropoda > Insecta > Hemiptera > Cicadidae > Magicicada > Magicicada septendecula. Next base: position 430,689,380 of record CM068372.1, read on the forward strand.
ACGTGACGATTTTTTTTTCACAAGACCAATAAGCCTTGGAATTCTATTTCTGTCTCTGACGTTGAATTAGGCTTTTACCTCAAAGATTTCTGTGAGCGTATATCTATATATATAAAGAAGAATGTTTGTGTGTCCGTTTGTATTTTATACAGATCTACAGTTTTATTCCGATCGTGATGAAATTTTGCACACTAACAGTTCAAAACAAGAGGAAAATTTTACCTACATTCAATTTTGGAAAAAACTACCCCCACCCACTTTTCTACTCCCTTAAGCAAATTTTAACGTGCAGCTTTGCGGTTTTTTGCGAATGTCTCAAAAACGTTGAGGAAATCGACAAAAGTAAAATATATTTTCTGGAAGCCCATAAAATTTTCTACAAACTGCAATTTGCCCGGTACTGATAGCGTTCTTAGTTCCGAAGTTATTAACAATCAAAGTTGAAAATTGGTACACAACTGTTTTGTTCTTTACCCCGTTGTGAGTGTGAGTCACCATTTCATCTGCTATCACGGGCGCTCTTCCCCTTCCTCCTCCCTTCTGCCACGCACCCGCGCCCTGCCTTATACACCCTCCCACATCGTAGCTGGGTATATAAGGACGCCGGCCCGAGCGAAGTTCCAAAGGCCAAACCAACCACCGCGCCCCCGGAACCGGAACGCGAAGTTCCCCACTATACTCAAGTCCCGCTGCCGGACAATGAGGAAATTGATCCTCCACGGCCGCCGCCACCCAAGCCACGATACCCCAGATCGGGCAAGAAAGGTAGGACCCAGGTCAAGAACACGGGCCAGCCTAAACTACCTGCCACTGGACCCAAGCCCGTCCACCAAAAGCCAGAGCGGCCACCCGCCCCAGTACCTGCCCCCAAGGCTTCCACCGTCTCGCCCCGCCGCAGCTATGCAGCTGCCGCCAAGCGTTCTCCCCAGGCCTCATCTTCCGATGATCTCGCCGTTGTATCAGACTTTCTGGCAAGCTACGACTTGCAGAAAGTAGCCCAGACTTTCCTTAAAATCAAGGAACGCTTGGCAACAGCCTCGCCCCAAGATAAGTTCCTCCTCTTGGTGGAAGCCTGCCGTGTTACAGGTCTGTTATGAACGGACAACCACGGCAATCCCTCAAGCGAGACCTCGAGCTCGTGGCGTGGAACGCCAACGGCCTCGCTTCCCGGCATTCTGAGCTCTTAGAGTTCGTTGCCCGTCACAAGCCCGACGTGCTTCTTCTTGGCGAGACGCACCTGACCCCGCATCGTCGTTTCCGACTACCAAACTACGTGTGCCACCGGGACGACCGGTCGGGTCGCGCAGGAGGGGGCACAGCCATCGCGGTGAAGGCGAGTCTTCGCCATCACCGCGTTGTCCTGCCTCAGCGGCGGAACCTCGAGTGCACCGCGGTCGAGCTCCATGGTGCTCTCGGGGGTCTACTCGTGGTTTCCGCTTACAAGCCTCCACAAACGGAGCTCCTGTCGAACGATTTGGAGGCCGTCTTTGGAGCACACAGGAGGGTAGTCCTGGCGGGCGACCTGAACTGTAAGCACCCTGATTGGGGGAGCCGCTTGGTGAACCCAAACGGGACCCGCTTACGCATGTATGCTGATGCGGCTCGGGTCACAGTCATGGGTCCTACCGGGCCTACGTACTATCCCTCAAGGGCTAACTCCCGCCCTGACGTACTGGACGTTACCGCGGTCAGGGGCGTTTATTGCCCGGTCCACGTCTCCGTCATTTCGGAACTGTCCTCGGACCATTGCCCTATCAGTGTGCATATAGCTACCCAGCACGCCACCGTCCGCGACGAGCGGCGGGTAATCGAGTGGGACCGCTTTGGCCCTGCGTTCAGTCGCCGCCTACCAGAGCATATCCCGCTCGACACTACCCAGCATGTCGACGAGGCAGTTGCCTTATTCGACACGGCCGTAGTCTCGGCGGTAGACGTGTCCTCCCGGATGAAGCCGGGGCTCACGCCTGACTATCAGCGGATCCCCGAAGAGGTGTCTCAGCTCGCTTGCGAGAGGAATCGCCTCCGGAGACGCTGGCAGAGGACTCGTGACCCGGCTGACAAGGCTGCGTTCAACAGAGCGTCCGGCAAGTTGCGTCGCGACATGCTGGCGTTCCGTAGACGCAACTGGGAGCTAGCTGTGACACAGATGGACGGCCCTGCCGAGGACCGTAATGTCTGGCGGATTCCCAGTGCCCTAACGGGAAAGCGCAAACGCGCGCCTCTCCTCGCACTGGCCGGACCCGGCGGTCAACCCCTTGGCCGCCCCCTCGAAAAGGCAGAGTTCTTGGCTGACAGTTTAGAGCGTCAGTTCGCTCCCAACCCATCCAAGAACCCGGCTTTCACTGAGCAAATCTGCCGCGAGGTAGAGCGCTTTCTATCGGCCGATATCACAGTCCAGCCGGAGCCCATCTCCCCGGAGGAGGTCTCTGAGAGGATTGTTTAGCTCAAGCCCCGGAAGGCGCCTGGCCCGGACGGAGTCATGAATTCCGCCCTCCATCGCCTTCCGGAGCGAGGAACCCAGTTCCTCACTGACCTGTTCAATTCATGCCTCAGACTGGCCTATTTTCCGGTGATATGGAAAACGGCTACTGTCATTGTGATACCTAAGCCGGGAAAGAATTCTTCTTGCGTGGAAAACCTCAGGCCCATCAGCCTCTTGTCCGCGACGTCCAAGGTTTTTGAGCGTCTGATCCAGCGTAGGATCTGCGACCATCTAGAAAGACTAGACGTGCTGATCCCCGAATAGTTCGGCTTTCGTGAGCTGCACTCCTCGACTCATCAGCTGATGAGACTCGTGGAATGCATTACCGAGGCTGGCTGTCAGGGCAAACAGACAACTGCGATCTTCCTAGACGTAGAGAAAGCCTTTGACCGCGTGTGGCACGAGGGTGTCCTGTACAAACTCACGGAAGTCCTTCTCCCAGACTGCTACGTTCACTTGATCGGCAGCTTTCTGCGAGACCGTAGCTTCCGAGTGAGAGTAGACCACGCTCTCTCTTCGGAGAGGCGTATTACCGCTGGTGTCCCTCAGGGAAGTGTCCTTGGGCCTCTCCTGTTCTCGTTGTTTGTCAACGACACGCCCCGAGTTCCTGGAGTGAAATTGTCGCTGTTCGCGGACGACACTACGGCTTTTGCCTCAGAGCCGAACGCGAGTTATGCGGCAGTTAAGCTCCAGCGCCAACTCGACGCGTATGTCGGGTGGACCGATGACTGGAGAGTTGCCGTTAACGCTTCCAAGAGCGCCGCGGTAATATTCTCGCGAAAACGTAAGCGGCCTCGGCCGCTTAAATTAGGCCCCGTCGAGGTGCCCTGGACCAATAGCGTCAAGTACCTCGGGCTCCACGTGGATTCCCGACTCACCTGGCGAACCCATGTACAGTACATCCGACAACGCTCTTCGGCGCAACTCAGTAGACTCTGGCCCGTGCTTTCTAATCCGGCAATGACCCCCCGGCTAGGTAAGCTCATAGTCAACACGTACGTGTTGCCCGTGATTACCTACGCCTGTCCTGTTTGGGGATACCTGGCTCGTGGTCATAGAACAACGCTCCAGCGCGTACTCGACCGGGGACTGAAGCTCGCGTGCAAAGTCCCCCGGAGGTACTCTTCTCGTCTTTTGAGGAGAGGACTCGGTGTCCGCTCTCTTGATGACACCGTGAGACGCCTGGCGCGTAGATTCTATGTTCGTTCCGACAGAGTGACCCACAATTCCCTCATTGCCGGACTTGGTAAATACACCCCGCGACCAGGTGAGTCCTGGAAGCGACCTCGTTTGCTAGTCCCGGTGGTATAATCCACCAATCGCAGGTCGCTTCAGACCCCCCCCATAAGTAGATAAAAAGTATAAAATGAACTCAAACAGACCCAGTGGCAGGAGTCCTTTCTGAGACTCGGGACACTGCTCTACTCGCGACCCGCGCTTCGCGCGGGCCGCGCAACCCCCAGTTGTGTGCGTCGGAAACACCTGAACAACGGGAGCTTCGTCTACAGCAGGAGCGTATCAGAGCTTCTACGTCAAGAGCGAGGGAAACGTTGGAGAAAAGAGAGCTTCGCCTGCATTCGCTATGAGTATCAACAAGGCACAGGGGCCATCCCTTTGTGTGGCAGGCACTTACTTGGAAAGTCTATGTTTTTCGCACGGCCAATTATATGTAGCTTGCTCAAGAGTCGCCACGCCAGATAATTTATTTGTCTGTGCTCCGGACGGACAAACGAAAAACATAGTGTAACGTCAAGCTTTACAGTAAAAGCTTTGAGATAAATTTAGCTGAATTTATTATGCTGTTTTTTTGGATCTTTTTATTATTTAAAAAAATATTCTATTATTTAAAAAAATTATTACAATAATATAATTAGTGTAATATAAGAAGTTTTTGTTACTTTTTGTTATTGTTTACAAGATCCTCACTTATAAACATTGTTAATATGCCTAACAAGTAAATATATTTTCGGCGTAACAAAGTATCAATTATTCACTCGATCCTTTTATAATCATTATCCCGAGGGAAGCCGGGCAAATCTACTAGTTGCTAATAAATTTATGTAAATTGTTTAAAGAAAATATTTTATAATTGAATCAACTTGCATTTGCAATGAAGATTTCATGTTAATAAGGTTGATAAAAAATTTAATTATCTCTGCTTTGTTAAATGTTTTGGATGCAGTGGAACATGTGTCATTACCAAAGTTACTATCTTACTATTTAAATGCTATTTGCTGTATTTCCTTGTAGTTTACGGCCTACTTTAATTATGAGGCCAATTTAAATGGAGTGATACGAAACTATTTGTAGGTAGAGTATTAAGAAAACTAAATTATACTGGTAATGGGAGTTAAAGTTAGTTTAAATTCTGTTATCTCCTTAATGTTTTACGAATGTCTAAAACATACTGCATCCGTTACTAACAACTTTTGACACATTCTCAATGAACAGTCTTCAGAAATCGATCATAATTTTTTACAATGTCTATAAGTTACTACAAATGTTGCTAAAAGAATATGATATTATACAATTATATAATAATAATAAAATTAAAATTGTAATATAATTATGTAATTGCAATAAAATTACAATGATGTTAGCAATTATATACGTGCCTCTATAGGAGCCTTGTAAAAGAAGTGTAATCAAAAACACATTAAATATCTGATATCTTAAGAATAAATATTAATTTCTTATTTTACGACGAAACTATTAAATTTTCGTTATTGCAAATAACATGTTATACACGTGAACTCTGAATGCGCAACGAGTTTATGTAGGTCGTAACGTAACGGCAGGGAACAAATCAATCTATCTTCCTGCTTAAAAATACACTAGTTAGCTTCTTTATTAAACTACATTGAAGGTGACAATAAGAAAGTAGGAACCAACACTCGAAAGCGTCATTTAGAAAACTGAATTTAATCACTGAATGATTGAGCATATTCATCCAATCGTGGAAGATTTTAACCCTACATCTTTTTAGTTTATAATCCGATATAATTATTAAGTTCTGAATTCAGATTGCAATATCGCCATACTACCCTGTTTAATTTAGATGATACATGATGAACAACCTAAATTTGGCTTCTGCAAAGCAAGCGGTAATTTTTATGAATGAAATACGTGAGAATCGTGAATAATTTATTCTTTGAATTAAGTATAACAACTAACGGAGGCCTTCAAAAAGTTGGACTTAAATTATATTTATTTACATGTAACAAAAAACAACAACAGTGCATTGAAAGCAGTTCTGATTTTTGCTGTCGGAGCATCAGTTTATTTATCTGTAAGTGTTAATTCACGAAAGTTGGGAACTTGAAAAGATATATTCAGATATTCGTGAAATTTATTTAAAATATCTACAATTCTCTTTTACAGTGAGTAAGACCTTTGGAATTGGTGTCCGTTATTGCAATTAAAAATGAATGGTTTTAAATATTGCTATTATTTTAATGCTGGCTACGTTTTTCTCTTTGCATGTGGTATATGTTGCCACATGGCAATTCAATTTGTCTTGTACTCACTGTTGAAAATAAGCTATACTGAATGGTTGGTTTTTATATTAAAATATCATAATTGAATAATAATATTAATTATTGAAAAATACTTTGGGATAATTGTAATAAAATTTACGTAAGTAACGATTATATTTAAATTTAAAAATTTCGCGTGTGTCTCTATAGATGTCTATGTGTGTAAGTGCTGACTAGAGTTGATAATATTATCTAACATATTTCACATCTCACGACGTAAATGTAGGAGAGAATTTTGAAGTATCTGATAAAGTTGTGACAGAAACATTAGCTACCCACAGTTGGAGAACACTAATATTCATCTAGGCCAACAAGCGATTCTCACAGACTGTAAATGAGGAGCGATCAATAACGTTAAAAGGTTATGTTTAGTAGTGTGCAAAGGAATGTTTCAATTTCAGTTATTAATCGTGCAGAATTTATTAAAAAATTATATCATCACTTTATAATTTCGTGTGGAAGGCGCAGAAAAATTTGTGGGCTCTGAGCCCGAGCCCGCTGCGTTTTCCGGCTACAGTCACAACGCGCCAGGCTTGTCTCCCCAACATAACATAACGGAAAATTTTAATAATAGATAAATAATGGATTTTATATTCATGTTCCATTGTTAGTAGTATTTTTATACTTTGATAAAGGGCAAAATATTAACTATACGGTATTATAGTACAGTATAGTATAGTATTATACTTGTAAATGCATAATTAATTGTACCATAAATATGTTAAGAAGCTTGAGATATTTTATATAAAGACTTGTTAAAGAAATTATCTTGTAGTTCTTTCCACAGTTTTGAATAACTTGAAACTTCCTTACGACGTTAATAACTAAGTTGAAGCGCTTTAGCAGTTTTGAATAAACATCAATATGGAAATTTTCCTTGTGTCATCTTTATCTATTTATATTCATAGTTTTTGTATGCATTAAATATGAAGGTGCCTTAGAGACACTTTGATATTGATGTTATCTGCAACAAATGTACAGTTAAATTATTATAAACTTCTCAATTCAATACATCCCACCAACAACTATGAGGCGATTTAGTGACACCGTAAATTTTGAATGCTAGCTTCATTGAAGTCACGTGCGTATTTAATTAGGTGTTCTGTACACCTTCAAAACCATCTTCTGTGCATTTGTACATTTTAAAGAAGAAGAAGAAGAAGAAGAAGAAGAAGAAGAAGAAGAAGAAGAAGAAGAAGAAGAAGAAGAAGAAGAAGAAGAAGAAGAAGAAGAAGAAGAGGAGAACAGGAAATGTCTTAGTTTTTCTTAATATATTCACTTATTAGGCCTAATAGATTAAGAATAAATTGCCAAAATGTTTTATATACTTTTCGTCGAAAAGTAATTAACGTATTATACTTTTACCAAATGCACCGTTAGTCTACTCCTAGAATTTGAATGCATTAGATTTGTTGTTCATTTTATTGAATTCTTTGAAGGATTCATGAACAATCTGCGTCCTTTTGTGAATATTTTGACAACCGGCACTTTTAGAAAATTTCCGATTACACAGCTTTGTTCCGGAGTAATGATTTGTCAGCATTAATTATTTCTTCTGCGATAATTAACGATTGCCATTAATTAATCTGATAAAAGGAAATCACAACCAAAGCAAGATAAACCATGGCTAATGTAGATCATACCTAGAAGAGACAAAAGTTTTATTATTTCATACTGACTACAAGGCATCACAAATAATTATATTTAAAAATTATCATTCTATTAAAAAGTTAAATTTTCCATGGTACACTACGTAACCACTTATATTTTTGTTTGGAAAACCTTCTCCTGGACAAACAGTATCGTCATAATTTCTGTGACAACGTTTTCTGGGATCCTACTCAGAAGATGAGAATGGCTACTGAGAGACCTGACGATCTAGTTGATCTTGAAGAATGCTCTAAAAGACGTTGTTGCTTTAAGTGTAATTACAGTCAGTTAACTGATTTAAGAGGAGTTTTTTTACATTGTGGCTAGTGTATAGTTTATTCTTTTCACAATTAAGATTAACAGTCAACAAGTCTCAGTTAATAAAAATGGTCCGAGAAAAAGAAAAATAATGAAGTTCTGTTGTAAGAATTTTATGTCACTTACTTTGATTATACTACTTCCAAATGGTTTTGACTATATGCATCTATGTAGTAAGTGAAGACCTTTAGGTCCGTAAAGAAATTAAGTGTCATATTATTTTATTAAAATGGATTAATAAGACGTTCACAGTTTTAGACATTTTTTATAAATTTCAGAGTTGTGCCTATACTTTTATGTTTTTTTTTCTAATGTTATTAGTGTTAATGTGATAAATTTGTCAACAGATTCTCTGTTCTTAATGTTTTATTTACCTAGACTGAATTCTACAGTTTTTTATGCGGAATTTTTGAATTCTTAATTCCGTATAACAGTTGCAATTTACTTGAAAATCTGTAAGTTAAATTTCACGCTGTCAATGAAACATCGATTTTATAAAAAAACATTGCATTGCCAGTTGTAGCCTATAAAACACGAGGTTCGTCTTCACAGTGCCTGCAGCCTAAAATTAAGCGTACGCATAACAAGTACCTTACAAATTATTTTAACTTTATGTATCTCAGAAAATTTAAGGTATATAAAACTCGTCATAATTTATGTAGAAATTGCGCTACTACATCGAAAATCCTTTCATATAAACAACCCAAAAACAAAAACCAGAAAACAGGAGGAGAACAATGATTTTATATTATAATAACTTCTAATAGTAATTTATATGATGAATAATTTGTTCCAACAAATATTGCACATAACTGTCACTCCGCTTGTTTAATTAAAATAAATAACAAAACTAATAATTCTATCCACGTACAGTTAACTGTAAGCAAACTAACAAACACACGACCTAGTTATTATTATGCCTTTCTTATGGGATTGAGTAGAAAATGTATTTTAATTTTGTTAAAATTGTAATTGTAACGATTATAAACTAGTCGGTTTGCCTACAACTTACACATAGGTATAGGGTGTAACGTCGGCCATTCTTTTTCTAAAATCTCATATTCCTGTTGCCAATTCGATTTTCAAGACGACCGATTTGATACCTCATTTGTCAAGAAAAAGAACTCAAGGAACTAAAAGAAAATAAACAAGTATTATTTGGCTTCCACAGATTGGAAAGAGGTAAGCATTTAACTAACACATTACAGTATTTAAAATTCCTAGGCTTCTACGGTGATTAGAATGTTACACACCATTACGTTACACTTAATTAGCTTAAATTTTTATGTAAAAAATTAACTTAATTCAAATTGCATTGTATTTAAAATCCTGAATATGATATAGAAAATAACAAAATATTCCTGTTATAAAAAACAGGCTTTAATTGAATACACGACAAAAGACACAACTTCAGAATTCGAAGAGTTGCCGTATCGTATTATTTTAAATATGCTACCTCTTACTGTTTGGAATCTTGAAGTCACAGGTCTTCTGTTAACCGTGTGCACAAACTAATAGAAACTAATTACTTTTAACTTAATTATTTATGATGTTTACAACAAACACAAAGTGCCAGTTGTACTTTGTAGTGCAGTGTGTAGTATTGTATACAATTTTCTTTTGAAGCAACGTGATTACTTTTAAAGTACCAATAAAATGATTAAATTGTGACAAAATTGATTAAAGTTTCTTTCAACAACACGATTTGATTTTACAAACCCTAAATTTGAATTACTTGATTATGGAAATAATTCTTTGTCCCTTTCAAGTAACGTTTATATTTAATACACATGTATAATCTGTACAATGTAAAAAATAATTTACAATTTCTTATGCGAGTATTTGATATAAAAATTAAAGAAGACATAAATAATTGCGTAACGTGAAAGACTTATACAAACATTACGTTAGTAATAGTCAATTTTGTCTATGTAAATTTGTATGCTCATTTTATATTTGAAATTTGTCTAACTCTACATATTCATTCACTAGAATTTTGTGTATCTGAACATCGTTTTAACTACGAATTATGGAAGTAGTATGAATTTTTATACACAAAAATAAATCAAAATAACAAGAAAAGCTAATGGTGGTAATTAGCAAGAAATATATAAATATTTATATTTTGTGAATATAAGGAAGGAAAAAATAGAGATTTAAATTAATCAAATTATCTATCAAACTAATTGCTATTATGTCTTCTATTGTTATCAAATGCTACATAATTTTGTAACAGAAATATGATAATCCTAACAGAATAACAACAATATTGTAAGTATATTTTGCATAAAATAGACAAACACAAAAAAATTAATTTAAGAAAAGGCTACTCTCTGAGCATATGAAACGTTAACGTTTAACGTTACGTTTATTATTACAACGAAAAAATCCAAAACAAATATATGTTTGTACTAGTCAAAATACGAAGAAAAATAGGCCTACAATAAATTCAGTCCCGTCAGGTGGTAACGTATAAAAGACATATTGGTTTAGTATATTCAATCAAATATACTTTATAAATGCTACATTATGGTTGCTTTTACTTACGATTTTAGCGTTACTTAATATAATATTTATACTTGTAAATAGGCCTACTATAAAGGAATAATATCAAACAGATTTAAGCAATAGCGTAACATTATTTATGAAGTCAGTAATCATGCACAAATGTTCTTCTAGGATAACACGATTATTCAAATTGTTTACAGGCAGATGCAACATTACAGAAAATAATTAAATAAGTAATGGAAAAAATAAGCTCTGGAAAACAACAGTTAGCAAAAATACGACGACGATGAAGTGAACTACACCAGTGGACTGTCTCGTTGTTACGGAGGATTATTAAAAGTCACTGAAGTTCGTGGAGAAGGATTATAGAGATTCGCTGAAAAGTTAGTGTAGTGTCTCATTATCACGCTATCAGTACAGAAGTCAAGGAATTAAAACTCACCGAAAATACTAAAGTAGTAGTGGTACTAGTGAAGAGATTTCATCCCTAATTAAAATGTTAAAAAATTACTCCAACGCATGTAAATATACGTTTGTGTGTGGACACTACACATTTTTACAACGATGACTAAAAACAAAACGCAAAAAAGCAGAAGAAAAAATAGATTTTGGACATCATATTTTCTGAAACTTTTTCAGACCGAGATGAGTAGACGATAGAAAAGATAATGTCATTTTCTTTGTAATACTCAACAATGACATTTGTAGGTTTATTTGTACTTTACCTGCCTAATATTACAAAAAAAATAAGCAAATTTTTATATTGTTAGAGGCGACATGTAGCCTAATAGCGCTGTTGTATCACAGTTTACAGACACATGCTTTACACATAACACAAACTCTAATTCACAGTAGTTTTTTCTCATTTAACCATTTAAGTTCGTCTGTACAAAGAATGCCATTTTCTCTTTTGTAATAATCCATTCAAATTTTGTTACCTTGTTTAATAAAGCCTAAAGATTATGATATATTTTTTCCTGATATATTTTTTCTTGAATGTAATCAAGAATCTACATTCAATTACTTACTTGATAAGCATTCATATGTAAATATTATATGCAACTAAACATATTTCTTCAAACATATTCTTTCACACATAATTTATTGTATAGTTGTCTTTAATAGTAACTGGAACTTTATGTTTGTTAATGAAAGTTATCAAAAAGTCTGCACCTCAATAATGAATTCATCTTTATACGTTTGGTGTTGTAATTATTCAATCTATCGGATCTAAAATCGTCTGTGGATGGGTGGTTAATGGTCCACTGCCTACATGGCCCATTTTGTATATCAACTGTATACAAGTATCAAGAAGAATGTTCTTGCAATATTGAATTTATGTAAAGTTACGAGCATATTTACTGTGTAAAGAACTTCAAGAACTGTACGCGAATATTGCAATCATTTTAAAAAAATGTTGATAATGCCTCATAATATACATTGATTTCAAAAATTGAAATCGAAACCCTAGTTACAAATATTCCATGTAATCTGAGTTGTAGTGTTGGTTTTTCTCAACAAAGAAAATTTTTAATACGTACAAATACTTTTACAGTACAATTAAGTAGAATTACGGTTAGAAGCAATTAATTTTTACCAAGAAAAGAGACTCAACTAAGCTTTCATAAATTTTTACTTTAAGCTTTCAACAAGGTACTGTACTACCTTGGACAAACTCAAGTTAAATTTGTCCGCAGGCAATACTAATGTCAACTAATAAAGTTCCGCACTAGTTAAAACGCAATGATCACTTTCCACTAATCGCCAGGTGTAACTAATAATTAGGCCTGCCGCTGTTGGTTGTATAAGTCTCAAAATAATTTTATAGCCTATGCTTTCAGCGGCATACCAGTAGCCTATAATTTGTATAGTTACACATACTAGAAGTCTGTGGAGTGCTACTAGACTTGACAGTTTTGACAGCGTTGCCGCACCTGCTCGGCTAGCTGAGAAACGTGTAGAACGACACTCTCGTCTTTTCGAGAGCGTCACGTAATTTTGTAGCAATATGTTCTAAAGTATACTCAGTCAAGTACTAGTAATTTACCATGTATAAAAATGCTACTTTAATTTACCATAGCAAATTACTAGAAAAAAAATTCGCATTCACATCGACTGAGACTGTCAATGCTGAACTATTGCTTATTTATAAGCATATACCTTACGCCGTACTGAGATTTTTTAAATGCTTTGAGGATATTGAGTAGATTAGTTGTAATCAAACTTCTACGCATGTAATCTTATTATATCTTATGGTAGCTGTGCTAGTTTAATTTACTTCTCTTTAATAAGTGCATCTGTATGTTGAATATAGAACTCCTGGCTTTACAGGAGTAAATATTTCGTAATAGTGTATTTAGTAAATAAACTTTTAATATCGTCAAACATACGTTAATAGTATTCTTTATATAAAAATAATTTATTGTCACTTTCCTTTAATATGCAAACTGCTCAGAAAATTGGTATGGAATATTTATAATTATGTAAATATCAGTGTTTACTAGAAAGCCACAACCGTAATCTACGAACGACTTACTTTTATTTTGTAAATAATTTGTCAGAATCTGGATTTGTAAGTGCGGTTTCCTATAGTTTTGATCTCAGGTTAGACAAATAGTTATACTCACTGTCATTGCAAAATTTTCTGTCTACAAGACAGTAATATAAAAAAAATTCGTAAGTTCGGAAAGCCATTTAAAAATACAAATTGAATTTTTGTTTTCATAATTTTTGTATCTTTAGCAATCCTTAATGACTATATGGTACAATTATATAATACGTGTAATTATTTCATAAAGAATTACATACTTTAACAAATAGTTTAGCGAACGTGACAGCTTGTACAACATTCAATATGCTAACAGAGACGAAACGTACCTGAACGTTACACAGTATACTTTTTGGTTTTGCGGCCTACTTAATTATAAGAATAATGGAAATCTAAATCGAGAGAAATGTTAGAACGTGATAATGATTTTCTTAAAACAATTTAATTTTAATCAAAAACATAATAAATAAACATTGTTTTTTGAGATTTATGCATGTTGAAGAGATAAGTTTGGTAAGTACTTCATTATTAAAATTACTGCATTATTTTGTTGCAATATGGTAAAAAGGAAGAGTTACATGCTACAGAAACATGTCCGCTTGTACATTGAGATAAACAGTGTCGTACACAGTACTTCATAAAATACTTATAAGGAGTAAATTATGTTGGTAAACAATGACATATTCTTGTTACATGTACTTATAGGTAGCCAAAGAGACAACCACATTTATTTGCTAATCATTCTTTTTTTGTTTAATTGCTGTGAACATGAAATTACAGTTACAACGTAGATTCGCAGTATACATATTTTAAATTTCAATCACTTTCTGCTACAGTCTGTTTCTTGATGTATATAATACTATAATACTTATAACTATTTTACCTCAAGAAAAAATACATCTTGAGGTAAAATAGTTATAAGTATTATAATATTTTAAATTATATTATTTATTCGTATATTATTAATTGTATTAAATTTATGAATAAAAATTATGCTGTGCCATCGAATTATACATGTATAATTTAAACTTGTAATGCTAGATGTACAGAACTTGTAATGATAGCTTGAAAAGTGCAAATTACAAGTTATATGGAAATATAATTAATATTTTAATGATAGCTTAATATATTTTAATTCCATTTAAGATAGCTTACTTCTTCCGATCAGGCAGGATTTTGTAAGATCCGATTATTTTGCATTGACGATTTATTCTCGTTAGAAATATTAGCTGAGAAAAGAAGAGAATTTAATTTTGAGACATCCAAAGCGACATTCAGGCCTTACCTTCGGCGACTACGAGAATGCATTTAATAGAGTTAAAAAATCCAATCTATGGCATATTTTGTGTAAGAAGGGTTATTCTAAACATCTTGTAGACGTTAAAGAGCTGATGATTTCATACAAGGATAGTATTGTTTATAGGAGAGGATGTGACAAGGAGATTTACATTAATCAGTGAGTGCGCAAAGGCCGTAGCATATAGGCCTATGTAACACTGTGTCATACCAAAATCGGTGACATAATGAGAGTAGAAATTACGACCAGATCCCGGAATAAAAATAAATAATAGAACATACTTGAATACAATGCTGTTTACCGATGATCAAGTAATAATACAAAATAATGAATGCAAGCTCCAGAGATCGATGTTCCGGTTACAGCAAGTTTGTTCGAATTACAACATAAAAATTTCTGTGCAGAAGACAAAAACTATAGGTTTTATGGGCAAATACCCCTTACGAACTAAGACTGTATTGGAAAATAAGAGTATACAGCAAGTGTCACATTTCTTCTATCTTGGTTGTGTCATCACTTATGATGTAGAATATGATGTTGATCATAACAGGTGAATATGTGGTCAGGTTATTCGTTGATCGTTATCCAAGAAGACAAGAAAAGAGAGTCAACTAAGCTTTCATAAGTTTTTGGTTGTGCCAGTGATATATGGTTGTGTTCCGGTGAAGAAACAGCCAACGGAGATGAGATTTCTGGGAACTGTTAAAGGTTGCACACGAAGAGACGGATTCTACACTGAAGACATTCGCAAAGAGTAGAACATTTTCTAACAACTAAGACTGTATTGCAGAAAGCAAAGAGAGATGGGCTGAGGAAGTTTGGCAGTAAAAGCCTATTGGGCAAAACCTAAAAAGCGTTGGCGGAGTGTGTTTCCCTTTGGACCGGAACAGGCGGGTCGCCTATTCCTTCATGGAAAAAGAAGAAGAATATAAATTATACTTTACTTAATAAGGGGAACAGGTCAGGGGTCTGACCGCGTACAGCTCCCTAGGGTGCTGCACTCTAACCACTAAATAGACTCCGCAACCCCAGGCTAGGATATACCTCGGAACCGGTCATGTTCAATACGGTGCCCGACAGAGCGCCCTGCCCTGTGGATTATATTATATTAACCCTGGCTTTCATTTCTTTTTCTTCAGTACCAACTAAGGCGGACACGTGGTCTCAGAGATTTTACTCGCGAGCATCAGTCGCACGATGTATCTAGAGGGTGTAATCGTAATAAGAAGATAATACGTTATTTAAGTTTAAAATTGTTCCATTATTTATTTCTTAAACAAAATCTTTCATTTCGCATATTAAATATTGACTCATTATTATATCGTTTGTACGAATCTTTCATACACAACTTATTGCTAACAAATTACATACACACAAGTTATACATAAATATTATTACCTATTTTTAATTAATTAAATATTTATTTTGCTCTCGGCTTACTTATTGTGGTATTTCCTGTTTGGGAAACGACATGATTTGGCTTACGAGGATTGTGGCCGACAAGGCTATAACAGTTTGAATGCATCGTATTGATTGTGGTATTTCCTGTTTGGGAAACGACATGATTTGGCTTACGAGGATTGTGGCAGACAAGGCTATAACTGTTTGAATGCATCGTATTAATTGTTATATTTCCTGTTTCGGAAACGACATGATTTGGCTTACGAGGATTGTGGCAGACAAGGCTATAACTGTTTGAATGCATCGTATTGATTGTGGTATTTCCTGTTTGGGAAACGACATGATTTGGCTTACGAGGATTGTGGCAGACAAGGCTATAAGAGTTTGAATGCATCGTATTGATTGTGGTATTTCCTGTTTGGGAAACGACATGATTTGGCTTACGAGGATTGTGGCAGACAAGGCTATAACTGTTTTTTTCATTGTAAATCAAAACAATTAGCAGAACAACAGTCTGATAGCAGAAGAGTACAGTTGAATCCTCTTTTTTGCACATTTTTAGCAGAAAATTTAGTTAGTTCAAAGGAAATATTAACTTTATTTTATGTACATTGTACTGCTTACGTGCGGTACTGTTGGCGCTAATATGTTGATATTTCGCAACGTGATATTCGTATCGTAAACAAAACCCTTCTGAAAAAGAAAACAAGATAGTAGGAAAGAAATATATTTTGGATTTAGGTTTTTTATCGTCAGTAAAGCTGTAAACACAATGTACTAATGAAATAAAGACAATTGTTACTGGGACAATATTTTAATCTTTTTTATAAATATATGACTTTAAAAACGGATGTTTTTTGCAAAGTGTATATCACAAGTGAAAACCAATACAGTATAAACAAAATTTCAGGAAGTGTAATCACGCAAGCTGTTGTATAATGACAAGGAAGCTAGTTTAATTATTAATATAAAGTTTAAAGTGTTTTCGACTATTGAATGAAATTAATAAATGCTCCTATGAAACCGGAATGCTTGCCAAAAATAAAAGACACCTTTCCGCAGTTAAGTAAATTGACTCGTGTTTAGTATGTGCATAATTAGTTTATACAAGTTTCAGTAGTGTGAATGACATCGGAAAATCGTAAAAACTTACAAAGTTTACTTAAGATGTTAATTAGATTTTAAAGCCACAAAGTATATTTTAGTGCACTAGCGTGTATTTCCTGATTACGCCGAGTTTTATGGAACGAAAATCAACAAATGGAACAAATTCAAAGTGCAGTAAAAACATACTTTAATTTAAAGGAAAATGTCATTTAGTAAGACTGTATTATAAAGACAAGTAAAAAGTAGTGTTAAGTTTCTGTTTTCGAGTTCCTATAGGCTACTTGTCTAACATTCGTGTAAATTATTCTACAACTCTTTTCCAACATATCTATAAGAAACTAAAAATTTCCAATTGGGGTTTCGAGTACATTCAAAATTATGTGGCTTTGATTGTTAATTAAATTGTATGCATTTCAATCTACGGTAGTATTGAGTTATTGATATTATTGATATTTTATTTGAGTTAAGTTTAAATTACTCATACACCATTGCGTTTTGCCATTGTGCACACTAACACAACAGCGCAACGTGTCTATGAATGGATGTAATGTTCATTATTATTGTACACGTAATTTTAACGATACGCTCATATATTTCCACACGTATTTGTGTGTGTGTTTTTTTTTAGAAACACTACAGTTTCTTTCATTGTTGTAAATGTTTGAAACTGTATTAAACTTAAGTTTTTGAATTAATGACACTACTGTAACGGTTTGTTACATTTTGTCTCCCCCCCCATCTTATCTAAACATGTGCCTACACGTGTAGGCTTGGTGAACGTGTGTGGTGATCGGCGTGACGTCGATGCGAAGTTGAATTTAGGACGCGCATTATCTCACGTTGGTCTGTGGTGACATGCGACATGCCTGGGGACTACCTATCACCGGTTTCCTGTTGTAAGTAGTCCGTAGCGAGAGAGCGCGGCCTCCCGGCTGGTGCCATCACGTCTGTGTAATTTGTTCTGCCTTACGAGTTAAGGAAGTACCGAACACATTTGCTTTATTAATTCAGAAATCATGAATCATTTAGTTTAATATGTAAAGCGGTAATTATTATGTAATAATCAATTAACGATTCTCATGGTAATGTAATTATGTACAGTTTGAAGTCATTCCGTAGACAGTACGTAACAGGTTCATGTTTTGTCAATCAAGATATTAATTAGAAGTATTATGTATATTTTATTAATCTTCAATTCATTAACTGATAACTTTTCGTTAACAGTTTTCTGTACGATCTTTATTGTCATAGCAAAATGCATAACCTATCAGTCACGCTTGTTATACTAAAAAGTATATCCTATTATATCGCTGCACACGTCTCGGGTGGTTAAACCGTTAGAATTAAATTAATCTCAATGTGAAGGCTGCAGGCGTATGGATGAATTACACGTGAAAACTGCTTGTTTGAACTTCAGTCCAGCAAAAGGTGCGTGTTTGGAAAACTGTGCTTTTGGCACCGTTCTGCATTTGCTCAAGTAGTCACGGACATTACCTTTTCACGACTGTGTAGGAAAGCACGAGTATCGGAGGACTATCGGGTGACCTCAAACCATTCATACATTTTGGGGGCCTAAATCGCAATAAAAGTTTCCTCACTCAACAACCTACCATAGTGATCGCAATTTTTCAAGAGTCGGAGAGTGAAATCTGGGAAATACTATTTCATCCATAATTTTAAATAATAAAACAGGTGTTAAACTATGTCCTGAAAATTGAGTCTAATACCTGCACTTGTAGTGTCGTGTGGGGCATGGTGACATAGACCGTGACTTCAGAGTAGAAAATAAGTAATTGATGGATACTTAATGTGAATCGTACAGTTAGTCTCAATTTATAGAATTTAAAGTTAAAGAAAAAAGAAAGATAATTTTCCTAATAATAAGGCGCACCTATTAAAGTAATTTAGTCAATGCTCTTAAAAGAGACAGTAATGTGAATCTTTTATATATGTAATGTAAAGCAATTGTAGAAAAATTGTAACGTCAGGAGGCCTAGTTGCTGCTCTATCCATCGTGATAAATTTGTGTCGTTTGAATAAATTATTATTTATTATTACCACGTGTTACGTGTTTTACATATAGCAGCCCACTTTGGGTTCCCAATGCTGTGATCCTGACCTAAGGGGGAGTTACACTACGTTCTTATTCATTCGCCATTTATAACTATAATTTGGCACCAAAGTGTAAGTATTAACTCTCCTTCAGTTAGCCTACATAAGTTATTTAGTGGAATGCTTGACGCTTTGCAGTATACGTAGTCAAACAAACATGAAGTGCGAAAGATTATTATAATTACAGAATCCCGATAATTTTGTTTCTCAAGTATCAGTATTACGTAGGCCTACCTATCGAATAATTCTAATTTCATAATGGCAACTCTACTATACTTCTCAAATATGTAATTATCTAATTACGTGTACAATAGCTTACCAAGTTGGGTCTTCTCGCGTTAGCAGTTGTTAGATTAAAATCTTTAGATGGTAAGGCAAGGGAAGGTCAAGGATTGAAATTTTCAGACAGACATCTATTGAGTACTATCTTAAAAAAGTTAAAATGAAAAAAATGAATAAGTCTGCAATTAATACAATTGCATTCACTATAACCATTCAAATAATAAATCAGACTTACTGCTTAACACTATCTTACGTACTTCTGCTTCTCTGACTTCAACAAAAAACAATTTATAGTTACATGCTGGCTGTAACTTTTCAACCTTTTACTTATTCCTCACGTAAATAATTTTTACCAAAGAGATTTTCGTCCAACCCTGAATGAAGAGAAATTAGAGGCTACCGTGGATGCGCACTTCTAACCCATTCGGTCAGGGAGAATGATGTCTTTCCACACTGATAGAAAAAGTCTCTCGGTTTAATTAAGTAGAATTACCACAGGCACAAGTTCCTTGCAGAATAAAAATGCTACAGAACCTGGTGGTACATTTACGGAGACGTTGAAGGCTATTTTAACAACGTGTCCCCTTGTAGTTTAATATGTACAGTACCAGTTTGTGGTATGGTGTCTTACGTAAAAAGTCCAAAACGCGACGTCTCGTTTTCTAAACAGTAAACGAAAAGGTAATCGAGACTCTCCATCATCATAATGGGCTTAGAGCTGCCGGACACAGCATGTTGGCAGCCCCGAATGTTGGCAGGCATTCAGAGTGCAGGGTACCTCTCTGGCAGGCAGCATAGATTTAGAAGAGGACGTTCAAATTCGGAGCGGCGGAGGAAGTGGTTAAGACCTTGTTGATGGCTTACAAGGTGAAACACTGTTCAGTACGAATACTTATAGGTTATTGGCAACAAGATATGAAAAATGCCGTTAACTCTGGTGGACAGACAAATACACTTTGCGTCCTGAAACACACCTTTCAAGTACAGCAGCTGTTCATGCGGATGGTAAAGATTTATTTGGCGGATGGAGAGTTAATCTGCGTTACAGTAGAGGCATCTCGCATAACGAAGATAGCTGTTTAGAGATTTATTTTAAAAGCTGATTTGTGGAACATGTCCTGTGATCACCTTCCTCATGAAAATGCCTAAAGAAATCTTGCTTGTCTGGTACGCAGAGGATATTGCTGCAGTTCTAGTTGCACATAACACCGATAACGCCCAGTAGAGACTCGACCAAGTAATGACTCGGTAATTCACTTCAGTGAAGGACTATTCTTCATAACTTGGTTACATAGAAGCCAGAGATAATTCTGCTCATTAAACTTGCATTCCTACGGACATTGAGATACAAGTTGGGCAGGAAAAAATTCGTATCAAGGAAGCTGTGAACTAAGGTGGATTATAAAGGTATACTGGGAACGGACAAGGACAGATAAGCCTTATCCGCTTCCGATAAGGCTGCGAAGATTACTACAACTCTGAGCAGGCCCATGGGAAACATAGGACGTTCAATGGCAAGCAAGTATTTCATCATTTTGTGTGGGCTTATGCGCTTCAACAAAACAGGTAAATAAAAATAATGGCCGTGGTGTGGATAGCCGAAACTCTGATAGCAGCTAGCGCTTAGAACACGGTGTAGGAAACAGCTGTCATTGTGGTTGATTCCTATTGGTTTCCTTGCAGCTGAAAAAATGAAGTACATATAAGGAAAGCCTAAGTAGGCAAGGAAGTGGTGATTGCAGAAGCAAAAGAGCTCATTAAGTGACCCTGACTAGTGTGTTGATGTATAGATAGCAAGAGAATGTAGACTGGAAAGGTGATCACAAACCTTGTCGAGTGTACGGAATGCGGGGTATGGAGAAATGAATTACCACTTCACTCAATTTTTCATTTGGCATTGGCATTTTAACGCCTACTTTCACAGAATGGGAAAAGTGTTGAGTCCAGCCTGCCAGGATGGTGACACGACTGCAGACGACCACACTTTATCCAACTTCTTTAAATTTAATAGATATATGGCACAGAGCAAAGTCTTGAAGCACAAATGGTTGAAATAAAGCCAAAAAATCTCGTGGGAATGATACATACTGGTGAGGACCATTGGAATCGTGTCGCCTCCTACATCAAAGGAATGATGAAGGAGAAGAAGAGACAGTAAGATTTAATATATTCTGAACAAACAGGGGAGTAAGGAGACTGGGTTGGTAGCCCGATGGTCTTAATGGAGGTACTACCTCGAAGTAATGCAAGAAACGGTTACGAGGTTGAGTTATGTGTGAAGTTAGGTAGAGTTTTTCCTCTGAATATCCGATAAGCTAGTCCCTCGACGGTGCGGGATGTATTTTCTCATCATGATCATGACCCTCACCACTATCAATATTAGGATTAATGTTTGTACGAATAACGCACGCACCCATATTATGTTCTTAAGATATAAACAATTGCAAATCTTTAGTGTTATTATGCGTTGTAATTTCATCTTGTTTTATAGTTAATATGTTAATAGTCTCTATGATTATGTTATTGATCCAAATTTTTTTTCTTCTTCTGTGATTAATCTCTACGTATTCAACTTCTAAACAAATACAAAACTATGACTACGTAACTTCTACTCATAAGTATTCTGCAGTTATACCCAGAAAATAAGTGTGCAACAATATTCTGTAGTTCTCTTGTTTGTAATTCGCAGAGCTAAAATTTTATGCAAATTACAGTAATTTTTCCAAATTGTTATGTTATAGTAATCACAGTACACTACACACACATTTTTTAATCAAAATTTTATCACTTTTACCAGGCACTTGGTTGTGCCTCATATAAAGAGATTTAGTACGTCACATAAAGCATTCGTGAGTGATCTCAGCATATAAAGGTAATACGTTGGTGTCATACATTTAATTAATTAAGTTATCATATAACGAGCTACTGGCATTGAAAATATAACTACAAATTTTATATTGACTATTTCACCTGTATTTGTACAGAATTGCAAGGAGGTTTATTCCCTTAATGGCAATATATAATATTCTAATGAAGTTAAGTATTAAGTATGTAGTTAGTATTAAGTTATGCATAATGAAGGATGGAAACATATGTAGAGTACTATAAATAAAACGTGAGAGCTTACTTTGCAGCGATAAGAAAATAGAGTACCTTTTTTTTCCCAAGGCTGCGACTACATTATGGAAATGTACCGCTAATCATATGTGAAGGCAACATTTTGTATGTAGTTGCTGTCGCTGTGTTTGTGTTGCACTTACACTGTGACCTGTTGTTCAAAAGAAGTAATTCAAAAGAAGGGATAATATTTCTGCCTGTTTGTTTATATTGTATACGTAATATGTAACTGTCAAAGCGAGACTCGTTTATGTCTTCTAAATAATGTAGAATTCTTGAATGTAACCTTATTCTTGTTCTTTTTCCTTATTATTGCATACATTAATTCTTAGAATAGTCAATTCTCTATTTCATTCTTCCTGATGTTGGCAAGCACATTCTTCTACAACCATTACAATTGTGCATGCTCCTTGTTTTAAAAATTTGAATTACTACAGTTGTCAGCTGTTCTTGGGGATACGTTTATTATGCCACCACAAATTAAATGTGTTCAATAATCTCGGTTTCTCTTTCTGATTTGAATGTGTGATAAACTTAATATTTTAGCTATGAATCCCTGGCGATTTACAATTCTCATGACTACATAAACATCCTGAAATCTATTAAAAAGTACATTATCCTCTTTCTATCAATAATCTGTTTCCCTAATATTATTACTGTTATTAGTTTTTTAGTGTTCGATAGGTTATAAAATGATCTTGCCATTATTATACAATGAAATATAAGGAGTTGTTATTTGCTTTTCTGACTAAATTAAATGATTAAGAACTTTATAGCTAATGTTTTGATTTTCATGAAAATCATGTTTTATCTCCGAAATATAGGCCTATTTATCCCAACTTTTTTTCTGTATCCGACGTATCTCTATTTTCACAAGTGCACATTTTGGATAAAAACTATTTTAACGTCTATTTTGTAATGTTAATAAATTTTATACTGTTTTGTTTTATAACCTAAGGCCTTAAAGCCGGTTTTCCAATTGTCTTTGTTTATATCTACAAATTCTTAATCCACATTATTATGTGGATCTATATTACTCTTTGATCCATGTAATCGTCTAAACATTTTAGGTATGGATCTTTTATAGAGTTTTTTCTAAGTAAATTTATTTTCAAGCAAGTTTCTGAGTTTTGTTGAATTTTACTTCTTTTATACTATCTTGTGCTAATATAAATTTTGCCAACAATCATGAAAAAGTCTCAAGTAGAATTCATATCTCTGAAGACTCTCCCTATTGACCATTAAGTAATAAATGATGGATTTACTTCCTCTTTCACTCCATGTAAATTTATGTATTCCTTGACTTTAAAAGAACGAATTTGTTATTTCTAACTTACTATAAGCCGCCAAACTTCTTTATTTTTCTAATTTATATTAATAATCTCTTCTTCTTTATTCCTTGTTATATACTGTATTGATATTTTCCCAATTCTGGAATAAGAAAATTGTCACTGATAATTACATGACATTGCTAGACACTATTTGTTACTTTCTGTAAATCGTTATAAAATTGTCCGTTTCTTTCCTTCTATGAGTCTATAAGTTACTATAATTGTTAGATGTTGCCTGTCAGTTTATATTATAATGTGATGTGTGAAGGATTGTTTGCCCCACGTTGTGTGAGCCAAAATCTAAATTATGTTACTGTTATGTTATGTTATTTTAATTAATAAATAAATAATGTTTCGTTCTTTAATCAGCTTTAATCACCTTAAATTGTGATACAATAAATAAAAATGCTTTATTCAGATGCTTGTATGAAATCAGATTTATTTTCTTATTTAAATTATGATTTTCAATCCTTGTACATCATCAAATTTTATTTACAGTATTTACCTTCATGCTCTCCAGTAGCTCTTCGGTACATGAAATCTCTTTTTCTCAGGGTAAAATAGTGCAGTTAGTCTGAACATAATATTTAAAATATAAAATAAATAATGTACGTAAGTGTTCTGTTGGATGTATATGTATTGTATAGTGGTGGGTGCTTGTGATTATACAAAAGAACAAATTAAAATAAGTTAACTAAATTAGAATGGCACATTAAAATAAAAAAATTGGAACAATTTGTTTTATCATAAAAAAAACAAGGAACAATTATTTCTGTTCCTTCAATATTAACAGTTCACAATTTCTCCACTAGGAGTGCTTCACTGGTTAAACGCTAATGTTGGGTTGAGAAGTTCCGCCATAATGTTTTTTTTTATACAAACAGAATTCATTACATATATTTAACACAAAATAAATTGTTTTAACACTTTATATCGATTAAATGAGTTTGTGTCCTTCACAAGTGATTGTTCTATAGTGTTTGTGATATGTAGTTTCACTGTTTCTGTTCTTTTTAAGTTTATAATCTTTAAATATGGGAAGCTTGTGTTTGGCCTAACCAAAATTGTATGTATAGGAAACCAAACTCACCAAACTGGTCGTTGATTCTTTCAGTGTTAGTTCGTTGTCTTCTTCAATCACTCTTCAATATAATCAGTTTGTATGATATAAATTACTATTCTTGCTATTTCGAATTGTTTTTTCTCAGATTATTTAAATATTATATATTATTTCCATTAAAAACAGTTAAAGTCAATTAACATGATCTTGCTTTTCATTAATTCTAAAATGGACTCCTTTCTTCTCTGTTTTTACTTTTACAGATTTACTTTATAAAGCACTTGGCTTTACTATGTCTCTGAGTGGGTCTCAGGGTCGTTTTACCCCTTTATAATAAATATAATTTATTATAATCTTGGATGTTCTTGTTACTTTTTTACATAATTAATATCTACAGACCAAGCTCACTAATTAAAATATTATAAGTATTGCTTAAGTTTATTTTGATGTTCAAATTATTACTATATATAGTTTACGTGTCACTCACAGTTAATGCTATAAAAGGTCTATTTTCCTTCATAATTTTACATCACTAAAACTGGTTCACTTTGCACTGTTTAGTAATTAATCACTGTTATTTTATGTATTTCACGTTACGTTGCTTATAATTATTATATTGAAAACATTTGTCTATTTTTTATAATAACACTAATCACTGATTAATTACAATGTCTGTCTTAGGTTCGCAGACCTCTACATATTTCTTTATATTAATACATTAACAATTGTTCTCTTATTAACTACTAACACATTAAAACTTATATTATACAAGTTTCCTATTTACAATTTATTCTATCTACATAGTAAATCTATGTGATCTCTTCTACTGGGTAGTGTATGTCATAGTGGTTAAGTCTTGTCATTGTCACTTATTGAGTTAGTTAATGGGTTATATATCATTACATTTTCATGTACCTAATAAAATGTTTACTTTTCATAATTCCCTAATCTTAGAACTATTATTTTTTCCTAAATAATTATATTTTATTATCTTGACTTGATTTTCAAAATTTTATTCTGCTTTTCTGCATGCTATCGAAATAAAACTTGCATATGGGCACATCTTACTGCTAATTTAGAGGATTATTTCGTGTTCTTTTTATGGCATGATCTTAATACAACTATTATATTAACAACTCGGAACACAAAGTTTTTTATAAGTAAAAACATAAAGTTTTACCTTACAACCTGAACCGGTTTTCACCCTTAAAAGGCTTCTTCAGAGGTTGCCGTGGTAGCGCTGTCCGTCCTGTTGTGGGCGACGGAATCGAAGTTCGAAAAATCGATGTTGTGTGTGTGGGGTGAGATATGTTCGAATAATGCGTGCGATTTGAATTGTGTCTGTTCATTTAGGATGTCGTTTTTATTTGTTTTCGTGTGTTTGTATATTTCCAATTGTTCTAGAGTGTCTAGTTTTCGACCTTTTGTGTGTACGTGTAGAATGTTCATGTTATTGTCGATGTTTTTGTATGTGTGGTTTGCTTCAATGAGGTGGTTTGCAAAGGTGGATTCTGTAGTGGAGTGGAGTGCCTTTGTGTGTTCAATGTATCTCTGTTTGAAGCTACGTCCTGTCTGGCCTATGTAGAATTTACTGCAATTTGAGCAATTTAGCTTGTAAACACCAGGTAGATCGAATTTGTTTTGTGCTTTGTGTGTGTGTTTTGATAGTGTGTGTTCTGTTTTGTTAGTAGTTTTGTAAGCGATTCTGTATCCTGCTTTTTTGAATTTGTGGGCTATTTTTTCAGTTTGTTTGTTGATGTATGTTAGTGTTATGAATTTGATGTTTTCTGTCTTTGTCTGTTGTTTGTTTTGTGTAGGAGTTTACTGACTATTGTTCTGTCATACCCGTTAGATTCTGCTAGATATTTTATCGTGTTTAGTTCGTCTTTGTAGTCTTTTTCATCTAGGGGGATGTTGTTAAATCTATGTATCATGGTTCTGAAGGCAGCTAGTTTGTGTTGTATTGGGGGATTGGAGGAGTTGTGTATTAGTGTGTCAGTTGTAGTCGGTTTTCTGTATATACTGAATTTGTGCCTGTGTTCTAGTTTTGTGATGGAGAGGTCTAAGAAGTTTATGGTATTGTTGTGTTCGTATTCGGCAGTAAAGGTTATGTTTTTATGTATTTTGTTTATGTGCATTAGTAACTGTTCACATTGTATAGTATTAGAATGTCATCAACGTATCTGTGCCAATATAGTATTTTATGTGAGTGTCTGTCATTGTTTGTGAGTACTTTTGTTTTTTCTAAGTGTTGGAGGAAGACTTCTGCTAGAATGCTGGATATGGGGGAGCCCATGGGTAGACCATCATTCTGTGTGTAATATTTATTGTTATAAGTAAAGTAGTTTTGTTTTGTGATAATGTTCAGAGTTTCTGTTATTTCATTGATAAGTTCGTCTGGTGTGTTGTTCTGTTTGAGTTTGTGTTGTAGGATGGTGATTGTTTCAGAGATGGGGATGTTTGTGTACAGGTTTTTAATGTCAAAGGAGGCTAATGTGGCATTATGGGGGATGTGTATGTCTTTTATTTTTGTTACTAGGTCTGTGTTGTTTTTTACTGTAATGTTGTTGTCTAGCTGTGTGTGTTGTCTGATAATTTTGTCTAGATGTTTTGCGACTTTGTGTGCAGGGGCATTACGGTAGTTGATAATGGGGCGGATCGAACATATCTCACCCCACACACAACAACATTGATCTTTCGAACTTCGATTCCGTCGCCCACAACAGGACGGACAGCGCTACCAGCGGCAACCTCTGAAGAAGCCTTTTAAGGGTGAAAACCGGTTCAGGTTGTAAGGTAAAACTTTATGTTTTTACTTATAAAAAACTTTGTGTTCCGAGTCGTTAATATAATAGTTGTATTTAGTTAAGTAACGGACACGTCATGGACAACGAAATCCAGGCATGATCTTATCATGTTACAATATCTAATTCTTATTAGTCTCTCATTGATCTAAAAATACAAGTACATTTTACCTCTCCATTTTTGATTGAGTAATATAGCTACTCCACCCTTTGCTCTATCATTTTGAGGTACTGGGTGACGTCATAACGAACGAGGCACGAAGACGATATCTCTAGGATGGTAAAGGCGGTTTTGTACTTGGACGTAGACGGCAGCTTATGTAAAGGAAAAGAAGTTATTATCGACCCCATATGGTCTTTTAAAATTTAAAAAGAAATGGTTTAGAGTGTATTAATCATTTTAGGAAAGATTATGTACACCTGAGTCTTTGATACCAGGCATGGAATTCGTGCTTACATACACGATAATATTAATGTCATTACCATACAAAATAAGGTATATTTGCGAATATTAGAATAAGGTAGTACTGAATAAATTTTGTAATGTGTGACGTAGAACAAAAGCGGAAACTGGATTCGTACGTACATTTTCACAAAACGTTATGAATAAGACTTATACCTGTACTCATATATAAAGTTCTTTATTACTTTATTCTGTAAACCTTCACTTCATTTTATTGGCAAAAAATGACTGTACAATTTTCTGGCGTTGACTAAATTGTCTCATCTAGGCTGGTACCTAGGTTACGAGGGCGGTAGGAGTTGTATATATTGAAGAAAACAATTATTTATAGGCCTAAGTAATTTAAAGTGATATACTAAAGGCTCGAGAGTCGTAGTTAACATTATTACTAACAATAAACAGGACAACATGAGCGTACAGATACAAGTTTATACTAAACGCTCAAGAGTCGTAGTTAACATTATTACTAACAATAAACAGGACAACATGAGCGTACAGATACAAGTTTATACTAAACGCTCAAGAGTCGTAGTTAATATTATTACTAACAATAAACTGGACAACATGAGCGTACAGATACAAGTTTATACTAAACGCTCAAGAGTCGTAGTTAATATTATTACTAACAATAAACTGGACAACATGAGCGTACAGATACAAGTTTATACTAAACGCTCAAGAGTCGTAGTTAATATTATTACTAACAATAAACTGGACAACATGAGCGTACAGATACAAGTTTATACTAAAGGCTCGAGAGTCGTAGTTAACATTATTACTAACAATAAACAGGACAACATGAGCGTACAGATACAAGTTTATACTAAAGGCTCAAGAGTCGTAGTTAACATTATTACTAAAAATAAACAGGACAACATTAGCGTACAGATACAAGTTTATACTAAAGGCTCGAGAGTCGTAGTTAACATTATTACTAACAATAAACAGGACAACATGAGCGTACAGATACAAGTTTATACTAAAGGCTCGAGAGTCGTAGTTAACATTATTACTAACAATAAACAGGACAACATGAGCGTACAGATACAAGTTTATACTAAAGGCTCGAGAGTCGTAGTTAACATTATTACTAACAATAAACAGGACAACATGAGCGTACAGATACAAGTTTATACTAAAGGCTCAAGAGTCGTAGTTAACACTATTACTAACAATAAACAGGACAACATGAGCGTACAGATACAAGTTTATACTAAAGGCTCAAGAGTCGTAGTTAACCTTATTACTAAAAATAAACAGGACAACATGAGCGTACAGATACAAGTTTATACTAAACGCTCAAGAGTCGTAGTTAATATTATTACTAACAATAAACTGGACAACATGAGCGTACAGATACAAGTTTATACTAAAGGCTCAAGAGTCGTAGTTAACACTATTACTAACAATAAACAGGACAACATGAGCGTACAGATACAAGTTTTACGTACGAGGGTTGTTGTAAAGTAATACTCGTTTTATGATTAAAATAGACAGAGAAAGGTTTTGAACAAAATGTTTTATTTAACTAAAATTAACCTTAAGCTAATTTTGTACATATTAATCTTCTATTTTTAAACATTTTGCATACCGTTTGACGAGTTTTTCTGTTCCTGCGCCATATACCTCGGCGCTAGTTTATTATTACACGTATGTCACTGCTTTGTCTTGATCAGTTTTGAAACGCTTTCCCTTCAGATACGCTTTCAGTTTAGAAAACAGATGGTAGTCAGTTGGGGTTACATCGGGACTGTAGGCTGGATACTGAAATCTTCCAGCCACTTACATTTTTCAAGGAAATGTTTTGTTCTCTCCACAGCATGAAGCCGTGCATTGACATGAAAAAGCAAAATTTTATTAACATCACCCCCCCCCTGGCTATTTTAAATCGCCCATAGCACGCTTTTTAATATTTGGCAATAAGTGTCAGCGTTTATTGCGTTTATTGTGGTTTCATGGGGCATCACAACAACAAGGAGCCTTCTGGTTCCAGAAGGCTATAGCCATCATTTTCAGAGTTAAGAATACCTGGTTGAATTTTTGAGGTATAAGTGGTAAACGAGTGACACTTATTCTCTGGCGTAGCATACGCAGCCAAGGTTTCGTTCTCGTGTTACGATATGTATTAGGAATTCATTTTCGTACTTTGACTAACAATTCAAAGTTTTCAAAGGGCCACCAATACAGTTTTTTTTGTTCGTCAATAAGACTAGACGGGACGGATCTCCAACAAATTGTAGGTAATTGAGATGAATGGTGACAATTTCATGGATAATGGACGACCACTTCGTTTTCTCCCTTCGTCAATTGGGACACCATCGTTTACTGTTTATTCTTCCATTACATTACAGTACACTTCACTGATTTGACGGTAAATATGGCACAACCGCATATTTTTTGCACGAATTAATCGAAATACGGATCTCATTTCTACGCGGCGTTAGCGAGTTAAAAAAAAAAACTTTTGAACACGCACAGGAAAAATCAAAAGTCAGGAACTTAGGTGAAACTGACACAGACTAAACAGACACGTCACCGAGACAATTGCGCACTCTGTAAACGCAAACAGGTATTACTTTTCGAACAGCCCTCGCAATTAACGTAATATAAATTAATGTCGTAAAAACTATTGTCAAAACGAAGACAAAGAATAAAAATTTTAACAATTTACGTTTGGACATTACAAAAATTAGATTTGCATGTTACATATAAGCCTAGGCGAGTATCTCAGGTTACGAACATGCTGAAGCAGCATTACTGGTAGAGAGCAGCTTACTGTGAGACATTACTGTACTGTACGGCAGTGATGTCATAACAAATGTGTAGGGTAAAGTACCCATATTTCGGATACCATAAGGATTCTTATTATTTAACACTCAAAAAATTAGTAAAATGACATATAATTTTACCGAAGTATAGTTTGGCATGTGTACTAAACAACCCTTTGTGTACTTGTGTAAAAAGTAGTAAATTCTTATGCATAAAAATAAATAACGAAAGTATTACAAAAACAATGCACTAGTTAAGGGTTTCCCAATTTCGGATAGCGTGGTTCCTAATTTCGGATATGGTATTATAGTACTCTAAAAACCAAAATTTTTAATGTTTTAATTAATCCTTATTTACCTGTATATGTCTGTATAAGCTTCACATTATTAAAAATTAATTAGTAGCCTACATTGTAAATTGTAAGTCATAAAACAAACACTACAATTATTTCACACTTAAATACAGTACAACAAAACAATCTATAGCTTAATTTCTTAAAATATGTAACTACGCTAACAAACAGAAAGGAATAAGTCACATAAATGCAAAATTATGGGCTTAAACATTGTAAATATAAATCTAATGAAAAAATTAAAACGAATATATAGTCGTACTTTTACTGAAAACATTTTTATTCGTTACTTGAATTAAACTTAGGTCTACAGTGGTCACACACACATATCTTCCATCCTTCGTTTTCAGTGCCTGCACATAGTTCGTGTGCCCAACGAAGACAGGAGATACACCTCATCCAGCTTTCACCATGTTGATCTTCTTTGTAGGACCCTATGCAATAAACACATTCTTCCCCATCACTGTCCTCGCCGTCAGTTGAAATTAATTCTATTCCGTCAGTGCTTTTGTGTTCAGAAGATTCAACTGTTTTCCATTTTGATTTTCGTCTACGTTTATTTACAATAGGCCTAACTTTTTTCGGAGAATTTTTAAAAAGCATGTTAGAGTAAGCGTTAGAAGCAGATGGATTTTTTAGACCGTTTTCATCAGAAACACTGATATTGGGACTATTGTTATATCCTAATTTTCTTTTGCAAGAAATATGTGTCTTGACTGATCCACTTGTGTTTGTTTGTTGGTTGGAACATTCGAGTGACTTTTTATATGGTGTTAATGTAAGAATAACAGCTTTACCACATCGTCTGCCACTTGTTGACGGTCCGGGTAATTCAGGTCGGAGACACAGTCGTAGGTCTGCCTACAGTGTCACGAGACTCGGGTCCAGGAAGTCGGACAGTTGCAGATTTTTGGTGATTTCCTTCATCAGGTGTTTGACTTGTTTCTGCTTCTGGTATAAAGTCAGATTTCGAAAAAAACATCTGGATTCTACGGAATGACTCCGCACTTTTTAAAACCATTGGTAGGAGTGATTGTCTAACCACAAATCGATAGCTTGAGAGTAGTATTTTTCGTATATAAACGAAGACAGTCTTCTGTCGACGTTACCACTGTTTACATAATCTAACAAAGTAGATTCGGGAACATAAACGTTTTTGATGCCTTCAAATATCCCTTTTTTTGGCTTTTAATTGCTTCTACTGGGAATAACTGGCCTCTTTTGACCAGGTTTTTTGTTTTATCTCGCTCATCCGGAATAAAGTATAAAATAATATTAAAGCTCTGAAAAGGTTCCTAATTTCGGACGGTCGGAATAGGAACCCCATTAGTATCCGAAATTGGGCAACCTGACTCTTTCAGTAAAAACGGCGGTAATAAAAGAAAACTACGCTTTTAAAATAACCAAAACCTACACCGAAATGTAGGCTACACTGTTAACATTATACTGAGTAAGTGAGAAGGATTTAGAATCTCACCTTTACGCACCAGAGCTTATGTTCTGCACACCAAATATTACACCAGTTGACGACTGAACACAAAAACAATTCCTAGAACTCAACTATTAATCCGACGCTGAGGAACTACACAACACAGCGCTAGTTAGGCGGGTATGTCAGTTTCGCATACTCTCCGCCAGTGTGCACTGATAACGTTGTCAGTTCTCACCATTTCCGAAATTAGGAAACCATCCGAAAATAGGGAACCTTACCCTAGATTTGAATAAGAGGAAACATGTCGAAGATGCTTACTATATTACATTACTGTGCAGCTTACTGCTAGAGTGAGACAAGAACAAAATATTTTGTTTTTGCGTCACGGAAGACAGCAATGTAGTATGGTTACGCGAAACCTGATTGGTTCACTGAATCACATGACTTCCCTCACTCCATAGCGCCAGCTGAGTTCAAAGTGGACTTATGGTTATTATCTCGTCAGTATGCGTTTTTGGTTGTCCCGACTTTGTAGTTAATATTTGGATTTTTAATTATAAATGGAAGACGATTTGATAGACTTAGTTTCTTTGTCTCTCATTTTAAATATCTTTTAAGTATAATGGTCATGTCTTTATATCTTTAAGTATAGTCATTAAATCATATCTTTAAGTTTTAAAAGTCATAAGTAACGTGAAAGCTTTGCTTGAAGTTAAAGGCGACTTCCTTTTATGAATGCCAGATACATCAACCTTTGAGTAGAAGAGATTAATTTGACGGTTTGTTTTATAAAAAGTAAAGTAGGCAAACAACAAATTATAATGAAGAAAAACGTTTGGCAATTTTGAACTATAATCTAATAACTGCAGTGCCACATATTCCACTAATAGAAAAGACTTTCTTTTTGCACAACAATGTGAACTGTTTGTCAGCTGACTTGTCGCGGTGTCTTACAGTACAGTAATGTCTACCCAGTAATGCTGCGTCGGCATGTTCGTACGTACGTGACCAAAACTACTTCACATTCCATGATAAATACTTCACACAACGCGAAGGACTTGCTATGGGTTCACCACTCTCAGGTCTATTAGCTGACATATTCATAAACAATTAGAAAACGAAGTTCTTTTTACCCATAACAATAAATATTTAAATAGAATAATCTTATACAAACGCTATGTCGACGATATCTTTATTATATTTGATGGCACTACGCGCCAGATAGAGAAATAAAAAAAATTATATGAACAGCGTACACAATAATATTCAATTTACAATAGAACATGAAGAGGACAACAAAATTAATTTTTTGGACCTAATCATAATAAAGGAGGCAAATCAAAACAAAACTAGCGAATATAGTCAAAGAGACCCTAACAAACACAACATCCAGGGTGAAGTTCATGGGAGAGCTCTCTCGTCCATTCGAAATTAAGACAGGAGTGAGACAGGGCGATGGCTTATCGCCACTCCTATTCAACTGTGTCCTAGAGAAGATCGTGAGAATTTGGAACTTGGAACTGGAGAGTCGAGGAATAAACCCAATATGCCTCGGAAGACAGTCGGGAGGAATTAAAGTCAACTGCCTGGCGTTTGCAGATGACTTTGCGGTACTATCAGAAAACCCAGAAGAAGCAACCGTACAAATCAATCTCTTGGAAAAGATAGCCAGCCAAACAGGACTAAGGATCTCAGTTGAAAAGACCAAATTTATGACAAATGACAAACATGGACCAAAATTCCTTGAAACGGAGACAGGACGAATTGAAAGAGTCAAAAAGTTCAAGTACCTGGGTGAGACTATACAGGAGAATGGGTTAGAAAAAGCAGCTGTTGGAGATCGAATTCTAAAAATGGAAAGAGCATATGGATTAACAAAAAATATCTACAACAAGAAATGCATCTCCTGGAATGCCAAAATAAGGCATTACAACACCGTCGTAAAAACGGAATGTCTCTACGCTAGTGAATGCCTCTCGATGAACTATAACCTCGACAAACTAGAAGTCTTGGAAAGGAGAGTTCTAAGAAAAATCATGGTTGCAGTTCGGACTGAAGATGGATGGAAGCTGCGAAGCAATAGGGAAGTCTACCAGAACGTGGAAAGAATCTCGGAGACTATGCGGAGGAGGAGGCTGACATTTCTCGGACATCTATACAGAATGGACAAAAATCGATTAAAAAATCGATTAACCAAACAAATATTCGACTATCTCTGGAAGAAGAAGACCACTACGACGTGGATTAAGGAAGTTAGAAAAGATTTAGAAAAGTCGAATATCACAGAGTACCAAATGTTAGAAAGAAGTGAATTTAGGAGTACAGTGAAAAATCTGGAATTGTTTCAAGATGCAGGAAGACCTAATAGAAGTGGACGAACTTGGACAGAAGATCAAAGGAAACAAGCCAGTGAGCGTATGAAGGAGTATTGGAGACAGAGGAAACTCCAGGCAAAGAAAAAGAAATAAAGTTGTAGCGTGATCCTAAGTAGTCAATTCGCTTTAAAAAAAAAAAAAAAGGAGGCAAATAAATTTCAGTACAAAATTTACAGAAAACCTACAACCGTACAACCACGGGTTTTACTATAAACGCAGAGTCGCACCACCCATATTCACAAAAATTAGCAGCTTTCCATAGCTTTATAAATAGGTTAATCAATATACTACTGAAAACATGATTTTAAAGATGAATTAAATACCATAAAATACGTAGCCACAAGAAACGGATTCAGTAGCACATTAATAGATACACTATTGAAGAAACATTTAAAAAAACAAACATAATAATAAAAATAAACTTAAAATTAATATAAACACTAATATTGTGAAATATATATCAGCAGAGTGTACAAATATAGTGCCGCTTATTTTAAAAAACAATTTAAACAAATTTGACTTCAAAGTGATTTTCCGTACCAGTAATAATTTACAAAAAATGCTTAAATCAACAGACAAAATACCTATAGAGAAACAAACAAGTGTATACAAGCTATCATGTAATGACTGCAACAAGATACAGTAAAACCTGCCTAAAATGTAACGCGATCGTTGCGGTATTTTTTTTCCGTTTTCACAGGTTTCCGTCTTACAAAGTGGTGTGTTTTAATAAAACAAAGTACAAAAAGTATGATCGCATAGGATTACAATGAAGGAATAATTTAAAATAAAAGTCTGTAAATAAAAAATAGGTTCATATGTATTGTATTACTGTATTTTCAACTTACGTACAATAATTGCAGTTTCTCACCTAGTTTCTCTGTCCCCACATGTCTTTCAAAGTGCATTGTCGCGACGTCTTCACAAGAGAACGTTGTATGATCTCCTTTGCATCCTGCATCAACTCCAGGATTTCTGGAACATTCTTGGAAGCTGCAAACTCCTGAAGGTCACTCACAACAGATAGTGCTTCTCCAAAAATGCGTATTTTTATCTCCCTTTCGTTGCCTTCGTCGTCGTCGTCGTCGTCGTCCATTTCTTACATAACTTAACACCTGCTGTTTTCCGCAGCAATATCAGCTGCACTTTGAATGTCTTCAGTCGTGGCAAGTTCATTATCAAAATTTACTACATCTTCAGCTTCATCTGGCAGATTTCCTTGCGTACAGAGAACGGAAATTTCCTGTAAATTTTCCACTGTAACATCTTGTGTATCCGCCGATGCTTGTGTAGGAAAACCAGCTTTAAGGAAACACTTCTTCACTGTTTCGGCTAGAATTTTCTTCTTGGCCTGATGGATCCAGTTAACAGCATCAAGGGCATTCATCTGTTTAACAGGCTGAGAAACATTGGTACTGGTGTTGATTTTAGCAACAAGTGACTGCAGTACAAACTTCCTATAAAAGGATTTAAGTGTATAAATTACACCCTGATCCATAGGTTGTGTAATTGAAGTTGTGTTGGGGGGGAAATAGGCTAGCTTCAAATTAGACAAATCAATCCTTGGATAACAGGTTGCATTGTCGAAGAACAAAATGACCTTACGACCTTGACTTTTCATTCTTCCATTAAAAGAAAGAAGCCACTGTTCCATTATAGCACTGATCATCCAGGCTTTTTTTATTAGATCGCCAATTGACTGGGAGGGAATTACGATCCAGGTGTCGGAAGGGCCTGGGACATGGTGATTTTCCAATCACTATAGGTTTTTCAATTGCACCAGTCATGTTAGCACAACTAAATAACGTAAGTCTTTCTTTAGACAGCTTGCCACCTGTGCATTTATCACCACGTACAGTCAGTGTCTTTGAAGGCAACACTCTAAAAAACAAACCTGTTTCATCACCATCATACACATTTCTAGGTTCATATCCCGCAACTAGATCTCCAATTTTTCCTTTCCAGTCCGCTACTGTCTGCATATCAACATCATTTGCTTCACCACACACAGCATTAAAAACAATGTTATGGCGATGTTTGAAACTCTCGAGCCACCAATTGGACGCTTTGAAATTGTGCTTGCCTAATTTTGTTGCTGTCTCTAAAGCTTCAGTCTGTATCAATGGTCCAGAAATAGGAATTCATTTAGCGCGCGCACTAACGAACCACTCGAACATAGCACGATTTATTTCATCATAGTCTGTAGATTTTGTGATGCGTTTCACATGTCCTGCTGTTCCCTTTACCCACTCGTCTTTAATTTTTATTTTGTTTTTCAAAATGTCATAAATTTGAGTTTTTCCCACTTTAAACAACACGGTTAATTCTTTAGCTGGACGTTTGTGTTCTTCAATAACTTTAATTTTCTCCTCCAGTGTAAATGTCTTATGTTTAGAAGTCATTGTTACTGAATTACGTACACAAATACAGTAAAAAGTAAATTTAAAAATCACTCAAGTTCCCAGTTTTCTTCCACTCGTACTTAATCACTTGTCAGAACGAAACTGAGAATGAATACACTATACAGTACCCAACACTTTTACCCTACCGTGTGTATTACAAGAGGGTTGGAACAAGTAACGGTACATTGCTTTCACTTACAGATGTTACCCCATGTAGCGTACCTGCTGCGTCCTTGAAGAAAGATTGGAGTTAATGGTTCCTAGAACTTCGGGGCAAGTGTAGTCGCGCTCAAAATTAATGGCTATTACTTTTTCAAAATTTAAAATGATCAAAAAAATTTAGTACGTAGCTATGTATTACGCATAAAATAATCCGTCTTAGTCAGGTTATTTACGCAAACGGTTCCAGAAAATTATTCCTTTTCTGCGTTAGGCAGTTTTCCGGTTTAGAGTATTATTTTACATAGGAAATATCTCCGTTCCGAAATTTATTTTCCGTTTGTCCAGGTTTTCGGTATATAGGGCGTCCGGCTTAGGCAGGTTTCACTGTATATATAGGTCAAACTGGCAGACGATTTCGAGAGCGGTTTAGGAAACATTTGCCTAAGAGCAAAATTACAAAGTCAGAACGTATTAAATCCAACTACGCTCGTCACCTCATAGAGTCCAACCATGGTTATACAGATTTTGACACTAATTTCAAGCCATTACATTATTGTGCCAAGGGACGTCGTATGGACACACTCGAGGAATATGAGATTTACAAGGCATTTAAAACCAATCCTGGAAATGTTTTAAATGATCAGTTATCTTTCAAATCACATTATTTATTTTATACAGCTCTTAAGTTCGAGACACAAGACAATACTAGATCACATTAATAAATATACACCTTTGGGCCTGAGTTCTGATAAGTTTGACAGTATGAACTGGACCTCCATACAGTGTGCAATGTGAAAAGGCCTCAGTTTGTAGTGTAAATTATGTGTATGTGTGTCATTGTGTCATTAATTTTTAACGTTTGACGACGGAAGAGTGATTATCCTCTGAAGATGAACCCTTAGGTTTTGAAACGCGTCAGGACAAAATAAGGAGAAGTCGCAAGACGTTTATTAAGGTAATTTTTAATTATCACAATATCTTGCCCATGTGGGGGAGGGTAACAACTGTTACTCTTCTGCTGGACATTGGTAGATGAGTTCGACAAGGTTATGTGTACCGTTTGTAACTCACGGTGGGACCGATCTTGTCAATGGGTGTAAGTTAGTGAGTAGTGAGTGATGGCCTCAAGACATACCCAGTTATACTTAGTCTTAGCCATGATACTTGAGGGCTCTGTCGCGGTAGTCTGGTGGCTTCCACGGAACTCGCGGGTCTTAAATGTTGGGTTCCCAAAGAAGAGTAACGTTTTTGGTGCCGTCAGCCAGTACGCCTTCACTGCCTAAGTACTTGAAATTTAAAAGGAAGAACAGTGATTTTTACGAAAATAAACCCCTTTTAAATAGAAAATTCTATAACTGCTTGTGCTGGATCGTCTGTCATGCAGATTAGGAAAACAGCTGGTGGTATGTTGATCGAGACCCTATCGGACTAGCAAGGGGCACGACTACTTATGTTGCAGAATATCGGCGAGGTAGAAGTTTAAATAAGTCCCCACGCCACTGTGAATTCCACAAAGGGAGTAGTGATGTGCCGTGACTTGGTGAAGTGCGCTGAGGAGTAGATTCCAACTGAACTGACACTTCAGGGAGTCATAACATGTCTCAGGCTAACCGTGGACAGTGTGGGACAGACACCTCTTTCAGCTTCACACGTCTTGACGTTTGACAAGCAACACTGCCAGAGAAAATACGAGGAGGTATCCATCAGCTGAGCGTGAAATCTTTCATTACTTTACTCAGTGTATTCATCGCTAAACTCTATGCGTTGTGGCAAGCTCTTCGATTCTGTGAACACCGAAGTGAGAGGAAATTTGTTATCTGTACAGATTCAGTAAGTTTTCTAATTGCTTTGGTCAAGCTGAGCACGGAGTTATGCCATGAGTCAGAAGACCTGGGTTTATTTTTTACTTTTGTTTGGTGCCTGGTTCATGTAGGTGTTGAAGGTAACGGGTAAGCCGACACGCTGCGGAGAACCCACAAGTCCATGAGACGGCCATAAGACCTACGACGCAAAAGTCGCTGACACGATCACCATTATTGATCTGTGGCAGCAGATGTGGAATGGACGGCTGAGCAAACTTTCTGCCGTGAAGCAAACGGTAAGTAGCAGGTGATGACCAGATTGTAAATTGTGCACACTAATTTGACTTGTTTGTACCTCCTGCAAGGACAAGAATACCCGTCTGCACGTTTGGTAGAGAATTTACAGTGCACAAAGACTGTAGTGCACCTATAGAACTCAGGCAGAGACACAGAGTAAAAGGTAACCTGAAAAAAGACCTCGGAAACTAACAGTTGGAAACTCTCACAACCCACTATTCTTAGTTGACACTGAAGACTGATATACTATAAAAATGAGCTATAACAACACGCAATTTATATTGGTTAACTAGTCTTGTCAAAATTGAAATTAGAAGAGTCTTGTATGCTATAAGTGATAAAAATACAGAAAATTTTAATAATACACACTTATTAATATTATTTAATAAATTCTTTATTAAGCTGTACTAAACGTTTATAAATATTTTAGTAATTTAATGAGTTAGTACAATAAGCCCAAAATATTGAATGTACGGGAAACGTAATCATGTCTAAAATGTTGTTACTGGAGTTGAAACTGAAAATGTTAATTCCGTTTGTTCATGGAATAAGTAAAACAGAATAAAATTTGCATATTCTAAAGTTTAAGAACTAAATAAATTTCATATTTTTATACACACCACGTAATTTAGTACTGCAACTTAAAATGGTGAACGTTATTGCATTCGCTAGTTATCCAATGAGCTACAATAAATTATGCTAAATTCAAGTTTTATGTATATACACAATTTTGTGTTTATCTTCACCTAAGTAAAGAGGTCATGTGTTTTTAATAACTTCAATTTCCACTTAAACTCATCTAGATAACAATACTGCTTAACTTGTAAGCTGAAAATAATAAGCAACATCTCAAAAGGGTTGCGCACTTGCGTTCTGTTTTATTGCTGCACACAGTACAGCGCGTGTGTACACACACACACCTGCGCGCGCACACACTCGGTCAATCGTCTGCAGTCAACGGCACGGTTACTAGGCTACTCTTTATTCAAAGTAGTTCCTCATAAAAAAATGTAAAATATTTTTACTGTTTATATATTCAAGTCATACGAAAACCTTAAAGTAAGAGGGGGGACGTTTCATAATATTTACATATAAGTTACAGAAATAGGTGCATAACCATTCATAATAGAAAGGTGCTTTGTTCTGCATGAGTAAACAACTACTGCGAACAGTAGGTTCCTTTTTGTGCATTTGTGCATCCGTTCTTGTTTCTGTGCCATTACACAATAACCATTATGTATAGGGTCCGCCAGTGAAGCGGGAAATTTTGAAAGTCCAATAGTTCATTTTCTGCTCACGAGAGGGCGTGGAGGTTTTCGATTGTTGTTTTACATTTAATGCCATTTGTTATTATATGTTTTAAAACATGGAGCAGTGGTCCGGTGCACAGCGTGCTTTCTGCGTAAAATCGTTTTATAAGAATGGTGACTGTGTGACTTCTGTACAACGATTGTTTCATAATCATTTCAATATTCCACGACATGGAAGCGTGCCGTCAGCTCATGCAATTATGTCATGGGTGAAAAAGTTTGAAGAAACTGGTTCCACATTAAACTTAAAGCATAGAGGAGAAAAAAGGTCTGTAAGAACAGAGGAAAACATTGAAAGAGTTCGAGTAACATTGACGCGTAGTCCACAACGTTCTGCAATGAAACATGCATCCGCACTAAACATTAGTGACACATCGTTACGACTAATTTTGCATAAAGACTTATCTTTTCATCCTTACAAAATTCAAGTAATCCAGGAGTTGAAAGATGGCGATATGCTGGCTCGCAGGATTTTCAGCGAAGAAATATTGCGACGTGTAAATGATGATGAAAACTTTATTCACCGCATGTTTATGTCAGATGAAGCACATTTTCATTTGAATGGATATGTAAACAAACAAAATAGTCGATATTGGAATGATGAAAACCCAGGTGAGTTGCATGAAAAGCCATTACATAGTCCGAAAGTTACGGTGTGGTGTGCAGTTTCATCATCTGGCATTATTGGGTCATATTTTTTCCAAGACGATAGAGGAAACACCACAACTGTCAATGCAGACCGCTACACACACATGGTCAGAACATTTTTGATGCAACAGCTCCCGTAACTAACTAATTCCGGAATTAGTTTCCGGAAATTAATTTTTTCCAGCAGGATGGGGCCACAAGTCATACTGTTCGTGTCCATGGCTGCTTTAAGAGAACTCTTCCCGGACGGACTCATATACAGATATGGCGACATCTCATGGCCTGCAAGATCCCCAGATTTGTCCGCATGCGAGTTTTTTCTTTGGAAATTTCTGAAGAGCAGGGTGTACATTGATAGACCGCACACCATACCGGAATTAAAAACGAATATCAGACAAGAAATTGCACGGATTCAACCTGACCTGCTTCGTCGAGTGATGGAAAATTTTCGGTCAATATTAGAAGAATGTTTACACAGAAATGGCTCTCACTTGAGCGGCGTTATTTTAAAAAAGTTAAATAATGGCATACTTTACTCAACTCAAATCTGTAAAAAAAATTCTGATAATAAATGTTTCATGAAAAAAGTGGGTACTTTTAATTTTCCTGCTTCACTGGCGGACCCTGTATAAGGTACTTCGTTAAAACCAGACTAATAGACAAAAATAAATCATAACAATTATATGAAATCGTGCAGCGCTAGGTTTGATCAGTAGCGCATTCGTCTGTAAGCATGACATTAACATGCGTTGGCATGCGGGCAAGAAAGGCGCGAGAATTAGCATTCTGCGACAATTCTGCTCACTCAAAGTCTTTTCTTTTCAACTTCGTGACTGGGTTATCAATGCAATGGTAACGAGTATTCAAACTGATCATGAACTATTGACGTTTAAAATTACATAATACAGAGACAAACATTTAGAAGTCGAGTAGGGCCATCAGTAAAGCCTTTCTTTATAAAATTTATAAATAAATATAGATTAGTTACTTTAAAGTTAACGTTCCAATTCCATTATTCAGGAAATGACAAAAAATGTGAAGGGATCCCTAAAATACTTTAGTAAATATGTTCTTATGGCAAATTTTTAATTTGAATTGAGTTTAAACCTAAGAGCACGACGAGTTCAACCGATCGCAAATGCTAGTAGAGATGAAAATTGTCTAGAGTAGTTTTCGTGGTATGCATCACCGAAGTGCTGTTCTAACGTACAGCGTACCCTAACTATACTTCTACCTGATGCCGAAAATATGTTCTGTTACTATAATTAGAATAATTATCACATATTCAAAACATTTCTAACGATTCCTGTACAAAATACCAGCAATTAATTAACCAATGACAATTAA
This sequence comes from Magicicada septendecula, assembly GCA_034769895.1. Taxonomy (NCBI): domain Eukaryota; kingdom Metazoa; phylum Arthropoda; class Insecta; order Hemiptera; family Cicadidae; genus Magicicada; species Magicicada septendecula. The sequence continues at coordinate 430,732,292 of CM068372.1, forward strand.
ATATTTAAAAACCCTAAAATTTAATATACATTCTTTTTAAAATGTAAGGACCGTTTTGACCATTTTCTTTCAAGCCATGCATATAATTTATTGTGACATTTAAAACAACTATTGTAATTAATTTTAAGAAATATTTAATAGTGTATATTGCAAGGTAACAGGTTTGCAGCTGACTGCACTTGCAGAAAAAAAATTGATTGGCTGACTTATATAAATTGGTAATAAATTTATTGGTTATTAGTTCTTTTTATATAAAACATGTACAGTTTATATGCAAAATTATGAATTCAAAAATATGGAAAATTTAAAATATTTGAAAGTTAACAATTAAAAAAAACTTTAATCGTTTTATAGTTTATAAAGAGTTTTATAATTGCAATTTCCTGAATTTTCTGGGTTGAGATGGATCAGTCCGGACGATCTCGCGGGCCTGCTCTTCCACACCAGGCGTTGTCCTCTTAAGGGGGAATGTCTATCTCAGGGTTTTCTTGTTGCTGTTATGTCCGTGTAGGTTGCTTCTGATTCCGTCCTCGTTGACAGTCATCGGTCGTAGATCTTCGTGGAAACTAATTCAGCCGCTGCCTCGATGAATACACTCCGACTTCATACAGCCTGCGAGAGACTGCTAACTCACGGCTCTCCCGTGACGGCTTTTACACATCTACGCACGTTTTACAAGTTATAACCTTCTAGATTTTACTACAAAGGGGACCACATGAACTTCCGCTGTGAGCTTTTTAGACCTCATACGAACAATTTCATCATTTATAGTATAGCTACTTTTACTTTAATTAAATAAAGACTTACTTGAGATAAAGCTAATTTATACAGACCTACAGCCAAACTTGGAACTCTCTTTCCTGTCAGTTAAATATTTAAAATAATTTATCAACAATTAGCAAAACTATGTGAAAAGTAAAAAAATTCTAGTACAAAATAAAATTAAGTACTAAAGACTTACAAAATATATTTCATTGTTTTTGCGATTCAGGTTCTTCAGTGCGATTAATAAATATTCGGAAGCTCAAGTAAGACTAATGTTGAACCATCTACTTCTAATGCATTAAAATTTGAATAGATTGTTGTGGAAAAAATTATAATTTTTCATTCAAAATGTAAACATAAAATTAAATTTTTAATCCTACAGGTATTCTCCGTAAATGATAAGATCCAGACATACCCCAGGGAATGGTTGTTATATAAATTATTTGCACCAATAGTATCAGTATGACTATTATATTATCATCATTATTGTTTTGTTTTTGAAAACATTATTGAACTACTAATAAGTATTGCATTCTACTAGTATTATTATTTAATATTTTTGCTTTCTTGTTATCATGTTTTAATCTCATTACAGAAATGTATAATTTTCAATTATTATCACAAATATGTAATTATACATTTTGAAAAAAAATAGTGTTATTATGTATTTAAAAATATACTCAAATACAAGTCTATGAAAGTAAGAAAAAATAAACCAGGAGATCAATATTTCACTGCTATACAGTTTAGTTTTTATTAGATGAAATTTAAAATATTGACTAATTACATATTATTAGAAAACAAATATATTTGGATGGTTATAAAATAATGATACAAAAAGACTTTTTATTATTATTGCAGTTTTAAATGTTTTCTAGAATTAGTGTTATTGAGTTGCATAAGGAAGCCACACATTTGTGATGGTAATAAATTCATTTTTATGAACAAAAGTATGTACAGTTTTTTATATTGTAAACTATGACTCCTTGTCTTGATATTATTTGTTTGCTTTGCGTATAGAATCGAATAAAAGTGTAATTTGGAATATGGTTTTATAAATATATTTTAGAACCTAATAATGTACAATAAATTCTAAATTCAACGTGAAGCTGTCTGTGAAAATTTAGTGAATTACTTCAGTGAAATATTTATGCCATAAACTGAATAACCAGGAATAAGAAGCCAAAAAATATTATTGCATAGGTAACCTATCAAGTGTAAGAGTAAGTCAATAATGTTTTAATTTTGTCTGTATTTTTATAATAAAAATAATTGTAATTGGTTACTGATACAAGTTTGCACGCTGTTAAATAATTTCTGTTATCTAGGCACCTATTATTATGCAGCAATAATTGTATTTAAAAAATATTTTTAAATCCGACAAATATAGTTGTCTACTTTCAACATGTGCCTTTAATACGAGTGTAACATAAATACCTAAGCTTCTTGCATATTCTAAGCACATTGTGAATATGTGAATATTCAAAAGTGTCCTAGTAAGTGCAAATATGTTTTAGGCGACTTTCACAATACAACTTAACAGATACTAAATCTCTACGTTTACTAACATATGACATTTTAAAGCTTCTAAGCACGGAGTTATGAGAATGTGATGCCAATTGATAACACAGACACTATTTTTACTACTAAAATTGCTGTATAAAAGATTTCTATCTGACATAATTTCTTGCTATCCGAATTGTTTATTTATTTCTCCATCAAGGTGAACAGAACTTAATAGTCCACATCTATCTGACAAGAATTTTTTTTATGTTTATTTCGAAATTCTGTAATTTTAATAACTAATTGTGTATCACTGTGTTATATGATGAGTCACCACGTTATACAACCAACAAAAATTCGATGGAAATAGTTTTACTTGTGCGTTACCATAACAACACAATAAACTAGTTTAGTTACGGTTCAATTGACTGTGAATCGTGTGTAAAATGAAAGGAAATTTACGCTACCCTGTGACCGGAATCAGCAGTAATATTTCATATTTATTGGTTTTTGTACACAACAGGGACCGTTCATCCTGTACTGCATTTGGCACCGTGTGTATTGTATTTTGCTAATGGAAACAAATGAAGGTAACTCGCCTGATGTCTACATACATTGCTGAGTGTTTTTATACTATGCATCGCTGAGCTGTGTAAACGGACACATTTAACATTCATTACTAACAGATCTTCCTAACATACTGTTATAGTAATAACAGTAGGATACCTAATCGTAGCTAATTCTAAGTTGTATTGTAATGATAAATTTGAAATTTATCTGGACAAGGTATATATAAGTATTTATTGAATGGCTGTTAATTTTGAACAAAGTAAATTCAACAGGTAGAGTCTACAACTCAAACCATAATTTCTCGTTCATAAAGTTTATGTATATGAACGGATGTGTACAAAAGGAGGACGTTGTTTCCATTGAAAACAAGCATTCCTCAACGCATTGCAGAATTGTAGAACCAAGTACTTCTTGTTAGTGTAAAGCAAACATATTCTTCACCAGTATTTTGGTAATCTTCTTAGCTTCTTGTTATGTGTTAGTAAACTGGTATACTTTTATTAAAATTTCAGGTTTAATATTTAGATTGTTTAGTATTAGTCTGATCTACAAAACAGTTTACAAATTGAAAATAAAGTTTATTCCAAGTTTGTTATTAGTATTTTGAAAGATGAAGCATTTAAAATGTTTATTCTGTAATGAGCTCTAATAAGTGGTATTCAAAAAGGCACATTATCTGTATTTACTTACATTTTAACAGTACATTTTCAGAAAACACATACACATGTATTAAGTGTGTGTAAGCCTGTGTGTCTGTATAGTTTGGTTTAGTAGCTGTATAAACTTAGTGCTTGTTTACATATCACAGTTATTACTCACTTAAACAATTTGGACATATCACAAGTATCTCTAAAAGAGAATTACGCGATATAAACTAACACCAAAACACAAATTTAAAAATAATCAATAGTTTATGAAGGAAAAAGAGAAAGTTGATACAATTTCAAACAAATTGTTGAGATTTGAAACAATTACTGTTGTTTAGATCGTTTATAACTCTCCAATTACGTTTTTGTATTTTAAAACAAAAAGCTGTTAAAAAAAGGTAACCTTTAATTGAATAAAATCTGCTGTTTTATTAAAGCGAGAGGGAAAATAAAATAATTCCATGAAATGTCATCTGATTCATATTCATGGAAAAAATTATATTTTATGTTATCTTTATATTATTCAACTTTAATTCAAGTTGAATAGTGTTTAAAATAAAGGTTTTAAAATATTGTAATTTTTTATTAAAGTATAAAATAAGGCTAGATTATTTTAAGGATCACATGTGTATTAAATAAACTAATACTGCATACGTAACTGTAAACTCATACGCTACTTACGCTACGTACGTAACTTGCACGCTAAAAATTTATTATACATAAATAGTAAATTATACATAATTAGCTTAGTAATTATACATAATTAATTATCTTTTATTTTACTTACATTTTAAGGGCTTATTATCTACAAGTATGAGTACAAAAATGTACACAACAAAATGCTTATACCATTTAATGAAACATATTGTATATTAATTGATGACTCGTTGGGCACTTGGTGAAACATATTAATACAAAGGTTTTGTAAAATATATAAAAACACTTGGTAAGTTTCACAAATTTTTTAATTAACTCTGACAGCTGTTTCGACTAACTAAGCCATTGTCAAAGAGGCGAGTGAATGAAATTACTGAACACAGGATGTTAGTGGAGTGTAGGTGGTGAACATCTGTTTAGGGCGTATCTGGAACATCTGTGTTGAGATGGCGAGGGGGGGTGCAAGAGACAAGGGAAGGTCAGGTGTCTTTAAAAACTAAATACAAACATGAATGCAAAATATAAAATTAACTGAACTAAATATAAACTGAATACAAAATTTAAAATAATGATGATCATTCAAAATAATATAAAATAAACTAAACTAAATAACAGATTTTAATAAAGGGGATACACAAAATTCAGTCCGTTCATTGGTTAAATTTTTGTTATTTTTTATTGCTTTTTTAATTTCTAAAATTTCTAACAAATCCATTTTTTTTTACCTTTTTGTATGTTGTGGAGTAGTGTTATGTTTTTTGTGTCTATGAAGTGATTGTGTTGTAAGCAATGATCTGCGAAACCTGTATTAGATGTATTGGTTAAAATCGCCTTCTTATGTTCAGAAATGCGATGTTTCAGAGCACGGCCACATTGTCCGATATAAATAGCATCGCATTCTGCACAGTGTATTTCATAAACTCCATTTTTCTCCAGTGTGTTAGATTTTTCTTTATTATTGACTAGTAGTGAAAAAAGATTACGTCTGTTTACTGATACCGTGTTAACTTATGGAAAATTTTATTCCATAAAGCCAGATCAGGGTAACAAAAAATTTCACTTAACAAATTACATTCCGTGTATAACAGATAAGATTAATAATAGGTTAAAACACCATGGTCTTAACATGGTATCAGTAAACAAACGTAATCTTTTTTCACTACTAGTCAATAATAAAGAAAAATCTAACACACTGGAGAAAAATGGAGTTTATGAAATACACTGTGCAGAGTGCTATTTATATCGGACAATGTGGCCGTGCTCTGAAACCTCGCATTTCTGAACATAAGAAGGCGATTTTAACCAATACATCTAATACAGGTTTTGCAGATCATTGCTTATAACACAATAACTTCATAGACACAAAAAACGTAACACTACTACACAACATACAAAAAGGTAAAAAAATGGATTTATTAGAAATTTTAGAAATTAAAAAAGCAATAAAAAATAACAAAAATTTAACCAATGAACAGACTGAATTTTGTGTATCCCCTTTATTAAAATCTGTTATTTAGTTTAGTTTATTTTATATTATTTTGAATGTTCATCATTATTTTAAATTTTGCATTCAGTTTATATTTAGTTCAGTTAATTTTATATTTTGCATTCATGTTTGTATTTAGTTTTTAAAGACACCTGACCTTCCCTTATCTCTTGCACACCCCCCTCGCCATCTCAACACAGATGTTCCAGATACGCCCTAAACTTCATGTTCACCGCCCAGATGTTCACCACCTACACTCCACTAACATCCTGTGTTCGGTAATTTCATTCACTCGCCTCTTTGACAATGGCTTAGTTATTAGAAACAGCTGTCAGAGTTAATTAAAAAATTTGTGAAACTTACCAAGTGTTTTTATATATTGTACAAAACCTTTATATTGTATATTTTTCTTGTAATCTCAGTGGATGCCACGGCAGAGAAGAGAAAGTACTAAATACTTTTTTGAATGCAAAACGATCTTTCGTATAAAAGCTATAGCAGATATCGTAGTAGTATATCAATATGGAGTATTAATGCTACATTTTCTCTAGTCAATCAAGCCCACAAACATTACCGGATATTTTGCAGCTGAGAGTTAAAATTTTACATTATGCACTCATTATAACTCATAATTCATTCATCTGTAAAAGAAGTAGTGAATTCTGATGTAATAGTTTTTGCGTTCAAAGGAATTTAGCGCCTGTGATTTACGTTTGAGTTAGAAATTTCGGAGCTATGTCTTCTACTTACGTAAGTATAGGCCTATTTCTGTATTAAAAGCTTTCTAAATTATTTGCTCTTGTTTGTTTGCCGTGTAGTTAAGCATAATGATACATAATTGTACGAATGTAAAACTTTAATAAATAAAATAATATAATACTAACATAATGTTAGCACCAACGGTTTTTGGCTCGTTGACATTCACAATGAAATACAAAATTGATATTATAAAACTGTAGCACGAGATCACCACATCATTAATCACGTGTTAACCTAATCCACAGTTGATTCGATAGTTATTCTTCATGAGAACCATAATTCAGTAGTATTATTATGCAGTAGCATAATAAGTCATAATCATGGGCGGGATTTAACATACGGGATTCAGGTGGCAATATCTTCGAAACTTTTTAGACTAGAAAGGCATGAATTATTGGCAGTGTTCGGGTAGAGGCGTTGGCATTACCCCAGAAAGACACGTTGGAGACATTTCTAACCTGTAACGGGCAGAAAGGTATGCTAACAAGAATTTAACCTCATAACGGGCGGAAAGGGGGTTAGCGAGAATGCTAACTTCCGAACAAAAGGAAGATAGGCCCTCTAGCCCACCTTTCTGTGTGTTTGTGTGTGTGTGTGTGTGTGTTTGTGCGCGTTCATCAAATCAAAACACTTAATTCCTCAATGATTTGGTAGAGTAATTTTGTATAAAATAAAATAATTTTGTATAGTTGTATAAAATAAAATCAAGATGTATATGAGACGTGTTACTAGCACCAAGCAGTCAGCTCCTAACTCCTTTTATTAGTTATGTCACTCCCTGCTTGGTGAAGTATTACTGTCGCAGCAGCTTTGCTACAAACAAGGAATATGTAAAGTACAGGAATATACAAAAAGTGTTTACAGTTATGTAAAATACTTTATATAAAGTTACGCAAAGAACTTTACAATCATGTAAATTATCTGATGTAATTTCGTAAAGTTATTGTGTAATTTAGGAATTTCTAAATTAATGAGGGTGTTCTTAATACCAGTAGTGAGTGAAACGTGATAAAAATAACTTTTAATAATTACATAATTGAACATCCCTATAATTTGTATTTAGCTATAATATATTTTACTATGCTATATGTTGACTGGTATATGTATAAACGTTTTCTGTACCAATTCTAATATTTAATTGTTGATTACTGCTTTTATAATTAATTACAAATACCATTACATTATGAGTAATTTAAATTGTAATATTATATAATTTAAGTTCTGTGATATTATAATTTTCTCGTTGCCTTTAAAAAAAAATTTGAAGATGGAAAACAAACTATCTCAACTCCTTCACATATTCAACGATACACACACCTCCACGCGCACGCGCGCACACGCACACACACTCACATACACAAACACGTTAACTCAAATAATTGTTCTGTTGTGTTTGACATTTCTTTTGTATTCATACACAGGTCCTGATGATGACAATAAACATTGTCGAAACGTCAACACAAATAAGTTAAAATTTGTGTTATATTTTTGACTGATTCTCACAAACCCTTCACCGGATAAGCTGTAGTCTGAAATTATTCTCGTTAGTCACGACTTTGATGAGTGTTTTAAGGTGGAACTTACTATAAAGAAAACGCATCTTACACATTGTAATCTCTATTATGCATTAAGATACAATTGACCGCTGAAAAAATAATATATGGAATATTGAAGTAATAAATTTCTCTTTATGACGTCAAACACCGTCATCCTTTTAGCCTCTATTGGAGCGAATGGTGATTAAAAACGCTTTGTATTTAAACAATTCTTTTCACAGTTACTCTTAGCTTTATGTTATCAGTAAAAAGATAAAAGTTGTTTAAAAACTATTGTCATGTGTCATGTTAGTTACAACTATTGTGACATATGACAAACAGTGTTTTGTCATGCGTGACATATTAGTTAAAACACGAGTATGATAAGTTACGTGTCCTGTTTACTTGTGTGATATTCCCTTACCGTGGCATGGTGTTAAGTTTTCATTCAATTTAATTTGACTAATATTATGGCAATTATAATAAAATCTCTTGAAAAAATAAAATTTTTTCAATACCTCCTCGCTGGAATTGAAATTTTTACTTTTTTAAAACACAGAATGAAGGGTCCTTTTCCTATATTTGACCGCACATGACACTACACTACATGTTCATATGGAGCGTATAATGTCTTTAGTGATTTATCTGAAACAAATCTGAAACCTTTGCAGCCTTTTATTGTATCGGATCTCCTAAGCGTGAATTCCTTTAAAGCTACTTAATAGAAAAGGTCGTATATGTTTAAGAACGACGCAAGGAGAAGAGATAAAGGCATTTTCTAAGAACAAAACAAGTAATTACATAGGTTTCCTAACTTCTCTCCATAGATGGGAACGACAACGCATAGATTCGCAACTTAAACGCATTATTTTTGAAGTGAAAACTTCTATAGGCACGTTGGGCGATTTTTGGATGGGTAAAATCTTATGAGTTCGCGTCACCGACATGCTAATGTTAATAGTATATCTGTAGCTATAAGTATGACGTGTTGCGCGTGGCCAGCAGTGAAAGTATAGATTATACTTGTGCGTAATACTATTATTTATACTATTTAACACACTTTTATCGTTTACGTACTTTATTTTGGAGTTTCTTACATTGCCGAATTTGCTATCGCGTGTTCGATCCCTAGCGCGATTTTGGCTTTCCGTATTAACAATTAACGCAATACTTATAATCTATTTTACATTATTTTTATTCTTATTAATTACTTATACTATATTATATGATATTTACATAATTGTTATTTGTCCGTCTGGCTGTTAACTTAGGGTTTTTCGTCATGTCTAATGTCGAAGTGTGTATTTTTAATAGTTTTTTTTTATTGTAAGATTGTAACATTAGTGCTGTGTATATGTATATAAGTAAAGTTAAATTGACTACGTGGAAAGTTTAATGTGTGTATACTGTGCATTGTTTAAATTGTGTTTTAGTTTGATCATTATTTTAAATGTTCAAATGTAGGATCACTGTGCAGTACAAAAGTGAGTACTAAATATGTTAATATTTTTATATAGAAAAACATAAACAAATTATAGAAAAACATATTTTATGAATAACATAAACAAAGCATGTATTTTCAAATATTTCCAATATTCGTATCAATATTTCCGTTTAAAAATTTGATATTATATGAAATGAATGATAATAATGATGCAAACAATGAAAATAATGTTGAAAATTAAGTTCATTGAAATTCATGTAAATACAAATACTATGTATAAATAATATAAATGTATATTAATCATTATGTCAATTAAGTTGTATTTATATTTTGTACTGGGCTTGCGCAGCCCATCATATGTTTTGATTAATAAGTAAACCATATAAAAATGTATATAATTGTTGCTCGGAGTGCCGATAGATGTGAAAACCAGACTGATGTTAAAGATTTTAATTTACAAAAAATTTTAATTTTTGATACTACAATTAATTTGAATATCCAAAAAAATCACTGTTATTTCATAGTTTTAAGTTTTCACTTCTGTCGACAGTCCTCAATGACTGCCTATTTTTAAATTTTTTTCATTACGCTTTATCTGAGAAAATATTCCCTACTATCCACATAAAATTAAAGTATGAAAGGATTTATGTATTTGTAATTTTTGTTCAGTCACAAGATTAAATTCTTTTTGCAATACTACTAACATAGAGAAAGGTTAAGAGTTCCAACGTCGTACGCTACAATTTCATATTTTTTATGATTATATGCACGCTATATTTGTGCTACATCTCTACGGATCAGGGTTTCAAATTGTTACCTTTGCTGTTATTACCTGAGCTTGACCAGCGTAACGGTTTTATACAGTTCACTAGGCATACTTTACTTCTTTTTGTAACAAATAAAATATATTTTAATTTGAAGATGACATTTATTAAACAAATGGCTCTAGAGTTACATGTTTATAAGTGAATATAGGTCTGATTATATCGTCTCAAAAGGAGTAAAGCTGAATGTCGGCATTAGTAAGAAAGCGTTACGTTTACTGCACCGTTTTGCTAGGTTGGTAATCTGATTTTTTTCATAAGAAATCTTAAATTAATGCTAAACTCTAAATTTACCATGACTCATAATTTTTATTGTCATGTATCAAAAAATTACTTTACAACTTCATCATTATCAACAATAAAGGACGATACAATAAAGTGTCAGTTTGTCTGTATAAACTAATTTATATAAATTTTAGTTTTCAGTACCTCAACCAGTGTAAGGCTCCAGCATTTTTATGTATTATGAATTATATATAGAGACAATATTGCGTATTCTTCACTCTTGCTTCTTTAAGTAAATAATAAGATGATTAATTGAGCACATATTTAAGAAACACGTGTGTAGGAAAGATAACAATGTTTTTCTTTTAAAACTGCTTTATGAGATGTTTAAAAGAAGCACACTATTTATTACAATAAATTTATTCTTCGTATCATGTGGTAAGTACAAAATAATTTTAGAATGCATTTTTCAATCATTTAAACTCTTCAGCAAAATGTCTCCATACTAGTGTTTGTCTCCATGTTAATAATGATAACTTAATACTATTAAAATATGACAGGTGTCATATTTGTGACAGACAGTGCCAGTTGCTACAGCCGTCTTGTCTGTTCCAAACGTCAATAAGCGTCATGGAGGCGTTACATGACGTAACTACCTGATACTACAATGTTAATGATTGTGCGGCTGTCAAAGTGGGCCACCATCAGCGCGATGGTTGGCTGAATATCATGTTATTGGCAGCTTTCATAGACGTCAAATTCAAAATTTATATTCTGTATTTTATAATTAAAATCTTTATTTAATTTATTCAGCCTCTGTGGTGAACTGCTGAGCGTAGACCTCCTCTAAAAATTAATTTGTTTCATCAATGCTGCACTTTTATGGTCCAGTTCTGCATTATCCTCTTTAGATTACACAAGGTAAAGTTGGTTTGGAGGCATGCCTTAGGTTTTCACAGTTGTTTCCAAGTTCTACAACCAACGACTGTGCCTGTCTATTAAATTTTCATCTGCTAAAATGTCTTGCTCACGCCTACTTCAGTTGAAAACACTTTACATATTATCCTTTGTTATTGTTTTTGGAATAGCGTGTTATTTTTCTCCACAGAGAACAGGTAGTGTGTTACCTATTATTGTTCTCTACAATTCTATTTAGGTATCTGGCTTGCCTAATAATGCCATTTTTGGGTAGTAATGTATTACTAGGTAAGAATTAAAGTTTCTATACTGTAACTTATAACCCACTGTTTAAATAGGTTTTCTTAAAACATAAGGTTGTTTCGTTATTTCTGAATATCTGGGTCTTTCGTATTCCAGATCGATTTAACTTTGGATTGTGTAACTTTGACTTTCCTCATTTAATTTTGTTTCGTCCTGTACGTATTTATGTTCGTATTGTTTTTGATCATGTTCCCAAGTATTTCCTTGTTATCTGTTGACTTAACACTAGAACTGTTACTATTTGATATTCTAAATATTTACTTAAAGCTCACTTCTATATACAGTGTTGTTTAGGTTCATGACATTTGCAGCAGTGTTTATGTTTTTACACTGCAGGCATTGTTACTCAAAAAGACGGTAACTTGCCTACAGCTGAGATGGTTCAGATATTCTCAGTCTACGAATGCGTATTGTTTTATTATAGTTCTACATTTGTGGGCAGTAAACTTAACATATTGTCAATCCGTCTTTCATAAAGACATTGAAATCTTGACAAACTCTTTTTATTTTCAATAATTCCCGCCAGACTGTTAATAGTTCCCGCCTGCAAAATATACACGTGACATAAAGCTAAAATGTAAACTGATATAGAATTCTCAAAGTAAATTGCTCGATGTGATTACAGACAAACATTCTTTTGAAAATAAAGTCTCTTCCCAGTGTTTTACAATTTTCTACAGGGATTAGTACCGGCTCGTTCAAATCTCTTTACTGGTAGAGCGTTAAATGTATTTAATAATATTTAATACCGCAGTCTCTTGAGGGTACTTTTGTTAGTTAAATTAATATTGTATCTTAGAGTATTAAATGTTTTCATTTAGTTTCTTAACTTATTTACACATAAATATGCAAACTCTGTTCTTGCCGGCGTGTTATTCCGTGGTCTACTGTGTGTCTGGACAGACGTTTCTATGTTGTGTGTTTATCTTCACACCGTAAAAGCCTTGTAAACTCTATGCTCTTCAATTTCTATTTTAGCCTATATCTTTAATTATAAAAATCTTATTCAAACTAATATAACAAGTGTGTACATTATGAAATACATTTTTAAAGTAACTGATTGGTTGTAAAAAAGTATTAGACTTGTCGTAACAGTCTTAAATTTATACGGTTTTGAAAAATTATTTTTAGAAATCAAACATTTGTTAATGATGCTGCATTACAAAACCATTGTAGAGTGTACTGCCTGACAACAAGTAATCTTCTTTACATGTAAGATTTAGTTGTTTATACATTTCAACTTTCCAAAGGACGCTTTATATTTCATCATCAGTTATAGGAACTTTTATATCAGATTTTCTCCCCAAAAAGTCCGTAAAAATACAAATGATTAATATGTTTTAAAAATGCATTTTATTGCATTCTGTAATTCCATAATTTATTATGTGACTTTTAGTTAAAAATAAAAACAAATTGTTTGTAACACTTTGTATAAGATTAAGTCATCTGGAGGAGTATAGTTTTTGATTAATTTCAAGGACACGGCTACATAAAAATTGCAAGTATAGCCTTTGTTGCAATATTAGTGTCAAGCCAATAAATGCACGCTTTCACGAGCTTGTAAAATACATTGTTGCTGGCGTATAAACGACGGAATACTACTTTCTGTTAATTAGTTGCAATAAGTACAAAATGTATATCCTGCAGAGGGCATAATTAAGTCTGACAGCTAATTAAGCCGCAACATAATGATTGAGTGCATCGAATAGCAAGCCGTTGCATACCTCTCAGTTGTCACATGATTTGGGCTATCTGTCTTTTGGAGAAATATTTGAGTTAAATTACTATTTATTATTCATCTTGTAATTATTTGCTGACATGACAAACAAACATCATACTTTAGTGTACATACATATTACTCAGCAATAATGTACTTCAGTAAGACATACTAAACATTAAGTTCATATTTATGGGTTTATAGATATCAGACATACGAATATATCGGTGTTAGTTTCTCAACATTAGAACAACTAAATATAACATGCTATGAGAACGACTTCCAATTATTTTAGGAAGTACTTCCCAAACAATATGAGGAACATATAATCTATACTATGGTGATATTAAATAACCTATTTATTAGTGGTACAAATTTACTAAACTTTATTTAAATAAAAATTAATCTTCTGATTTGGAACACACGCTGAAAATACACTTCACCATTTGGAAGCGTAAAACGTCTTCAAGTAACTGTTAAAGGAAGATGCTAGTTTGCAGCACTCCATCAGTGGACTGACTGGAGAGGCGTTAGAACGACTAATGCCAGCATTAAAACAGAGCCATTCATTAACTTTTTGAGTGATAACACTTTAACTGGAACGTCACAGCAAACCTTTGTCTGACCGCTGGAGATGACAGAAAAATATCTGGTTCTTTAAGTTACTACGTTTACGTGCTTTTCCAGTACAAGCAGACATTAAGCGGTTGACTGGTAGATAAGCTTAGAAGTGTTGGCAACTGTTAGATCGTGGCCGCGGTTTAAACTTAATTTTTGTCGAGTCGTTCATTTAATTGTAGGTTTACTCGAATATTGTAGTTACAGTCAATAATTTGGCATAAAAATTGTTTAATCATTTGCTTATATATTTTACAAATTTTGTCCTTTAAAACAGGTAAACGCCGAAATAGATACTGTTGCGTTATTCGTTTGATTTAACTTATTTTTATACTACATAGTTTAAAATTTAATACACTTTTACACAGTTAAAAAAAGTTGACAGCTTATAAAGTCAATTTGTTAACTAAGGTGTGTATTACAAAATATTATTCTTCGTGTAAAGCTCACATTTTACTAAATACATTTCAGTTTTATCTCTGCTTTGCACATAAGCGTTTTGATTATTATTCCTTCAGTACATTTTCAAATAAAAGCAGTGTGGGTTAACGTAAGCACGAAGCCTTTAATTTTGCATGGTGTATCCTAAAGTACCTCAAACAGCATTAACATCACTTAAGTGTTTAGTATTTATTATACGTTATATTTATTAAGTCCGTACAGTAAAACTCAGTTCAGATAATAGTCAAAAGAAATACTGGAGATTTTGCTCAACTGACCAGTGTAAACCCATAGTAGAAATATTACAGATAATAGGAGACGCCATTTCAAACTGTAAATATAATACCTGAAAAGCCAGTACAATTTATGATTATATTCCTTGATATATGGCGTTAAAAATTTATTAAGCAACAATAGTAATTATTATTATTAATTTTAATATTATTAAGGTTTATTAGAAGGAGGAACAATAGAAGGAGCACTTTTATCTATGAAGAATTGGAAAGCAGCTGGTTTGTTGGGATAAACTCAGAACTACTGAAATACTTGCTGTAGTACATTGCTTAGAATGTTATATTTGCTGAATAACTGCTAGAGGAGATGCAGGATCACGGATGAGTGGAGAGTGGCCAAGGGTATTTGTGTTTTTAAGAAAGGTGATAAAAATATGCCATCAAATTGTACATATATAAGCTTGATAAATATAATTTACAAGTTATAATGAAAATTATTAATGCAATTTCGGTATTTTACTTTTTGACTAACTGGCAAGATTTTGTAAGGGCCGATCTTGTATTGATGACGTATTCTATTTAAAAATTATGATTGTAAAAAGAAAGAAATTCAATTTGGAAACAACTTTCCTTCATGTACTACGAGAAGCGTTTGATAGACTTAACAGATCCATTCTGTAGGACATCATAAAGAGGGGTTACTGTAAACATCTTGTAGACATTATTCTATTGTAGTGAAGATTGTCTGTAGGAGAGGATTTGACAGAAGAGATTTACATTAATCAGAAATTTTATAGCATGTCTCCAACACTGTTTAATATCTGTGTTGCTGACATAGTTAGAGAGTGGAAATTACAAGTGGATCCGCGAATAAAAATAAGAAATAGAACATACATACATTCAATGATATTAGTGGATGACCAAATAGGACTGGCCAACAAAATATAATTTTTTGTTGGTTAATGAAAGCGAATAAGTAATTCTTGTAGTATTTTTAGTGCTAATTTTAAATATGTCAACAGTTTTATGTTTTAAGAAAATTATGTGACAGTAATATAACAATATATTACATGCACTTTGTACTTACATAAAATCTACTTCTTTTGAATTTTCCGCTGTGATTGGCTATAAGCCAATCTGGATCTCTCTTTAGATTCCAGCAGTAGTTCAGCTAGCATTTTTGGGCTCCATTTTCTCTGGTAGTGTTTTTCAATGGTGGATATTTCCTGCTAAAAGCGTTCACCATATTCGTCACTCACGGCGCCAAGATTGTTAGGGAGAAATCCAAATGCGAATTTCAGAAATTAATTTTGAGGGACATATTACATCGAAGTTCTCTGTAGTTATCCGCCTTATGGTTTCCCAGGAAGTTGTTAATCACATGTTGAAATAATTTACATGCAGCAACCTCAAAGTCATTCAGACTTTCTTCAAATGTAGGATCATTCATTAGTTTTTTATTTATGGTCCAAGAAATATTCTTTAATCTTACCATCATTTATATTAGGGAGCTTGTTTATTACAAAACTGAAATCTTGCACCATTACTATCAATTGCTTTAAGAAAATAATTGTTGACCAGGGATAATCATAGAAAACAATGAATGCCAGCCCCCAGAGATCTGTGTTCTACTTACAGCAAGTCTGTTAAAATTACAACGTGGAAATTTCTGAGTAGATGTGAAAAACTATGGCGTTTATGGTTATAGTTATGGCTTATGGCTCCTGAGAGTTACGATTGTATTCGAAAATGAGAGTATGGAGTTGGTGTCACATTTCCACTTTCTTTGATGTGATACCACTTATTATGATTCTGATGCTGGATTATGATGCTGTTCACAGGTTGGCTACGTTTCAGTGAATACGTTACACAATTCTTCGAGTGTTATCGAGAAAAACAAGGAAAAAACTCGACTAAAATTTTATAAGGTAATGACTGTGCCAGGGTTATTGAATGGTTCTGAAACTTAGGTTTGGTGAAAGATATCTGAATAGGATACATGCTTTGGGGATGAAATTCTTGCGATCTGTTAAAAGCTGTACACGAAGAGGTAGACTTTAAAATGAAAACATTCGTAAACAGGTGAACATTTTTTATATGCAAGATGGTATTGCAGAAAACAAAGAGAAATGTATTGTTCATCTGAGTAGAGTGTCAGATGGCAGGTTGCCTAGGGAAGTATGGCAATACAAGTTTATTATACAAGGAATTATAGGAAGACCTAGACGCCTTGAAGAAGAAGAAGATAACAGTACTATTTATCATTTAGCATGTAACTGAGGA
Source organism: Magicicada septendecula (assembly GCA_034769895.1). Lineage (NCBI taxonomy): Eukaryota > Metazoa > Arthropoda > Insecta > Hemiptera > Cicadidae > Magicicada > Magicicada septendecula. Next base: position 430,749,220 of record CM068372.1, read on the forward strand.
TTTGTAGTTGTGGTGTGTTCTAAGAGAAAAGGGTTTGTTTTAGTTGCAACTTAACCACATTCAATTACAAAAGTAGCAGCACATTCATTGCAACAAGAAATACTGAATCTTTACTCAAATTAAAAATGGACCAAACGTTACCAAACCATTAGAACGTAAAGAGTTAGCGTCAATAATAATGTCCTAGAGTTTGTCGTATTATATTATTTTTACAATGAAGCAATACATCTAATTAAATATGAAATAACAAATATGTACCTTTACAAATGAAAGATAGACTAAAGCTTTAAAATACGTTTACATAACTCCTGTGTTTTCAGTTTGGTTTTACAATCCATAAACACTTTACACGTTATTTCTTTCAGGCCTTAAAAGTTTGTGTTCATCACAAACGTGTATACCATTTGGTCTAGAGACTTAATAGAATTTAAATAAAATATTACGTCAAAATGATTTTGTTACAAAGTGTTGGCAAAGTCAAAATTGAATAGCATTAACAATTTAAAACAAATAAGCTGACCGTAACTTATTCAAAAAGTCTACTGTAAAGTTAGACTGTTCCTAAGCGATTTACACATTTCTTTCTAAAGGCAGAATTAAAACATTAATTAAAGTTTGATTGCGTTGGTTAGAATTTGTTTACAAACTCTCTTAGGAGGATTAAACATTTAAACCTAAAAACACTTAATTTAACTGGATTAAAATTAATATATTTTCTACTATAGCACGGCTAATAATATAGTTATACTTATGATTCTCAGTACAATATAGGCATATAAAATTATTTGTCAAAGTAAATGATACTGATACAATTACAGTGTTAATCATGCACACTACGTTATGATATGATTCATAATATTTTTAACAGAATAATTTTAGGAATAGGTGTAAAGCAGATACGTCTTTAAATGGTAATAATCAAAATAATATAAGAAATAGTGTAACATTATGTTAGAAAATATAAGCATTAAAGGAATAAACACAGACATGGTACATAAACAATATTATATATTTTATATTCCATTGGTTGTACAAGTTTTAGTAGTAAATTTAAAAGACAATTGTGTGAAAATAAATTGTATATGTTTTAAATAAGTATAAAAAGAAAAAAGTATAGAAAATTATAAGGGAATACACAAGTAAAGTAATCAAATATTTGACATAATGTGTGCTAATAAGGCAGCTACAAGATATGTGTGGCAAATGCAAGTTTAAAATCATTATTATAGGTATGGTGGGAGTTTGATAAACGACACAGCATAGTTTTAAAGAGAACAGGTAAGGAAATGACCGGGGATATAGATGAATATAAGTTGTACAATTTATATGCAATAGTATACAAGATCTAATTAATACTGAATATTGGGGGCAAGCGTATTTGGGATGACAACAGTAACATAAATTATAGTATTAGCATACAAACTTAATTCAAATATAGTAAGTTATAATTACGAAGCCACAACTTGAGTACAATTTTGGAAAGTAGAGATTAACAAATATTTTTGTAGTCAGTGAAAGTCGTACTAGTGAAAACAAGTCTCATTTAATACAGAATGTATACATTTCTTTGTAATAGACTATATTCAGCAATCATATTGAAAAGTACTGAGAATTATACAGAAATAGACTTAATTAAATGAACAGATTCTAATTTACCTAATTTGCACCTTGCATGTTATTTTTTACAAAACTTTGCATATTTGTTAAATGTAGTTAACCGTATGAGTGAGTACATATCAACATTTATATTTTTACGGTTTGTTATTTTAAAATAAGTTATGGGCGTTGGTAAAAATATTGAATTATTATCTCTATTTAAACATTAAATACTCAGGACAGAATGGCATATATAAATATACGACTATACGCTTCAAAAATAATTAACAAATTTATTTGTGTTAAAGTTTCTTGTCTGCACATGGTGCCCATAACTTTTGAAATAAAAGTTGCATTTAGATTTAGCCACAAAATAAGCATGTGTTGATGATATAATTGTTTTTTGAAGAAGAAAATATTACGACAGTCTCGCGGAACGTATTACTTGGCAGTGGAAACAGAATAATTGAACCAGATAATGTTCTTAAAGTAAAAAAAACAAAACAAAAAAAGAACACTCTTGAACATTAAACATAATTCTTTAGGCTTAACGATTAGGAAACACAGTAACATAACGCACAACAAATATCACTTATTTAACAATGTTGCCCTAACACATGTGCATTTCATAGGTTGCTATAACAACAGCTCCGATAACGCACTCAATATCAGATATGAACAACTTGAGCTTGAGAACTTGTATTTTTACCCATATGAGATTCCAGACGAATCTACCGCTTTCGTATAGGTATAGGTATTAATGGCATAGGTACAGATATCAAAATATGTTGGAAGCCATTGTACACACCGCAGACCTCATGATACATACGCCACGCAGATTGCCTATCTCGTGGTTGTAAGTAGAAACAGAGTTATATTTAAAAATATATTTATATTTAAAAATTGTGATTGTGTCAATATTTCACTTGAAATGTACCTTCAAGTGATGAGTCTAGTTTACGAACGCACTATTTATCTTCCTTGTGTTCACATAAACCATATAAGAAGGTAACAAACTCACCGATTTGACGGTGTCATCTTCATTGGGACAATGTCAGTTTACATTGGGACAATTTTATGACGATCCTTTGCCTTGCAAAGAATTAAATTGCTTATTCTAGGCCGCAATGCTTGCAAAGTGATTAACAGTGATAATTGTGTATGTGATACAGAAGTTTTAACCTAGGCGCAGATATGTCTGTAGGTACGGAAGATTCAATTCGTCCATTGTGTGTGTACAATAGAGATGTTGATAAAATTGAAAACCCCCGACAGTAAATGTAGAAAACAAAACATGAAGGTTACAAAAATTGTACATTAGTGTTAAGTGGAAGATAGTTGTTATAATTAATAATCTATAGTATCAAGATAATGGAATGACTTATATTATCAAAAATAAGTGCTATCGTGCTGTTTCGGCTGACATTATCCAGCTGGCGTCATAAATAACAGAGGTTACTCCCATAATGTAATCTAGTATCTGTGGTCTCAGTCAGAAGACACGATTTAACGTTAGAAGTCGTATTACAGTTTATCTTGTTGAAACAGAAATTACTGGCCAGTATCAAATGAGGTTTCTAATTTTCAGCCTATTGGTATCTTTGAAACTGGTCCACTTCAGAGTACAAGTTACAAGGAAGTACTGATAATGTAACGGACATTTACACATTCAAAACTTTGTAGGATTAGAACTAATCAGCTTGAAGTAATAAAACCCAATTTTGATTTTTATAAACATTGTTATTTCGTAGAACTCCTCGAAAACAATAGGATTATGTAGAGTAAAAGTATGAACACGCATGCAGAGTTTTGTAAAAGTCAGTTGATGCGTTCAAACGTTGTCGAAACATATACCGCAAATAGACAGATATAGACGGAGAGAATTCAGACAACCAAACGGTCGACTCGATACTCAAAAGTTGGTATGTTTGTTTAATAATCTGTAAATACAGTTTGATTAATAATTACGCATCTTATATGTTCTTTACCTTGAACGTATCGTAAAAGATTTGTTGTAACTTTAGACATATAGTTATTCTTATATAAAACAAGCCATAATGTTTGTACTACCCAATACGTCAGAATTAATGTTCGTATTAATGGTCGAGTTAAAGTAATATTTCGTTGTAAACGATATCATCTCTCTTATAAAGGCAGCTCATTTCATAGTTAATCAAGGCACGCAACAAAATATATCTGCGGTTTGCTGGGTAATAAATTCATCAAAACCAACCGCACAATGGTTTTCTCTGAGTAATTACTTCCTGATAACAGCTATACAGTAGGTATGATTTACGCCGGCGTTGGCGAGTGGAGTAAATTTTACGGTGAGATAAAAGTGTTTTACTATCTTCAACATTATAATTGACTCACTGGGGACTTTCTTGTAACTTATGGGTTTATGTTTAATACGGAGGGCGAGGCATAATGTAAAATAGAGTGCGCGAAGACTGCGCTTCGCCACAATTGAACCACTCATAATGCCTCACTGCTGTACAGGTGAATCGTTTGGTTTAAACAATAAATTGAACGACAGCGTGCTAAGCCGAAATAAAAGAAATTTTGATATTAATTTAGAAAATCAACGTATAAATTTAGAAAGAAAGAGGAAGTTTAAAGTAACTGTGAACAGAGTAAAGAGATCACAAACTGTATAGTAATACGATTGTAAAATTTAGTTAGGACAATAAATTAATTTTCCCAATAATAGCAGTCTACAGCTTTACAGGCTAATAGTAAACAGTAATCAATTGAAAAACGTTTGTCAGAATAATTATGAGTTATTAAGTTACGTTATATAAATAAATTTATAGCATAGACCTACACTATTCGAATGTAACTATTACACAGCAGAAATGCTTAGAACAAAAAGTATGTTGATAATTTGTAAACCCAGCTAGAATAAAGAGCAGACAATACGCAGACACGCAGACTATTTCTTTAGGTAAGAATGCAGAAAATTGCACACGTTATTTTATGGATTGTACTACCAGGAACCTTGCAATGTACAAGATGTGTGTGTGTGTGTGTGCGAGAGAGAAAGAGAGAGAGAGGCAGAGAGATAGGCAGATAGGCACAGACAAAGAGAAAGAAGTGACATTTATATTACAGTTATTTACTATACCTTACAGGAATATAATAAATAAATATTTCTGGGCATGGTGGTAAAAAAACTGTCAAAAAGTTTAGAACAAAATAAAAAATATAATCTTTAACGAGGTAAAATATATTATTCATTTCAATTACATATATATATATATATATGTTATTAAATTATAATTATTTCCGCAAATGGAATGTTATTTTTAGATTTTAATTTAACCTGACGCAGGTTCATAGCACATATCTGTGTCAACAGAGGTTTCTGATGAACTGTATAGTTCATTTATAAATAACTGCAACTGTTATAAATAACTATAACGACACAGTATTGCTGACTGTGAAGTTCACGTCTAGATACCCGCACCAACAACGATGGGCAATATTGGGGTATATACGACAAATTGATGTTACGTCAGATAAGTTCCTCCAGACTATCTGTGGGGCAATCAACCGTATTTTTAGTAACATTTAGCAACCTTTGGATACAAAAGTAAAGTTTCACAAAGTCATGGCAGTCCTTGTACTGTGCTACGACTGTGAATTATGCACAGCAATCAAGAAGCAAGAAAGTAATGTACAGGCCTCGGAAATGGCGTTCTTAACTCGACTGTCTGAAGATATAGAAATATAACCCTACAGAACACAGATGGCTGGACCCACGAAGAGATGGCTGGAAGGCCGAACATAGGCTGGATAGGCACCTTGCCTATGCCGAGATATGAAGATAACGATGATGAGGACGAATTAATTACAGATACCGTATTGCAGACTAGAAGTAGTAGAAACTTTAAAGCAAACAATAAAATTATATTTCATTACACTAAGTAATCATATATTTATTTCTAAAAGAGTAACTGGGAACGTTGAATTTTACTCACGACCTTCTAAATTAATGGCAGTGAACACAAATGTAATCAGAGTATATAAAAGAGTAAATGGAATCAGTATGTTAGCCTCAAATGTAAACGATAATTTTGCATACTGACACTTCTTTAATGGAAGCCTATGTCTGATTTCTCTTACAATTTTCTGTTTGTGTTTTCAGTTTTCTGTTTCTGTCACAATCCACATACACTTCACGCGTTTATCTTTATTCCTGCTTGAGTTTCATATTTATTTAGTATAACACACCAGAATAGTGATAGTCAGTCTGTTTATCTGAACTACTGTTTGTCTTGAATATTTAATCCAATTTTCGTTGATGAAATATATTTTATAATTTATAGTTGTATGCTATTTTATAAGTTGTACTTGCTGATAATGACTTGTTTGTCTCTACAGATCCTTTTTATTTTAAACATCTGCACATCTCATGTGACTATCACATCTCTTGTTAGGTTTTGTCCAGTAATTTTATAGATGTTTAAGCTAGATGTTAATGTCAACAGCTTGCTTTTCTTACCACAGCTAAAACATCTATAGATTATAGATTGGAAATTATAGACTTCCCTATAATTTTAACATATTTACCAATTTACACCTGACATTAAACTCATAATCGATAGATGTGCTGTTAGTGCAAAAATTTTAAACAGCAGACGACTGTAGACTATGTCGACGTGGATATCAATGTAATCAAATTATAAAATATACACACTTTGAGAGTCCAATTTTGGTTTTTAATTTAAGACTAGCTTCTGCCGAAAAGATATTTATAATGTATAATACATGATTTTCAAAAGGTAAAATTTATTTTGTTATTTCCTCATAGTTGTAGAACAAAAGTTGCTTATGCATAGCAATATCCTAATTAGTTTATCCATATTAGTTTACATTATCTGGCTTCATTAAGTCCATTATAAAAGAACGAAAGTGTTAAAAACTTTTCATTGATTGATTGGAGGCTGTTATTAAAATTATTACTGGTAATTTCACCTTATAAAAAACGCAAAGACTTTTAACATTATTTAATAGTGTTAGTTGTACAGTAGTATTTTCTAACAAAATAAAAATATGTAGAGATTTCTGTGAAACAGAAGTAGTCAATTTGTCAACAAACCAAGTTGTCAATTTGGAAGATTTCAGCTAGTCTTTTTTCTATCTGTTAAAAATATCACCACTTTAGTTATTAACTGAGCATGTTACAAACCACATAGATTAGTTTTCTTACAAAGTGGTAAATAATTTGTTAGTAAAAATGTTTTAATAATGGAAAGGTCTCAATAATGGTTTGACAGCCTTGAAGATAGTTTTTATGTTTGATATCAGACATTCTATGCCAATGGTCCATGTCAATGATGATTTTTTTACGCACATTGGTGATCAGGTACTAAGCTATATTAATTTATATATAATAAGCGTTTGTCATTTATAAGGTACAAATTTCTGCCAGCATATTCATAAAGAAACAGTAAATAATGTTAAGATGCACTAGAAGCAAAAGCGTTTCTTATATCTCTTGTTTATCTTTCATGGACCGTTTATATTACTAGCAGAGTGTAAGATGAAATTACTGAGTAGGAAAGAGTAATAATCTTTGCTATGTAGACAAATGTAATTGCCAACATGCTAAGAGAAAAATTAGGAAAACTCGAATTTTTTCTCCCTTCAGCATTGTCACCAAGACCAGGAGGAATCTTGGCCTTATTAAAAGGACTAGAAGCATCTTTTGTTACTCTTTACAAAGCACTGGCAAGGAATCGCCTAGACCAACCTTTGTTATCTGGCACAGTAACCGTGATTACTCTAGTAAATTAATTGAGGGAGTTTAGAAAAGCTTCTAGTCAAAGATGGCCAACAGTTTAAATTATTAAATCATAATTTAAAGGTTATGCAAGTTTTTTGTCTGAATTTTTATAATTAAACATTTATTCTTTACGTATTCTATTTTTTATCAAAAGATTTAGAATGGTTTTACTCTATAGAACGGAACACTGCATCTCTTTATCTGGTGTCCAATAATTTATTCAGTAAGATGCAATCTATCAATGCGATCTATGTAACAATACTTTTCTGTAATCAAAGAAATTTATTTGATCCAGTTAAATAATCTGGGAATTCTTGTTCTAATAAGCTATTATGCAAAGTAGAGAAGTAAGCATCTTCATGTGTGTTATACGTATATTTGAAGTAAGAAGCGATATATAGGCCTACAGCAAGACATTTGTAACGTTGTAGAGGGCCTGTAGAATGTTTTTTTAAATTCACTCTTTACAAGTATACTATAGAATAACTAGGAAGTGAGAGAAATGTAGAGAGTGTGGGAGACAGAGACACGGACAAACAGTCAGCTAGAGAAGCAGAGAATTTTACTTAGTAGCGTATGCATTTATTTTTTATAATCCACTCTGCTCACAGCAAATGTATTTCTTATCTGTATGATTCAGAACGTAGTAGGTGTATTTTAAATTGTAGATTCAATGTATTTAAGGTTGTGTATGTTTGCAAGCAATAGAAGAGGTGTTAACGTATGTAATACGACAAACATAACTGAATATGTCGTGCACTTTTTACTAAATTCACTTATAGTTATCACGTAAAGCAACTTTTATGAAATTACTCAGCAGCAGCAGTAGTAATAATTTTATTTTTATCTGTTGACGCAGAAATGTTGTGGTATATTTCTATCTTAGATTAAAATAGACAAGTTGTCACACCACCGCCTATTTATGATAATTGTTTATATAAGCTCAGGATGGTAGTGAATAATTGTATAGTAAGACATTACAGCAGATCGAATAGACATCTTATACAACATACTATGTGTATATGTACAATTCATCACTTAACTATAAGCAAATAACAATTAGCGTCTTTGGAATATTGGGAACATATGACTGATTAGTACAGATACCTTACTGCGAGCTCACAGAAGTAGAAAATATAGAACATAAATATTGTAAATAATCATCATCATCATCGCCATCTTCAACAAGGATTAAACTAAAATTGGTTTCCAGTTTTGTCAGTTTTATTAGCAGCCATCTTAATACTAACTTTGTTACTACTTATTGCCACACTGCTAAATACTTCGTTCTTGACGTGGCCTATCGGTGTCTCCACCAGAAGATCGTTTAAGACCTGAAGATGGTAGAAACACCGAAAGGCCTTGTCAAGAACGAAGTATTTGGCAATAAGTAGTGACAAAGTTGGTGCAAACTGGTTTGTTCCGGTCCCAAGGAGATAGACTAGAGCTGGTCACTCCAGTGCTTCTTCGGACATCCCACAGCTCTCCTTCCTTTTGGATTGTAATTCCATAATTGTTTAGGTATGCGACACTTATCCATTCGATTAAGATGTTAATAAAATTTTAGCCAATATTGCGATATTCTATCAAGTATACTCATAATACTCGGTTCCTATCTTACATCGACATTTCTTTTGTGATCATGAAGTGTATGCCCTTTGCGTACTTCAGAAATCTCATTTTAGCCGCTTGAATACGACCGCCCTAGAACTTGGTTAAAGTCAACTTCTCAGACCCATAAAGAATTTTAGGGGAGGCCATCACCTTGTGGAAATTCAGGCGTGTTTGCTTCCTTGCTGATTTTAGAGTTTTCCTGATGGTCCCACACACATGGTTAAACTTCACATGTGGTTGTGCAGGTTCTTCACCATTGTTGCAAGTTGTGCAGCTTTTTCATTACTGTTTGTAATATAAGATACATTACTACCCAAATATTCAAAATTGCTAACCTAGTCTGTCTAGAACAGTACCATCTACAACAAATTTTGCTCACATGTGGTCAGCTCCATCACATTGGTCTTCAATGTGGAGATCTGTAAACCGAAACCCTTACAGAGTAAAGCCATCTGGAATGAGTGCAGAGCCTTATGCAAGCCGCTTTCCGAGTTTGACAGGATAGCCTGCTCACCAGAAAATAACAATATTTTAACTACTGAGTTACCAATCATAAAATTTTCTGGAAGGTTCATCTGCCAATTGTGTATGACATCGTTTATATACAAATTAAAAAGAGAATGTGATATTGGGCACTATTGTCGTACTCCACAATTAAACAGGCTCACACTAGGAGTTGTGCTCCATCTCCCTGTCTTAACCTGTCTTTATGTCCACATAAAGACAATGCATGGCTATAACGAGGTGTTACGGCATTCCTTTCTTTGCCATTTCTGCCACCAGCCTGCTCCTACCTACTCTATTAAATGCCTTCCCAAAGTCGGTAAAAGTTACATATGTGGGGAATTTATATTCTCTGTGCTTTTCTGTGACGTTGACTATTGTGAAGATGCAATATAAACATGACATGCCCTTCCTGAAACCATGCAGTGTCTCTGAGTGAATAGTCTCCGTTATTGGATTCAATCGACTTCCAAGAACAGATGCAAACAATTTGTAAGATGTGTTAAGCAGGCTGACCCCTCTATAGTTGTACTAGTTACACGATCTTCTTTTTGGAGTATGGAGACTACTCTATCTGCCAATCTTCGGTAATAACATTCTACCCAGCTCTGCCAATCTTTTGCAAAATTGACGTTCGTCAGACTTAATGGATGCCAGATAATATCAGTCTAAATTGAGTAGAATGTGGACGGAGCTAACAATATTAGAACGCAATTAACTAACTTAAAACTTAGAATACTCCTGTAATTTAATCCGGTAAAAATAAATAAACCGGAATAAATAAATTTTACCATCACACTCAAAGACTCAAAGCATACTATATGCATCCATGAAACAATAGTATGTATAACAATCAATAATGCGTATGAATACATTGAAACACTAATAAACAATGTAGTATTAAACAGATGACATCAATGCACGACAGATACATATTTATATGAAAAAATTTGCTGTACTTAACTTGAATAAATATTTGTATCCCATATTTCAAATTGTAAAAGAAACAAATTTCCCTTGATTTTCTAGGTCTATTGTATTTCACCAGATGAATTAAACGCAGCTGGTGATTATGGTGATTACAACAAAGGGAATTATTAAGTTATTAAGTTGGTAATTACTTTACAACGTAATGATGCCATCAATCAGAAGGTCGTTTTAAAACCCAGTTGTCAGTAAGTGAGACAACGTATTTCCGGCCAATTACAAACATCTCAACATCTCTCGTCTGTTACCTATTGCCATTAATATATAAGAATCAAAGTATTTTAGTATGATTATTCCTATGCATAATTTAAAAAAAAATTGTCCTTACTTAAATATGACTCTTTATAACGCATTCTGGTACTCCCTTACCCAAATACAGACAAAATCACATACGTACAGAAGTTATTTATTTGTCAGTTTTTCAAAATTATTTATATATTTGTGAAGAAATTTTTTCTTGTGTAACATACCAGAAACAATAATTTATTTACTTTCGTCGAACGCCACATCCGTTTAACTTAGATATCTCTGCTTCACAAAACTGCGTGAATGATAAACAAGATAAAATGATAAGTAGACCCTTCATATACACAGTGCTAACCAATGTACAGGCTTTTCGTAGAACTGATCTTGTACGAGAAAAAATTGTTACAGATGGTACTCTTTTGGAACAAGTCAGCAATTTGAATACCTGGGCTACAGTGTGTCTTATAATACAAGAAACGACATTGTGAATAAATTGCATAAGTTCAACCTTATGTGCGGGACTATCAGGCAAACGTTTGACGCAGCAAGTAAAGAAACACGCCTAAAATTGTACAAGGTGATGGCTCTTCCCATACTACTTTATGGTTCCAAGAATTGGACTTTAAGGATGGGCCAGCCCCAGTTGCATCCAAGCGGCTGAAATGAGATTTCTCAGGCACGTGGCAGGGTATACTCTCCATGACCCTAGAAGAAACACAGATATATGGCGGGAACTGAATATTATGAGTATACTCGACAGGATTGCCCGTAATACTAGATAGCTGAATTGGTGGGGACATCTTTGCCGAATGGATTATTGCCGCATCCCCAAACAACTATGGAACTATAAGGCGAAGGGACGGAGAGGTGTGGGACGTCCGAGGAAGCGCTGGAGTGATGAGCTCTAGATTTTGTTTCTGTGAACCGGAACAAACCATCCTTGGTTAAATTGATGATGGTGATGATGAATGATAAATAATATATATTTTATAATTTTATTGCTATTGTAATAACACTAACAGGCATAACAGGTATCAAAATAAAAGAAATTCTTATACCTTACAAGCGGATTAGAAAGAGTGTAAAGGTAAATATAACTTTTGTAGTTTTCTTTAATAATAGCTCTATATTTTTTGGTTCAACATACGCCTCTTTATTGCTTTTAACACCAAACGTTTCGCCCATACTACAATGAGATAACGAGCCACTGCGGATGTCTCATGGGAAAAAGTTTGGTGTTAAAAGTAATAAAAAGGCGTGTCTTGATCCGAAAAGCAGTGTTGTTATTATTTATTCAGTAGCTGTATAAGAGTCAAATTAAATAAAAAGATACACGTTTACATAAAAAGGTACCAATGCGTTACACTGTAATACATTTTAGCAACAATATTTATCTTTGAAATGTTTGACTGAAAGCTCTAGATAATCAACACTTTCATATCACGTAAAGAACTAGCAGGTGAATACTGAACTAAAAATTATTGTAGGAAAGTAACTGTGAACCACTGCGACTTAACATTTTAATACCAACTTTGACAGTGTGCTAACTAACATTAAGCGTTTTGTTGTGCAAGAAAACATATACATAATAAGAAAGTATACATCATTATTTCGTGTGTCATTTAATAATAATATTATAAATCATATAAGTTTAAAGGAGAGTCTTTTGGAATTTTTATAAAGCTATTAAATTATTTCCTTGAACTAAACACTTTATGATTATCAGTAGTAAAACGTGAATGACGATATTTTTAGAATAGACTGATTACTCGTGTCCTAAGACTACGAAATGTTGACGAGTGATGGAAAATTAAATTTGGTACGGTAAAAAGAAGGTTTAACTTAATACAATTTAGTAAATTGTGTAAATTGAATTTCCTTTATTGAAAGGTTGGAGGTAAAGAACTACTGATGTCACGCGATTCAAACAAAGTGTGAATTTTACTTTAATCACTCCTCGTGTTCCTGTCAAAAGGACTATGAAGACATTGATTTTGCTTTTTGTCTGACACAAGACAAAGATAAGTGATTTAGAACGGTGGTGATTTAATCACCTGCTATAAGGTGTGCATGTAGCATCACTATACTTTCCCGTGATTCTTTTATACATACATTTAGGCGTAAGCTATTTTTTTCTGTTTATTATTACTTTTCAGGTATTTTTTTCGCCTGTCATTTCTTATTTGCAGATATATGTTTCAACAGGATGTGCGGTAGTCGTTATAAAATAAAAAACATTTTAAGCGCAGACCTTACATTATTTGTAAGATAATGGCAACTTACGCTTAAAAGCAGTTCTACTTCGTAGCACATTTATATTCTGAAGTAGTTGGTTTGAGCTTTTTCTGAGATTGATATTTTAAAGTACAGCAAAGTCCTGATCATTAAGGTACGTTTTTAATTACAAGATTTGACAAGAAAAAATTTGATAAAAAACTTGTGTTACAATTTGTACAGCTGCAGCAAACAATATATTTCAACGAATATGCTTAGCATGTTTTATGTTATGCTCCATGCATTATTATAAACTACACGCGCAAATCAAAGTTTCTGGCTGCACTGACTACTGTTACAGCTACGCATGTTTGAATGTGCTATAACGATTCACTACGCATGATGATTCACTACGTTGAGTAAAGGCATATGTGTATGAAGTAAAGTGTAGTGCTTGTAATTTTCTTGTTTTATTTACTTCTAGTCCTAACTTGAAGTTTTGACGTTGAAATAGTTTTAATAAACAAGGAGAAGAGGGCTTGTTATGTTGTTGCATCTGCAAACACTGTCCCCTGTCAACGTATTACAATTGATTTTATTTCAGTTTAAATCAAGGCGTGGAGGCGTGTATCCTGTGCTTAAGTTCGGTAGTGTAACTTTAAAGTTTAGTGAGTCTTGTAAGTGTACAGAATTTTAGATTATGTCTGGGCGTTCAAAAGTTTATCGTATGTATTGGTAACGTGTCTTGTAAGTGTATAGGTAGTATATTCATAACTTTTATGAATTTGTGCTTCGCGTTTGTGACAAATACGTCAATCAAAATTTAAAAAATCAAAAAGCGCAAAGTGTAGTAATGGCAAGATGAGAAGAGGAATTAATTATTTGAATTAACAAATTCTAAGCGAGAACAACAGGTACATGTAAAATGCCAAGGATAGTGGTTACAAATATTACAAATATTACTCCACAGACTAACCAAAATACCCTTGAGTAAACAAGATTATACTGACGAACTCAACACAATCAAATACATAGCAATGAAAAACGGTTACAACCCCAATTTAATAAACAAACTACACAAACGCATCAAAAACAAAAATAACAAAACACAAAATACCAATAACACACAACACAAGAAATACATCACACTCACATACCATAACTCCAGCACACACAAACTTGCCAACACTTTCAGAAAACACAATTACAAAATAGCATTCAGAACCAACAATACCATCAAAAAACACATCAACGATACTAACAAGGACATAGACAAATACAATTGAACAGGTGTCTACAAATTAAATTGTAAGAACTGCAATAGTTTCTACATAGGCCAGACGGGAAGATCTTTTTCATCCCGTTACTCTGAACACTTAAAGGCCCTTTCCAACAACAATATACATTCTGCGTTTGCCACACACATACACACACGTAACCATAGGTACACCAACATAGATACTAATCTTGAAATATTACACCTCTTACCCAAAGGGCGAAAACTCAACACAGCTGAACAGTATGAAATATACAAACACCACACAACACAACCAAACAACATACTAAACGACCAATTGCAATATAAATCACATACACTTTTCGACACAGTTATACTCAAAACAAACAATAATTCGGATCCCCGCGCCAATCCCCTTCCTCTATACACCACCCCCACTATACCTTCCAAACAACAAACGTTACTAGGTACTGGCAGTCAGTCGCAAAGCTGAAAAAGGCGAACACGACGCCGAAACGCGTTCTACATACAAAACAGACAAGTAAGTTTCACTTGAGAAAGTTTTCAATATTATATAACGTTTATTTACTACTTTAAAGAAACATGAAGCGATAAATCTGTTCACGGTATTCACGCCTCCCATAAATTTACGTGGGTAGAACCGTCAAGGCATTCTACGTGACTAGCAGAGGAAAAGGAACGATTCCTATTGAAAAGGGAAACGTATTGTTTAAAAGAGTGAATAAAGTCAGTATCATACTCGCTCTATTTAAAATAGCGGTATACAATAGGAAACTAAGATCTCAAAACCGATGCCTACGTGGACTAGTCATATATTTACTCCAATATATTGTTGACAGATAATATTGTAAATGTTATAAATACATCAGTATGTAAATGTAAAAGTTGATATAGTTAACGACCAAACTAATAAAAACAGTTATGTATAATAGAGCTTTAAACCTACCTATTCAATTTGTTGTTGCAGTGTATGGGTTAATGGAGGTTATCATAAGTTTGTGATAAATAAGGCGTTACACTTTATATTTCAAAATATAGGTCATAAGAAGTTGTCAGAAGGTAATACATTTTCCTTTTAAAAAGATGTATTGAAGCTTGACTTGTAACTCTTAACAGAAGACACCAACTAAGAAGAAAACTTACACGTTGTTCAAACACACGACCATACACTATTGCGTCTTCTCCTATACGTATAGTGCTGATTTAAACCCCATCGCGAAGGTGTAGTTTTGTGAAACGGAATGTTGCCGAACAAAATGCAGTGTATTTATTTTAAAATAAAATTAATCAACTACTGTTTATCTACTTTTAAGTCAACTGTTTCCAGTTAGCTTTTTCTAGTCAAACAAAGCTATATGTAGCCATTAAATGCGTGGAATTTGACAATGTTTATAATTACTTTTATTCAGTTAAAAGGGATTTTATGAATCCCTACTTATTTTCAGATTTGTTCTGTCAGCTAATCACCTCTTTCATAAATATAGTAAATTTATTTACTTTTGGATATCCAATGAGCGTCTGTCAGTTTATGTAGTATACAAATTTTGAACGTAATTTAAAAATTACGTTTTTCAAAATTATAATTGTAGAATAAATTTCAGTTACTGTAATGAATTGGTATGCTTAGTATTATAAATATGTTAATTGTGTTGTTACAGTACTTACAATGTGTTACCACATTTGCTTTTTAAATGTAAACTATTATTAATTATTTACGTATTTTACTGATCACAATAAAGTTTTTGAAAACGTGGTCGTGCCCTACATATTGCTACGTTGAGGTGGTAGTTAATGAACCTGCTACGTCACACTTTACACGCGACAACGCTTTACATTGTTCCAGACACGCATTCCACACGTTTGTACATTATTCTACCGGCACTCGGTCTGCGCGATATGAACAAGGTCTTACACTGACATGCTTTCGTGTGTCTATGCAATTTTTATTGACGAGTCTCTCTGAAAGTGACGGGCTCTTCTCCACGCCACTGGATGAAAAGTATAAACAAGCATCCAGCTGCCGGCCAACCTGAGTTTTGAGACATGTGTTATTGGAGTGCGTTTCGGAGTGATCGATTTTATGACTTGCGGTTTAGTGATTACTTAGTGTGAAACTATTAATAAGTTTGTTAAAATACTGTGTGTTGGACTCTCCATAGTTTGAACAACTGTTGTATTTGAATGTCTTTGCTTAACTCTAACTGTAATTAAAGTTATAATTAGTGACTTTATCCGGTGTCAGTGACTCTGTTTCCACTGAACAACACGACCGTGCGGACGTTATAATAATATTACACATTTCAAAGGATAGTTGATAATTGTTTACTTTGCGCTTTGTCACTTATATTTTAACATAAATCTCATCAACGTTGTTCTTGACAGACCTAGTTTTATAGAAACCCGTATAGTGAAATCAACAAACATATGGTGTTTGTAGTTTAAAAGGCAGGTGAAATAAGATTCACGCAAACGTTTCACTAAGTATAGGAACACTATATTGTTTACAGTACAAATATTGTTTATAGAGTTTACTTGTTTAAAAGTTTACATATAGTTAGTTTAACAGCTTGATAATACAAGTTTAAATAGTTTACAACGTTTACATAATGTAGTTTACTGCTTGCTGCTGGCGCACAGAATCGGCACTGCATGTCTCCGGCCTCCCCACTATCACCGCTGCTGGTTTTGTAGTGGGACAGTCTCCCCACTCTTGACAGACGTTGAACATGCCGCCCCCGTTGAAGGCGCAGACTTCAATCATCTGGAAGAGGGCAAAGCTTAACGAGAGCTCGTTTAGTCAAACCTCGAGAAGTTCGGATAGTAGCAACACGAGCTTTTCCGTCCGACCCAATGTGAAGTTCAACGACACGGCCAATTTCCCAGCGTAGTGGTGGTCTAAAATTTTCTCGAATGACCACGAGAGAGCCTGGTTGGGGAAGGGGAAAATCCTTGGTCCATTTATTTCTCTGTTGTAATGTAGATAAGTATTCGTTTGACCAGCGTTTCCAAAAATTCTGATACAATTGTTCAATGTGTTGCCAGTAATCTAATCTATTCATGTTTAAGTGCGTTAAGTCAGGTAGAGGGAAAGATGATAAGGTTTCACCTATAAGAAAATGAGCTGACGTTAAAGGGTATAAGTCATTAGGATCATTGGATAAAAGTGCCAAAGGTCGAGAATTTACGCAAGCTTTTAATTCTGTTTCTAATTCGTCATAAGACAGAATACGTGTTCCCAGTACTCGTTTAAGACGACCTTTAACTGATTTAACTCCCGCTTCCCACAAGCCATCGAAGTGTGGCGAATGAGGTGGAATGAAATGCCAGTTTATAGATGCAGACGCACAAAATGACTGGAGTTGATATTGATGGTTTTCAGTCGTAAATGGCTGACGAAGTTCGATAAGTTCATTCTTCTCTCCGAAAAAGTTAGTGCCATTATCTGAGTAGATGTTTCTGATCTTCCCGCGACGTGGCATCATTCTATCAAGAGCTTCTAGGAATTTTTTGTTGTTAAATCTGGTACCAATTCGAGATGAATAGCCTTGATAGACATGCAACGAAGAGCCCTACATATGCCTTTACAGGATGAGATTTTCGTTGTAAAACTCTCCGATAGTAGAAAGGGCCGCAGAAATCGACACCACAATTTTCAAAAGGACGAGGTTGAACTCGGCAAGCAGGTAGGTCGCCCATTAAATGTTTAGCTGCTCTTGGCATTGACCTATTACATTTAAAGCAGTTTCTTACGATGGATCGAGCTAACACTTTCCCATTAATAGGCCAATATTTCGTCCTTACTGCTGGAAGAAGTGCTTGAGGACCCGTATGAAGTGTGGTAATATGAGTTTCATGAAATATCAATTTTGTAATTTGATGATCAGGTAAGAGCAGAATTGGGTTTTTGTAATCTAAAGATATTAAAGCATGTTTCAGTCTCATCTCATCTCACTTGCATCTCATCTACATATGGTGCAAGTGATTTTAATTTTATATTATTGCTTACGGTCTTCTTTTTCTGAAGTCCATCTGTGTTTTTTTTTTTTTTTTTTTGCTCTGGGCTTTGCGGTTGTGCGTCGCAGAGACGAACCGCACGGTAACTGAGTTCCGAGCTACCTTCTGGAGCTCCTGCCTCGTGGCCCTGCCCAAGTAGGGCATGTGCTCTATAGCAGGCCGATTCTCGGCTGTTGTGCTAGCCTACACTAGCGCAGTATACACCGAGGGCGTTTCCACGAATCACCTGGACGTATACGGTACCTTCCCAGCCCAGTCACTAGAGGATTGTCTGGGAACCTCGCCGCACGTGCATAAAATCTGCGTGCAAGCCGCCTGAAAGTGTCGTCTAAGGAGCGGACGCCAAGTCCTCTCCTTAGAAGGCGAGATGAGAAGCGACGGGGGACTTTGGCCGCTAGCCGAAGCCCCCTGTCGAGGACGCTCTGCAACTTCTTTTTATGCATTGCGGCGAGGTAACCCCAGACCGGGCAGGCGTAGGTAATGACCGGCAGCAGATACGCGCCGACGATCATCCTACCCAATTTCCTGGTCATGGCTGAGCTGATCAGGAGTGGAAACAGTGCGCACAGGCGAGTGGATGCTCGCTTGAGAACTGTCTGTGCGTGGGTACGCCAGGTGAGCCGACGGTCAAGGTGTAAGCCGAGGTACTTGACCTCGTTGGACCAGCGCAAGTACGTTCTGCCGATACGTAGCTGCCTAACGGGGTTCTTCCGTCGCTTAGAGAATTCGACGGCTACACTCTTGGTGGCGTTGAGTAGCACTCTCCAATTCTCGTCCAGTCCACGAGCGTGTCGAGCTGGCGCTGCAGTCGTAGGACGGCCCTTTCCTCATGACGATCGGCCGTAAATACGGCCGTGTCGTCAGCGAAGAGGGCCATCTCGACTCCAGGCTGTCTCGGCACGTCGTTGACGTAGATCGAGAACAGAAGGGGGCCTAGAACACTACCTTGAAGGACGCCGGCTGTGATTCGTCTCTCGGAAGAGACTGAATCGCCAACTCTCACGCAGAAGGTCCTCTCCGTCAGAAAGCTAGCAACCAGATGGAGGTAGCAGTCCGGGAGCTGGACTTCCCTAAGTTTGAATAACAAGCCATCATGCCATACGCTGTCGAAGGCTTTCTCAACATCTAAGAAACAGCCAACGGTCCGTTCTCTCCGACACCCGGCTTCCGTGATGCTTTCCACCAGTCTCATCAGTTGATGAGTGGTCGAATGCCCCACACGAAAGCCGAACTGTTCGGGGACCAGCACGTCAAAGTTGGTTAGATGTTCTCGTACACGACGCTGTACGAGGCGCTCAAAAACCTTGGACGTAGCGGAGAGTAGGCTGATAGGCTGGAGGTTTTCCGAGCGGGTGGTATCCTTTCCCTGCTTCGGGATCACGATAACCGTCGCCTTTCTCCATTTCTTGGGAAAGTAGGCCAGTCTAAGACACGCGTTGAACAAATCAGTCAAGAATTGAACTCCAGGCTCGGGAAGAAGTCGTAGAGCGGTGTTGGTAACACCGTCCGGGCCTGGAGCTTTTCTTGGCTGAAGTTCAGCGAGCCGATCTGAGACCTCTTCCAAAGAGATGGGTTCGGGCTCCGCCGTGATCGGAAGAGACAGAAAGTCTTCCACAGCCATCTCGACTTGTTCGTCGAAGTCCCAGTCGATGGGCGGGTTGGGAGCGAACTGTCGCTCGAAACACAAGCCCAAGTACTCGGCCTTCTCCTCCGGGCGACCCAGGAGTCGACCGAACGGTCCAACAATGGCGGGAAGTGGAGGTCGGCGCCTCCGACCCGTCAATGCGGTAGGTATTCTGTACGGGTGACTTTGCGGGTCCGCATACCCCGTTCGGGCCACATCGAGTTCCCAACAGCTACGTCGGAACGCCTTCAGACTGCCGCGCAGTCGTCCGGTGAGCCGATTGTATGCTGCCTTATCGGCCGGATCACGGGTCCTCTGCCAACGTTTCCGGAAGTAATTCCTCTCGCGAGCGAGAAGAGAGACTTCCTCAGGGATGCGTTGGTAGTCAGGCGTGAAACCAGCTCGCGTACGTGAAGACACGCCTATAGCCGAGATGATTGCCTCTTCGATTCCCGCAACTGCTTCGTCTAGGAGGCGAACGGAATCGAGTGGGGCCGCTGGCGGCAATCTACGGCACAAGGCCGGGCCGTAGCGATCCCAATCGATAACCTTCTTCTTGTCAGAACGTGCATAGGCGTGCTGGGTAGCGACGTGGACCAAGATAGGGTTGTGGTCGGATGTCAGCTCCGTAAGTGAGAATACCTCGACCGGACAGACAACTCCTTGGGTCACCGCGATGTCCAGAACATCGGGAGCCGCGTTAGGCCTTGACGGAAAGAACGTGGGTTGCGCTGGACCAAACACCATCGCCCGGCGCGATTCAACAAAACTGAGCAAGCGCCTCCCGTTCGGAGTAGTCAGGCGACTATTCCAAACGCGATGCTTGCAATTCAGATCGCCGGCCAAAATTACCCTTCGATAGGAATCGAAGATGACGTCCAGGTCGCCGACAAGGAGTTCAGCTTGTGGGGGCTTGTATGCTGAAACCACGAGGACGCCGCCAAGAGCTCCGTGAACCTCAATGGCGGTGGCCTCTAGGTTGGTAAGCTGCGGCAAAGCGACACGATGATGACCTATGGAGGTCCTCACCGCGATCGCCGTGCCACCTCCTCGTCGGCCAACTCGGTCATCCCGATAGACCACGTAATTCGGTAATCGAAACCGGTTCGCCGGGGTCAGGTGGGTTTCCGAGAGGAGAAGTACGTCGGGTTTGAACCGAGCCAGGAGTTCAAGAAGGTCGGAATGCTTGGAACCGATGTTGTTAGCATTCCAGGCTACGAGCAAGAGATCTCGTCTAAGGGCTCGGTTCATAGAAGACCTATTACTTCGCAGGCTTCCACCAAGAGCATAAATCTCTCAGTTGGGTCAGCAGTTTCCAGGCGGTCTCGGATGGACCTGAAGGTGGATGCGACTTTCTTGAGGTCGTAGCCAGACAGAAAGTCGCGGACGAACTGTGCGTCATCGGAAATGACGGACTGGGAGGTTTGCCTGGAAACTGAGGCCGCGTAAGAGCGACCAGGTTTAACGGCAGATCGGGTCGTGGTGGAAGCCACAGGACCAGGGGCAGACGGTTTTGAATCAGCGGCAGGAAAAGTACGCTGTTGCGCTTCGTCGGACTTATACCGGGAAGCAGGACTTTTCTTGGGCTGTGGGCAGGCAGGAGCTCGGGGCCGAGCATCCGGTGTGGTTATCCCTTTGTTCCTGGGTTTTGTGATGCCTGCTCGCGGAAATCGCGGAGGTGGCAGTGGTGGCGAGGCTACCTCTGGTTCAGAGGCGGGAGTTGGAGGTTCCGCGGAGGTGGAGGGTTGATTCTCCGGCTCCATGACCGAGATGACGGCTACAGGGCTTGTCTCTGCTTCGGAAGGAGCCGCGGTACGTTTTGGTGCCTTTGCAGGGGCTGGAGGTGGAGCCGGAGAGGGCGCGCGCCGTGCCGGTTGTGCCTTCGGTTGCGGCCTAGCCTGTGTTTTAGGCTGCCTCTGAGGTTGGGGCTGCATAGCTGGCTGCCTTGGCTTCGGGAGGGGCCCCTGCGGCTTTTGCTTCCGCAGGAGCTCCGCCTTGTAGACCAGGCAGTTTACGTTCCTTGCTGCATGGCCTTGGCCACAATTAATGCAGCGGAACTTGGACTTGTCTGCCACAGTGCAGGCCTGAGTTGAATGTCCCAATGAACAGCGTAGACAGGCCGAGGCATTGTGGCAGACGTCGGTATGATGGCCGAACCTCTGGCACCGGTGGCACTGCGCGAGCTTGCCCTGGGGACGACTGGATTCCACCCTGACGCGGAAGCCAAACAGCCGCGTCAGTTGGAATATTTTGTCTGCAGCCTCGCCCTTCTCGAGCTGGAGACGGACGAGCGGGAGAGGTACTCGGGTTTCTGAGCGCGTGAACAGGCGGAAAATTGCCTGCACCGGGTACCCGAGGTCTCGGAGTTCCAAAAGGATCTCCTGGGGATCTGTATGCGCGTCAAGCCCACGCAGAATTACAGACAAGGGCTTGACTCGCTTAGGAGAGAAGGTGTAGTACTGAAGGCTGTGCGCCTGGAGGAAGGCCTCGACCAAGCGATGGTCCTCGAGCTGGCGGACGACAATCTTGACCGTATCACCACCAAGCAGCTTCAGGTCAAGCTTGTCGGCCGACAGGCCGTGGGCCGCGATCAGTCGTCTGTATAAGGCGGCGACATTGGACACCCCGTGGACGTACAGGGGCGGCGCGCGACCCACAGCGGCAGCAGCCGGAGCTGTTGTCGAAGCAGTCGGAACCGCGGCTTGTTGGCCCTGGGAAGGTCCGATGTCCATGGCCGAGGTACTAGAGGAAGCGGATCCGGTTGGATGGGTCCTCTTAGGCTTCTTAGCCGGACGATTACGCCGACCAACGGTCGCGAACTCGCCCGACTCGTCTGCCGGAAGAGGGGGAAGCGGGTTAGGGAGAGGATCGTCCGTCTCCATCGCCCGAGGCGATTCAGGCGAGTCGCCCAGATGGGGCAAGGCAGAGCCGAGCGACTCGGCACTTGAGCCGTTGCCTGTAGAAGGCATGCTGGCCAGGTGCGGCTGCCGGGCAGAGACTGCTAGGCAGTCACTGCCAGACGCCAGGGATCTCGGGTCCGGCCGAAGCCGGGTTACCCGCGCGTCTTCCCTGCTCACGACGATGCGGGAGGAGCTGGGCTAACGACCAGATTCGTTGAATACCAGTCCTTACCAAGACTGGTGTCCACTGGCCCTTTTACCCCGGCGATATCCTAGCTCGCTTACCACTGGTGGGGGCTTGCAAGGATCGTCCGGGGCAGCGCTACCTAACAGTCGTGAGCAAGTTAGGGTTTAAGCACTGATGCGGCACTCACCAGGTGAGCTCAGAGCAATCCTCTTCTATTCTTCGCCAGCAGGTGGTATCCGGCGAAGGTGGTCCTAAAAAGGTCTTCTGCCAGCTGCCACTTGTACAGCTACTTAGTTCACCGGCAGCAGCTGGCTCCTTGGTCCTTTTTGTTCCCACGAAGAGAAGCTATATTCCTCGTCCGAAGGCGAGGTGGGCGAAGGCAGCAAAGCCGTAGTTCGTCCAGCGAAGAGCTGAAGAGAGCAGTCCAAGAAGAGCAGTCCTGTTCAGTCCGAAGCTGGAGCAGAACTGTGTCCTCTCGTCAAAAGTCTCGTCACCGTCGTCTCTATCTATGTTGGCCAGGTCAGAGCTGTTGGGTTGTGCGTCGTGAGACGACCCAATGGGTTCCTAGTACCGAGCCTCCGGTAGGGGCTCCTGCCTAGTGGTCCTGTCCAGACGGAATATATTTATTTAATTTTTACTGGTCGGTACAACGACATGCTCGTACTAGGTCGACTAGTACAGTATTTGTCGAGGCCGTTTCCAAGATTCACCTGGACGTGTTCGGTACTTGCCAAGGCCAGCTATGAGTGGGTTTGTCTGGGTCCTCGCAGCTCGGACGTAAAATTTACGTGCAAGTCGCCTTGCGGTGTCATCCAAGGAGCGGACACCGAGTCCTCTTCTCAGGAGACGAGAAGAAAACCGATAGGGGACTTTGGCCGCTAGCCGAAGACCTCTATCGAGAACGGTTTGCAACCTTCTTTTATGAACGGTTGCGAGGTAACCCCAGACGGGAAGAGCATAGGTAATGATCGGCAACAGATACGCGTTGACGATCAGCTTACCCAGCTTGCGGGTCATAGCCTTGTTGGCAAGTATTGGAAACAGTTGCGCGAGACGAGCGGACGCTTTCTTTCGCATCGTCTCAGCGTGGGCACGCCAGGTGAGCCGACGATCTAGGTGGACACCGAGGTACTTAACTTCTCTCGACCAGGGCAAATACGTTCTACCGAGTCTCTCTTGGCCTCGTGGTTCTTTCCGGCGCTTTGTGAATAGCACCGCGTAGCTCTTGGTTTCGTTGACGGCAACTTTCCAGCTTTCCGTCCACGTCGAATACGCATCGAGTGCGCGCTGAAGTCGTGGGATAGCAAAGTCTGCGTTCCGATCGGCGGTATAGACCGCCGTGTCGTCGGCAAACAGAGCCATCTGGACTCCAGGCTCTCTGGGTGCGTCGTTAACATACACGGAGAACAGGAGAGGCCCTAGCACGCTACCTTGAGGTACCCCGGCTGTGATGCGTCTCTCGGAAGAGACATGGTCGTCTATTCGCACGCAGAAAGTCCTCTCCGTCAGAAAGCTAGCAATCAAGCGAAGGTAGCAATCTGGGAGCTGGATTTCCCGGAGCTTGAACAAGAGCCCGTCATGCCAGACACTATCAAAGGCCTTTTCCACATCTAGGAAACAGGCGACAGTCTGCTCTTTCCGACACCCGGCGTCCGTGATGTATTCCACCAGTCTCATCAGTTGATGAGTGGTGGAATGCCCCCACACGGAAGCCGAACTGTTCGGGGACCAGTACATCGAAATTTCTTAGATGATCTAGTACTCTCCGTTGTACGAGACGTTCGAGGACCTTTGACGTGGCTGACAGTAGACTAATGGGCCGGAGGTTGCCGGGACGGGAAGCGTCCTTTCCCTGCTTCGGGATCACTATGACCGTCGCCTTACGCCATTTCTGGGGAAAATAGGCCAGTCTAAGACACGCGTTGAACAGCGCGACCAAGAAAAGTACTCCTCGCTCCGGGAGTCGAGTAAGAGCGGCGTTCGAGACGCCGTCCGGGCCAGGAGCTTTTCTCGGCACGAGTTCAACGAGCCGATCTGCGACCTCTTCCCTAGTAATGGGTTCGGGCTCCGAAGTGATCGGAAGAGACAGAAAGTCTTCCACTTCGTTCTCGACTTCTTCGTCGAAGTCCCAGTCCATGGGCGGGTTAGATGCGAACTGTCGCTCAAAACACGCGCCCAAGTACTCGGCCTTCGCCTCCGGGCGAGCCAGGATTTGACCGAAAGGTCCAGCAATGGCGGGGATGCGAGGCCGGCGCCTCTTCCCTACCAACGCCGAAGGTATCCGGTAAGGGCTACTTTCGTCCGATCCGTCCCCTGCTTGGGCCACGGCGAGTTCCCAACAGCGTCTCCGGTAGGCCTGCATTTCACGACGTAAAATGCCGGTCGCCCGGTTGTGCGCTGCCTTGTCGGCCGGATCACGAGTCCGCTGCCAGCGTCTCCGGAGGCGATTTCTCTCGCAAGCGAGAGCACTCGTCTCCTCAGGGATCCGCTGCCAGTGGGGCGTGACGCCAGGCTTCATCCTGGAAGACGCGTCGATCGCAGACACGACAGCCTCGTCAAACGCGGCAACTGCCCCGTCGACTTGGCGGACGGTTTCGAGTGGTCCCGCGTCTGGCAATCGGCGACTTAACGCCGGGCCATAGCGGTCCCATTCTACCACCTTCCTGACATCTCTGCGTACGACGTGCTGGGTAGCGACGTGTATCAAGATGGGGAGATGATCGGACGATAGTTCCGTTAGCGCGGACACATGGACCGGACAGTCAATTCCTTGGATCACCGCTATGTCCAAGACATCGGGAGCCGCGTTGCGTTGTGAGGGGTAGAACGTAGGTTGGGTAGGCCCAATCACTGTTATCCTGCGAGAATCGGCAAACCTGCGTAAACGTTTCCCGTTTGGGGCAGTCAAGCGACTGTTCCAATCGTGATGTTTACAGTTCAGGTCGCCGGCCATGATGACCCTCCTGTGTGCATCGAACGCGACAGCTACATCGGGGTGAAGGAGCTCTTTTTGCGGCGGTTTATACGCCGCGACCATCTGTACGCCGCCTAGAGTGTTTAACAACTCCACAGCGGTGCCTTCGAGGTGAGTCATTGCAGGCAAGACGACTCGGTGATGCTCAAGGCTGAGCCTCACCGCGACGGCAGTACCGCCACCAGCAGTGCCCGGTCTGTCGTTTCGATAGCACACATAGTTGGCCAGTCGTAACCGACTCGCAGGAGTCAAGTGGGTCTCATTGAGAAGGACTACGTCGGGTTTGAGTCGGGCCAGTAATTCTTGGAGTTCCTGGATCTTGTTGGACAACCCGTTGGCGTTCCAGGAAAGAATTGAGAGATCACGTTTGAGGACCCGACTCATAGAAAACCTACACAAGTGGCGGCTTCCACCAAGAGCATGAATCTCTCGGTTGTATCGGCAGTCTCCAAGCGGGAGCGGATGGACCTGAAGGTCTGGGCAACTTTGCGGAGGTCAAATTCCGCAAGGAAGTCTTTGACGACCTGATAGTCGTCTGGATCGGTTTTCGAGGCAGATTGCCCGGAGACTGTGTGCGCATAAGAGCGCCGAGGCTTATCAATCGGGGGATTGGTGGAAGCCAGGGGTTTCTTAGGGCCAGGTGTAGCGCCTCTAGCGGAGGTGCTAGGAAGAGGGACAGATGCGATAACGTCGGTCTTCACGCGCTGCGCAGGCTGTCTGGACTGTGCGGCTGGGTTGGCAGGAGCCCGGGAGCGAGCGCCACGGGGTTTACGATGCCGCTTCTTTTTGCCTGCATTAGGGTACAGCGGGGGCGGGAGGTCAGGCGAGGCTGCTTCTAAAGCAGGGGCAGGATTCTCCGGTGCTGGGGAGGGTTGAGAATTCCCAGGCTCCACAACCGAGATGTTGTCTGAAGGCTGGGTGGTCTCACTTTTAGATGCCACGAGGTTTCGGCGCTTTTTCGCCATAGGCGGGACAGGGGCCTGGGAAGGAGCCTGAGTTGGAGTCTGGGGTTTCTCTGAATTTGTAGGAGTTACCTGGAGTATGTAACTCACCCTGTGGAATAAATTTAGTGCTGTAATTAAAGCGTGTTGTTAGCTGCTTGGAAAAACAGCACCGCCCATTATTTTACTTGCACGCACTAATGTACAGACTACGTTAGTTGATGTCTAAGATTTAATTAGAGCGACTTGATATCTCATAGTGTTGACATTTCTTCTCTGCTCTTGTTAATTAAATCTGATACCGAGAAGGGCGTCACTCGCTTGTAAGATAGTAGATCTACGTTTCACGATATTAACTGATGACTCATTGGGCACTTGGTGAAACATATTACTACAAAGGTTTCTTAAAAATGTATATAAGCACTTGGTACGTTTCACAGATTTTATTTAACTCTGACAGCTGTTTCGACCTCCTAAGCCATTGTCAAAGAGATGAATGAATTAAAAACCTAAACACAGGATGTAAGTAAAGGTGGTGGTGGCCATCTGTTTAGGGCGTGTATTGAAATATCTGTGAGGGTGTTAAGATGGAGAGGGGGTGCAGGAGCTAAGGGAAGTTCAGGTGTCTGTAAAAACTAAATACAATCTGAATGCAAAATATAAAATTAACTAAACTAAGCAATACAGACACATAAAATAAATGTGTACTTATTGAAGATGTAATTTCTTCTTTGGAATATGACATTGATTATAATAATACTATGTTTTAATATTTCTTAACACTGTTTTTCCAACAAAGACACACACACACACACACACACACACACACACACACACACACACACACACACACACACACACACACACACACACACACACACACACACACACACACACACACACACACACACAACAATTATATGTATTATTACTGTGCTTCCAGTAGAGGGGCGCCTGTTTATGATAACAAAATTTGTCAACAGGATGACAAAACGTTTTTAAAATCGTTTTCAATTAATGACGGAACCTCAAAAATCATTTCATTCTTCATAAAAACAAAGTACTCACCTACTAAATTAAGAATAATTTCTAGTATTCCTTCCATAAGATATGGTCGATTTTATATGCCTCATTTTGTATATGTGAGAAATTTTTACAAACAAAATTTCTATTAAATTGTGTTCTGCAACAGGCGTTTAAAATTAAAATTAAAAACAAAACTGTTCAGTAAACAGTATTATTCATTACTTCTGTGGCAACAATTCTTACAGAAAACCCCTACTGATTTTTCTCTATAGACAACTTCTAATTTTACTATTACATTTCATTTTGTACGTTGTTTTGCCCTATTTTAATGCATGCTTCTCAAATAGAGGGAAGTATTAAAATGTATTCACCTGCTGAGTGTAACCTTGAAAGTTATGCTGCATTCACTCTCACTTTGTCTTTCCCACTGCAAAGTCATAGCAATATATATTATCCATACATAGTGTTAAGCTATGTTTTTTGTATAATTTGTTCTGACCCAATTCCTTGTTTCTTACTCACATACTCATTATTTATCAGTGCTAAAGTGTTAGAGCTGTCAAAGCCAGGCAGTAACCTGCTTTGATTAACAATGCCAAAGAAAGAAGTTAGTTTACATATTAAGATCAGGAGGTATCTATGTCTGTATTACTTAGACTGTATGTAGCAGGTAGTTCGATGTGGCTGACATTTAGGTGTCATGTATTTGTGACAGTAGCTTAAAACATTGGCAAGTACACCAGATTGGTTGCTTTCACATTTATATTAGCTCTGACGACATAATCACTATTTCCGTAATACACTCCTAATGATATTCAAATATGTTTGGATTTTATCTTATATGTGGTATTGCTTAAAATAATTTTAAGCAGGTTAAAATAATTATCTATTGACAAATATCAGTTATCACGGATTACACAAAAGTGTAATAACAAATTATTTTTAACAAGTACATGTAAACGCAGTTTGATTGGAAATCAGACTCAATTGCTTGTACGTTAATGTAATTTCTACGTACGTCAAATGTAACCTTAAAAATTAGATCCTTAAATTCGTAGTGTCCGTCAATCAACGAATTTTTCAGTGGAGGGTTAGTGAGGATCGGTCAAAAATAACACAAATTTTTGACCGATCCTCACTAACCCTCCACTGAAAAATTCATTAAAAATTAGCCAAAAAAGGTGTGTTCTAAGTTTCGGTAAGCCAGAATTTAAAACGTTAATATTTTTAGTTCTAACTTTAATTTTGAATCAAGAACAATATTCTGCGCAAAATGAACATGCAACCTAGGAAGATGGTGATGTTGTCGTTGATAGAGATGCGACAATAAGGAAAGAGGTGGTTGAAGAATTAAAGCCGACATATTTGGATTGGAAGGTGAATAGAGGAAAAATGGGAAAACGTACTGATAACCACGGCAATAAGTCACTGTTGTTTGTTAGTTGAGAGTAATATTACCAAGACAATCCTAAAGACTTTGGTTTGTAATTGCACAGAGACTGTTGGACACAATTGAAGGGCAAGTCATAACCCCAATTTGCCTGCTGAGTGTTTGTTTGGATCCAGATTCACATCAAGATAATTTTTTTTCCACTTTTTGTATAAACAACAGGGCTTTTTCTGTTACTTAGAGCAAGAAGTATTCATGTTTTCTATAGAAATATTTAATAAAGCTACTAATTCCATTTACCATTCCAGGTTTTAATTAAGGGAGAACGTGAAACAAAAGGGATTTAATAATTCGTGTTTTCTGCATTGAAACAGTCAGTAAGAAAAGCTCGTTTTAATAACGCGACGCGTTATTGCTTTTGTGCTGTTTGGTGCGTATGATGTGTTGTGATACGTTATTAAATACCACAAGAATGATTTAAAAATGTTCTTTAAAAGTTACTAGACTGTAAAAAGCAATAGTTTGTTGTCCAGCTGTTGCAAAATTTTCAATATTAAATTGGGTGGTAAAATGTTTTTAATATCCATATGTATATAAAAAAGAAGACGTGCATTGTCAAGAATGTGTTATGAGTGGCAAATCTGACCTAACATTTATTATAACACTATAATTTAATTGTTATTTTAAAAGTGAATATTTGGTGATTAATTGACAATTAATGATCAAAACATCAAAAAAAGTATAATAAAATAAAAAACAAATTGATGAAAATGAAAACACGTTCTTTGCGTATTATCATGGTTAAACCAAAGTAGATACTAGGGGGAACCGGTGCTCTATATTCAATCCCCAAGCAGTTAGCACGCCAAGAATAGTAATTGCCAGAATTGTAGTAAACATTTTAGAGAAAATTACACGTAGACATGTCGTTACTATACAATAAAATATTCTGTATCTTTGACAACTAAGACCCAAGGCTTCCTAAACGGAAACCCAAAATTTTAGTCTGGCTTTAAAATTACCTGAAGAACTTGTGGGCTATATTTTGACTATTTCACAGTTGCTGATGTTAAAGAAATCAGACGGTTTTTACGTGAATTGAAAGATACTTTTGCTGTTCAGTGGCATTAATTGGGAAGAATCCCTCTTTAAATATCGCATCAATGGGAGGGACACAGCACCTGTACGCCAACCTCCTCAAAGGACTAATTAGCTGATCAGGTGCAAATATCTCGGATAGATTAGGACATGTTGACTGAATTATCCATACTTTGTCAAGTGTTTTGATTTCTTCGGTATTGCTGGTTGCGTAGACTACCGAAAACTAAACGACGTGACAAGGAAAGGTTGCTGATATCAAGTGTATTGCGTCGACAGTACATACCACATGCTGTCTAGATCTCGGTGGTTTTCTACATTGAACCTAAAAAGCGGATACCGACTAGTCCGGCTGCGTCAAGTGAATAAGGGCAAACAGCTTGCTCGCCCTCACCATGGCCTTTCTAGTAAAAAGTAACGCTATTTGGGCTCTGCCATGCACCGGTAAAAGACAACATTTAAGTCTTTTAATAATAATTCGTTAATTCTTAAGGAAGTTATAACCAGAATGCTCTTATTGCAGACGTTTCGTAGAAGGATTTGGTAGCTAGTATTGCTAAATAATTAAATGAAATAACGAAAACTGAACGAACATTAGTGAAGAGAGTGATTAAGACTTCACGACTCTGAAAATAGCATCTTGTCCGGCACCAACTCTTTGTTTTAAAGCTTTCAAAGGGAAGTATATGGACACACACTCTAGTAATTCTAATATAGGAGCAGGCTTGCTTCAAATGCAGAACTGGAAAAAGCAAGTTATAGCTTATTACATCAAAGCAGTTTTCTGAGCAGAAATAAATTATAGTGTGACGGGAAGAGAGTTGTTGGCTATCGTTTAATCACTGGAGGAATTTCACAAGTATCTCTATGGAAGAGAATTCTTACTGCGTACCGATCATGCTACGTTCCAATGGATTTTACACATTAAAACGCGGAAGGGCAGTTGGCAAGGTGGCTGGAAAGCTAAACAAGAATACAACTTTAAGGTACAATATCGGCGAGGGTGTCATAATGCAGCTGGCTTATCTGGAAGACCAGTCTTGAGAGTTTACTGACACTGCTGTAGAAAGAAGGAACAGAACGCGAGTGAAGAAGTTCAAGACATTGGTGTAAAGTTCTTGGTGGACGACCCAAGAAGTCCGACAATAAAGGGGAGACGAAGATCCCATATTGACGGCATAAGAGGAGAGTCATTGCCCTCATCGGCAAGACATCAGTCATGTTCCACACGTTCTAGAGTGCTGAAAAATTATTGGACGCACGGAGTATGTAACTTTGAAGAACAGATTGCTGAAAAGGGTTTTGGAAAGGTCGGATTTACGAGACATTGTCATGTAGCTGATAGTTCCTAGAAGTAACCAACATTTGTTTTGAAGGACATATATGATGAAGCATTCGGAAGTCATCTTCGTGTCAATAAAACGATTGAAAAAATATGGAAACAATTATATTTGGGTTCACCTTTGCTACTATGTCGGGGAATGGTGTCGGACTTGTGAAATATGTTCTGTATGCAAGAACCTAAAAACAAGAAGCAGAGTAATAAAATGGGACTGCATTCTAGAGAAATATTTACATACGAATTCCTCGTTCTAGACGTGCCAGGTGCACCGAATCTGGAACAGCCTCAAATGATGCCTTATGGTAAGTGATACATAATAGTCTTTCGTAGCAAGGTTACTAACTTTGTAAGAAGGAATTTATAGATACGTTGAGGGAGATTATTGTGATTGGTTAATTCTAGGCCTGCCTTTGTTTTATAGTAGCATTATTAGACTAAAACCTTTCATTTATAAGTTGTGAGTACGTTCCAGGAAAAATAAGAAGAAAGGAAACTTAGTTCGTAATTATTTATGGTAGAAATTTTTGTACAATATAGATAAACAATTGTTTTTTGTATCCGGATTAAAAACTAAAAATGTGATTGTAAAATTTTTAGTATTATGTATGGGGCTCTGTATGATTTTGTTCTTATTCAATTTGGAGAAGACGACAATCTTGTAGAAGTAATCAAACAATCCCTGATAAAAATTCTCACTCATTATAAAAATACGTACATCCACACATAGCCACGCTTTTCAAAAATGTAACTTTTGCTATTCTACGTACAACAGACTTGTTATCCTTCTTCTTACATAATCACATCCGTAAACAAAACAAAACTTATATATTCAGATAACTATATTTGCTATCTTGTTGAATGTTTAAAGACATTAATGTAATTACATATTGTCAGACACGTGATTAAAACCATTAACAAAATTGGATATTACATGTGTTTGTAAGTTGCGCGCAGTGAGAAATTTGGCCGTTTAAACTTCCGTGTGCAATTGATTTCCTTGAATACCCTTAGAAGTTTATCTGAGAATTTGCAAAAGTTTACATTGAGTACATTTGCTAGCTATTTTAGCTACTTGCTAGGTGCATATACTTGTAGCATTTATTTAATATCAGGAAGTAGTTTATATTTTCCGTATTGTGCTATACATTATGGTAAATTTGAGGATAGTGAATAATCCAAATGAGTTACATGGGTAACATGGGTTATATTCTTTAACAAAACATTAAGAACTATTTTTTTAATTGCTATCTCCTTCTCTTCTTCACATAGGCAAAATTCGTTATCATATATAAAAATATAAGGCTACCATGGAAAATAACGTATGGTATTAGTTTGGTACAAAGCTATTTTTTGCTCAAACGGATTCAAAAGATATGATTCAATAAGAGGATACTGCTGGAAAACTATGAGAAACAAATTACTTTGAGGAAAATTAGAGGAGGGGTAATGAAAGACATTTCAATTGGTAAAAGTAGACGTCCGCCGTTACATCAAATCTTATACGTAACAACCATTTGATCAAGTTTGTTGTTCACAGTTAGTTTCCAAACGTCGTTGACCTACTGGTAAAGTTTCAGAGTCTCACATTACGGCCTTAGCTAATTTAATTAGTTAAGTTAATTAAAATCATCTTCAAATGAATGAACTTTAGATAAGGTGATTAGTAAATTATAGTAAAAAATAAAACCATAAAATAGTTACTATAATTACTAGTATAATTTTACAATACTATACTATTGTACTGTATTGTATTGTATTGTATTGGTTTTATTTTTTACTATAATTTACAATGGATTTTCACCAAGTAAAGGCATCAAGCATTAATTAAGGTGATTAGAGTTTTGAGTAACTTCTGCTAACAATTACCTTAATTATCTTTGTAACGAATAATTACTTCCCACTTTTAAGTTAATTTTTAGTAGAACGTAATCAAGAGTGCGTTTAATTAAACTAAGAGTGCTCTATTTAAACTAAGAGAAAATAAATAAAATTTGAAATGACTACAGATTAGGTTGGTGATATACAATATTTATAATGTTGCCAACTAAGAAAAGAATAGTGATGCATTTTAAATTTGCTTACAAAAAAAAGAGGGAAATTATTTATTGATCACTTTTCTATACGTACTTCTATATTATTATTTTGTATACAATTTTTTTGTATATTACTATTTGGTATACTTTTATACGACTATATTATTTATGTCTAAAATAAATAAACTTATGTGTTAAAAGTAAATGTTTAGACAGGACGATATAACGCCAAAATCAGAAATTTTAAAAAAATTTCTTATTTTGAGTAGTGATGTATCATTAAGCGCCGTAACAGGGAATTGTTGTGTGAAACGCAGAGGTGATTGACAGGCAATAAAATCATATAACAGCCCCAACGCGCTCACGGCAAGCAGGCAGAGTTCATCGCTCTCCATACTAAGAAACGTTAAATTTTGACAACTACCTCAAGTCCTTAGAAAAAATTGTACAAACGTAAACGAACTCATTTGAAGAGCAGATGTATGTATTAACAATAGACCAAAATACGTGTACACGCCAGCTGCATATAGCGAAACAAAAAAGGGTATATATTATTGAAAGACTCAAACGGTCAGCGACAGGACTTCGACCTTACTGAGAAGAGAGAAAGGTCGGGGTAATGTCCGAACTCAAGGAAGATGTGTTGATGGAAACAGAGACAAAGAAACGGACATACAAAGGAAGTTTGGTGAGGCCTTTAAGTAACAATAGTTGATGCCATTAGAACAAAAAAGTGCACGAAAACAATACTTTGACGAGAAAGTTAAGGGTTGTTTTGTATACTCCAAAAAAGTGACAGGCAAGAATTTATTGCTACAGTATCTAGCAGCGACAACGACCTCAGTGTAGTGACCTAGGGAAGGAATCTGGTGGAAATCCAAAAGCCTATCAGAGAGGTTCTTTCGGAAAAATAGGTGGTCTCTAGATCTGAGGAGTCGTAAAGTAGAACCAATTAGAAAACAGCGTAAAAAAATCAGAATTAAGTGGGAGAAATACGGAATTCGATATAGGGACGCGAGAAAGGCGCGCTCAAGGAGTTTAACTAAAAATTTTGACGGAAACGGGAGTGTAAGTCCGCGACTGAGATTCCATAGTTATTGGACTTAGAGAAATTCGGTACGATGGTTAGAAAAGTAAGTTCGTACTAAAACAATTTCGGTAAAAGAACTGTAATTTTATTAGTGACATACAAGTGAATTAGTACAACACGAATGATAATTAAGTAACGCTGTAATTTAGTTTTGCAAATACGCAACAATAACTTTATCATCGAGTAACATTACGAGACGAACTAAACTCGTAAATAACAGTAGTTCAAACCATAACGCAGTTGATAAATAATAATCAATAATACCTGTGGAAGCGAATAACTATAATAACAATTAACGCGAACTAATTCCGAATTAGTGAAGTTTGGTGCTGTGCTGTGTCTTGTGTGACTCCACGGGAGACCACGTTACAATCTGCTAATCCAGAGGGAATTATCGCAGTTACGCCAGACGATCAATGTGCGAACCACACCATATGAACCTCTACCAGATTTGGATACATACCACAAGTAAAATTTTCATGCCATAATTAGTATTAGGTCCACTGTCTGTTCACTTAAAGAACTCATAAGAATTAATTAAATGATTAAGATAAAATTTTTACTTAAAAACAAAATTAAATCATATTAGGAAACTATGGAAATTAAATTTATTTATGAGCACCGATTTTAAATGAATCCAGACCAGTAATTAACTATGTCATAGTATTTAAAATGTAAGAGAATTATTATTAAACGTTTTTGTCTTTGAATAAGAATTACAATATTTAAATTATTAGAGCTATAAATATGAGTAATGAAATAAGATTTACGAAAATGAATATGTTTTATTTTGATTAGAAATTGCATAATTCATGTGTCAATGATAAATATGATAATCAATCATAACTAATTGTAATAAATCGAAGAACTATTTATAAGAAGAAGTCTGCATTTTATTTTATAAACCCTGAGATAAGAGAAAATACACATAAATTAAAATATGTCAATTAAGTTACGCTGAATAAAATAAGCAGCAAAAATTAAAGTTATAACAATAATTTACAAAATGGTTGTGGTTTTTGAAATATCAATTTTAATATACTCTTAAGGTGTTTATTATGTCAGTGTTTTAATTAAAATGACAAGTGTTTCATTATTTTCTTGTGTTTGCTGTGAATTGTTAATGTAGAACCGCGGTCAGTTGCGACCCAATCGTATAAAACCCGGTTGGTTGAAATTAAAACTAGTCAATTGCAAACCGGCCAATTGGGATAGAAAATATCGTCCTATAAGCTACAGACATAGACTGCATCGATTAACAGCTAGTGAAGGGACTAAGAGTTACTCTTGGAATGGTAACGCGCTACGACGGGTCCAGTGTCTGTATACCGTTAACAAACAATCAGCTTCCGCTATGGTAGAGTGAGCTTTACGCTGTCGTAAGGCGGTGCCAATCGTTACTGACATTTTCTTGTTATTATTGAAGCAATACAGAAATTCCCATTATAATTCTTTTCATTCCTAAACCTAACCTAACCTAACCTAACCTAACCTAATGTAACAAAAATATTTTAAAAAAGAGGTTACCCACACAAATGAAAAAATTACAGAAGTAAAACTCTCAAATTTTAAGCCCTCCTGACTGCTATCTATCCTGAGATGGACTGAACACACTTTTTCTTTTGAATATATCCAAATAATGTGAATACACATATATTATTAGTAGGATGTTATGTATCATATAAAGTCTTACACACGTGTTATTCAACTATAACTATATTATTACTTGTATACAACCGTAAATGAAAACTTACAACCATTTTATTTGTCCGATAATAATAAATATAATTTTATCTCTATGTATTAATTTTGTTCGTTTAATATGTTCCTATTTACATTCTCGTATTTCCTTTATGTACATTCACAATATAAGTTCTTTAGTTTCATGTAACTAATTACATATGTATGTATTAATTACATCCAATCTAACATAGGCCTTGTTTTACAAACACACGGAATGAATAGTACATAAAATTCATGTTGATGAATTTTATTATACAAAGAGAAATTAATACTTAAGGTGTTTATTATGTCAGTGTTTTAGTTAAGATGACAAGTGTTTAATTACTTGGTTGAAAGTTTGGTGCTTGTAAAAACTTACACTTTATAAACGTTACAAATGACAAAGTAATAAAAGTAAAAATAAAGAGAGAACGGTGTTTAAAATGTGTGTTTTGTACAGGTCTGAAACATGAGCACCCTGCAGTAGAACGGAGAACTAAAGACACAAACAGGAATTATTGAGAAAGATGCTGTTTGAATATATGATCACAGAAATGGGGGGAAAGGAACATGGAAGAAAGGAATTGAAATACAATATTTAAAGATTGTCTGTTGAACTAGAAACGTATTTGACAGAATCATACAGTCCGTAACAGTTTGCAGTTATGTTCAGTAAGTATGCAATACATGGAATGTATGTGCGCTCTATTTAAGTATGTCAATGATTGTATTGGTGTGGCGTACGACGTGACATAGTATTTTATTGTGATCTGAAAGCACTCTACATTACTTAACTTAGATTATGATTTTATATCCATGCTTTCTAATAAGAACGTTAAATACTCCTTGTTAGGGTTTGAAAATCAATATGTTTTACGTTGCTCCAATCAGTGTGAAATTCAATTTAAAATTGAATATGAAATTAATATTACAATTAAAATTAATAAACAAAAACTTATTTTTGTCACGTGCTAGTTTACACGGCACACACACGGTTATTATATTTAACAGAATTGCATCTCCGTAAATAGTGCAAATACATAATAGCTTGTATCAAGGTCTACAACCAGCAAAACACCTGGGAGACAAATTCTAAATTAAAAAGACAAAAATGAACATATGTTAAGGCATAACAGCATAATATGAAATATCAAAGAAGGCTTTTATGGGAGCGACGTTCTGAGTAAATGATGAAAGTGAAGAAAATCCTTCATGGAAAGGGCTGGTACTGGGCTCAAGATAGAAATAAAGAAGAGCCACAGGTAACCAGTTCTTACACTGATTACCTTTAAAAATCGTTTGTAAACCTCCTAACGTTTCTAAGTTTTTAAGTCGTAATGCCCCAAAATATTAAGTTTGAATATTTTAAACGAAATATTGGTTTCAACCACTAAGTGAGCAGACGACATAAGTTAACCACTAAGAAACATAATAATTGACAACATTAGTGTAATAAAGCAGCAGAAATACACTTTCTTAGACGAAAATGTGTGAATCTACTTGAAGATAAAGTAAGTGTTTAAAATAGGAAAACTATCATAAGTTAAATACACGATTTTGCCTAGCTACCTTATCGTGTCTTGTAATAATAAAGATATACCTTATCTGTGTCTTGTAAAATGAGATAGGGAGAAGTGAAAGAAACAATGCAAAACAGGTATTAAAGGGATTGGATCTGGAAAGCGCTTATAGTTTAAACATTGCCTCATTTAATATAATCTACACACAGTCTGTAGTGTATATTTTATTAATTTTTCTGTTTAATTAATTTGAGTTACCCGTATTTTACAATTATTTTCAGTTACCCGTACACAGAGTTCTATTTTATTGCCAAGAAATTTACATAACTGTGATTACAAGTAGAACAGGTACTAAAACTTTTAACTGGTATCATAAAACTGCTGCATATGCATTCATCAAAGTGACACACATTTTAAGTTTCTCCGCAAGCCAAGAAGACATCAATACTATTATTGGCACCTGTTATTTCTGCGTTCGAACAACGATTTTCTTTACAGAATATGGGATTTGTAAAAGTGGTACAAATCCATTTAAGTTAGTGATTAGTTATCCTGGTTTATTACTTAGATTTTATAATTAACATATGTACTCAAAACTTCGTTATTATCAGAATCAGTGTTTTAATTTTCAACTTATTTATTTTAATCAGATGGTTCACGTGTAAAATTGTTTGCTTAGGTTTTATTATTTCTTCGTATAGAACACAGTAAATAGATTTAGCTTTGCATTAAATCGATATAATATATCTTTGAATTAAATGGATATAATTTGACAAGCTTGAAGATTCATCGGGAGATTGGGAAACAACTGTGGACCGGAAAGGTAGTAAAGCGTGTAACCATATTCATTCCTGACTTTGTGTTAATATTAACGTTATAAGATAAATATGATAAAATATTCGTTTTAGAATATTATGAGGATTTATGATGCAAGTTTTTTGTAAAAGTACATTGAGGTTGTTTACAAATTGTATTTTGTCCATCATAGAGTCCACTGTGAGTTTGCTTGGTTGCTTGCTTGTGAATGCGCGCGCGCGTGCATGTACGAATCCTCTTAAATTGGTAAAAAACTTTTTTTCAATCTGCTGTGTTAGCAATTTTGCTTTCAACAATGGTAACTACTTGACCACAAGTATAGAACGTGTGTAGCATTCTGTATTTTAAAGAGGATTAATTCCTGTTATCGGTTAAATAAAATGCATATCCATACTTCTGGAGTACTCCGACAAGCTACTAACACGACTACAAATTAATGTGCTGGAGAAAATTCATGTAAATGGATACACTCACACAAAGACGCAATAGATTATTTGTATTTTAAATCA
Organism: Magicicada septendecula; assembly: GCA_034769895.1. NCBI lineage: Eukaryota > Metazoa > Arthropoda > Insecta > Hemiptera > Cicadidae > Magicicada > Magicicada septendecula. Next base: position 430,788,613 of record CM068372.1, read on the forward strand.
CGCTTTACTATATTTGAAAATTTATTATCTCAATCATCAGCAGTGGCTCTACAACCCTTGGTAGGGTTTTGCTTGCTCCAAGAGTCGATTCCATTCCTCCCTATTTAATGCCTTGGCATTCCAGATTCTTATGTTCAGCTTTCCGAGGTCCTCCTCTATCTCTCCCTTTTTCTTCTACCCATTGGTTTCTGGTAGAAAATATGTTTCGCAGAAAATAATTTTTTGGATTGAAGAAAAAAGCATTAAGCAACAAAATAATTGCACATGTTGGTCTTAAATTTTATTACGTTTTTCCGCTGCTTCGCGGTTTTTTTCTAGAATTGGTTTTGACTTTTGAATGAAAAGTGATATCCTTCGTACTCCACTGGAGTATACTAGAGGCGCTAGATTGGCATAAACGACAGATACAAAATTAATTGTGCATTCTAATTAATAGTTACTTTTTAATTAAGTTTGTAAATTACTGCACGATAATGAATCGGTAATAAGTATAGTAATATATACTATACTTACAGGGACCACAGCAAAATCTAAAAGCTAGGAATACATACTTGGGCGGGAAGACAAGTTTTTATGACATTATATAAGCTCTACAAATAAGAAAACCTGTAGGCCTACATACACTTTAGTGAATGTGTTGTTGCGTAAATGATAGTGACCGTCTGCACGTCAGAAACCTGAATTTTGGCACAGTTAGTAACGAAATAGTTTCTTTACTGATATTATTGACGAGTTCTCGGAATATTTGAAACCACCGCAAGTTACGTGACTTCAGGAATAAGTAACTATTTAAACTACGAATAATTTCCCGTCTGTGTCTTACTTATACGTGTATCAGAATTGTAACCCATACTCTAATATTTGTTTAATCCGTTAACTTGGCCTCTCCCATATTGATAACCGTTTCTGTCACCTAACAAAACGAGAAGAAACATGAAAATTACGAGCGACGCAAGTTTTACAACTGCAAGAAGTTTTCAACCTAAAAAGTTATTGTTTCCTTAAGAATTGATCTTTTACGTGACGATACGAAATATAAGTTTTGAAGTAAGTTAAATAAAAGGCTTGGGGGAGAGAGTATTATAATACCGTACAGCAAAACGTTACAACTGATAGGAAGACCTATAACAACACTTAACTTATGAAATAAAACTTTTATCGGGTAAATAAAAGATGCAATCTATGTTACAAATGGTTGCTAAAAGGCCATTCTAGTATACCTCATCCTTCTTTGGAAAGATGCTTCCTAACATTGTATCAACAGTGGGTGACATTCCTTACAAATTGTATTATAGTCGAAAGAAATTGTCGGCACCAATACGAGGTAATCCCTACAATTTTATTTCTAGAATATTTTTTGTATCGATGTACTAATATGCCTATGCATGTTTTATGTTACACAGTACTATGTACGCAAAAATATATCCATGTGACAGACAGTGTTGTAACAAGGTGGGATATAAAACAATGTAAATTAATTCACAATCTTGGTTGTGTACAATAACCCTGGTACGCTGAAATGCAATGTGCGTTGTCGTTGCTGTAGAGCAGTGCTCTTTAGTAGAGTCACAATGTGTTGCTTTTGTATGTTCCCGGCTGTGTTGTCAACATCAGCTGTACGTGTTTGTTGCCGCTACAATAACCGCTACACTGGAAACACAATTTAAAAATTAAATATATGAAATTTACTGTCTCAACCACGGGTTTTTGGGTAAGGTATGGCAAACGTTGACAGAAGAGTCTCTGGTCCTCGTGGTACGGGGTTGTGCAACAGGCCAGTAACCTGTTTCTGTAATATTTGTTATACCCAAAGCAACCTCGGAGTAAGGTCTAGAAGCTGTAGCAGTTGGACCCTGGCTAAGGATAAGGATTTGAATAAATGGATTGCGGACAAACTAAAAATAGTTACATGGATTATCTGCAAAGGATGAGAGAGGGAGAGAGGATCGATTGCCGAAAGCGGCACTGAACTATAAAGCCACTGGTAGAAGAGACGTGGATAGTCCAAGGATGAGATGGGTGCCGGAATAGGCTTATATAACCTAATCGTTGAGGAGGAGGAGGAGGAGGAGGAGAAGAAGAAGAAGAAGAAGAAGAAGAAGAAGAAGTAATTCGACACCAGAGAAATCTTTACAACTTTATGACAGTTTTAGTAAACAAAGAGATTTATATAAGACCATGATTTTCCAAGTACGCTTTAACGGAAATGATTATAAAAGTGACCAATAAGAAATAAAAAGTCCCCATTAGCAATAATTAGCAATAGACTCTTTAAACCGAACACCGTTGACTAATAATACGCACTGAATTGCAAAATTAAAAACTGATGGGCTTCTTACTGTACACCGTTATTTATATTCACCCAAGGTCGGTTGTGCGATGTTGCTAATGTTGCGAAATGCTACTATTATGGTCACGATGATGCGTGAAGAAAGCATGGACATAATCGGGACGAGGAAAGCGTCTTACAACGAGCGTTGGTATTGCGTAAAAGCCTGCCACGCCACTTGCCTTTGCTGTAGGCGTAGGAATTACACCGACTGTGAGACATAAGTATAGAGACTCCATCCAGACATGAGTGACACCGAAAGTAGTGTTCACTGACTGCAACGGAGACGCTAGTTACCGTGTTGTATTAGAAACTGGTCAACTGATGTACGCTGCATTCAATATCTTACTGGATTGTACTAAATTGTCTACGTTGTTACGGAAATGATCAATTGATAAAGAAAACAAGCACATAACTGTTTTTATTATTGATTCCTAAATTTTTACAAGTTATGCTTATAAAATTATGTGATAACTCGTATTTGACAAATTTACAGCATTAATTTTCGAACCTTTAATATAAAAAATTGTGAGAAATAGAAAATATTATGTATCATTAACTATAGCTTTCAAAATTATTTTAACTTGATTTTTTCTGGCCTGGAAGTCTACTCAAATAATACATAAGTGAAGAAATGTTGAATAATGCTATAAAATATCTGATCAGAAATGACTTTTTTCATATATACAGAATGCATGAATACATAGATTATTGAATAGGTTATTTGAGTTAGAATGTCCGACTTGATGAGGGTTACAAAATACCATGAAGTGATTTTATAAGAATGATAATTTAATATATTTTTAAAACAATTGTTCATAGATAGGCGCTTGAGATCCTCTGTGAATGTGTTTTGAGTGTGAATCTGTGTGTGTGTGTTGTGTGATAAATTTTGAAAACATGTCTCAGCATATCTTACGTCTTAGGTAGTTCAGGAATAAATATGGACAATTTTTAAATACAACTATTACATTAAGAAGCCTTTTAAAGTTGAAAACCGGTTCAGGTTGTATGGTAAAACTTTATGTTTTTACTCATAAAAAAATTTGTGTTCCGAGTCGTTAATGTAATAGTTGTATTTAGTTAAGTAACGGACACGTCATGGACAATGAAATCCAAGGACAATTTTTGTCTAAGATTTATGACAGAGACATTAGATATTCATAATTAACAAACATTAATATTCCTTTTGGCCTCTATGATCATTGCACAGAATAATAATGATGAGCGTTTAATATAGTTATTTGTGTTGAGAATAGGTCAAAACAAAGGTTTAGATTTTAGTCATTATACATATTGCATTCCTTCTAGCAGCAGTTAACACGTCCAGTGCAATTATAGGCATAAGTACATAAAATAGTAGGCCTATAGCTAAAGTACGGGCAAAACGAAAGAAAAGCATTTTCATAAAAATCCAGTGTATGCAAGTTTACAAACTTGAATAATTTTGTTAGAAATACTTTTGCAATAGTTTTTAAAGTAGGACTGTATTTGATTGCGTGAGCCCAGTTTGCTCCACCGGAAAATTATAAGCTATTTTGTACGTTCTTGGTAATTTAAAAGATATCTATAAAAGAATGGTAGTTTAATTTTCCATAAATACTAAAAATATCTGACTTTAACATCGACTATCATCTTAAAGGCGTTACCTGCAGGAGAAAGTCTTGGAAAATTGGCGACTTTATTCTAAAGTTAAATTTAAACAAAAGAAAACATTTTATTGCTCATTAGAAGAAATTGTATTATTGATACTGTCTATAATTAATGCATTACCGTTTTTGTTAATTTGCTTTTCTTTGAATCTTTTGGTTGTTGTGTGGAACTACTTTTTTCTGCATCCCAGGTCCTAATTGCAGCTAATTATACACAGTTGAAGCTTGAGGGTAAAAATAGAAAGGGACGGTTATATTTCATTTTATTGTAAAAATCTAAAATAAACAAACGAAATACTTGGAAAATTTTAAAACGTGTATTAAGAATACGTAATAATAAAACTTAAATTTTAATATATTCTTTAAAATTCATGTATTATAGTATTATAGTAGCATATAGGCTACTCGGGGTGTAAGGTATAGGATGCGTCTCTTATAGCCTCTCCTATACAACCGTCAGCCTCACCTTCACGAGTTGTAGCGGAAGTTCGCAGCATGGTGCACCCTGTTCACACTAACGAGGCTCTGACGACCGAGTGACCGCCGGTATAAGTGGTCCCCCTACTACCAAGTGCCAACGGCTTCTTTGAAGGCGGATGAGCGGGTAGTAGGTTAGGGCACTCTCTTGTCCTTGGGGTGTGAAAATACCCCAGAAGGCGGATGAACCAGAGATGGTCAACGGCATAGGATGCAGAAGGCAACGGGAAACCACTGCATTAAAGATCTGAGGATATCCCCAGGCTTTTAGCATGATGGCTACGTCTAATGCAAAATATTCCGGAGTTTCAATTCCCCCATTCGGTTCTCCGGGGGGGGGGGGGGAGGGAGGTGTTGGATAGAGTCAATTTTAAAGAAGTAAATCCTATTGTCTACAAACGAAAAAATGGATGCAAAATCGGCACTTGGAATGTTAGAACATTACTGAAGCCTGGTAAAATGGAAGAGGTAAAGCATTCTATGATAAAGGCAGAGCTTAATATATTAGGTGTCTGCGAGACAAAATGGGCAGGATGTGGTGATTTCGTATCAGGTGATTTCAGAATTATTTACAGTGGAAAGGAAGACCCAGGAAGAAATGGAGTAGCATTGTTCTTAAGAGGTGAATGGAAGAGTAATGTCTTGAATACATGTCACAGTAGTGATAGATTACTGATGATAAAACTTAGGGCAGAGCCAGTTGATTTGTGTACAATTATGGTGTACTTTCCAACAACAAGTAGTAACGATGAAGATACAGAATTAATGTATGAACAGATTGAAAAGTTGCTCAAGATAATAAAGAAAGACGATAATGTAGTTATAATGGGCGACTTTAATGCATCTATTGGTGCTAACAATAGTCAAAAATGTGCCGGGAAGTTTGATTTGGGGAACATCAATGCACGAGGGGAAAGGTTACTTGAGTTTTGTGAGCAGTATGAAATGATCGTCACGAACACATGTTTTGAAGTCCCCAAAAGACGACGATACACTTGGAAAGCACCGGGGGATGTTAGGAGGCATCAGATCGATTATATTCTAGTCAGACAAAGATATAAGAACCAAGTCAAATCTAGTCATTCATATGCTGGTATGGATATAGATAGTGACCATATTCCCGTTATGGCCAAGTGTAATATTAAATTTAGGAAAATCAGGAAATCTAAACAAAAGAACTGGTGCTTAGAAAAACTGACCGATGACAAAATAGTAAAAGAATTGGAAGAGGAGACAGAGATGTTGATGGAAGGAAGGCCAAGTTGGGAGGAAGTAAGAGATGGAATAATTGCAACAGCACAGCGTGTTCTAGGGAGGAGAAAATTAGAACCACGGAAACCGTGGATGACACAGGAATTGTTGGATCTAATAAGGAGGGGTAATAAGCTGAGAAATAAGGATTATCAGGAGTACAAGAGAATAAAAAATCAGATTACCTCTATGTGTCGCATTGAAAAAGAAAATTGGATGAAACAACTAAGTCTTGAAATAGAAGATGATTTCAGTAGAGGAAAATGTGATAAGGGATATTTAAGGATAAAATCGTTACAGTGGAAGCATAAGACTCGAAGTAATGTTGTTAAGGATAAAAATGGTAAAATACTTTTCGAAAATGATAAGGTCAGCGAGCGTTGGAAGGAGTATATAGAGGAACTATATGACGGGGAAGCTGTGGTAGTCACGCAAGAGTTTCTAGAAAATGAGAATGCTGTAGATAGAGATATGGTAGGACCGCCAATTAGCAGGGCGGAATTTGATTATGCCCTTAAAGGTCTGAGTATGAAAAAAGCGACAGGGCCTGACAGTCTACCAGCAGAGCTTTTGAAAAATGTAGGGGAGAGAACGAAAGACCAGCTATTTCGAATAATTACTGGGTGCTATGAAGAGGGAGTATTGCCAGTTGATTTCATTAAAAGTAGAACAATCACAATACCAAAGAAAGGTGCTACCAAAGTAGACGACTGTGCTAATTATAGAACGATAGCCTTAATATCTCATGCTGCTAAGATTTTGCTGAACATAGTGAAGAACAGACTGGAAGGAAAGATTGATCACACTTTGGAGGAGGATCAGTTTGGATTTAGAGCAGGTAGAGGAACCAGAGAAGCAATCTTGGCTCTGCGGCAGATCTTGGAGAGGAGAATTGAAGTGAATAGGAAAACCTATTTAGTATTTGTGGATCTCGAGAAGGCGTTCGACAATGTTGATTGGAAGCTGTTGTTTCAAACTATGAGGAAGTCAGGACTTGACTGGAAAGTTAGAAGGGTAATCTTCAATATTTATAGGTTGCAAAGTACTGAAATAGACATAAATGGATGTACAAAGGAAGCAATAATAAGAACAGGGGTAAGACAAGGTTGTCCACTGTCACCGTACTGGTTTAATTTGTTTATAGAAGATGTTGTAACCCAGATGAAAAGGAGTTCTAGGGGAATTAAAATAAATGGGGAACGGATACACAGTATTCGCTTCGCAGATGATATTGTACTGATGGCTGACTCAGAAAAGGATATGACCCGAATGTTGGGTACGTTTAACAAAATTCTTCACGCTTGGAGATTGAGGATAAATGTTAGGAAAACTAAAATAATGGTTGTAAGTAAAAAAAGAGAAGACATTAAATCAACCATTATGTTGAACAACACAATATTGGAGCACGTTACTGAATTTTGTTACCTGGGTAGCATAGTTACAAGTGGGAATAAGTGTCTGGCAGAGATTAAGAGGAGAGTAGCTCTGGCAAAACAAGCATTCCAGAGCAAAAGGAATTTATTAACAAACAACCATATTGGTATTGAAACAAGGAAAAAGTTTGTTAAGGTATTTGTATGGAGTGTTTTACCTTACGGGTGTGAATCGTGGACCTTAGGGAAGGTGGAGAGTGACAGACTTCAGGCAATGGAGATGTGGATTTGGCGGAGAATGACAAAAACTAGTTGGACAGATAGGAAGACGAATGAACAGATCTTAGAGGAAATAAATGAGAATAGAACACTGCTTAGAAGTATAGAGGTGAGGAATATTAAGTTGATAGGGCATGTGATCAGACATAGTGCTTTTTTAACTAACATCTTTGAGGGCAAAGTAGTGGGGAAGAAGCCCAAAGGAAGATCAAGAACTGCATACTTCCGCAGCACAATGAGTGTCGTGAATAGTGGGTCCTATGGAGAAATGAAGAATATCGCAAGGGATAGAGTGACGTGGCTACAGCGACAAGGCATTGCCTTTAGGAGTTAAAATAAAATAGGCTACTCGTCATTTTTAGTCAATGAGTCATTTAGTCAATTTTTAGGTTGGTCTGCGGTAGTTCTCAAGTCGACTCGCTTCTTTTCCCTTTTCTTAGTATCAACAAAGCTTACCTATACAGAATACAGAGATTAATTTTTTAGACGCCTATTATTGAAAACATGGACTAATAAGTGTCTACGTCTGTGTATGTATTCATTTACAATAATTATTTAAAGTTTACACTCGGTGAAATGCTTCCGTTTGACAATAGCCAAACTTACAAATACAGTTCATGTAAAGAATCAAATGTAACTCAGAATATTTTATTAAAATTCATACTAGTTTTGTATTGAAGGCTTACAACATACTGGTAGAAGCCAAAGGCAGTATATATTAGTATATCTGCAGACAAATCTTTCAAAATTTGAATCTTGTTTACATTCATTTTCTTTCTCTCTGCTTAAATGATTTAAAAATGTAAGTATGATACACAGTTACAGCTCTTTATGTCATTTTAGCAAAGCTAGAGAATATTCTTTTTGTTATTCAATGGATTTTATTCCATCGATGTACCAACTTTTTTATTGGGTATAAAATAAGCAACTTTGATTAGCGTGCATGGTTTCCTCCAGCTATTGGTTCAAGGTTGTTGTGAAACTCATCTTGAATACATTTTTTCAAAACCAACTGTGTTTAGGAGAAACGAAATCCTTTTGATGAACACAGTAAACGTCATAATACATACATATAATGCAAATTCGTTAATAGACATTAGCTTGCCTAAAGCAATTTTTTTCAATTTTATTTTTTAATGTTATAAGCATAAAGAGTAGTTACGGTTTTCTTAATTTACAATTTACATAATTGACATAAAAGCTTAATTTACATAAAATTGACACCATACATAAACCGACAGTGATGTAAAATAAATTAAAACTACAATCTACAACACTGTGGGGTGTTATGCTATTACGCTACTGAATTAACTAATCTGTGATTACCGAGCCCTACGTTCTTTGAGAGCCAAATACTACACTTGCCACGTGTTGGGCAGTCATTAAGCAATTATGCTAACAATAATGGATTAATTAATCTGTGATTAAGTAATTATTGAATATATTAATTTGCATAATGAGCTCGTGTAATCAATAAATAACACGTTAATTACTTTACGTTAGCATAACTATTGCATGGAGACTCTAGTTGTTGCATTAATAAATAAAATAAAATAAACTACCATAAATCACTCAAATGCCATTACTTTCTCGTTCTGAGGTAATTTGACAATGATGAACGCATATTGATAAAATAAACACTTATTTATTAACATTATATCATTCATTAAATTCAATATATAAAATATGGATGATTCCCTGTAAATACATACATTCATAAACTCATGAAAAGAACATAAAAGAACACATGTTTATACATCAAATTACAAGGTAAATCCAATACGTTGTTTGCTGAAAGACATACACATACATATATAATGCAATCGATATATAGAAACACAAATATTCAAACAATAAATCCTATACTAATGCGTTCATCGTATGCCTCAGCTGGATGGCGTTAATTATGTTTGTCATGTTTAAATTAAATGCTCAAGGGGTGTTTCTTGAAAAAGAGACAGGACAGTAGAGTTCCTTATGATAAGAATAGCATAAAGATTACTTGTTTAGATGAATTATCCGAAATTTCCATCGGCGTAACTCCTCTCTGCTGGATCATGTGTGGGAAGCTGTGCTGTCACTGACACTTAACACACGCGAAACAGATTCACTCGCGCTGTGTGTGCGTATTCTGTGATTCTGCTGTGATTGTTCGAGTCATGAAATTATGTGTCGTGAAGATAAGTTCATCGTTAACTATGGTGTATATATATATGTCTGTCTATTGATCAACATTTGGTATGTTCATCACTGTTAGTGTTTTGATGCCGCGGTGTAATTGTTCCACATGATATTGTATCGCTCCGCAGCACTGTATAATGTTATGATTTCGCCGTCCGGTATTACATCAACGATAGTTCTATGCGTCGATTATTGATGTAAGTGTGACTGGTTAGTTCAATTCTGAATTAGAGTATAATAAAGAATTCTATAATCGTTAAGCACTGGCATATGTCGCATGTTTTTAGACACTGAAAGTACACTATTACCGGATACGCGCCAATATCGAACTGTCTAAGTCTCTTAGTTACATGTCGCGTGGCAAAGTTTCAAAGTCCCACTGCCGTCCGCATGTTAATCGAACTTTGACGACCGACTGTTGAAAGTTATTTGAGTGAAAAATTATGAAAGACTGACTGACTGACTGCTCAAAGTATATGAGTTAAAATTTATGAAAAGACTGTCCTACTGACTGACTGACTGCTCAAAGTGTATGAGTTAAAAATTATGAAAAGACTGTTTTTTCCGCGTGCTCTGCAAACGGTTTTTATCAAGCATCGTGTACCACAAAGCACCCTACTGGAAAACACGCCTCAAGTTGAACATGATAGGACAGAAGATCTACCCTTAAGCCAGAGTGTCGTTCTTCACTTCTCATTCGACGTTCCCGTTGCTATGCTGGCGACGGTCCTCTCCACCAGTTCTCTGGGTAAATGCTGGGTTGTGATTGGATATCCTGTCTCCCCACGAGTCCGCGTCGAAAGCCTCCGTACTCTTTTCCTAGAACAGGAGCAATTTCATGGACGTCTATCATGCTATTGTCTAAGTGTACTCCGGATCTCGCTGCAGTTCTCACGCAAACAATGTGTCGTATTTTGTTATTGTTCGCTGTGTTGACCCCTTTTTTCCAGAACGCTATCCTGGCGCAGCGTGACGACGTTTCCAAAACGGCACACCTTCTGCTTGTCGTAAATATCCGTTGTCGCCAGTAAGTCGTTCCCCTGCTGTTTACAAGTTCGATTCTATTATTTTAGGTATCGATGTCCGTCCTCATATAGGGTATATACTATTGTGTGACTTACACCCTTTTATTCTTTACTAGTACTCTACAAATTAACCGGCAGTGTGTCCGTCACAGTTTCTCCTCTAAATTGGTACTTGACACAGATTCCATTATCTTACATTTGCAGGCTGTAAATCTCGTGTTTTAGTTGAGTCTGTCACGGCCAACCTTGTTCCCTATTGTACAACTATGTGAAACGTACTTGCATTGTCTGAAGTAAACGTTCACTTGACACTTCGACACACATTTCTTTATTTATTGCTCGTGGGCTGAGTAGGTGTGTCATGCTGAATGTAACGTCTTTTCAGTCATACTAAAAATTTTTAAATTTTTGGTTGTTACAAATCCAAATAATTCTTAACTCATTGGGACTTGTTATGGCAGTTGAATTTTTTTATGAGGTGAGTAAAATCATAAATAAATAGAATAATTTAATCTAACTGCTGTTTACGTGTCTTTTTATAAGGAAAATTTTAGGAACAATGTTGAATTTGATTTATTTATCAGTTGAACATTGAATTTAATTATTTATTTAATTATTTATAATTATTTATTAGTTCTATACAAATAGTGAACATAACACATTAAATCATGAATGTTATTGCGTTCCATCAACGAAGGAAAATGTACGGTTAGAAAATGTTAAGAAATTGATGCAATTAAAGATTTGTTTTACCTGTTGTTTCGCTAAATATCAAAAACGAATAGAAGGAAAGGAAGTATACATTTTGTGTTAAAATTATCTTGCATTGATGTCGTTGAAGTAATTTTTGTTTACAAATTAGGATAGAAAAATATTAAGCGGTAAAGTTGAAAACACGGGGTTAACAAAGGGAGGAAACACGTGACTAGATCATTGTAGTTTTACAAGCGTATCGGTTTCCTGTAATGCACAAAATAAACTGTAGTTGACGTGTATTACGTCTACTACCATTAAAAGTTACAGCTTGTACATTAACAGGCATGATTTACACAAATTAATGGATGGATAACTTCAGGACCCTTTAATGCCTATAGGCCTTTACTCTCGTAAGGCCAGAAATGGGGTGAGGATTCGACTCGAATCCAACAAAATTTCTACTCGAATCAGGTTACAGATATATTTAGTGATTGTCTGATAGAGGTTATCATTATCATCGACATGTTAAAAAATGTATTATGAACTAGTAAGCTGTCTGATCTGAAGAATTCACTCACTTTGTTAAAGAAAATACATTTGTTATAAGGTAAAATTAAATTAATTAATTTTGTTTTTAACGCTGTGAGTAGAATTGTTTTTATATATGATTCTCAGCTTTAGCTGGAAACACCAAAAAAGGTATCTCTACGTTATTCTAGTAAGGTTAAGGGCATTTTAAAAATTTATTTTGAAAATTTTCATCTTTTTTGGGTCGTGGTATCCTAAAGTTTTAAAATTTGCAAAATAAATTCTGTATTCAGAAATTTGTTAAAATTTGGTTTTATTGTTTAATAACCGTTAAGGATGTTTGCAATTTTTCCAAAAATGTTGTACGTATACACTTTTTTAACTCCAGTATCGAAAAACATTTACAATTTCTAAACCTAAAAACTGTAATCAGGCCCAACTGTAATTATAACTTTAGTTCATTATAGTTATTTATACACAAAATTATTTACTGCAAGACATATATAATCAGTGATCTTATGTTAATGGAAGTCAGTTTCAGTAAGACTGGTATAGCTTACTTGTCCAATATGTCATCATTTGTTAAGGTGGTAGTAATTTGTTCAATACAATTATTATTATTATGTTAAGAACGACTTCTTGTCTTGAACCAAGCGAAGAAGCGAAGTTCTTTATATTTTTACGACTGATTAGTTGTTGCAGTGTCGTATAAATTAAGAACAAAATTTAATCAAATATAAACATTTGCAGCATAAAATAAATAAAACAATATTTTGAAGTAATTTTTATAAAATACGAATAAAAATAGGTATTTCTGTCATTTGTAATAATTTAAAGTAACTGAATTACTCCTCCAGAGAGTTGAAACGCGAAATAATGAAATAAGCAACACTTTAATAAGCTAGTTACGGGCGTTGCAAAATTAATGTTTGTGTTTTCTTACTCTTTATACGTGTTTATCTTACTTGGTTTATGAAAATTAAAGTCTAAGATATTTCTACTGTCACCATACCGAAACTACTATTTTGTTTTACATCCGTTTTGAAAACAACAGAATAAACGTTTACGAAAGCAGGTAGGCGCATATGTTATTCCGCCTACTTTTAATGGACCAGTCCATCACTTGACAACATTATTAACAACAGAATAAACGTTTACGAAAGCAGGTAGGCGCATATGTTATTCCGCCTACTTTTAATGGACCAGTCCATCTCTTGACAACATTATTAACAACAGAATAAACGTTTACGAAAGAGGTAGGCACATATGTTATTCCGACTACTTTTAATGGACCAGTCCATCACTTGACAACATTATTAACAACAGAATAAACGTTTACGAAAGCAGGTAGGCGCATATGTTATTCCGCCTACTTTTAATGGACCAGTCCATCACTTGACAACATTATTAACAACAGAATAAACGTTTACGAAAGCAGGTAGGCGCATATGTTATTCCGCCTACTTTTAATGGACCAGTCCATCACTTGACAACATTATTAACAACAGAATAAACGTTTACGAAAGAGGTAGGCGCATATGTTATTCCGCCTACTTTTAATGGACCAGTCCATCACTTGACAACATTATTAACAACAGAATAAACGTTTACGAAAGCAGGTAGGCGCATATGTTATTCCGCCTACTTTTAATGGACCAGTCCATCACTTGACAACATTATTAACAACAGAATAAACGTTTACGAAAGCAGGTAGGCGCATATGTTATTCCGCCTACTTTTAATGGACCAGTCCATCACTTGACAACATTATTCACAACAGAATAAACGTTTACGAAAGCAGGTAGGCGAATATGTTATTCCGCCTACTTTTAATGGACCAGTCCATCACTTTACAACATTATTAACAACAGAATAAACGTTTACGAAAGCAGGTAGGCGCATATGTTATTCCGCCTACTTTTAATGGACCAGTCCATCACTTGACAACATTATTAACAACAGAATAAACGTTTACGAAAGAGGTAGGCGCATATGTTATTCCGCCTACTTTTAATGGACCAGTCCATCACTTGACAACATTATTAACAACAGAATAAACGTTTACGAAAGAGGTAGGCGCATATGTTATTCCGCCTACTTTTAATGGACCAGTCCATCACTTTACAACATTATTAACAACAGAATAAACGTTTACGAAAGCAGGTAGGCGCATATGTTATTCCGCCTACTTTTAATGGACCAGTCCATCACTTGACAACATTATTAACAACAGAATAAACGTTTACGAAAGAGGTAGGCGCATATGTTATTCCGCCTACTTTTAATGGACCAGTCCATCACTTGACAACATTATTAACAACAGAATAAACGTTTACGAAAGCAGGTAGGCGCATATGTTATTCCGCCTACTTTTAATGGACCAGTCCATCACTTGACAACATTATTAACAACAGAATAAACGTTTACGAAAGCAGGTAGGCGCATATGTTATTCCGCCTACTTTTAATGGACCAGTCCATCACTTGACAACATTATTAACAACAGAATAAACGTTTACGAAAGAGGTAGGCGCATATGTTATTCCGCCTACTTTTAATGGACCAGTCCATCACTTGACAACATTATTAACAACAGAATAAACGTTTACGAAAGCAGGTAGGCGCATATGTTATTCCGCCTACTTTTAATGGACCAGTCCATCACTTGACAACATTATTAACAACAGAATAAACGTTTACGAAAGCAGGTAGGCGCATATGTTATTCCGCCTACTTTTAATGGACCAGTCCATCACTTGACAACATTATTAACAACAGAATAAACGTTTACGAAAGAGGTAGGCGCATATGTTATTCCGCCTACTTTTAATGGACCAGTCCATCACTTGACAACATTATTAACAACAGAATAAACGTTTACGAAAGCAGGTAGGCGCATATGTTATTCCGCCTACTTTTAATGGACCAGTCCATCACTTGACAACATTATTAACAACAGAATAAACGTTTACGAAAGCAGGTAGGCGCATATGTTATTCCGCCTACTTTTAATGGACCAGTCCATCACTTGACAACATTATTCACAACAGAATAAACGTTTACGAAAGCAGGTAGGCGAATATGTTATTCCGCCTACTTTTAATGGACCAGTCCATCACTTGACAACATTATTAACAACAGAATAAACGTTTACGAAAGAGGTAGGCGCATATGTTATTCCGCCTACTTTTAATGGACCAGTCCATCACTTGACAACATTATTAACAACAGAATAAACGTTTACGAAAGCAGGTAGGCGCATATGTTATTCCGCCTACTTTTAATGGACCAGTCCATCACTTGACAACATTATTAACAACAGAATAAACGTTTACGAAAGAGGTAGGCGCATATGTTATTCCGCCTACTTTTAATGGACCAGTCCATCACTTTACAACATTATTAACAACAGAATAAACGTTTACGAAAGCAGGTAGGCGCATATGTTATTCCGCCTACTTTTAATGGACCAGTCCATCACTTGACAACATTATTAACAACAGAATAAACGTTTACGAAAGCAGGTAGGCGCATATGTTATTCCGCCTACTTTTAATGGACCAGTCCATCACTTGACAACATTATTAACAACAGAATAAACGTTTACGAAAGCAGGTAGGCGCATATGTTATTCCGCCTACTTTTAATGGACCAGTCCATCACTTGACAACATTATTAACAACAGAATAAACGTTTACGAAAGAGGTAGGCGCATATGTTATTCCGCCTACTTTTAATGGACCAGTCCATCACTTGACAACATTATTAACAACAGAATAAACGTTTACGAAAGAGGTAGGCGCATATGTTATTCCGCCTACTTTTAATGGACCAGTCCATCACTTTACAACATTATTAACAACAGAATAAACGTTTACGAAAGCAGGTAGGCGCATATGTTATTCCGCCTACTTTTAATGGACCAGTCCATCACTTGACAACATTATTAACAACAGAATAAACGTTTACGAAAGAGGTAGGCGCATATGTTATTCCGCCTACTTTTAATGGACCAGTCCATCACTTGACAACATTATTAACAACAGAATAAACGTTTACGAAAGCAGGTAGGCGCATATGTTATTCCGCCTACTTTTAATGGACCAGTCCATCACTTGACAACATTATTAACAACAGAATAAACGTTTACGAAAGCAGGTAGGCGCATATGTTATTCCGCCTACTTTTAATGGACCAGTCCATCACTTGACAACATTATTAACAACAGAATAAACGTTTACGAAAGAGGTAGGCGCATATGTTATTCCGCCTACTTTTAATGGACCAGTCCATCACTTGACAACATTATTAACAACAGAATAAACGTTTACGAAAGCAGGTAGGCGCATATGTTATTCCGCCTACTTTTAATGGACCAGTCCATCACTTGACAACATTATTAACAACAGAATAAACGTTTACGAAAGCAGGTAGGCGCATATGTTATTCCGCCTACTTTTAATGGACCAGTCCATCACTTGACAACATTACTAACAACAGAATAAACGTTTACGAAAGAGGTAGGCGCATATGTTATTCCGCCTACTTTTAATGGACCAGTCCATCACTTGACAACATTATTAACAACAGAATAAACGTTTACGAAAGCAGGTAGGCGCATATGTTATTCCGCCTACTTTTAATGGACCAGTCCATCACTTGACAACATTATTAACAACAGAATAAACGTTTACGAAAGCAGGTAGGCGCATATGTTATTCCGCCTACTTTTAATGGACCAGTCCATCACTTGACAACATTATTAACAACAGAATAAACGTTTACGAAAGCAGGTAGGCGCATATGTTATTCCGCCTACTTTTAATGGACCAGTCCATCACTTGACAACATTATTAACAACAGAATAAACGTTTACGAAAGCAGGTAGGCGCATATGTTATTCCGCCTACTTTTAATGGACCAGTCCATCACTTGACAACATTATTAACAACAGAATAAACGTTTACGAAAGCAGGTAGGCGCATATGTTATTCCGCCTACTTTTAATGGACCAGTCCATCACTTGACAACATTATTAACAACAGAATAAACGTTTACGAAAGCAGGTAGGCGCATATGTTATTCCGCCTACTTTTAATGGACCAGTCCATCACTTGACAACATTATTAACAACAGAATAAACGTTTACGAAAGAGGTAGGCGCATATGTTATTCCGCCTACTTTTAATGGACCAGTCCATCACTTGACAACATTATTAACAACAGAATAAACGTTTACGAAAGCAGGTAGGCGCATATGTTATTCCGCCTACTTTTAATGGACCAGTCCATCACTTGACAACATTATTAACAACAGAATAAACGTTTACGAAAGCAGGTAGGCGCATATGTTATTCCGCCTACTTTTAATGGACCAGTCCTACACTTGACAACATTATTAACAACAGAATAAACGTTTACGAAAGCAGGTAGGCGCATATGTTATTCCGCCTACTTTTAATGGACCAGTCCATCACTTGACAACATTATTAACAACAGAATAAACGTTTACGAAAGCAGGTAGGCGCATATGTTATTCCGCCTACTTTTAATGGACCAGTCCATCACTTGACAACATTACTAACAACAGAATAAACGTTTACGCAAGCAGGTAGGCGCATATGTTATTCCGCCTACTTTTAATGGACCAGTCCATCACTTGACAACATTACTAACAACAGAATAAACGTTTACGAAAGCAGGTAGGCGCATATGTTATTCCGCCTACTTTTAATGGACCAGTCCATCACTTGACAACATTATTAACAACAGAATAAACGTTTACGAAAGAGGTAGGCGCATATGTTATTCCGCCTACTTTTAATGGACCAGTCCATCACTTTACAACATTATTAACAACAGAATAAACGTTTACGAAAGCAGGTAGGCGCATATGTTATTCCGCCTACTTTTAATGGACCAGTCCATCACTTGACAACATTATTAACAACAGAATAAACGTTTACGAAAGAGGTAGGCGCATATGTTATTCCGCCTACTTTTAATGGACCAGTCCATCACTTGACAACATTATTAACAACAGAATAAACGTTTACGAAAGCAGGTAGGCGCATATGTTATTCCGCCTACTTTTAATGGACCAGTCCATCACTTGACAACATTATTAACAACAGAATAAACGTTTACGAAAGAGGTAGGCGCTTATGTTATTCCGCCTACTTTTAATGGACCAGTCCATCACTTGACAACATTATTAACAACAGAATAAACGTTTACGAAAGAGGTAGGCGCATATGTTATTCCGCCTACTTTTAATGGACCAGTCCATCACTTGACAACATTATTAACAACAGAATAAACGTTTACGAAAGCAGGTAGGCGCATATGTTATTCCGCCTACTTTTAATGGACCAGTCCATCACTTGACAACATTATTAACAACAGAATAAACGTTTACGAAAGCAGGTAGGCGCATATGTTATTCCGCCTACTTTTAATGGACCAGTCCATCACTTGACAACATTATTAACAACAGAATAAACGTTTACGAAAGCAGGTAGGCGCATATGTTATTCCGCCTACTTTTAATGAACCAGTCCTTCACTTGACAACATTATTAAAATAATTTATAAATATCACAGACTTTAAATAAGTATTCGGGCGCAACCCCCCCCCCACACAAACAGAGAGGTGCGCGCGCGCGTGCGTGTAATTTGACACTTTTGAGGATTAAAAATGCGAATTTTGTGGTGAATGAACAGAAATAGTTGAACTCAAAAAGGAGAAGAAATTTAGCGTTTCTGAAAGAAGTTGAAAAGGGAACAAAATTACTACTGGGTAGGAATTATGAAAATTAAATTTTTAGGACATATTTCAAACAGTTTAAAAATTAAGCCCTTAGGATGGGAAGGAATAATATGTTTTAACGATATCCTGGTAAATTGATGCGAAAGTTAACTGTAAAGGAAGCAAAATGATTGGTTACAGCGACGAAGCGTAGGCTCACCATATGACAAAGTAATTTTTAGAATATTTATTTACCATTTATCTAGGCCCATGGCAAATTAAAACATTACTGAGAAGTCTGTTATAAATTAACCTATCAAAGGTTCCACTGCGTTAACTGAATACACAGTCTATGTTTTTCGTTTTACAAGTTATATTATATTTGTTTCATTGTTTTTTCCTAGAAATTTCTTAAAATTGTGAAATGTATTCATTCTATTATGTAATTTGTAATTACATAATGTGTATTATGTATTTATATTTAATATGTATTACGAATTGTATTTTTTTTGTAATTTTTATCCAGAAACTTACTACATCATGCCTTGAAAAACAGAATTTTTACATTGTATGTGGCACACAGAATCATGGCAGCTCATTGTCAGTGTACGCAGCAATTTGCTTCTCAGTTTCATTTGTGAATGCTTTTTACAGACCTATTTTGACCCATGCGTCGTCTAATATGTCAACATAAGGCCTTAGACCTACAGCAAACTAAATTAAAAGTTTCATCCAAACTACTGAAAGATTTTTTACTGCAAGATTTTTATCTTTAAAACTCGTTACTAACAAACACATTCCTTCTCGCTACTAAACTATCGTCGCTTCCGTAAATAAAACAGAAAAACCACGGTTTCGGAGTAACAAAAAAACTGTCTTGTTAAAAACATTTTGTTCTGTTCTATAAATTTGCAGACATAATATTTGTTATTATTTTAAACGTAAATAACCAAAATAACTTATTGAAATATCTATACAACTCTAGAACACTAAATTTTGTTATTTGTTATTATAAATGTATTATTGGTTTTTTATTTCATTATTGTCAAAAATCACTTTAATATTTTCATATAACTATTGTTTAGTTGTCGACAAAACTAAAAATATGTTTTGCAATATAACACAACGTAAATAGTTATCAAATTAAAAATGAGATAGTTGAATTTAAAACTATTACAGTATTGGCCAAAAATATTAACCTTAAAAACTCACTGTGATCATTAATGCGACAAGTTGATGCAACTTCCTCACACGTTCTTAAAGTTTCTGTGTCTTCCAAACGGTGCGCGATTAATATGACGGCGATTATGGAAAGCTCTTGACAAATTTCGTTAGTGTTTTAGCCGGATGGAAATGGAGTAACACATTGCAGTTAGTTCCTTGAGTGTTGCAAATCAAAGTGTTAAAACGCGTCTGTTTTTTAATTGCGATTCCGCACACGATATTTTATAGAAAGGTTTATTATTACAGTATGAAGCCTGTTTCGATTGGCGACTTCATCATTTATTAAAATAGCGAGTAGTGCCAATTGTAAATATGAAAAATTACTGCAAGCCAATGTTTGTGTTTAATAAACACACTGAAAGGTATCGTCACAAACTCTCAAACCACCATTCCCCAGGCAGAAGCGGAAGGTGTTGAAGACACTGGTGGACCAGGTGAGAAGAATCTGCGAGCCCCAGTTCATGGATGTCGAGTTGAGCCATTTAGAGTGTGCACAGCAGAACAATGGCTACTGTGCGGGGGAAGTGAGGAGAGCAGCCCGGCCGAGAAGATCTGATGCGCCGAACCAGTCAGTGTCCCAGGAGTTTGTCGACCATTTAGAGTGTGTACAGCAGAACAATGGCTACTGTGCGGCGGAAGTGAGGAGAGCAGCCCGGCCGAGAAGATATGATGCGCCGAACCAGTCAGTGTCCCACGAGTTTGTCGGCTCGGCGGTCCAAGAAAGTAACGGACTGTCGAATTGATTTATAATTTGCTATCACTTAAATTTGTAAATAACACAGACTTAGAAACTGATTTGAGTTTTGTATAAATTTTTCATTCAGA
The DNA here is from genome assembly GCA_034769895.1 of Magicicada septendecula. Lineage (NCBI taxonomy): Eukaryota > Metazoa > Arthropoda > Insecta > Hemiptera > Cicadidae > Magicicada > Magicicada septendecula. The sequence goes on from CM068372.1 coordinate 430,809,199, forward strand.
ATTTATACATATACTTTAAAAAAATTTCCACACATCCAAACAAAACAAAAAGAGTTATTCGCTGACAAAGTAAGTAAATATAAACTTATCAACAGATAAGTTTTTAATTTTATGTATTTAGTAGTCAATGATAGATATTAATCCGCTATATCTGAAACTGTCGCTAAATTTATCTTATATTTAAGTTATTCGAAGGTTAGTATTTGAATGTTCAAATTCTATGAATCCTGACAATACGCGAGCCAATTTTTCAGAAATAATTTTTTCAGTCCTTTGCACATGTTTCACTTAGCTGTGTAATGGCTTTCTCATGTAAATTGAAAATGCAGCAAAAGCAGCTCAGTCTTTTTACCTATCCAGGCTGATGTTTGTCGTTCCCGAGACAAAAATACTTCACCTCCTTGCTTTCTATAAAACAACAACGTAATGAAAGTAAACCATCCGTATGACGTAAAACAGCCACGTAACGTACAGTTGAATGTAAAGGAGTGAGATGAAGTCTTGGTAATAGTACAAGGCAAGAATACAACAGAATCACGTAGATCATATTTGATAATTTTATTAAGAAGTACTGATAGAAATCACTAATTAGTAATAAATAACAATTATATGATTGAACTATGGTACGCCAATGGACTCTCTCAACGCAGTCTAGAACTCAAAGCTTTTCTTACTGACAACAGCTAATATCTGAGACACATTTCACAGAAAGAAGCTACATTAGAATTCCACGATTTATTGTTTATACTTTCCAACATCCTGAGAGCACAGTTCGTGGCGGTACTGCTCTGTTTATCCAAAACGATGTGAACAATATCTCTTTTCCAAAGCCAAAACTGCTCACCTGCAGGCGACAAACGTTTTAATTAAAGATCAAAGAGGCCTTCTAATTTTTTCTTCAGTCAACTGGCCCTCGAAGCAAAGACTTAAAGAAACTAATTTCATATCTCTTATTAGAACTCTTGTGCACGTCTTATTGAAGGGGTTTGACTTCAACACAAAAGCCCGCAATAGAGCTCAAGACTATCAAATGCCATGGGTTGAATTTTATTACGCTATAAGACAAGCATACCTGTCCCACGTGTCCACGAGTTAACTAACCTTTTGGCCTCCTCATAGAAATAAAATACCAGATCTCATTAATTTCTGCATAACAAGAGGCTTGCTTTCTAATATTACAAAGTTGGCACTTGTCTTAATTTTTCTTATTAATTTCTAATAGCAGTACCATCTAAAAGGCTACCGAAACTCCGAAATCGTAATACTGACTGGACTACTTTAGAGAGCACTGAAATGATAATATTTCGTTTGTTCTTGTATTCTGCACGCTTGCTGAATTGGATTCGGTTGTAAATTATCTCAGTAGTGTTTGTTATAAATCAGCCGAAGAGGCTACACTCTTTGTTACACCAAAGAGTAAGGACTTATAAATCAGCCGAAGAGGCTACACTCTTTGTTACACCAAAGAGTGAGGACTTAAATCTTCCTCTTATTTAAAAAAAAAAAATAGCTGAAAACCTAAGATTTCAACGAATTTGGCAGCATACTCACCATCCAAATGATAAAAGAAAGTGGAATAACGTGTCCAGGAAACTAAATCGGTTGTTAGAAAATGTAAAGAATACCTAAAGAATCTGTCACTTAATGAAAGTGCTTGTGGAAGGCCACAAAACAATTACCGATCGCGAAAATCTGTTAGCTGGACGGGAAACAACACAGAAAAATTCCAGATTCTTGCAGAACATTTGGTCAACGTTTTTCAGCCTGAACATCTCTTTTGATGGAGGAGTATAGTTACGTTACCCGTGCTAACTTACTCACCCAATGAAACCTTTTAAAGTTATTGAAGGAAATAATCAAACATTGTCTGAAAAGTAAAAAGGCTCTAGGAATTGATTTGTTATTAGCGAAAATTCTAAATCAGCTATCTCACACGGGCTTGTTACTAATAACATATATCTTAAACACATACTCGGACTTGAATATTGTTTAAGTAATCAGCTCAAGTAATCATGCTCTTAAAACCTGATACAAATCGTCAAGAACTTTCTTTTTATCGACCTATAAGCCTTCTTCCGGTAATTGGTAGGACCTTTCAGAAGCTACTTGTAAAACGACTTATGCCAACAATTGTAGAAAACAAACTGATTCCCGATCATCAATTTGGCTCTCAAGAAAAACACTTTGCTGTGGATCAAATAGACAGAATAAAAAATGTTATCAATAAATCGCTAGAATCAAGATGTTTTGCTCAGGTGTGTCCCTAGACACTCGATAAAGTTTGTCATCTTGAAATGTTATACAGAATAAGAAAAAACTTTTCCACATAGTTTTACTATATTCTACTATATCCTATATAGTAGGCAAAGTGTTCCTAGTCAAGTTCTCGGATGCTACTTTTTATTTACTACCAATGGGGGTCTCGTGTACCTCAGGGTGGTGTCCGGAGCCCACTACTATACCTCCTGCTACCCTCAGGCTTAGTTATACACTAAGTGAAGTGTAAGTGTAAGTGATACCACTGTTGCTACCTACGCCGATAGGTAGAAATACTAGCGACACATTCTGACCGTCAACAGCGTCCCTTATGGTAAAAGAATCAGCAACCAGCGTTTAGTTATGGCTTGATAAGTAGCGCATAAAAATCAATTCATTCAAGTCAGTGCACGTTACATTCACCACAATTAAGGGTAAGTGCTTTTCAGTAAAACTTATTGGTCAGCCAATACTCCAAACTGGAAGTGCTAAATACCTTGGGATCCAATTGGGCAGGAAACTGACGTGGCAGACACACACAATTTTCAAGAAGACTAAACCTAACCTGAAGGTCTTGCATAAGACCTAACTTTTGAGTATTGCATGTATTATATACAATATACGAAAAACGGTACGCCCGGAGGTTTTATGCTACAAAACTAGATGTCTGAGGTACTTCAAGGCGTTATTGCTTAGACAATGAACAATCAAATTTTCCAGCATGAGGAGTCGGAAGCACACAGTATGCAGTAGTTACAATGCAACAGGTTCGCCTAAACAGTAATGCTACTGATGCATTAAAATTAGTGGTGCCTATTAAACAAATTACAATTGTATCCCCTTTAACGTAGTTTTCTTTGACATATACGAAAAGAGTTTAAATGTAATTTAAAATTTATGACTTATTAAAAAATGTAACATAAGATCAGCAACTTACTCATTGGTAGAATTTCAATACACTCTCCATCATTTTCAATTCACTCCGTTATCTTTTCGGTAGTTTACGTATTCCTTGAGAAAAACGTTACTCTGCATCAGACATACCCTATTCTTAAACAGATTCAATGACTTTTTTTACTACAACAAACTCCCCCGTCCCCCTTGAAACCCTTTAATGGGTCCAAACAAATAAAGTCAGAGAAGGCGAGGTCTAACTATAGGGCAGGTATATACGAAATAAGTAACTGTTTTTATAATTGTACCATCGTATGAGTAGCGGCATGAGGACGTGCGTTATACTGTTAGAAACGGACAGAATGCTGTTTTCTTTTTTTTTGTTTCATTCAAATAGCTGTGTTTACTGGGCTGTTTAGCTGGGGTAAGTTGGACTAATACTCGGCGCTTAAATCTCGCTGTTTTGTTACGAAACATATTGCGAATGAATTGTGTTTTGTTAGAAATTGTATATGACGTCTCTCACATCCTAAAAGTTATAAGTTAAATTTTCCCGCCAAAATATGGTTTTGTTTATGATTTTGCAGATGAAAATGCCTCCATTTATGATATTTGGGTTTCTACTGTAAAACGTGTGCCAGATGCAAAAGGTCTACCAGTTTTCATCGTTATTGAAAGTAGAGCTGTGAAAAGACTTCCCCATTTCCTGTATATTGTTTCAAAGTCGAATGCACTTCTGCTTCACTCACACTTGTAAAACAAACAACAACGCACGCTAGTTGGGTTCTGTTTGCTTCCGTGCATCAGCTAAAGAATCAAACTATTTTTTGCTTGGAAGTATTATAATTTCAAAAAAAATCAACGGTCTATGTACATATGTTGTACGCATCGCTTAAAACAGGGTTGGAAATCTTCAACTGCTAATAAATTTAGTTGGTCCGTCACAATCTTTTAGGTGCTTTCCTCACTTTCAAAACGTCTACACTGCATTTGGCTTTTGCTTTTTGTAAAAAGGAAACAAGCGCATAAACCATGATGAAGGTAATAACGCCGCTTTCATGAAACAATAATGCCAAATATTTGTTAACGTTAACAATAGTGAATCGTAAAGTCAACCATCTCACCCAAAATATGCACCAGAATTTCCTGAACGTACTTTTACTGTTAAAGTACTGTTAATCTTGGCAAATCATAACAATTACTTCATAATAAATCATTGTGTCTGTTGCACTACCTTGAAATATTTTATAAAATTTACATAACATTGCTCTATTTTTGTGACGTGAAAGAAAATGCTATTTATCTATTGCAAATTCAAATCTAGTAAGAGTAAGAGCAGACAATATTCATAAAAGTGCTCACAAATATATAATTCACAGCTAATGTAGGCCTATTCTTGGCATCATAGTGTTGCCATATTGTAAGCGAAAATTCAGTCTCATTAAGTTTTAGAGAAATCTCGTACAATTAGGTTGCATAATGTAAACTTTCCTGTGTTCAAAATCCATATAAGTTTTTGAGTACATATCTTTTAATCGCGTTGCGCGTTTTTAAACGGTTTCTAGAAAGCCTGACCTCGTATGCATTGGACAGCGACGAAACACGGCCGATGGCACTTCCGTTTACCGTCAAAGCCAATGGTACTTAAAACTTTCGTCGATAATATTAGAGTAGCCAAGCACTCGGTGATTATGAGCGAGGTTTCGCAAAGGTGCAACTCATTGCCTGAAATCAAAGGAATAGTTAGGGTCCATGCAATGCAACTGTTGGGTCCTTCTGATAAACTAGTTGTTGTAAAGTAGTCTCCTTCTGATAGTCGCAGCTCGGGTGATGGTACTCCAAGAAACACTGTTGAAGTTTATCAAGAGGCCTCCGTTAATCACCCACGCCAACAAAACGCCTCATGCAGTGATAGATATTGGTACAGCCTCGGATGTGCTCGGGTGGTCATCTGGCCAAACTGGAAAGGGAATGCTTTTCGCTTCACTAAGAAACAAACACTGCGCGTATTGAAAATAATTAGTCATCAGTTTTTGTAACTTGTTTTACAAATTATTGAATAAAATTATACAATTATTTTTTTAAAGTATAGACATTGGTTTATATTTATAATAAAAAAAAAATTTTAGAATCCAGGCTAACTATTCATCATACAGCACGAAGGCGATAGGAGACACACACAGGAGACGTTCATAAATTGACACACTATTGAAACATTTGGCTGGATGCATGAGATATGTTTAATAAAGCTTCTAGATTACAAGTTTCATCAGCTGGAGACGAGAAAGACATCTATTCATATAAAAAGGGGGAGTGTGTGTAATTGAATTTACATGGCTATAAACTGCAAACACAACTGCTTATTATAAGTCTTAGTAAGAAAGACGAATAACATTCAAATAATACTTCATTTTTAGCGTCAAGATTAAACTTGAATGACGGAAATGAGAAGATTGAATGTCTGACAATAAAGGTACTCTAAGTGACGAGATAATTTCCTGGCAAAAATGGCATGTCTCCTTCCTTTATTTTAAATAGAGTGTTGAATAAAAAAATTCATGGAGTTCAAACGTATTCTAATTCACATTAGTTTAAACACTGACAACTTGGCCTCGCATTAATAATCCACATGCATTATAAGTGTTATAAACTTATTATAAAATATTTCATATTTTCTTAAGTTAAAAAAAATTAATTCTTATGCTCTGTTAACATCACAAATCCGATTTGAGGCATACACGTATCAAAATCTTCCTTATCTACCCTGTTTGTGATTCTTAGAAATTACGCGAAATTATAAAATACTGTAACTAGTTTTATTAAACAATATTCTATTTTTATTAGCTCTCCGTAAAAACAGCATGCCATAACGTACAGATTAAAATTAAAACGAGATTTGTTTTATATTATCATTTATTTCCCTACCACTCATAACACTATACACTCCACTGGATTAAATTAGATTATAGTTTTATTATTCTATGTCGCAGACATGATATATAAAACTTAATTTAACAGATCGCCTTTTATCGCTGGATGTTAAGGTTAAATAAAACCTCTTCCATATATTTATGTCTCTAGTCAAAGCATTCTTTATAACCTAGACTAGTGGCACTCAAACGTATATACGTGACATCAACGAAATGCAATGGACTTGCGAAAAGAGATGCTGTTCCAATGTGGTTGTAACTTGATTTGCGGTAGATTATTAACGTTAACATATTTTCAATACAGCAAAATACTAAAAATTGTATTTATTTTAAAACATTTATGTAAGACTGTATTTGTAAAAAACGTTTTATTCACTGAACGATCTGCAACATGATACATCACACTTGTTAGGAATATTGTCTCTAATGGATTTTAGAGTCAGTTATTGAAGAGACTGTGACAAGTTTTAAACATGAAGTCTGATTTACATTATTTATCTTCCACGAGATGAGTCTTGCAAGTCAAAGTAAGGCGAGTCGGAGAATTTTAATAAAGCAGTTGAAACTGTCAATATAAAATTTGACAGCGGTAATTGGGCACTTTTAACACAATATTCCGTTGTCTGCATAGTCCGTTAAAGAAACTATGGTAAAGGAAGTTTGAAATTTTGTTTCTGAAAGTGGAGAAACAACAAAAGATTTCAAAATCTCCACTTCACAATCCACTAATTGCAACTTGTAGGTTATCCAAGACAAGAAACTACACGGAATTTCTTCAAGTGATTTGCAACAGTATTCACGGGTCCTAATCCATATAATGTATGCATATTCTAAGTTCCTCCTTACAAGAAATTTGTCTAGAGTGCCACAGGATACCGTACGCTTGAAGTACATAGAAATTATAATATATTTCCGATAATAATAATAATAATAATAATAATAATAATAACAATAATAATAATAATAATAATAATAATAATTGTATGTTTTACGTTAAGTCCCCAATATGAAACAGAAATTTTATTTATGCTTTTCACGGTACCGCTTGTATGTGGGTAATTATGTACGCAGTGAATAGTATATTATAAAGTTTATTAAAATCTCCATTCACTTGATAAGGAGACAATAAACGTTTGAAGTTGTGTGAAAACTTATTACTGGTGTTCAATATTATCAAATGTTCAAACAAAATTATTACCCATATGCCATTGCAATTTTCAAGTTTTTTCTTTATTTAATTACCATATTGCAATGTACAAAGTTATGAACAAGAATGCCACTATACTATTTTTACAAATACGAGGGCAGAGTTAAAATTTCCGGGTTTGACATAGAGATAGGTCCACTACGCTCGTTATTTTTATTGTGTCTGATTTCATCCTTTGCGGGGTTAATTTCGATGCTTGAAGGTAAATGAGTTGTTTAGTATTGATTTCACAGTTCACGCAATGAGCGCCACAAGCATTGTTTTAACACTGGATAGATTGAAAATTTGTGCTGTGATTAAATATTTTTTTTGAAAGGTTTAACTGGTACCGATATTAAAAAATAACTGGAATCAACGTAGAGGGACTCTTCTATATCGAGTACAACAGTTAAGCGTTGGGTTGCTGAATTTAAAATGGGCAGGACAAGCAGAACTGACAAACCACGCGGTGTATGTCCCGTTGAAGTGACTATGTCAGAAAAAAAAATTGTTTTGGCAGACCGTAGGACGAAAGTGAGGGAGGTAGCAGAGGCTGTTGAGATATCAACGGAACGTGAACGCAATACTTACACGAACGTTTGTGTTTGAGAAAGCTGTGCGCTAGACGGGTGTCGAAAGGATGTTTCAGCTGATTGTTTGGCATTATATAAGCGCAATCCAACTGAAATTTTGTCGATTTATAACCGTTAATGAGACTTTGGTCCACCAAAACACTCCACACACCTCAAACAACTGTCAAAACAATGAACCGCAAAAGGCGAACCAACTCCTTACTCTGCTGGTAAGGTTGCGCCGACTGTTTTTTGGAACGCACGTGGAGTAATCTTCACTGATTTCCTTGAAAAAGGAAAACAATCAATGGTAAGTATTATGCAAATTATGCAAACCTGCATCTTTTAAAAAACGAAATTATTTAAAACGGCCACATTTAGCGAAAAATAAAGTTCTGTTTTACTAAGACAATGCACCAGCTCACACGTCAATTGTTGTGATGGCTAAAATCAAATAACTGAAGTTCGAATTGCTTCCTCACCCACTCGTTCTTTGCCCGATTTAGATCCCAGCGACTTATATCTATTTCCTAACCTTAAAAAAATGGCTTGGTGGGCAAACATTTTCCGACAACAATTAAGTCATCGATGCTGTAAATGGGTACTTTGAGGCCCCTCGACAAATCGGCTTACCCGTCTGGCATAACCGCTTTAGAAAAGCGTTGAGAAACGTGTATTGAACTAATTGGAGACTATGTTACAAAATAAATGCAAATTAAACAAAAAATTTGTTTTCTTTTTTAGGCCCGGAACTTTTTCTTCTACCCTCGTAGTATATATTGTCATGTTAATATATTCAGTGTAGTATACACTCTGCATTGTGTGTTGTACTGTAAAGGGTCTGAACATGCAAATGCGTAAAAATATTAATTCCCCATTCAAGAAACGTATAAACATGTCTCACGGTCATGTCGCTACAACTGTATACCACGCCATTCGTTAAACGCAATAAAATAATTTGTGGCCTTAAAATTACTTTTAGGCAATTAATTAAATTACTAAAGTAAGACTAAAGGAAAAATTTACTTAAATTATATCATCATTAATTTTTACTTTGGGTACAATTAAGTATATACCCAAAGTCGTCAATCGCTGTAACCGAATTAAGAACTGCTGATACTATTTTATTTATATGACGATTCAGCAAACAATTTCGGCGTAGATAATTAAATGTTAAACTTTATCAAATGATTTGTAGTTAATTATGCAAAAAATTCTTTCTAACAGTTTTTTTTGTACAAGCTCAATATTTTAATTGTTCACTGTATTGTTACCCATGCTGCTGCATATCCTTAAGTATACCTTTTTCCGAATTGGTACTTTTTTACTAATGAAGGGAAACAGACCTTCTTGGGTTCCTTGTTGATTCCGGAAAATTCCTTCTTCACATTTAATTTGCTTTCAAAATTTACCTCTAACGTTTATGTTTAGTTCTCGTCAATATTTTTTACTCCACGGCAACATCTAAGTTTATAACAGTTAGTTTCTATTATTTCAATTATTTATGCTACTGCAACCGCTAGATAGGTTAACTGTTTGTAATAGCATACTCTACCAATTATTATTTCAAACAGAAATCACGTATTAACAAATAAAATTAACATTAGCTTTTTTATATAATACTTTTTCTGTTTATTAGGAATACTGTATACATTAAAAATGTCATGTTTGCATTTGCACAACAACTAAAATTAAAAGGGAATAATAAAATTTCTGCTGCCGATGGCGTGAGGCAATGCTTCATTGTGTTTCCGGGCAGTACTAGCATAGGGGTAGCAAATTAAAAAAAAATATATTCAAACAACCATAAATGAAATCCGTTTGAAAATTTTGTACAGGCGACAAAGTAAGTGAATTATGATTGTTGTGTTAAAAACATATTTGGTTTAATTTCGTGTAATTTGTTACGTACTTCGAATTAGTTATATAATGAGAAATAGTATGCTTTAAATACTACCCTTATTTTAGTTATTACAAATTTACAAAGTAAAATAAAGGTGCTAAGTTGTAATTAGAATAAATCCGTTAAATACGAGCTTTTACCTGGTTTTATTAAGTGGAAATATGTAGGCCTATTTTTTTGTATCGGCCATCTAAGGACCACATGCCAATTTGAATAATTTATTCTTTGTTCTTTTCTTTTTCTCCAATATTCTTTCATATTTTCACTGTGTCTCTCCTTCCTGTCCTCATTCCACTTTGAACCTGCGTTTTTCTCTCTCCTACCCTGGACTCCTTCCATTTTTAACACTTTTGCCTGAAAAACTTCTCTTTCAATTGCTTCTTCTGCGTTTATATTATTTTTTCCAAATCCTTTTAGACTTCTTTAATCCAACTTGATGTTGACTTCTTCCCTCACAGATATTTTAAGATGTTAACCTATTGTCGTCCATTTTATATAAATGTCTAAAAAATAATAGTCTTCTATTTTCTCATTGTTTCTGTTACATTTTTTATACTTTGATATATTTCATCATTACTTCTTAATTTCCAAACTTCTAAAGTTTTTCGTGGGACTAATATTTTCCTAATAATTCGTATTTCCAACATTTATAGTTTGCTTAAATTATAATTCAATGCTAGACATTCATTTGCATATAGGTCTAGGCATTCTGGCTTCACTATTGTAATGTAGTGCCTTATTTTTGCATTTTTAGATATGCACTTTTTATTGTAAATGTCTTTAGTTATACTATATGCTTTTTCCATTTTATGAATCCCTTCTTCTATAGCAGATTTTCTAAACCATGTTCTTGAATTTTTTCTCTTAGATACTTAAATATTCGACCAATATCTGCTAGCAGGAATTTTGGCGCATTTTTAATGTTCGTGAGAAATTTGTTTTCCTGCAGAAATTCTTAAGCCTGTTCTACTGGCTATGTCCTCTAAAAAATTAACTTGTTTTACTGCAGATGTTAAATATTCAGAAAGTAGAAATATGTATGTTATTATTAGGTTAGTTTTATTTAAATATAGAGAAAGCTGCTGTCAACACTTTAGTTCAACGAGCTTGAATTGATGTTGATTCACCAAGACATTTTTTAAGATATAAGGATTTTAATTCTAAATGTAATGAGTATTAGTGTGTTTTTAGCTAAATCTCAGTTAAAACTTGTAAACATTATTAAAATAAAATTAACAATGTAAATAAATGTGCGACAGGCTATCTGAATAGAGTCAGTGATAGTGTGCAAATCGATGATAACACCATTTGCTACGAGTACATTGTGTCACTTGCGTCAGTTCTATTACAACTACATTCAATGTGCATTATCAGCTGTATTTTCTGTACATTCAGTATCCTTATTTTTTAATTCTACTGAAACAAACTAGCAGTCATCTGTTACGTAAATCAAAGTAATGTGTTTACTCCTTTTACACGGTTTACTGAAAACATAAGGTTAAAACTTAACCTTATTATATTAACACTTGTGTGAGCTCTTCTTACTTTTTTGTTTCTTTTATTTTTTCCTCTTCTCCTATCTCCCTGTTTTTCTATACATTTTTAATCAGATGTCACGTACAGCTGTCAATCCCTCTCATTTTCACTCACTTAGCCTGTATCTTTCCATCGCTTGTAAGCTCGCTGGTCTTTAATTCAGTTCGTTATATGAGCCTATGCAGCGGTTCTAAATACAGTTAACTCACTTGTTACTTTCTTTGAAAGCTGTGACCTTTTAATGATCGGAGATATTGTCAAATTACACTCATTACATATTAGGTCCAAACGGTGCATGGAAAGCTGTATGTCACCTTTTGTCTTTTGTAAAATTAGCTGGACATCCGCACAAACATGAGTTAATGTTAACCTAGTTCTGAGGTATTATTCTTCCAATGTCATTTTGCGTTGTCTGTATATATCATAAATAATATATTGTATTAGTATATTATATGATTGTTAACGAAGTGTTGAGAATTGCAAATTATAAGAATTACAATAGGGAGTGCTTCTGGTACAGACTACCACCAGAAGTTTTATGTGAGTTTCATGCTAAGTTGGAACCGTAAGTAATGGCTGTGTTGAGTTAAAATACTTTCAGCTACTTCTAAAATTATCCGTGGATCAACACACACACACACACACACACACACACACACAGATACAAAGTCATCTCGGAGCATTCGTGATGTTTAACATGTTAATAAAAAATATAAGTCAATAAAAGATATAAAGTTAAAAATTGCAGAATACAGTTTCTTAATATGTAAAACTGTAAATACAGTTGTTTATCTAAATTTTATCATCTGTAGATGATGTAATGACTTTGAAAAAGGAATACAATTGATAATTTTATATGAACAATTACACTTAAAAACTTTAAAATCAGTTTTTCGGGTGCATATTTTTCGATTAGGTTAATTTTCTATCCAGTGAATGATTTCATATTAATATCTGGGGATGAAATTGTGGGTATATGTAGGGCTGATAAGAAGTGTTAATGGAACATTAACTTCTCTTTATGTTACTACGATTTGAGTAATGAAATTTAGTGTTGTGATTTCGAGGTATGTTATAATTTGTGTATACGTTGTCTATGCAGGGAGCATGTGTTTTTTAAGTTCGACTATAAGTAGAGGCATTGTAAATAGCTAAGACAGTGTTGTTACTTTTAAAGTACAACTACTGATCACAACATATGTTTATTGAGTTCAATTAAATAGAAAAAAAATAACATTTCACGAAATAACATTTACAAAAACACACGTTGCAAAACAAAAATGTATGGGTGGAGAACCATTCGTTAAGATGTATGTACATTAATATTACAGGTGTACAAGTGGTGGTTGTCACCAGTTTACTCTGAATTGTAGCTCAAGAATGTACTCTTTCCTCCGTCTTATCCAAAACACTTGTGATATTTGGTAATTTGTTACCATTTACCAACCCTGCAGGATAGAGATCTGTTAATGTAGGAGTTATCGGACAGGAATTGAAAACATTTTTGGTTACAAATAACAGAATTTAATTCTCAATATTTTAGGTATGATTTTGTAATGTTGTAAAGACACACGCACTCACAGACACAAACAACAGAGCACAATACACAGTCATTCGTAATTGCACGCTGACTGAAGCCGAAAGCTCAGCAAAGTAAACAGAGAAGTTACAGTTTAGAAAGTATTAATATTCATGAGTTTAATTCGTCTTACGTTATATGTTGACTTCCGTCCTTACACGCAAAGCCTTTGATCCTCTTGAGTACAAGGATTGTGTGTTTAATGTAATAAATTAAGGTTCTCTGTTATCTGAGATTATTCCTATACATTAAACATCGTAATTTATTAATTTAATCGTAGTGCGGAGCCGTCGTATAATTAAAAAACATTCTGTGCTCTCTTAAGATATTCAGAATCTCTGGAAATTTAAAACTTTGAATTAAAAAATGTTAAGCTTACGCAAAAATTTGAAGTCACATACATTCTCTGTATTCAAGAAATTTTATACCTTGTTAAATAGTTTGTTTAAGACAAATATTTTCTCTATAAAAATGAAACAATTATAAAAACAGATCACACACACACACACACACACACGCGCGCGCGCGCGCGCGCACATTGTTACGACATTACAGAACAGTCTACGTGTTTATCGAACGTTCCAGAAGAATCTCGCTCTAATGTGTGTGACAAACGTGATTCTCGGCTCATTCCTAGACTCGGCGCATTTACTCAACGACGTTCAGTCAGTTATAGTCGCGATATAGTTACTGTGCGGTTCGAGTTTATTGTCGGGTGATTACAAGTGATACTGTGCGCGTTCAAGTGGTTATTAGTGAAGTACTCTGTTTTATAATCGGGCCGTATATTGTAATATAATTGCGTTTTAATATTAGCTGACATTTTATTGCGTGTGAACAATTTTTATTTGATTTGTTATAACAGACTATGTTGTTAATTACGAACTGTTTAACTGTGAAAATTAAAGCTAGTAATTAGTGACTTAATTGGTGTCTTGTATTTTGTTTTCCACCGTCCCTACGACGATCAAGTAGTTACCACCGTTGTAACAGTGGTGTCAGAACTGGGATAGAACCGTTAACGTTAACAGTGGACACTTTATACAAGACGAGTGTAATTCGTAATTAATTGGTAAACAATGGATGCCACTCAGACGATGGAAAATTTCCAGGCGCTGCTGTTGCAGACAGAAAAACGACAGGATGAGAAACGCAGACAGGAAGCGGAAGAAGCAGAGAAACGACAGGAAGAAAAACGTAGGCAGGAAAGAGAAGAGGCTGAGGAACGTCAGAAAGCACTAATGCTAGAAACAGAAGAAAGACAAAAAGAGGAACGTAAGCGTGAAACAGAAGACATCAAAGCATTAATACAGGAGCAGAAACAGATGCAAGAACATAGTACCGCAGAATTGGGTCTCCTACGAGGTGAGCTTAATAAACGAGTTACTAAAATATCGGAGGTACAAGAATAAATGACATTTAAAATAGCTAAAGTAGAAAAATCTGTCTTGAGTGTTGAAGAACCGATGTCAACAAAAATATCTGTCATAGAAGAATCTGTGTCAACAAAAATATCTGCAGTAGAAAACTCAATTTCTAACACAAAAGAACAAATTAAAAGTGAAGTTGAACAGTGCATGAAGATTCAACCAAAATAAATTTCTGAACAGACTGTACGAATGATAAAGACAAAAAAAGACACAGAAAATAAGTTAATAGAGAAAGTCACTTTGCCTGCAGTAGGGACAGTTCATGTCAAAGCTCCCATCTTTGACGGAAGCAGACACTGGGCAACGTACCTCCGCCAATTTGAAGCTGCTGCGTGCGCAAATAATTGGACAGAGAAAGACAAGGCAGTTTCACTCGTTCTCGCATTAAAAGGACCCGCGGCACAACTACTACAGAAAGTCCCACCTGACAGCCGGAACATCTATGCCGAATTGATAAAAGCTCTGGACTTACGGTATGGTGATAAACATTTGCGAGATGTGTACTGCACCCAGTTGAGAGCAAGGCGACAACATTCCGGGGAGAGCCTACAAGAGTTTGAAGCAAGTATCGTCAGACTAATTAGACTGGACTATCCTGAAGCGCTAGAAGATTTTCGAACGAGTTTTGCGATGCAGACATTTACTGCCGGTGCCCAAGTTAACGAACTACAGCAAGTGTTACGAATGGCAAGACACCAGAACAGTGTGGACGCCCTGGTACATGCTTTGCAATTTGAGGCCGCCAAATCAGCGTCTGGTTGGACAAGTCATAAAGTTCGCGCGCTAAAAGAACGCGACGGCACAGACGATGAGGAAGAAGAATAAGGAACAGAGACTCGACGGTCGGCGCCACAGAATAAAGTAAGAAAGGATGGAAGACCGAAGTGTTATCAATGTGGGAAACCTAGACATCTACAACGGGATTGTCGGGTTAGAGTTCAGCAGCAGGGAAACGAGTAGTAGTCGGTACAACGGGGCGTGTGCTGACTAACTGGAGGAACGAAGCCCCTAGACAATACGCAATTTCTACATTATCAGTTATTCAATTTTGATATGGTACTCAAATATATATGAGATTAAAATTTTGTTTTAATATGACCCTACTTTCTTACATTTCATTTTAAATATTTTATGTACAGTACTTTTTATTAACTTGATATATTTACTTTACATGTGATTCTAAAGCATTTCCATTTGACTGTGCAAAAGGCCATCTCATTTATTTATTTTTAAACACATAGAAGTTATAAATGAAAGCTCTAGCGGTAAGAAAAATAATAACACAAAAACTCCGAGATTCTGCTTTCTCATTATATGGAAGTCAAATATAATGGCAACCGAGACATAGTCGAATCTATTTAGGTGTTTTATCTTAGCAAACAATATTTTATGTTCTCTGATATTGAGAATTTTTAACAACTATAAAATTGCCAATTACCAATAGTACAACTAAAATTAAAATTAAGAAACAGTGAAAGAACCGGAAGTAAAGCCATATGCTGGCGCAGAAGACCGGGTTGTTTTAAGACAAAGAGCCCGGAAGCGTAGTCGTTGAACAGGCCGTTTAAACCGAGAAACAACTTTTTTTCGCAAAGCTGAAAGCGATTTTTAGTGTCAAATAATAATTTTAAAGCGCGTCTACATTGGTTAAATGTTTAGCAAATTGGAAGCTAACTGACATGTGAAAGAGACAACACCATTGTCACTTAAAGAAAATAATACTGCGACTAAAAGATTTTAGCTTATAATTTTTAATAGACTAACAATCATATCACAGAACTCATAATAACAGAAATAAACAGACTCATAATAATAGAATACTAAAATATTGTAATCCTGTCCTAAAAGACAAGGGTAATACGTTTTGTTGTATGGGTAGTTACAGACTACTATGTCGTAGACTGTATGTTGTATAGAAACTTTTATATTACTGTTTATCTTTTGCAACCGCTATGAGCTATATAGCAGAGCGAGAAGGGGCCACTATAACATTTCTGGATGTTTTATAGTGTTTTAGTTGTACGTTATAGTTAGAGCCAAGCGATATTTAGTGTTAGTTGATTGTAACTTATTATTTTGCAAACTAAGTCATTGTAACTTTTAATAGTATGTCAGTGAGTAGCCACAATTGATTACATGAATTGTAAAGAAGGATTCGTAAATTAAGTATGACTTGAACAAAATGAATAAACCTGGGCAATACTTGTAGTTTCATTGACATAATTGTAACTGTTAAACACTATATCGCTTTTTGGTGGACAATAAAAAATATGTCTAAATGAATTACTCGAATGTTATACGATATAACACAAAGAAATCACTGTTTTTAAAATTGTAAAGGACGACAAAAATTCCTTCTGTCTTGCAATAGAAAGGAAAGATTTTATTCATTGAGTTTCCGTTAAATATAATCACTCGTAAAGATGGAGTAGAAAATTAAAATAACTGACACTGTTAAATGCACTAATGTATTGTGCCCTTACATTATAAAGTTAATAAACCTAACACATTTCTACATCAGTTCTTATCGCCCCTTCTTACAGTACCGTATATATTTAATGTCATCGAGAAAGCTAGTATGATAATGATTATAGGCCCTGTGTAGGGACGTGCTGTATAAATCGAATCGTCTTTGGTGCTAATATTTATACAATCTGTGTTCAGAGCGTCTTCTATGTTAAACATGTTTAACTGTGCATTTCATCCATTTTAGCGTTTTCCTCTCAAAAGACACGTCGTTTGTTGAAAATTAGAATTTATGGACAAAAAATTTATGGAGAAGCTCTTAATGGATGATGATTTTAACCTAGAGATAAGTCAGTGAGTTCAAAAGTCATATTCTTTTATATTAACGACAATATTGACTTCACGTGCACACAAAAATACTACATAAGTGTTGTCGCATTAGGTGTTTTTATTACCTGGTCGGACAAGAATGCGTAATCTTCGGAATTAGTGTCTCTAATAACACTGTATAATACTTTACGACAAAAATAATTTCCTTCAATAGTCAATAATGAAGGGGATGATTCCAAGTTTTTATTTATAACAGGTTTAATTTCTCTCGACTCATATTGTAAAGAACTTTTACAATGGATAGAGGAAATACTACTAACAATTGCAGGTAATAGGAATTGTTGCAAAATTAATTTAAAGATTAAAAAGAAGTAATATGTAAGAGTTCTGTACTATGTATTCGAGTATCTGGAGCTCATTACATGCCTGAACATCGGTTGTCGTAATGATAACATTGTAATGAGATTTTACTGAATTTCAGCTGTTTAGTAAAAACAATATTTACATTACGTTTAGTCATATGTCATACTGTCTTATAATAGCTTGTTGCACTTTTTCGTTTTATTTTTCATCTTTCTTTATTTCTGATTTTTAAATTTAACAAATCTTTTGTCTGAATAATTATTTTATTGTAATTTTTGAAGCTAGAGAATGTTTTGTTTCACAAACGTTCACAACAGGTAAGGAATTGATATTCTTACCCCCATTAGGATTAGATGAAAACTAAATAGCATCTGACTGAAAAGAGGCTGAAATGAACAGCCCTATCTTGGCCTGCTGAAGCGTTGACTACCCTGTCGACCAAACCTGTTAGTTACATTAACAGGCAGGCTAAGGAAACAGAAACATCACAACATAAACTTTACATACATCATCACCAGACACTATTTTACAATACATAATACGTATAAGCCTACCATTAAAAACGGAACAAAGATAAAAGTTTCGATGCTGGTGTATATTTTCAATTACTTTTTAAATGTTCTGTGCGTTGATATGTTCTTCTAAAGATAAAACAATTTTTTCTCAATCCAAAACCTTTTAATGTGTATAATAAGATTGTCATTTTCCTAACACATTTAATGTCATTTTATTAACAAAAAATTATTGTCACATTCGTATTGCGAAATTTCATTCCTTCATAGGCAAGGGCATATTTATTTGCAAAATTTACTATTAGTTATCACAATTCAAAAGTATAATTCAAGAATCAAATTGTAATTCAGTTCTAGGATACACGGTGTTTTTAAAGAAGACTTTGAAATCCTTACAAACTACAATTTCACAGAAGTATCTTAATATATTCATCTCAATTTTTTCATTTAAGCTATATTAGATTAGATCTACAAATTAAACTATTTTAGGAACACATGTGTGTCCAGCGCATGTATGCCACAGGATCAAAAAGATACTGGAGAAGGAATACCACGGGTTAGACAATACGTCTAGCAGGAGAGTACCTTCAAATTCGCTGGTTGCAGCTTATGGCAAAGAAAATATTTCAGTATTATCCAAAACGTATTGGAGAAAGGTTTTGTTAAGTTTATAAAATCTGATTCTTTACCTCCAATCTAAGTCAACTGTTTTGCACATCAGTCACGCGCGCGCGCGCACGCAAGCACACGCACACACACAAACACACCAGTTTACACTAGTTACAATTTTTCAGCAATTAGGATGTTGTTCCGAATACAAAGATCGAGTCTCAATATAAGCAAAACGTTAAAATAAATAGAACCTCTACTGATAACATTTAATTGAACAATGGTCAAAGTACACTACGTATTAAAATTATCACTGCAAAGAATGTTTGACTATATATATTGTATATGTTTACTTATATAATGTAATCGTCTGTATTTTTAAATAAATTTACACATTAATAAACAAATTGTGCAAATAAATACAGAAACTGATGCAAACTAAATACGTGATTCATGAAACAAAACAGTCTGTCGAAAAATTGCGTATGTGAATAAGAGAAGGAGAAAGTAATATTGAAATAAAATGAACTCGGAAGGCAAATATAACGTACCTAGGCTGTGAGAAAATTGCTTGCAACGTGAAATAAAATATTGGAACGGGATTTTCTCGGGTCGACCTAACAAGTAATACACTGTACAGGAAGCGAAGTAAATTTCCTTCTGTCATAGAATTTCATATATACAAATACTTTTGTCAGAAGTTCCGTTACGTACTTTGTTTGTATTCTAACTGACACTGCAGATGTTATCAGCGTATGTATGTATTTTACTATGGCTGATCACAATGTACGTTCTACATATTGTGTGCTACCCTTAGATATTACTTTATCTATTAGTGCGTACATATTAAAATGTGAAACTCTAAACGTACGTACTTTACAATATCATAATACTTCCACTTCTGTATTTCTTTACTATATAGCTCGTTTGTTTAAAGATTTCTCCTTAATAAGGTATTGCAAAGCGTATTTAAGTAAACGTTTAAAGCAAGCCAAGAGACATTTATAAAATGTGAATTAACGTTGAAATCGGTTTATTACTCTAAACTCTACGGAAAGCACGTAGAAATAGTTAAGGTTTTGTGATTTACGCCGTTTGTAAAACAATTTATCGACTCAACAAGTAAATTTTGTTGACAATGATTTGTAAATATAAACAATTTGTGTTCTTGTAACTTTGTATGATTTCAGTAGGCTTCCCTTTAATGGTAACCGTTACCTTTACTTCATATATTACAAGTTAAAAAACTACCTTATTTACCCCCCGGCTATCTGTATTTCAAAGATACACTTCAGAGAAACAATGTCATAGGTAGAGTATTAGTTTTATGCATGTATAAAAATTATGAAGACATTTATTAAAAACGTGTTTCAGATTTCAAAACAATTTTTAGTTGACAAGGTAATAACAATTTTACAATTTTTCAAATAACACAAAAACTAAAATTTTGTATTAAACCTAAAGTTTTAACTCTAAACAAAATTTGTGCTAATGTGAAATTCTTTTAGTTTTGTTTAAGTATTTATGTTGCCTGTGACTCTCATCATAAAATTCAAATCCGTTCTTCTCTGGTATAGAGGAAGTGGTGAGCAACCACTTTTCATATTTTGTCTTGCTGGAACAGACACAGAATATGTACTTCACATCTTTATCTTTTGTGGTTTTATCTCATTCCTCTTAAAATCAGTACAAAATAATCGTTTCCCTCGTACAAACTCTATTTTTTTTTAAGACTTGCTGCAAGTAGGCCATTGTATTACCTTTGTTTGATACCTCTTGACTGTCTTACTGGTGTGGCCTTTCTACTTTAGTGACTGAATTGAGGGTTACAACTGTAATATTTTTTATGCTTTATAAATTTTAGATTCTTCCATTGACATTATTTTAATAAAGTCCAAATATATATATTGTAGGGATATATTACAAATTTATTTTTCTAATAGACAGACCTTAACTTTACTATTTGAATTTAATAAACAAATACTTGGTATAGTTGTACAGATTATTTTATTTTTCTGACAATTGTTTCACCAGTTACAGCAGCTTCAGAGGTTAGATTTCAACTCAAGTTTTAATCTTTATAATTTTGTGTATAACACTTGGAACAGTAGAAATGTATTCGGGTTTATGATATTTGTACTTTAATGATTGAACCATTTAAAACAAATTGAAAGTAACTTAAAAGTAACTTGGTTTAGTGGATAGATGACTTAGGTGGGCAACACTCTACGTTCCTAATAAACATTTTTAAATAGCTTCACAGTATTTTATAGGTAACTCTTTTCCCTGTTGAAATCGGGCTTCCTTGCCAAACTAAGTCTTCACGGAATAAACTCTTATCCAACGTTTGTGGCTTTACGACGGAACGGAGCGGGAGATATATTATGCATAGACTATTTTGTCTGGCAGTGTTAATAACATCTGGTTTTCTAATGTGAAAACAATGTCTTCTTAACACCAGGGGAAAATAAGGACTTTTTGATGCCTTATCTTAACGAAAAATTAAAACTAGGCTGTGTACAGGCTTGTCTGTGTGCAAAACATCTTTTATAAAATACGTCTGGCTTTTATAATACCTAATGTAAAACGTTATAATGTGTAATGAAAACGTCAAACATGTTGCAAGGAAGGACCAACGTATTTGGTAACATTTAACATTAACCAATGTTTACCTTCTGTTACCGACAGAGTTCTGACATGATAATGTCTTTTGGCTGGCCATCATTTGAAAATTTCTGTAACGCTGAAACTGTAACATGTAATGCTGTATGACGTCATCATTGCGTGACGCTTCCACACTTTCGATTCCCCACAGTCTAGAAATTTGATATGTAAACGCATCAAGACAGAAATGATCGCTGCTGACATTGAATTTAAGCAAACGTTTTAGTGAGAATAAATTTGGTTTTACATGCTCTTTTGTCTGTACTGCGTCGTTTGAAACTTTCTGTAACATGTAACGCTGTATGACGTCATCACTGCGTGACGTCATCATTGCATGACGTCATTGGGATTGTTGTATTGTAAATAAAGGTTTGTTTTGATACGTCGCAATATGTAAATAAAAGTTTGTTTTGTGTTGTGGCGAAATACACTGCTGTTGATATATAGTAAACAAACGTGACGACTGACTAAAATAGCATTCGACAATGGATAGCAGCGACGAGAAGGCTCAGATCAAGAAACGACAAAATGCCGAGCGAGTAAGAAAGTGTCGGGAACGAAAGAAGCTCGAGAAGGAACAGCAACGAACGGCTGCTGTCGGCGGTGAAGCTTCGGTACCAGCGGCCCCATCGCAACAAAAACGAAAGGAAGATGACTTGATGCGCGAAGAATTGAACGAGTACTTAATAAATACACCGTTCGCGTCGATGATGACTGAGCAGGAGAAAATCGATGCATTCTACAACATGAAACTGAAAGAGAAGCGAAGGGAAACCAACGAACGAGTAAAACGTTGTAGATTGAATAAGAATATTGAGATGGCAACTAAACGCAACATTTGCGCAAAAGAAACAATCAGTCAGTTAGTAACCATAATAATGTTGCGTTTTGCTGGCGGCTGAAAGACATTATCATGCTCTTTAGCTTTTGCCACTAGGCAGACGGTACTTGAATTTTTGAGTGAGAGTTATGTTTTTTTGACAATTGCATTACATTTAGGAAAGTATAAAAAATTAGTTCAAAAACTGTACAACTAAGATTCCAAATAAAGTTAACAGTGTTTAAATAGCATACTGTAAGCAGATTTAGAAGAATATATAATAAACGTAAGTCTTAAATAACAATATTGTGAATTCATGCATTGTAAGATGGTAAGCTTATTAACTGCATATTCTAAAAGCGTTGTAAAGGTAAAAGGCTTTCTATCGCCCAAATCAGATTCCTTCTACCCGTTATATTATTTTATCTGTTGAAAAAAGGTAATAACAGAAATGTGGTACAATACTTATCTATTTAGAATTAGTAATTTATATAGGAGTCAACCAAAACATAGTAGTGTAATTAAAAAAACTATGAAGTAGTAGTGAAAGCATTATTATTGTTATCATACTGTTACTATGGTCTCACTGATCGTCGTATAGTACAGCGGAAAACAAAATGCAGACACCAGTGAAATCACTAATCACCAGTTTTAATTTTTCACAAATAACAGTTTGCAATCAACAAGTTATTAAAAAAGATTATACTCGTACAATAATCCAAGTTAAATTTGTTCCCACGCAATAATAATGTCATATAATAGAGTTCCACATTAATTGTAACTCAATAACACTTCGCTACAACACTTTAACCGTCACTCAATCCCCACTAAGGAAAATCGCTCAACTCAACTGATCTGACAAAGCCAGCTTCTGTCCCTTATATACGTAGCGCACATGTTCTAAAATTTTTCCATCCTCACTGTGGTGTGCCAGCTAATGCGTATTTCAAGTGTTCTCCAGACTACTCTGGAACGTACTTAAGCGCGGCCTTGACTGAGGCTACAACTGGACGACTAGTGGTGGTGGGGACGGGTGGAGAACGCTCTCGACTGTTCCATTCGTTTCAATACGTAACAAAATGTGTAAGTACATGGAAGTAGACATTTAATTATCGTAATATTCTGAATAAATGAAACTGGATTTAACTTGAGTTTATAACTGTAGAGCATTCGAAAGGAGAAAAAAAGAACAAAAACCTAATTGTATACTAGACACTTTTTGAGAACATAATACAAACGTAAACATCCCGGATAATATTTTTAAATTCTTAAAATAGGAAGAAGCAAACCAAGAAACACTTGGAAACCAAATAAAAATAATATGTGGTATGCAATATTTTAAAGAAGGCAGGAAAGTACAAATAAGGCTATCAAGTTATAGGACATTAACCACGAAAGGGTGCACGGTAACCACGAACCAGGAACGGAAAGGCCAGCCCTTAACTATCTCTCTCTATCTCTCTCTCTTTTATTGACAACTATTTTCGACAAAGTAGGTACTTTGCTTCCCTAAATTCTGTTACTGGAGAGGAAGTGCTGAGTAAGCCATCATGTAATTAGACACCGATCTGTAGAATTGTGGACCGAAATGGAAGAAGATATTCTACTACAAAATTTGTGCCGATCTTGCTCGGCATATACGAATAGTCGCGCCAATGCCACGGCCTTCGGTCCCGCTCAGTCGACCTGAGCGATAGCGCACTGCGGTGTGCGTCGTCGAAATTCAGATAGCAACCTCGTAACAGCTGTTTTGTTCCTACTACAAGTTTCCGTTACCGTTGTGCATGGGTAAAACGCGTGTTCATTCCCATTTTTCTCTTCAGCTTCCGAAGTGCTCCCTCGTGGTCTGGCGACTGGAATTGTTACGCATTCTCTCCGACTCTACATGAATATTTAAACCTTTAAAAGCTCTCAGGTAAGCATGGTTGCAATTGTTCGTATTAGGTCAATGGGCATAGATGTTTTATATTTGTGTGTCTGTGTGATCCGTATATGTAACACTTTTATTTGTAATGTATCTGTTTTAATGTAAATTGTACTTGCTTCTGGCACGTGGCGATCTAGTCCCGGCATGTTTGAAAATTTAATTTAGAGTTACTGTGCACTCACAAATAAAAGAGATTTAATTGAATTGAGCTAAAAGAGTTCTAAACATTATTCTAAATTATTAGCAAATAGCAATGTTTTGCAAGGAATCGAGATAGCACAAATCATAGCTAATTCGATTAAGCACTCACTATATTAATTTGAGCGTCTTAGGGTAATTTGCGTATTTTTTGGCACGTTTATTTTGCACTGTCTTCGCATAGCGTGTTCTATTAACGTCATCTTTTCACTGGGGATAACTACAAATTTTACACACACTTTGGTGCCTTTGGTTTAGTCATACACTAATTAGTTTTCGCACAGTGAATTAAAATAATTATTTTATTAATTACTTGAGGCGAGTTGCTGTGATTCCTGTCTTTGCATGCATCACTAACACACACAAGATACACGTGTAACACACATACAATTGAGCAGGTGTTCACTGCGTGTCGGAACAGGTTAATTTCACCCCTAATCTAACAATGAAATATTTTTACAATCTCAGACCTGTCCATTTACCCGTAACTTATACAAATTCTACAAATTCTATATTTATTTAAATTAATGCTTAATACAGAGTATGGCTGTATCGTTGCAATATATCTACAAATGAATGACTTTACAGGGTCCTTGGACCGTCGAGGAATGGGAAACAGCTGACGTGATGGCACCTACACCAGCCATCATCACCGACAGTAAACCGCCCCCCCCACGTCACCAGCCACAGGGAGAACCAGTAGTTCCCGAAGAACAACCCATCAGCATGTAACCGCTGCCTTCTTCACCTATCAGCACCATCATCATAAACCACCATCACCGTAGTCATAACCGCTTTTCGTTCTCCAAATCCAGGTGGGAAATTTCCAATTTAAATTTAGCTACACCACACAGCATCATTTGATGGAACATTGGACATATATGTAATATTCACAATGGTTAAAATTATAATGATAAAAGAGACAGTAGAAATTGCATTCGTAATACTTTGTACAAGAGCAAGGCTGCATTTATGTATGCATGTGTGTCTGTAATATTAAGGACTTGTGCTGATATGGGGGAATATAGTCGTTCATGTCTAAACAGTTTAAAGAAGGTGTACAGTTAACTTTTTTATAATCCGCATTTATTGATTGAATAATTCAATAGACCCACTAAATGTATTAACCTAAATTGTTTAAATTTAATTAAGTTAAATTAAATTAAATTAAAATTTAATTTAATTTAAATTTTGAATAATTAAGACTGTTTGTTATCAGTATCAATTTATTATGATAAAGACAAGTTATTGTCAAAAGGCTCGGAATATATGTATCTTGTAAATTAATTTCAGTCGCAATTAGGGTGTTTTATTGTTATGGGGTAGCTCCATTCTTATTATTGGAATATTGGAATACCAGATATATATATATGTATATACATATTGTAACTAAACCCTATTCTGGTGTTTACAAATCAATACTTGGTGTGGTTCTCAAAGTCTGCCTGGTCTGAAACTCTTCCTTTAGTTTCACTGTTGAGCAGTCCAAATTGTAACGAAACCTTAAATGCTGTTAAAGATGTATAGGTGTAATGTGATAAAAATGTTTTAAAAACGTTGTTTGCTGAAGAAATAAAAATTGTGTTTAAAAAACATTTTATAATTAAAAAAAAATATTTTCTTTTTTATAGATTAATTAATTAAAAACAATTAATTAATTGTGTTTCGTGATGTTTTGAAACGTGTCTCACTTATCTAAGAAATTTTATTAACGTTTTTGTATTTTTCAATAAACTCCAACCACTCATAAGATTGTCCCCCGGTACAATCGATATTTGTTTACTTTTCGTTTTGGAGGTTATCTTCCTTCTGATGTGGTGAAATTCTTGTAGTATTTAATTTAAATTATATTAATTGTAGATTATTATGTTTAGTAAAGAAAGCACTATTTTGATATGAAAAAATATAAATAATTTATTAGATATTTGGTTATAAGACTCTTGTCGATTATAAAATCGACTCTCAGGGTATCGAAAAATTACAAGTTTTTGATATATAAAATTCAATCAGGTTCTTTTAACAGCTAATTATGGTTAAAGTCAGAGAAATCGGGCCAATATTAAAAAAGTATAACGTTACAACAAGTAATTCTTAATACTAGGTACATATATTTAATTGAGATTGAAATAAAATAATTTGTTGTCGAACCGTATCGCTGGCGGAACTAGGAGGCTGCGTTCATTTTGAGTGAAGACGGAAATTGCAAATGGCCGCCGTCGAGTTGGTAAAATGTCTCTAGTAAATGTGACGTTCCAATAAAGAGATTTTCTCGTAGTATTCACGTCCTGGTGTCAGCAAATCTTCCTTCTGATGTTGTGTAGTGTCTTGAGTGAAGTTTCTGTGTTGTATTTTGTATAGGAGTGTATGTATAAGTCCGTTCACTTTCTATCGTTCGGGCACTAATTTATGGTTAAGATGTATACTGTTTTCTGGTGTTTAATGATGTTATTTGGTGTAGTTTAGTGCTGTACAATGTTATTTCGTCTCTGGTAATTGTTCATGTCACTCGGTCGATGTTACAAAATGTTTGTATTCGCCACTCGCGATTTTCAAAATTGTGTCATTCACTGACTCGCCATTACGGTACTATTAGTTAGGTTAACTCGCTTAAAATACGCTCGTCAAGTGCACCGTACAATGTTTAATAATCAACTCTCTATTTCCTTCACTTTCTACTAAAATCTTAGCCAATACAATATTATTCCTTACATTGTTCAAATCTAACTTTACATCCTGTGCATGTTTTAAATTACATTATATAACTGCCTAAACTTTGGTTATTATTCCATTTTATTTGCTAGATGTTACTTAATTTTATCCTTCAGTTCATTCGGCGTATTTTAATATTGAATAATGACGTTTTATTATGTTTTTTGTCTAAAATTGGTAATTTTTACCTTCATTTTGTCTTTAGTAAAAGTTCAAAATCAGCTTCCTGTCATTATGCAAATTCTGCCATTTTTAAGTTATATTTATGATTAATAATCTCATATTGTATTAAAAGGTTTATATTCCCTTAGTTTCTTGCAATTATTTGAATTTGTTAATTTTTAAAATATTATGTTGGAATATATGACTCCCCTCTCCAAATATTTGAGTTCTGTCATTTCCATTTTTACTTATAATTCTGGCTATAATTTTATAAAATCTTTCTAAGTGGTATCTGTAATTATATGGCTTCATCTCTGGTTTATTTTATCTAAATCGCTTTAGTTTAAATGTATGTAAGTGAGTAATTTCTCTGTTCTGATGAAGTTTAGTTTTCATCATTTTGCCTAGATTTTTTAACAAGTTTTTTCTTACAAATTTTTATATAATCAATACCTACTGTGTTATACCCTCTCTGACTTTTTAAACATGGTATTATAAACTAAATATTTTTTTTAATTAATTAAACATAACAATAATTAGTATTGGTTTCAATACTATAAACGTTTAAACAAATAAGAAATATTTTCACATGATGGTTGTCTTCAACCATTCAGACATTATTTACAATCAACACTTATTACTAACATAGAAATATTATTTACAAAGGAGGTTTTTTCCCATCTAACATCTTACTTAATTATTACTATAAATACAAGTAATAAATATATTTACAGTTAGGATGTTAGTGGTTCCAAACTTAATAAATGTCCTTATACCTAATACATTTTTAAAATCCTTATTCTATATTTACAAAACCTTATACCTATATCCTTATTTGCTATCTATTATACTAAGTTTGATTAATGCAGTTTTTAAACCGTCTTTTAAATATGGTATTGGGTAAGTGTACCCTGTCATTTTATATTTAAATCTGTTTTTACTCATTCTTAAAAAAAAATGTCACTTCAAACAGATTTATAGCTTGATATTATTACATCTATCACCTTCATCTGGTACAAATTATGAGTCACTTAAAGTTGTATATTTCATCATATACACTGTTTGTGGTTGCCAAGAATGAAACATAAGGTTTATTTTTTATAATACCCAAACTAGCACTGGTTCACTTTACACTTTTTTATGCTATTTCTAAATGGTTGTTTAGTCTTATTAACATCAATAAATTGGTTTGTGGGTTACAATGAAGATTTGTTCTTTGGGTATTATATTATTGTTCCACCTTGGTCCACTGGCAACTCTTACTCTATACACTTTTTCCTCTTAATTTTATTGTACATGTGGTTACTTGTTCAAGACTATTTCGTTATACTTTTTATTATAGTGATTTTTAGTTATTTTGGGATATGGGGATATGGGTGTTTTTTTATAAGAGCATTCCTTCTTCTTCAGGATGCTGTCTACTCCTTCTTTCTTCAATGGTGTCTTCTTTTCTTCTGTCTTCTTGGAATGGTATGTTCTCCATCTACTTCTTGATGCCATCGGGTTTCTTGGGATTTCTTCATCTTCTTCTAGTTTCTAGAAATACTTCACCTTTTATGGTGGATCTTGCCTTATTCAGGGTTTCTTTTTCATTTATTTATCCCCGTTGTGGGTTTAGTCATGTTCTGTGTTGCTTCTTTATATACTCCTTACCTTCCTGGGTTATATTTTAAAAACCTTGGGTTATTAGACTGGTTTCGATGATTCATCACTAGTAACTCGCTTTTATCTGAACTTATATTTTTTAATAACAATGATTGTTCTGCACAGTTGCTATGAATTAATTCTTTATATTAAATTTAATGCTTTCTTCGGATTTAAATGTTATAATCTTATTATTCTAATGATCAGTGCCATTCATTATTATGCGTTTATCTGTCACGCTACAGATTGCTCTCCTTTAGAAGTAATTATTTCAGACAGTTTATGGATGAAATAATTTCTTATGATAAATTAATTATTTCTTATATTTCATTTTCCTCTCCATTTCTATATCGACTTTTTATATTTGAGTTTAATTAATTTTATATATATAGTTAATTATTTTACTTTTGATCCTTCTTGGACAGTTAGTGTCTTCTGAGATATATTATTATTATTATTGTAATACATTTTCTTTCTCTATAAACTTCGTGTTGCATCCTTGGGATATTAATTCCCTAACATTCCCTATCACGTGGGCTGGGGCAGTTCAGAGGGGCACTGTAGGCTCCACAAACTCTGCTGGCCATACACCACTTCTACAATTTGAGTCCAGAGGCACATTCATCTCTGCTCAAAAAAAACATAATTCTGCTGGAATTATCTTCAGTCAGTCATCGAATAAAATAAATAAAAAGTAGTCTCATTTTCGACTAATAAAAATATCTTTGGATTCTTCACTTCGTAGTTTCTCAGATTATCTCACATTTTCTATCTTAATAAATCTTCTTAATTATTATTATACTCATTATATATATATTTTTCTGAACTCTTATCTTGTCTGATATATTTATTTTAATTATGGGTGAAAACTTCTCTTAATAATTCTTGTTACTGGTTATAGCGTAACTCTTTTTCTTCTCCATCTGAATTCTCTTTATACTTCCTTCTGGTTACTTACAGTGTTAGCATGGTCTTAACATATATAGTATTTTCTTATTCATTATTTGAATAGTCTTATTTTATTTAAATTTAATTTTTTAAATTTGTATCTTTATATTAGATATTCAGGTTGTTATTTTGATCATTTTATTTAAACATTTTGTTCTTTCCTTTCTCTTAGAAAGTTATTAATCCGCCTTTGCATTCATTAACATTAATTCATTTATATTATATTTCATGTGGTACTTCTTCTCTTTGCATTTCATATAGGTCTTATTATTATCATTTGTTCAAAATCATCTTCTCCATATGTTTGGTATGAGTTAGTCTTCTTTGCTCCTTCAGAACTGTGTAATATTGTATTCCTTTTTCTTGATTAACTGTTTCCATTATCGTTTCATCAGTAATTAGTCATAGGTTGTTCTCATTATTATTTTATTGTTTTTCTTTCTTGGATTTTTATAATTTTATTATAATAACAAATTCTTCTCTTTGTTTCCAAATTTTTCCTTCTCTTGTATATCACACTCTTTTTTGTTTTTCTTCTCTACTCCTTCAAATGCTAGATATTCACATTTATTCTGGATTAAAGTTAATTCTCTTTTCTGAATTAATCATTTATTTTCTTCTAAATTTAATTATAAATTGCACATGTATTTATTTTTAGAACTTTGTTAGTTTTATGCAAAATTCAAACTCTTCTTCTTATTTAATTCCATAACATTTCTCATAAATCTTTGTAATAAGTTGACCTTATTTTGTTTCAAAGTTTTGATGTTTTATTAAAATTCAAATTCTGTTTAATCCATTTATTCACAAAATTGTTTCCTTCAAAATTGTTTATAGTAAGGTGATCTTACAATTATTTCTGAATTTTTTGGTATTTCTCTAAATTCAAATTCTTCTTAATTATTTACCATAAAGTTTTTTCAAAAATATTTGGTTGTAAGGTGTTCTTACACTTATTAGAATTTATTTGTATTAAATTCCAAATTCTTTCTTTTATTTTGCCATAAAGTGTTTTCTCAAAATTATTAGGTTGTAAGTTGTTCTTACAAT
Source organism: Magicicada septendecula (assembly GCA_034769895.1). Lineage (NCBI taxonomy): Eukaryota > Metazoa > Arthropoda > Insecta > Hemiptera > Cicadidae > Magicicada > Magicicada septendecula. The sequence goes on from CM068372.1 coordinate 430,839,887, forward strand.
TGTTTTTACTTCCATATTCCTTAAGGAATGGAAGTATGGTGATGGCAAAAAAAATCGTGTTCGAGATTATTGCAGATTCTGATTGTACTACACTCAAAACATGAAAAAAAGTCGTTTTCCGAAAAGTGTCTGTGTGTCTGTCTGTCTGTCTGTCTGTCTGTCTGTCTGTGTGTCTGTCTGTCTGTAGATTTTTTTTCTATGGCAAACGATAACTGCCGCAAATTCAAACAGAATCAAATAATTTTTTGCATGCAGCCCTGATTTGCAGAGTACTCGCGACCTATTGTTTTTGGTGAAGATCGGTTGAGGGAAAGGGGTAGTTTACCGGCAACGGTTTTTTTTTAGCAAGGGTAATTTTGTTTGTTTGGCAAACGATAACAGCCGCAAATTCATACAGAATGAAATAATGTTTCGCACACAGCCCTGAATTGTAGAGTTCTCAAGGTCTTTTGATTTTGGTGAAGATCGGTTAAGGGAAAGGGGTAGTTTACCTGTAACGTTTTATGTTTTAAAAAGGGTATTTCTTATGGCAAACGATAACAGCCGCAAATTCAAACAGAACCAAAAGATTATTTGCATACAGCCCTAAATTGTAGAGTTCTCAAGACCTATTGTTTTTGGTGAAGATCGGTTGAGGGAAGGGGTAGTTTACCTGCAACGTTTTTTTAAAAAGGGTATTTTCTATGGCAAACGATAACAGCCGCAAATTCAAACAGAATCAAATAATGTTTTGCGTACAGCCCTGATTTGTAGAGTACTCAAGACCTATTGTTTCTGGTGAAGATCGGTTAAGGGAAAGGGGTAGTTTACCTGTAACGTTTTATGTTTTAACAAGGGTATTTCTAATGGCAAACGATAACAGCCGCAAATTCAAACAGATTCAAAAGATTATTTGCATACAGCCCTAAATTGTAGATTTCTCAAGACCTATTGTTTTTGGTGAAGATCGGTTGAGGTAAAGGGGTAGTTTACCTGCAACGTTTTTTTAACAAGGGTATTTTCTATGGCAAACGATAACAGCCGCAAATTCAAACAGAATCAAATAATGTTTTGCATACAGCCCTGATTTGTAGAGTACTCAAGACCTATTGTTTTTGGTGAAGATCGGTTAAGGGGAAGGGGTAGTTTACCTGCAACGTTTTTTTATCAAGCGTATTTTCTATGGCAAACGATAGCAGCCGCAAATTCAAACAGAATCAAATAATTTTTAGCATACGTCCCTGAATTGTAGAGGTCTCAATGTCTTTCGATTTTGTTGAAGATCGGTTAAGGGGAAGGGGTAGTTTACCAGCAACCTTTTACGTTTTAACAAGAGTAAAGTACTTGAAAATTTATTTAAACTTTTTGAAACAATGGTAATTGTTAAAAATAAAATAATTTTGTTGCCAGGCAATAAAATTATAATTTTTTCATTTTAATGTAATATAATATTTTTCATTTAATACAGCAATAAAAAGGCAGGTAAGACACAGCCTGGCTGTTTGGGTGAAAATGATTTTAAATATAAATCTTAGAATATGGAAGTCATGTATGGTTCTCCATACCGATATTTAAATTTTGTGGTTCAAATTCTTTCTTTTACTTCCATGTTCCTTAAGGAAATGGAAGTATGGTGATGGCAAAAAAAATCGTGTTCGAGATTATTGCAGATTCTGATTGTACTACACTCAAAACATGAAAAAAAGTCGTTTTTCGAAAAGTGTGTGTGTGTGTGTGTGTGTGTGTGTCTGTGTGTCTGTCTGTGTGTCTGTGTGACTGTAGATTTTTTTTTATGGCAAATGATAACAGCCGCAAATTCAAACAGAATCAAATAAATTTTTGCATGCAGCCCTGATTTGTAGAGTACTCATGACCTATTGTTTTTGGTGAAGATCGGTTGAGGGAAAGGGGTAGTGTACCTGCAACGTTTTTTTTTATCAAGGGTAATTTTGTTTGTTTGGCAAACGATAACAGCCGCAAATTCAAACAGAATCAAATAATATTTCGCATACAGCCCTGAATTGTAGAGTTCTCAAGATCTGTTGATTTTGGTAAAGATCTGTTATGGGGAAGGGGTAGTTTACCAGCAACGTTTAATGTTTTAACAAGGGTATTTTTTATGGCAAACGATAACAGCCGCAAATTCAAACATAATCAAATAATGTTTTGCATACTGCCCTGAATTGTAGAGGTCTCAAGACCTTTTTTTTTTGGTGAAGATCGGTTAAGGGAAAGGGGTAGTTTACCTGCAACGTTTTATGTTTTAAAAGGGTATTTTCTATGGCAAACGATAAGAGCCGCAAATTCAAACGGAATCAAATAAGTTTTTGCATACAGCCCTGATTTCTTGAGTACTAAAGACCTATTGTTTTTGGTGAAGATCGTTTAAGGGAAAGGGGTAGTTTACTAGCCACGTTTTTTGTTTTATCAAGGGTATTTTGTATGGCAAACGATAACACCCGCAAATTCAAACAAAATCATATAATATTTTGCATACTGCCCTGTTTTGTTGAGTACTAAAGACTTATTGTATTTGGTGAAGGTCGGTTAAGGGAAAGGGGTAGTTTACCAGACACATTTTTTGTCTTATTAAGGGTATTTTGTATGGCAAACGATAACAGCCGCAAATTCAAACAGAAACATATAATATTTTGCATACAGCCCTGAAATGTAGAGTTCTCAAGACCTGTTGGTTTTGGTGAAGATCGGTTAAGGGAATAGGGTTGTTTACCAGCAACATTTTATGTTTTATCAAGGGTAATTTTGTTTTGACGAACGATAACTGCCATACATTAAAACAGAATCAATTACTCTTCTGCATACCTTTTTGAATTATACAGAACTCAAGGTCTGTTGATATTGTTGAAGATCGGTTAAGGGAAAGGGGTAGTTTACCAGCAACGTTTTATGTTTTAACAAGGGTATTTTTTCTATGACGAACGATAACTGCCGTAAATTCAAAGAGAATCAACTAATGTTTTGTGTACAGCACTGAATTGTAGAGTTCTCAAGACCTATTGTTTTTGGTGAAGATTGGTTATTGGAATAGGGTAGTTTACCAGCAACGTTTTATGTTTTATCAAGGGTGTTTTCTATGGCAAACGATAACAGCCGCAAATTCAAACAGAATCAAATAACTGTTTGCATACAGGCCTGAATTGTAGATTACTCAAGACCTGTCATTTTTGGTGAAGATCGGTTAAGGGAAAGGGGTAGTTTACCAGCAACGGTTTTTTATCAAGGGTAATTTTTTTCTATAGTAAACGATAACAGCCGCAAATTCCAACAGAATCAAATGTTGTTTTGCATACAGCCCTGTATTGTAGAGTTCTCAATACCTATTGGTGTTGGTGAAGATCGGTTAAGGGAAAGGGGTAGTTTACCAGCAACATTTTATGTTTTAACCAGGGTAATTTTTTATATGACGAACGATAACTGCCGTAAATTCAAACAGAATCAACTAGGTTTTTGCATATCTTTTTGAACTAAAGAGAACTCAAGGTCTGTTGATATTGTTGAAGGTCGGTTAAGGGAAGGGGTAGTTTATCAGCAACGTTTTATGTTTTAAAAATGGTAATTTTTTTTATGATGAACGATAACTGCCGAAAATTCAATGAGAATCAAATAATTTTTTGCACTCTTTCCTGAGTTGCAGAGAGCTCAAGGTCTATTGATTTTGGTGAAGATCGGTTAAGGGAAAGGGGTAGTTTACCTGCTATATTTTATGTTGTAACAAGAGAAATGTTTCCATGACGAACGATAACTGCCGCACATTCAAACAGAATCAAATATTTTTTGCATGCTTCCCTGAATTGTAGAGGACGGAAGGTCTATTGATTTTGGAGAAGATCGGTTAAGAGAAAGGGGTAGTTTACCTGAAAAGTTTTATGATTTAACAAGAGTAAAGTACTTAATTTTTATAAATAAAGCATCCTGATAAGAAGCTCATAGTAATCCACTGTAGAAACGTAGATGAAATATCTATAAATGAAGAGGTTAGGTGAACGGGGTGGGGGTAATTTTCTATTATTAAAAATTATAGTTGAAGGTGGAGGGGAGAATTTTTTATATGTGTACTACGTTATCGGCAACAAAGAAGTAATAATACATTTTAGGTTAGTTGTCTCCAAGTCGCTTATATTAATATAATAGATATTTACCATATATCCGTCGTGCGACTTCGTTTTTCTCGTCTTATTTTGACGCGTTTCGGCAACGAATTGCCATCTTCAGAATCTTAATCACTCATATGAGATCGTTAAAAAATTAAAAACATTAAAATCATTACGGTAAAAGTGCACTTTTACGATATTGGAAACTCACAGACGCGAACATGAAAGTTTATGTTTCTCGAGTGGACTATATCGATCGACTGCTTTCGCGTGGACAATATCGATCAACTGATTCACTGTTTATATAGCCACTGATAAACCTGTTTTGCTTAATATAGCCCATATGTACTGTGACATTTCATTTACTGGCGCCCGCGTGCAAGTATTGCCGTGTCGTACAACATGTTATGTGAAAATGTAAGTTTATCATTCAAGACATAATCACTGTTGATTTTGACGGCTTTATATATTTCGTATTCCTCAAGCGCGTCCATGTATTTTCCTTTCCTGCAGCAATGCAAAGGCTGGAAATTTGTCTCAAAATCACTGTAGTTATGATTACATAGTATCAGGTGCCTGGCAAAATTAGATGTTGTTTTATGTAATTCCCTTCTGGGAAGATGTTCGTTATATCTTTCTTCAAATGGTCTGCCTGTTTGGCCTATGTAGAACATGTCACATGAGCTGCAATTCATCTTGTATACGCCGGTTCTTTTTCTTTCTGGTATACTGTTTTTTCGGCTAAGAAGTCTCTGAATGTTGTTATTTGTACGAAAGGTTACAATTACATGGTGTTTCTTGAGTTCGTTAACTAGAATATTTGGTAAAATGTTTGTGTAATCTGCAGATATGTATTTATTAACCGGAAGTGTGTTATCATTGTTCGACTTTTTAAATTTCTTCTCTTTGTGTTTACTTATTAATTTATCCACTAATGAACTTTTATATCCGTTAGCCGCTGCTATGTGCTTGATGGTATTAACCTCTTCAATGTAGTCTTTTTCACTTAACGGTATAGTTAGCAATCTATGCACAAAACTATTGTAAGCTGCCATTTTATGCGAGGTGGGATGATATGAATCGGCATGAATTGTGACGTCCGTTGTTGTGGCCTTTCTATAGATTTTAAATTGAAGTTTTCCTTCGTTTTTTAAAATGGTTAAATCTAAGAAATTTAATTGATTTTCTTCTTCTATTTCAGATGTGAATTTAATCTTATGGTGTATGCTGTTTATGTGACTACTTAAGTTTTGTATTTGCCTTTTTGTTCCATTAAATATCATAAACGTATCGTCGACGTATCTACAATAAAAAATGATTTTATTCTTGTATAATTTATTCGATATTATGTTCATATTCTCATAATAATTTAAATATATATCAGCTAATAGTCCTGACAATGGCGAACCCATAGCCAGACCGTCATCTTGTGTAAAAAACCCGTTGTCAAATGTAAAGTAATTTTGTTCCAAGACGACTGTAAGTAGTTTTATAAGTTCATTGATTTTTTGCATGCTAAGTTGAGCTACTTCCTTTAAATTGTTATTTACAATTTCTATAGTTTCCCTCACGGGGATATTAGTGTACAAATTAGTTACGTCTAACGATACTAATTTATATTGTGGTAGTATTTCTATCTTTTTAAGTTTTTCAACAAACTCATAACTGTTCTTTATACTGTAATTATTTGCTATCCTGATATTATTCTTAATTAAAGTCACTAACAATTTAGCAGCTTTGTATCCGGGAGCTGTGGTGTAGTTTATTACTGGTCTGATTGGTGTACTTTCCTTGTGGATTTTAGGTAGTCCTGTGAATTTTGGTGCCGTGGCATTAATTGGTTTTAAATATCTGCGTGTTTTCTCATCTAACAAAAAATTACATTGATTAATGGTGTTATTCAAAGTTTTTACATAAGCCTTTGTGGGATCCCGGTCTATTTTCTTAATATTATTATTATTTATGAAATCAAATACCTTTTGAGTATACTCTCTTTTCTGCATGACCACCAATGTGTCACCCTTATCTGCCTTACTTATAATTGCATCATTTTTCTCAAGTTTACTTTTTATGGTTTTAAGATTCATGATATCCTGCTTATATTTACTTTTTAAAAAATTGTTTTGACTTTTACATTTATTACTATTAATTGCGTTATTGAGTTTGTTGTTGATAAAAACCCTTGCTTCATTCTGTGCAACGGAACCATTTAATCTTTTAATAGCAGCTTCAGCATTAACTACCTCATGGACAATTTCGTTTGTCGTATTAAATCTTGGTACATTATATTTCAGACCTTTATTAAGCACGTTTATTTCTTGGTTAGTGAACTCTATGTTGGTTGTATTCGTTACACGTTCATAGAACACATGTTTACAATCTATTGGTCTATTTTCTTTTTTATGCTGAGTAAGATATAGATTTCGTATTTTCTTATTATGGGTTAATACTTTATGATAAAAATAATTGGATATTAAAGCATTAATTTTGGTCATGATAACATCTATAACTGCAGGGTGAATTTCCTTTAACATTTCTAAATGCGCTTTATAAAGATCCGTATTTAACCTGTTTTTCTTTTTGTATAATTGTCTAATTTCTTGCGTTAACCACATTTTTTCTGCTATTTGTTTCGTCTTGAGTGCCGCCGGTGTTCTTGAATTAATATTTATGCGTGCAAATTTTGGTATGATATTCATTTTTATACACATTTTATTAAATTTAATGTTTTAAATTTTAATGTTTTAAACAAAAAGGCAAATACAAAACTTAAGTAGTCACATAAACAGCATACACCATAAGATTAAATTCACATCTGAAATAGAAGAAGAAAATCAATTAAATTTCTTAGATTTAACCATTTTAAAAAACGAAGGAAAACTTCAATTTAAAATCTATAGAAAGGCCACAACAACGGACGTCACAATTCATGCCGATTCATATCATCCCACCTCGCATAAAATGGCAGCTTACAATAGTTTTGTGCATAGATTGCTAACTATACCGTTAAGTGAAAAAGACTACATTGAAGAGGTTAATACCATCAAGCACATAGCAGCGGCTAACGGATATAAAAGTTCATTAGTGGATAAATTAATAAGTAAACACAAAGAGAAGAAATTAAAAAAGTCGAACAATGATAACACACTTCCGGTTAATAAATACATATCTGCAGATTACACAAACATTTTACCAAATATTCTAGTTAACGAACTCAAGAAACACCATGTAATTGTAACCTTTCGTACAAATAACAACATTCAGAGACTTCTTAGCCGAAAAAACAGTATACCAGAAAGAAAAAGAACCGGCGTATACAAGATGAATTGCAGCTCATGTGACATGTTCTACATAGGCCAAACAGGCAGACCATTTGAAGAAAGATATAACGAACATCTTCCCAGAAGGGAATTACATAAAACAACATCTAATTTTGCCAGGCACCTGATACTATGTAATCATAACTACAGTGATTTTGAGACAAATTTCCAGCCTTTGCATTGCTGCAGGAAAGGAAAATACATGGACGCGCTTGAGGAATACGAAATATATAAAGCCGTCAAAATCAACAGTGATTATGTCTTGAATGATAAACTTACATTTTCACATAACATGTTGTACGACACGGCAATACTTGCACGCGGGCGCCAGTAAATGAAATGTCACAGTACATATGGGCTATATTAAGCAAAACAGGTTTATCAGTGGCTATATAAACAGTGAATCAGTTGATCGATATTGTCCACGCGAAAGCAGTCGATCGATATAGTCCACTCGAGAAACATAAACTTTCATGTTCGCGTCTGTGAGTTTCCAATATCGTAAAAGTGCACTTTTACCGTAATGATTTTAATGTTTTTAATTTTTTAACGATCTCATATGAGTGATTAAGATTCTGAAGATGGCAATTCGTTGCCGAAACGCGTCAAAATAAGACGAGAAAAACGAAGTCGCACGACGGATATATGGTAAATATCTATTATATTAAAGAAGTAATGTTTTGTTAAAATTGCTTCCCGGCCTCTTTAGCCGTAGTCCAATGTTTTCTGCAAAACCAGACTTTTCGGCAGTGCCATCGACTGCCATCATCGGTGAAAATCGAGTGCGAAAACGTGAGGTGGTATACGTCAGTGACCACAGTACTGTGGTTAATGCTGAAGCAATAAGTAGAAAGACGTAGTTTCTATGGAAATATTTCATTTCGAATATTATTTTAAATATAAATCTTAGAACATGGAAGTCATGTATGGTTTTCCATACCGATGTTTTAATTCTCCATAATGTTTTTCTCTAAATATTAGGTTGTAAGATGTGCTTACAATTATTTTAGAATTTATTTGTATAAATTCAAAATTTTTTTCTTTTAAATTGCTATAAAGTTTTTCTCAAAAATATCTGGTTGTAAGTTGTTCTTACATCATTTTAGAATTTTTATGTTATTATTCAAAATTCTTTTTTATTAAATTGCCATAAAGTATTCTCAAAAATATTATGTAGTAAGATGTGCCTACTTTTGTTTTAGAATTTATATGTGTATTAAATTCAAAATTCTTTCTTTTATTTCTTTCAAAAGATTTTTTCTCAAAAATATTAGGTTGTAAGTTGTGCTTACAATTGTTTTCGAATTTTTTGTTTTAAATTCAAAATTATTTCTTTTATTTCTTCCAAAAGGTTTTTTCTCAAAAATATTTGGTTGTAAGTTGTGCTTACAATTGTTTTTGAATTTTTAGGTTAAAAATTCTTTCTTTTAATCTGCCAAAAAGTTTTTTCTCATAATATTTGGTTGTAAGTAAGTTGTGCTTACATTTATTTTAGGATTTTGATGTTATTCAAATTCTAAATTCCTTCTTTTATAATTCCATAAAGTTTCTTCTAAATCATAGGTAGTAAGATGTACTTACATTTATTTTTGAATTTTCATGTTAAATTCAAAATTCCTTTTTACTAAATTGCCATAAAGTTTTTCCTCAAAAATATTAGGTTGTAAGTTGTGCTTACCATTGTTTTAGAATTTATATGTATTAAAATTCTTTCTTATTTTGCCATAAAGTTTTTTCTCAAAAATCTTTGGTTGTAAGATGTGCTTAGATTTGTTTTAGAATTTTCATGTTGTTAAATTCAAAATTCCTGCCTTCTTCTTCTTTCCATAAAGTTTTTTCACAAATATTATGTAGTAAGATGTGCTTACTTTTGTTTTTAAAATTTATATTTTATAAATTCAGAATTCCTTTCTTTTTATTTTTTTCCAAAAAGTTGTTTCTCAAAAATATTAGGTTGTAAGATGTGCTTAAATTTATTTTTAAATTTTTATGTTTTAAAAAATTCAAAATTCCTTTCTTTTATTCTGCCAAAAGTTGTTTCTCATAAATCATAGGTAGTAAGATGTACTTACTATTATTTTAGAATTACATGTTAAAAATTCTAAATTCTAAACTCCTTCTTCATAATACTTTTTCATAGATGCTTGATTGTACACACCTTTGACTCTTCCGGAAACTATTTCCCTCAGTTCATAAGTATTGTTATGTTTATCCTTTACCACAACATATGGTCCTGTATAAAGTAATAATAATTTTTTGGTTATACCTTCTAGGGTGCTGGGCAGCTCTCGATTTTTTAGGAGAACTTTCTCACCCTCTTTGTATGTTATTATACGCCCTATTGCCTTTTGGTATTTGGCTTGCCGTATTTCTTGGTCTTCCGCCACCTTGTTATAAAATCTCAGTTGGTTGAATTTACGATCATTGTTTGGTGGAAACTCGATGATTTGTTCAATTTCTCGGGGAGTCGGCTTCTCATACATGGCTGAGTATGGTGTAATTCCAATAGCTGGATGGTGGGCGAAATTTAGGAATGTCTCTGTTGCTGCTAAGTACTCTTGCCACTTTCGTTGTTGGTTGTGACAGTACGTCCGCAAGATCCTACCCACTTCTCTCAGTACTCTCTCAGCCGGATTACTACTTGGGTGGTAGACTGACGTCTTATAGGTTTTGATCCCAAGTGCTAATAATGTGTCTCGCCACCTCCTCCCCTTAAATTGCGTACCATGGTCGGTAATAATGGAAGATGGTCTACCGATCTCTGGCACATACAAATCGATGATCACCGCCAGAACTTTTGCTGTTGTTGCCAGATTAACCGGATATAGCTTTATATATTTGGTATAGTGGTCCATGATTATTATCAGGTACTTATACCTGTGTCGACCACCGCTACGGGGAAATGCCCGCAGATATCCAAGAACACTTTTTCCAGTTTTGTATCTGAGGTAATAGGTATCATTATATCCTCTTTCTTCTCATTATTTATCTTGACGCATTGGCAGATATTACAGGACTTGATGTCAGTTCTCACCTTTCGGTTGATATTCTTTATTTTACAATTTTCTTCTAGAGCCTGTATCACTTTTAGCGCTCTCATGTGACCATACCTGACATGATAATCGATGATGACCTCTTTTTCGATTTGGTGTGGAATTATCACCTTCCATGTCTCTTCATCCAAAGCCGTTTTTATGAATAATATCCCTTTGTTTAGATGGTAATATTTGGAAACGGTATCATCATCGGCTTCCAATCGACTCATGATGTTTTTCAGTTTAGGATCAGACTGTTGGTGGATACGGATATTTATTAATAGAGCTTGTAGATCGGCTCTGGTCTTAAAGATGTTATAAATTTTAACCAAGCCAAGCTCTCCTTCTCTCCCTCGAAAGTCTGATCTTCCAGATTTATTCATGATAATACATCTGCTACCACATTCTTTTTTCCTGGAATATATTCCCATTTCAGATCATATTCTTGTAGGGCGAGCCAATCGGCCGTGACTCAATTTGCACCTACGAAGGAACGAGATGGATTTATGATCAGTACGAACAGTGACTTGATACCCGAGAATGTACGTTCGGAACTTGCTGCAAGCGAACACCACGCTAAGCAATTCCTTTTCTGTTACACTGTAGTTCTTTTCTCACTGATTCAGCGTGCTACTAGCGAAGCTTATTACCAGATGTTGTCCCTCCTCATCTTCCTGGTATAATGTCGTTCCTAAGCTTAGGTCGCTAGCATCGCAGTTTAAAAAGAATGGTTTCTTAAAATCTGGGTGACGAAGTATAACACTCTCCAGAAACTTTTCTTTTATCAAGCGGAAGGTAAGATCTTGTTCCTCGCCCCAGGTCCATTTGTTCTTAACAGATAATTGTGGTTGAAACTTGGAATATCGGTTCTGAAACTTTCTGTAATAGTTACAGAGTCCGAGGAAAGATTGTAATTGTTTCCTGTTTCTGGGCTGCGGGAACTTCTGAATTGCCTCCACTTTCTCTGCTGACGGGGTAATACCTCTGTCGTCTAGATTGAAACCCAAGAATTGTACTTCGCGCGCTATGAACTTGGATTTCTCCAACTTCAGAGTTATGTTGTTCTGCGCTAACTTGCTTAGTACATATTCTACTCTATAGCAGTGTTCCTCCCAGGTTTCTGATGTAATGAGTAAGTCGTCTACATAGTCGGTGGTAAATTGGAGTGCTTCTTGTCCAAGAATCTGATCCATACATGCCACAAAGATGGCGACAGAATTGACAAGTCCGAAGGGCAGTCTCTTGAACTGGTAATTGCGCCCTTCGAAAATGAACGCCACGTACTGACGGCTTTGTGGATGCAACTCCACTTGCCAATAACCACATACAGTGTCCCAGGTACTGATAAACTTAGTGCCATGAAAACGTTTTAATATCTCCTCTATTTCACCGGGTGAGGTTCGGTCATTCACAATCGTTTTGTTCAATTCGCGCGCATCTAAACAGAGCCGGACTTGTCCGTCTTTCTGTGGAACAGCAATAATTGGACTAGTGTAAGGTGATTGACTAATCTCAATTATGTCATTTTCAATCATTTTATTTATTTCTGTTCTCACGGCCTCTTTAAGCGACTGCGCGATTGGATATGACCTCCGGTTAAACTCTACGTTTTCTTTAAATTCCAGTTTGCACTGATAGTTTTTAACCTTCCCTGGTTCATCTGAAAACACGGCCTTGTACTTTTCATATATTCTGACTAAACGATCTGCTAGATGTACAGGTATCAATTATCGTTATTGGTTCCGCACTGGAAATCCCGTATCTCTTGTATTTTTACTGACCATAAATCCTCTCCTCCATGGTTGTAAATAATGGGTTTATGAAGAGGGCTGTTCCTAATGATATTAATTTTACGAAGTTGTTGATGTAGAGGGCTGGGAAGTATATTTGCGCCTCCTACCAAATTTGCGGTCCATGTTATTCCGTCTGGGAAAAGTGATACTCTCTCTAGATTAAGGTCAATAATAGCGGAATACCTTCTCAGAATATCGCAACCGACTAGTATGTCAAATGGTAATCCGGTGGCGATTAAAAATTCCGTGTCTAAAGCTATATCGCGGCTAACGACACTTAACGACACTTGCTTCCTAATGGTTTTATTCTGGCGGCCAGTTGCACCTATTAATACAATGTTGTTTACTGGTAACATTGGCAAAGTTTTTCCACATTCGCTCTGTATCCTTTCCAGTTCATTGGCGTTTATTATTGAAATATTTGCACCTGTGTCAATCATTAGTTTAGCGGGAATTCCTTCCACCTCCGCTGTTATATATAGTATTTCGTTATTATTGTTGTTGAGACTCTTTTCGTTCTCCTCCAAAAGTTCAGTTCGAATATCTTTCAGGTAGTGGTTACTAATTATCGTGATGTTTTTACAATTGGTTGCTTGTTGCAACGCATCCTTGTTTAACCCAGGAAGTATAAGCAGTAACGGGTCGTTGTCGTTAATTACTGCCTCCTCCCGTTTAAAGCATTATGGTCATCGTTCGTACTTGGATTGACCGAGGCATCGTTCGGGAAACTCTGGGTCGTTTCCTGACGCTCTGTACCCTGTTCGAGGTTTATCTCCCTGTTCTGTTGTCGGCCAAGATCCTCCAGGCTGGTACTTCTTCTTCCTTGTTCGTGTCGTGGACCGTCCCGTTCCGCACTTCTCCATCTTCTGTCCGCGCCGTGGAAGCTGTTCCTCCGTGGTTGATAATATCTCCTTGGACCGCGATCTTCTGCTCTTATAAAATTAACCCTAGGGCGCGACACTCTATTATTATTATTATTATTACTATAATTATTGTTATAGTAATTTCGGTTGGGTGGGCAATGTCTATCACCATTATTACTAGGGTATGGATTTCTCTGACTGAATGGGCTATTAGGGGGCTGATAGTAATTGTTCCTGTTATTAGGATAGGGGTTGTTATTCCTAATACCGTTAGCATTGCCGTTAAAATTGTTGTTATTACGCGGCGGGTTATTATGGCCGTCGTAATTACTGGGCTGGTTTCGGTTTCCGGGATGGTTATTGCCGTTATTAGGGTATTGATTCGGCCTCGCCTCTGGTCTTTCATTCCTCCTCCTGCTCTGCCGATAATATTCTTCATTTTCATACCCTTCTAACAATTCCGTCATTGCCTGTACCGTCTTGATCTGGCTACCTCTCCGGGCCCTAACAATGTCTTCGTCATAGTGATACGAGATTTTATTCACCAGGCACTCTTCGGGTATAGCCGGCTCGAGGTGTTTCGCCATGCACACCTTCCCTAAGAAATAGGCCATCATGCTACTGCCTAGTTGTGCCCTGTATCGCCCGTTGCATATGTTATCACGGATCAAGTTCTGGGTTGTTTCAGACCAGTATTTCGACTTAAACATTTTCCGGAACTGCTGGTAGTCATCTCCGTCATCTCCCTGAATGACTCATCCAAGATTTCCCTGTTATGGCTCCATTGCGTTATTTTATGTTTGGCGAAGTATTCATCTACCCTAGCCAGGACCTCCATCGGTTTCCGCTTGTACTGCCGGAAGTTGAGCCATTCTCGGCTCTGGGCAATCCGGTGAAATGAGTCGGTCTATTTCTTAAAGCCTCCATCTCTTCTTGGCTTTGTCGCACCTGACCTGTGATATTGGTCAT